>JAOXOE010000405.1:40482808-40495495 GCA_028565055.1 Phoeniculus purpureus | reverse complement strand
AAGGAGACTCCACAACCCCCCTGGGCAGCCTGTTCCAGTGCTCCATCACCCTCACTGGGAAGAAGTTCCTTCTCATACTTAATATGGAACCTCCTGTGTTTCAGCTTGCACTCGTTGCCCCTTGTCCTATCACCAGATGACATTGAGAAGAGCCTGGCTCCATCCTCCTGACACTCATCCCTCACATATTTACAGACACTAAACAAACTGCTTTGAAAGCCACATGCAGGCGCCGTTACGTGAGCACCAGTTATTATTATTTAAAAACTCCACCCATTATGAGTGAGTTATTCGGCCGACAGATGGAATTATCAGTGTGGAATTGTATTTTTATCAACCATCGCTTAATTTCCTCTTGTCCCATCTTTCTTCTAGCTCTAGGCTGGCAGCTTCAGCTCTACGCTGGCAGCTCTAGCACCACATGTATGGACAGTGTGTTGAGGGTAGCATCATCGCATGGCTTTTGATGGCACAGAAGAGGAAGCAAGCTCTTCTCAGCCATCACAGAGACCATGTTGTAAAACCAACCAGGATACATTTGTGGAGTGAAGTGGTCACAAATAATTTAGACCTGATGATAGCTGAGACCTGATTATTACTTCTTTTAAAGAAATGGCCTCAAGCTGAGCCAGGGAAAGTTTAGATTGGACATAAGGAAAAACAACTTCTTGGAAAGGGTCATCACACCTTGGAACAGGCTGCCCAGGGCGGGGGTTGAATCCCTGGATGTGTTTTAAAGTGGTGGAGATCTGGAGCTTAGGGCCACGGTTTAGCGGTGGACTTGGGCCAGTTGGGTTAGTGGTTAGACTTGATGATCTTGAAGGTCTTTTCCAACATGAGCCATTGCATGATCCTGTGATTTTTCCTCACCAAGCCTGGCTCTCAGCTTTAGGCAAAGCAAGTGGCTGCAGCTCTCCTGGGGAGCTGTGGGCTGCGAGAAGGAAACCTGCCAATGGGAAACATTTACTATTCCCCAGCAGTAATTATTCTTCATTAGTACTGGCAAACTGCTGCGATGGATAAGGCTCATGTCTTGTCTCTCTGTGTTCAGCTACAAGGTCACAGCAGAGACCTGGAGCTGGTGGACCAGGGCCAGAGAAGGCCCCAGAAATACTGCTGTTATGCCCGGCTGAGAGAGTTGGGGGGGCTTCAGCTGCAGAAGAGAAGCTCCAGGGAGACCCCAGTGCAGCCTTTCAGGGCTTAGAAGAGCTGCTAAAATGAGGATAGAATTTTTATCAGGGCCTGCTGTGAAAGGACAAGGGGTGATGGTTAAGCCAAAAGAGAGGGATTCCGATGAAATAGAAGGATGAAACTGATGCTGAGGGTCCTGAGACCCTGGCCCAGGTTGCCCAGAGAGGTGGGAGAAGCCACATCCCTGGAACCATCGCAGATCAGGTTGGACCTTGGGACTCTGAGCAACCTGCTCTGGTTGCAGATGTCCCTGCTCACTGCAAGAGGTTGGGCTGGAGGAGCTTTCAAGGTCCCTTCCAGCCTAAACCAGCTGCAACTCCATACATCAAGATTTTAAAAATAGGAGTGGCCAACACATTAAAAAACTACTGATAACATAACCCTAATTCCCGCTCAAGGAATAACAGAACTCTCCAGGTTGGAAAAGACCTTCAAGATCATTGAGACCAACCATGAACCCAACTGGCTCAAGGCCACCACTAAACCATACCCTAAGCTCCAGATCTCCCTGACTTTGAAACACAACCAGGGATGGCGATTCAAGCCCTGCCCTGGGCAATCTCTTCCAGGGTCAGATGGCTCTTTCAAAGAAGCAGCTTTTCCTCATGTCCAGCCTAAGCTTCCCCTGGTGCAACTTGTTTCCTTCTTGACTGTACTGGGATTGACCAGCTAAGACCATTGCTTGGGACTCTTGCTTTCACACTATTCTCTCCCCCACCCTAACTTCCCACCCATGAAAACCTTCCTATAGCTGTTATTTTCTACACGTTTCCTTTTGATCGCACCAGTTCCTTTCTACTGCTCTTACATTCTAAAATAGATTCCCTGCTAGGCAGCACGTTTTCCTAAAATAATCAAGTTCATTAATATGATTAAGAGCAAAATCCTTTCCAGCCTCTGGTACTCAGTATTCAGCTGAAGAATGAGCATTTAAATAGTTTCTCATGTAGGTCTCTTATTTTCACCAACTGTAAATGTGAAGGTTTCTATCCAAAAATAGGTCTGTACTGTACTGTACGTTAATAGTAAAGCAAGAAAAAAGAACCTCCAAAAACCTTCTCATGAAGAAAATGTTAAGTATTGGAAGTTCCCAGACGTTCGTTACGTAATGATGACATTCAGGAGGTCAGAAGCTGAGAAATAAAGGTGCTCTGTAACATCAAGCCATGAGAAGAAGCTGATCATGGAGTTAACCTGGGGGGAGTTGCTTCACGATTCGTAGGATTTTGGTTACTGTGCTAAATTTAAGCCCTTAATTTGCTTCAATTAAAGTTGCTCAGTCTGGTTACAGCCTTTTCTTAGCTGAGCCTGAAAATGAACCGTGGTTGCATGTCATTAGTTTTACTTTGGAGGTTTATAATTATAAGGAATTTCTGGATGACCAGATGGCTAAAATGGATGTAGTGCCCCGTTAGCCACGAAGAGGATGTGGGGAGGTCGACACTTGGACCCATGCAAAGTCTTTTTCATGAGAGGTGAAGGTGAAGCACCCATTGCCATGGGTGCAACACAATAATAGTTAATTTTACAATAATAATTATTATGGTTTTATTATAATAGTCACATATGTTATGCTAATAACAGTTTATTTTATCAAATGGTTTATCGAACAGTTTATTTTCTTGGAAGTTTACCACGGAAGAGCCTTTTAGCCCTGCACCTCGCGCTGTGCAGACAGAAATGAAAAGGACAGTCGCTGTCTCGCAAAGGCTACGGGGCTGAGGGTGAGGCAAGATGTAACAGATGGGAACAGACAGATGGAGGAAGGCAAGAAAACAATGATAGAATGTCAGCTAGTGTGACAGGAAGTCAGCTCAGCACCCCAGGAGTCTGCTAGGCAGCTTTTTGCAGGAATCCTGGCGAAAATGCGAGGAGCGGCATGGGAAAGAGCAGGAAGGTCTCGTCCACATGCTGGTACGGTGGTAACCACCACTGGTGGGCAGAGAGGGTGTTCTGATGCCGATGAAACTTGAGAGATGGGCTGAGAGGAAGGAAGAAAGGCCTTGAAAATGAAGAACAGGTCTTTGTTGTTGGAGGAAACTGAGAGGAGAACAGGCGGGGTTAGGCTGTGAGGATCAGAGAAGGGGCTATCGCAGCATTGGGGATGGGATGTGACTGGGTGTGGGTGGCTGCATCTCAGAGCCTTCAGGTGAGAAGAGTCAGATGTTTAGACAGCTTGAGTGAAGAGACCAAGAGAAAGATCAAAGTTGGGGTCCAAATGGAAGGTCTGAGTGATAAATCTGTGAATAAAAGTAGAGGGGAGTTAGCAGAAGCCATTCAGAGCTTGAACTGACATCATAACACGATGATACCAAACACAGGATGGGCTTCTGCTCCAGAATTAAGGACAGCAGGTGGAGTTAAGGGCTGGACCTGCAATTGCTCTCACAGGGTTTGTGTCTATGAGGTTCTCTTGAAGGAGATATAACAAGGAGACCACACAGCGCACAGCACAGAGAGCCACATGAGACCTGCACAGAAATCCTGGGAGTGAGTCCAGAAACGTTCTCCAAAGTCCTTGTTGAAGGATCCACTGAAGAAATAGGAAGATGCCAGAGAAGGTCAAGACTTCACAAAAGCCACTGCAACTTCCGGAACTGATTAAGAGTCAGAGGAGTGAGGATGAACAATTGGTCTTGAGATTTAACTACTAAGAAGTAGTGAGGGACTTTGGAACGAGCATTTCTTAGGTACTGAAAGGGATGGACACTAGAAAAATCCCAGATAGGTTTGACATATCCATCCTTGGAGATATGCAGCAACTTTATCTAGATGGATCTGCTAAATCACTTCCAGCCCTGAATTCTTCTATGAATATGTGGCAGCAACTGTTCAGTGTGTCCAGTGAGCTTAGAGGTGGAAGGAGAAGGCAAGGTGGGGCAGGAATGGACATGACAAATGGGTTTAGTGTGGAAGTTTTTGGAGATCATAGAACCTAAAGCATGGCTGGACTGTGAGGATAAATTGACAGTCAAGAAGGAGGGGGTGAGATCAGAGTATTGGATGGGATAAAAGTGAGTGCAAAGGAGCTCTCATGACGTATTTGAGTTCAGTGTGAGGCTGATCAAGAAACTCCAGCACCGAGATCACAGAGAAGAGTGAAAGGCAGATGTATGCCAAGGAAGCACAGAAGGGTCACAACATACATTGTCCATAAACTCATGGGAGTGTGAGGCAAGACCCTGTCCTTGGGCAAAGAAGAAAGGGAACTTCAATGCTTGAAAAGTGCAAGAGTCAAACAGGTAGCAGAACTTTGGGTTGAGTGAATCCACTCAAAAGACTGACTATATAATGGATGAGGTCACCCTGGCTCTTCATCTTTGCGATTCATCAGACCAAAGATAGACTTTCATGCCTCCATTTGAATAAGTCACCCTGGGCTCCCTTTCAAGTCAATGGAGAAGAACAGAACCTTCGAGGGCATGCTTCATCTCATCCTAAAATAGAGATCTGAAACAGATCAGCTGACTCATGCCCTAAAAGAGTATGAATCTTCCCCACGAGTAAAGGGAGCTTACACACCCGAGTTCAGGTTAGAAGTCCATACTGTAGGAATAGAGAGTTGACAGAACAATGGTGATGCTGCCAGTGCACACCAAAGACATTGCAGACTGGACATGGGAGCAGAGAACTGGTATCAAGGATGAGCTATGACTGGGCAACCTTGCAGCAGGAAAGAATGACAGAACTGCAGACGGGGGTGGGGTTGGAAGAGACCTCTGGAGATCTAGTCCAACCCCCCTGCTAAAGCAGGTTCACCCAGAGCAAGTTGCCCAGGATGGCATCTAGATGAGTTTGGAATCTCTCCAGAAAAGAAGACTTCACAACCTATCTAGTCAGCCTGTCCAAAAGAAAGACTGAAGAGTCAAAGGCAGGAGAGACTGAAGAGTGGAGACAAGAGAGAGGTGTGATGGCTGAGCACCAAACACGGTTCATTAATATCTGTCATCCAGACATCATGTTGAAACTGACTGTGACTTTATGGTCAACACTTAAAGAAAGCAGGTTGCTTCAGAAATTGTCATCACAGACAACATATCTTGAGAGCTCTGAATGTGCGTCTGCTCTCGTGAGCACAAAGGTTGACTAAGAGTTGCAAGTACAAGGTTGAGGCTCCTGAAACAGGAGAACATGTGAATACCTGCCTGTGAATGAGGTGTCTTGGCTCCCTTTACAGTCACTTAAAATCCAAGGATCAATTCTGTGGCTCAAACACAGGCATCAAGTGCTACTTGAGATGCCCAGTGGTATCACATCCCCACCATCTGGTGTCAGATTTACCAGCTCTGCACGGATGTGTTGGGCTCTCTGGTACACCTCAGGTGGCACTAGATGTCTGTGGATGACAAGAGTTGATCCAGAGAAGGGTAGGAGTGATTCAACTGATCCTGAGTAGATACCTATATTTCAGCAGTTGAATGCTTGAGCAACCACTGAAAGTTGCTATAGCAGAAGGGTGAGGGCCTCCCTCTACCAGCTTCATGAAGATGTGCAGGTACCTCAGACTGAACTAGTTGCTGTTTTTACGCAACAGGATTCCGTCTTGCATCGCCACCAATTGTAGCAACCTCTGTGTAGACTTAAACTCAGGTTTAGGTCATCTGTCAGCTGAACTTCACCCTTGGGTGTCAACCAAGACCCCCAGGTTCTTTTCCGTCAGGCAGCTCTCCAGCCGCTCTTCCCCAAGCCTGTAGCTACTGGGGGTGTTGTGACTGAAGTGCATGAACTGACACCTGGCTTTGTTAAACCTCATCCCATTTGCCTCAGCCCATCACTCCACCCTGCCCAAATCCCTCTGCAGCACCTCCCTATCCTCGAGTAGACTGACATTCCTGCTTGGTTTTGTGTCATCTGCAGATTCACTGAGGGTGCATTTGATCCCCTCAACCAGGTCATTAATAAAGATCTTAAACAACACTGGTCCCAAAACTGAGCCCCAAGGGACACTGCTTGTGACCGGTCACCAACTGGATTTAACCCCATTCTCCAAACTCTCTGGGCTCAGCCATCCAGCCAGTTTTTAACCCAGCAAAGAGTCCACGTGTCTAAGCTGTGAGCCACCAGCTTCTCTAGCAGAATGCTGTGGGAAACAGTGTCAAGTCAAGAAGGCCAACAGCCTGGATCGGGGACGGGGTAACCAGCAGGAGTAGGAAGGTGATGGTGTCCCTGTGCTCTGCATTTGCAAGAAAGGACCTTGAGTACTGGGACTGGTTTTGGGCACCACACTATAAGAAGGACATTGAGGTGCTGGAGCAGGTCCAGAGAAGGGCAACGAGGCTGGGGAGAAGTTTGGAAAACAGACTTTATGAAGAGCGACTGAGAGAACTGGGGTTATTTAGTCTAGAGAAGAGGAGGCTGAGAGGAAACCTTTTTGCTCTCTACAAAGAGGTTGTAGTGAGGCTGGTGCTGGTCTCTTCTCTCAAATTACTAATGATAGGACAGGAGGAAATGGCCTCAAGTTGGGTCAGGGGAGGTTTAGATTGGATCTTAGGAAGAAGTTCTCTCCTGAGAGAGGTTGGGCACTGGAACAGGCTGCCCAGGGAGGTGGTGGAGTCACCATCCCTGGAGGTGTTTAAAAAAGCAGTAGCTAGAGCACTTGAGGCCATGGAGTAGGGGTTAGAGAGCTGTTGGGATGAAAGCTGGAGGTGATGATCCCAGGAGGTCCTTTCCAGCCATGATGTTCTATGATTCTATGATTGGGGTGTAATCCAGGTACCCTGAACGCTGAGGTATGAGGGCACTGGTGAGGTGGATGTATTCAGGAGTCTGCTCATGAAGAAGGCAGCTTGAAAACAGACTCCTCATCACTTCAAGCGTAAAATAGATGTCTCAGAGCCCCTGATGCTAGTGCAGATTTTATCAGGGAGATCAGCCTGAAGTCCTGGCCCAACCAGTTCAGAAGAGCCTAAAAGCCACCGGTACAGTTGGCATAGACTAATGTAATTCCAACAGCCCAGAAAGCACCGTCTGAATGGGTGATGGATGGAGTGCGACCGCATTCGCTGCCAGAACAGCAGCAAGGGTGGCACCCACAGAAATTGTACTGCAGGAGCTATTCTGAACCTGTGGGTAAAAGAAAGGCTCTGGCTTCCAGCGCTGCCAGTTTGCCATTTTTCATCCCCACTACATTCACTTATTTTCTCCTTTAAACTTCTCACAGAACTCAGAAGGTTTTCACTTGACAAGTGGTTTATTCAGGCAGCTGATTTACCGATTCAAATGCTACTCCCTACAGACTCTCAGCAGAAATGGAAGCGTTCAGTCGTAAGCCTCTGATTTAATTAAAGAAAGACTCAGATCTCCAAACATTAGCGCAGCTGGATAAATCCATAATTACTTGCGCGTTTTATTTCTGTGTTTTCTGAAGGAACTATTCCCCGATTCGCCTGAAACCTGGGGAAGGGCTCCATGTACATCTATCAGAACTTCCTGCCACTTTCAGCTCAGGCATTAGAGATGTTGTGTGGGCAGATTTAATAGGTTCTTTCTTGCTTCCCAGTGAGGAGAGGGATTGCATAAGACGTGAGTCAAGACACCAGCCCTGAAGCTGTGACTGTGATACTTGCAGGAGCTGCACCGTCTGCTAGTTGGTTGGGATGCAGCAGCATCCTAGGCACATTCTGGGGTCATTGGAAGGAACCACACACCCTCAGAGAGTGGATCCTAAACGTGATGAGTCATTTTTTAACAATAAGGACACTGGCACAGGTTGCCCAGGGAGGTTGTGGCTGCTCCATCCCTGGAAGTGTTCAAGGGCAGGTTGGATGGGGCTCAGGGCAACCTAGTCTGGTGAGAGGTGTCCCTGCCCACGGCAGGGATGATCCCTGCCAAAGCATTTGGTTTAAAACCCGCCTGGATATGTTCCTGTGTGACTTGGTCTAGGTGATCCTGCTGTGGTGGGAGGATTGGACTAGATGATCTTTCAAGGTCCCTTCCAATCGCTAATGATTCTATGATTCTATGATCTTCCAATCTAAACCATTCTGTAATCCTATGCCTCATTAGGGATAGCAAAGCAAATGTTGTCCCATCTAAAACCCCCCAGAGATTTGGTGGAGCAAGACCAGGTTCCTCAGATCACTTGATCCAATTACACAGTTTCCTCACTCTAATCCTGATTTGCTCTTCTGAGAACAGAAACAACAGTTAAGCCCATATTCTGTTTATCCCTCAATCTGATTTAGACAGAATCAGCTAATAAACTCTCATGCCTTCTCCAGCAGTTTCAGTGATCATGGCAGGCTGCCAGCACATCTTTTTCCAGCTTTCCTCAAAGCCATGTTCACTTAGACTGGTTCTGTCCTACCTGTTCCAGCTCCTATTTCTCCAGTACATAGGGCAGCCTCCCCATCATAGATTAACTTCCATCTTCTTTGAGCAGTCTTGATTCTTTGAAGCCTCCAGTCATGACCTCTGACCATCCTAGCCTCGTACCTGCTTTCATGTCCATCAGCTGCAGGCCAAACACCCTCTCTTCTATGAACACATACAACATTCTGGCTCTTCTACTAACCGAGCACCCCCACTGTCCTGCCACTAATTGGATCACCCACTAATTAGGAGTTGCCAGCTACATTGGTGCATCCAAATCTGCCAGCTGAAAACTCAGTTAAAGGTCATTTCTTCTCATCCTGTTGCTTGTTCCTTGGGAAAAGACTGACCCCCACCTTGTTCCAACTTTCTGAAGTTCAGAAAGTTGTTGAAGGTCTCCCATGAACCTCTTTTTCTCCAGTTAAACCCCCGCACCCCAGTTCCCTCAGACACTCCTCAGAGCACTTGTGCTCCAGCCCCTTCCCCAGCTCCATTGCCCTTCTCTGGACATGCTCCAGCCCTCCAAATGTCCTTCTGGCAGTGCCCGGAACTGACTCCAGGACTCGAGGTGGGGCCTCCCCTTTGCCCTGTGCAGGGGGAAAATCCCTGCCATGGTCCTGCTGGTCACACTGGTGCTGACATAAGCCAGGATGCCATTGGACTTCTTGGCCACCTGGGCACACACTGGGTCTGCTCCAGCTGCTGGTGACCAACCTCTCCAGGTCCTTTTCCCCTCACTTGTCACCTGCTGTGCCTGGCCTGTAGGGGTGCAGGGGTGAAAACCTTCCAGAGTGATGGCCTTTTAAAAAATTCCTCTCCCATTTTCCGGTCATGTTGGATGGGACAGGATTTTAGCCCACTACATCTCATACTGAGTAAGGCTCTGGATAGCGTGAGGAAATTAATAAGAAGGCAAAGAGCTTCCTGTGTGATATGTAAGCGATAAACATTGAGAAAACCCTTCCTCCTCCCCTCCCTGCCTGTGAATCGCTCTTCTAAAAATATCAGCAATGACAGAATCACTGGATTCTATGACAAGAGAAGCCCTTCAGTCACCAGCAGCTGAGAGAAGCAAATGGCAAGTCCTCTCACCGATGACATTTGGAACTGGTATTAGTGAGCACTACACCATACGGGCTAAATCCTGCTCTGCCCGGTACCGCTGTCATCTGGTGTAGTGTGGTTCATATGCTGGAGGAAAGGAGGCCATCCAGAGGGACTGTGAGAGGCTTGAGAACTGGGTCCATGCAAACCACATGAGGTTCAGCAAGTCCAATACAAGGTTTTACATCTAGGTTGGGGTAATCCCAAGCAAAAATCCATAGTGAATGGATTGAGAGCAGCCTTGAGGAGGAGGACTTGTGGGTGTTGGTAGATGAGGAGCTCAATGTCAGCTGGCAATATGTGAGGGCAGCCCAGAAGGCCAACCCTACCAAAGACATGTCACCAGTGGTTCAAGGGGAATGATTCGCTCCCTCTACCCTGCTCTTGTGAGAGTTCACCCAGAGTCCTGTGGCCATTTCTGGAGTCATAGAATCATAGAGTGTCCAGGATAAGAAGGACATGGAACTGTTGGAGTGAGTCCAGAGGAGGTCACAACAGTGATCAGAGGGCTGGAGCTCCTCTGTTATGGGAATTGGGGCTGTTCAACCTGGAGAAGAGAAAGCTGAAGGGACCTTACAGCAGCTTCCAGTACCTGAAGGGGCTACAGGAAAGATGGAGAGGGACTTTTTACAAAGGAATCTAGTGATAGGACAAAGGTGGATGGTTTTGAGTTAAAGGAGAGGAGATTAAGGTTAAATCTGAGGAAAAAATTCCTCCCTGTGACGGTTCTGAGGCACTGAAACAGGTTGCCCAGGGAGGCTGTGGATGCCCCCTCCCTGTAAGTGTTCAAGGCCAGGTTGGATGGGGCTCTGGGCAACGTGGTCTGGTGAGAAGCGTCCCTGGCAGGGAGTTGTAACTAGATGATCTTCAACATGCCTTCCAACCCAAACCAGTCTGTGATTCTATGATTAAAATGAATTATTAGGTGTTGATTATTCGCCTAAACAAGGATGGGTTTAGGCTGAGCTCATTTAATTGTGTTGGTAGTAGGGGGTAGGTTCAGATATGAAGCTGCATTTTCCTGTCAGCACTGTAATTATTTTAAGGAACGTTTCCCTTGACATGCTTTAGCACTTCAGATTTATCCGGCGCTGAAAAGTAACACTCGAGTCACTGCCGAATCGATGCAGTCATAAATGAACATGCATTGCCCTTTGGGAGATGTTTTGCTGGATATGCAGCAGCTAACAGCTACGAGGAGAATAAATAACTCAGGAGACAGAAAATGTTATGGAGGTGCCTTTATTTTTCAGTCTACTTCATCTTCCCTCTGCTTAGCAGAGAATGGAAGCTGGTGCAGTTACTTATTGCCTTACAGGCAGAAGGGTGGACAGTCTGGAGCTACATTCACAGGGACAGCAGGATATATTGCATCTACTGACACCAGAAGAGCTTAATTGGTTTTGAAAAGGAGCTCAATAAATTTATGGAAGATTAAACGATGTTCTGTCTGTGAAAAACAGATCGTCAAGTTGCTGACAGTGGCCCTGGAGACCTGTCTTTACTCCTCCAAACCTCTGGAGCTGTGGAGGAAGGACTGGCAGTACTGTACCAGATCAATGATCTGCATCTTCTGCTGCTCCGGCTTCAACTGTCACCTGCTCTTGGTGCTTTAGAAAAAGGGTAAGTAAATAAAATCCAGCAATTTTAATGGCAAAATCCTTACCCTCACCAACATCCAGCTTAACCTGGGTATGTTCCAGTGCCACTCTCTCTAGGTGGTCCTGCTTTATCAGGGGGGGTTTGACTAGATGCTCTTCAGCAGTCCCTTCTAATCTCACCGGTCTGTGATTCTGCAAAACATAAAACATTAGTCAGTATTTGTACTGACTGTCTCAGAGAGGGTGTAAAGGCTACATCAGGGCAGCAGTGGAGCTCCTCCTTCCTCCATGGCATGGAAAGGGAAGCAACAATCTCAAGGAGCCCACTGACAGCTATGTCTAATCTGAACTTGCCTACCTTCCCAGGCTGCAAATTATCTGCCCCAAACTCAAGGTCTGTTCTTTCCCCAACTTCAAGAGAAAACAGTTTGTGACAGAACAAGAGAATCTGCTTAGTAGGAAGCGACTTTTAAGATCAAGTCCAAGCTATGACCAAGCACTCACAGGTCACCACAAACTCATGTCCCTAAGCACCAGGTACGCGTCTTTCAAATACCTCCAGGGATGGAGATTCCATCACTGCCCTAGGCAGCCTGTTCCAATGTTTCATAACCCTTTTGGGAAAGAGATTGCAACATCCAGCCTAAACCTCCCCTGGCACAACTTGAGGTCCATTTCTCTCATCCAGTCACTTGTTCCAGGGGAGAAGAGACCAACTTCCACCTTGCTCCAACCTCCTGAATTTCAGGCAGTTGTGGACGGTGAGGTCTCCCCTGAACCTCCTTTTCTCCAGTGAAACCCCCTCTCCAGTTCCCTCAGCTGCTGTCTCCATACACAGAGTTCTCAGGTAGCTGCATGGATTTACCACTCCAGAAAGCTCATGGTCTTATTCCCCGGTTACACCAGCAATATGTTTGCCATCAGGTTTTACTGTTAACTCATCCCCAAGCCACAGAGCTCATCCTGATGTATGGAATCACAGTTGGATTTGGGTTGAAGGGGCCTTCAAAGCTCATCTGCATTGAGCAGGGACATCTGCAACCAGAGCAGGTTGCTCAGAACCCCAAGGTCCAACCTGACCTGGGATGGTTCCAGGGATGGGGCTTCTCCCACCTCTCTGGGCAATCTGGGCCAGGTTCTCACCACCCTCAGCATCAAAAATGACTTCTATTTAGTCTGAATCTCTTCTACTCTACCTTCCACCCCCTTGTCTCGCCTCCTCCCTCCGCGTGCCCCGGCCCTGCCCCTTTAACCCCCAGTTCCACTCTCGCCCCTCACTCTGCCCTTGTCACATCCGGGCACTTTGAGCGCCAACACCGCGCTCGCGCGCGCGCGCGCTCCCTCAGTCCCCGCCCCGTCCATTCCGCCCGCCCGGACCTGCGCATGCGCGCGGCCGTGGCGAGTCCCTAACGACGAGGGCGGGGCTGCGGCGCGTGCGCTATATGACGGAGCGGGTTAGGGACGCGAAGGGGTGGGAGGG
>JAOXOE010000405.1:40425966-40480324 GCA_028565055.1 Phoeniculus purpureus | reverse complement strand
GGCTGGGGCTGGGGAAGCGGTGCAGGTGAGATGCGGGCGTTCGGGGGGTGGGTTGGTGGGGTGGGAGAGGTTGTGGATGGACCCAGGGGGGTGTGAGACGTCGGCAGGTGCTTGGTTAGCGTCACTGGCGCTGGAGTTATTAATTAACGGTGTTATTAATGTTAATTAGTGGGTTTATTAATGTTGATTTATGGGATGATTGTTAATTAGCGGGATTATGAATGTTACTATCAGCCGTTTAACTCCCACATTAGTGGCTGGGGGATGTGGTATCCAGGTGAACAGGCTAGAAGGTTTTGGTTTGGGGACAGTCCCCGCTATGTGCCCCCACCGTGTGTCCTGGTGTGTCTCCACCTTCAGTTTCAGGCGACTTAGCACACAGCGGATTTAATTCCTTTTTTGTGTCCTAGAAAAGGCACCGCGGTGCCTCGATTTCCCCAGGAAGATCTCCTGCGTGTTTCCCAAAGCCTCACCCCCAAAAGTAATTTCTCCGCTGCTGCGTGGGGTTCCATCTTCTCCTAAAACTGCCCTCATTCAGCTCATCGATCTCTGTGGGACCTCTCCAGAGCCCGATTTTTGGTGTTATCCAAGGAGGTTGTAGAGAGGTGGGGTTTTGGTCTCTTCATACATGGAATAAGTGATAGGACAGGAGGAAGTGGCCTCGAGTTGCACCAAGGGAAGTTTAGGTTGGACATGAGGAAAAACCTCTTCCCGGAAAGGGTCATGAGGCCTTGGAACCGGCTGCCCAGGGAGGGGGTTGAATCGGCATCCCTGGAACTGTTTCAACGTGGTGGAGATCTGCATCTTAGGTTTAGCAGTGGGCTGCAGACAGTTGGATTAATGGTTGAAGGTCTTCCAACCTGAATGGTTCCACGAGTCTATGAAAACTTTCAGGCAAGCACCTGTTTTACTTGTGCAAGGAACTTTTGCTTTGATTCCAATAGCTGCAACATTCAGATACCAAAAGAACTTGCTACTCTTGATATTTTGAGGTTTTTGACTTATTTTTCATAGAACCATGGAATCCTTAAAGTCGGAAAAGACTTTTAAGCTACTTGAGGCCAACCATTAACCCAACTGTAATTAGTTTGTCTCTTACAAGGCAGCGTCTGCGTAGTCGTGATTTAATCTGGGTGTCGTTTGAAACACACTGGTATGAAAATACAGTCACACAGTTTGCAAAGCTGTTCCCACCAGGTATTTCACATCTAAAATTACTCTCGTTATTATCCCAGTATTAAAATAACGTGACGGCTGAAATTATGCTCACGATGAAAATGAGTTTGAAGTGTAGTTATGGCTGTTTAAGCTGTCAGATCTCCGTCTCACAAGTAGAATCCCAGAAGACTGGTGGGGTTAAAAGGGACCTCTGGAGATCATCTAGTCCAACCACCCTGCTCCAGCAGCTTCTCCTGGAGTGAATCTGTACACAGGCACAGAATTTACTCCGAGTAATAGGTCAAGGTCCCAGTTACATACTGCTGCACAAACGTAGAGGTGTTTGTGACTTGGTCTGTGCTGGTAAACTGGAGACACTGATGCTCTTAGGCTGGTGCCGGTGGGTCCAGTGGCAGTGCTGATGTATTGTATGTTAATTAGGTAATTATGGTTATCATTAGGCCACCACTAGATAGGAGATGAGCCCAGTTCTTTTTGTTAGTCCTGTTAATGCCTCTGCACACAGGAACTTTGTGGATCAGTTGAACCTACTGAGAGGAAAGGATTAAGGTCCAGAGTGAGGGCTTGTCTTCATGGGGTAAAAGTCTCCCAATGTTTAGACGTTTGTGATGAGGGACTTGTGAGACAAAGGTTTTGCATTCAGCAGCCCTTGATGGACTTTATTCTGTTACAAAGATCCTGTGTAAACCCATTCCTCTCACTGAGGTCAGAATTCTTTGGGTCTGGCTGCATGTCCAGGACTGTTCTAGTACCTATGGGTAGAATCACAGAGTAGGTTGGAAAGGACCTTAAAAAATCATCTAGTATGGGAAGGGGAGTCTAGATGATGATCTAACAGGGACATCCCTGCTTTTCTCTTTGTTGCTACCATCAGCCTTTTTTAGTGCATTTTCAGCTACAGCCAAAGCAGGTTGGGTTTGGCCCATAAATGGGGCTGGAGAAATGGCCTCGAACATGCAGACCCCTTCAGTTGCTGCTGCTTTCTTACAGGTCTGGAGTTGTCTCACTGTGTCGGGACCAACTCGGTAGGCCCTGCTGTGCCTTGGAGGTCTGGGGGACCCTGCAAAATGAAGAGGGTCCGAACGGTCTTCAAACCGGAGCAGCTGGAGCGGCTGGAACAAGAGTTCCTCAAGCAGCAGTACATGGTGGGCACTGAGCGAGTAGATCTGGCTGCAACTCTGCATCTCACAGAGACTCAGGTGAGAAATGGGGATGGCAGCATAATCCTCAGTTTGGGTTTGGTCTGTGGTGATTTCCCTGCCTTGAAGTTCAGAGGGAGGAGGACATAGTGCACAGTGACTCGTGGAACATCCTGCTGCAAGATGACACTGAAGCCCCATGCCTGGAGGGGAATGCAAGATAGGTTTGGAACAGGCTGCCCAGGGCAGGGGTGGAGCCCCCGCCCCTGAAGAGATTTCAAAACCTTAGAGATGTGGTGCTGAGGAAGGAACATGGTTCAGTGGTGACTTGGTAGTGCTGAGTTAATGGTTGCACTTGGTGACCTTAAAGATCTTCTCCAACCCAAACGATTCTATGATTCAGTGAATGAAGAACATCCTTTTGTTAATCCATGAAGTGGAACAAGAAGCATTTAGAAGCACAAAGCTGTTTGCTTTAGAGTTCAAGCTGGGCTGGAACTATCTCCACTGTCATGATCCTCTGCATTAAATGTCCTTTTGTGATGCTGGATCCAAACATTTTTATGCTCTTCCCAGTAAGTGTCTAGCCCTCCCACTAAAAACTGGTTATTTATTGTGGAAAGGAGTTGCCACCTGATCTTTCATGGTGGGATCCAAATTCAGCTGGGGAAAAGGGAGAGCAAAGCAAGGGTAGTTTGAGGGGAAGACAAGAAGAGTGTGACCAGCACAGGGAGCAGAGGTGGAGGTTGCATCAGCTGTAGTCCTAGGGATGGGTCGAGTGGCTCCAGGTTGCTCATGGAGGTGCTTCCTTCACTCCCCCAGGTCCTGAGCCTCCTCTGTGCAGCTGTATCCCTCTCTCCCCATTTCCCTTCTTGCATGATGCTACCCACCATTGTGTCACCTCCTGCTCATGTGCCCACTCAGAGAAGTGACACATCCCCCTCTTTTTGGGGACATCTGCTTTGGAAGCATGACACAATGGCCCCCATTGGAAAGGGGCTCCTGGAGACCTTGGTGTAAGCTATGGTGCTGTTTTCCTGCTAGGTGAAAGTCTGGTTCCAGAACCGGAGGATCAAATGGAGGAAGCAGAGCATGGAGCAGAAGGCAGCAAAGCTGTCACAGTTTGGAGTGATACAGCCTGCCACTGCGGACTCCACAGACATCAAGGACCATGAGGAGGACACTGTGGATGTGGAACTTTAAACAGCTGCTGATGTTCCACTGGTGTTGCTTGAGCCATGTCTGCTGGATGGAGATACTGAGGATGCAGGCAGGTCCAGGCGAGACATTTTGCTCTCAATCTGAGAGCTGGAGATACAGGACTAAACTGCAGCCAGCTGGCAGGAGCTCCCCAAATTTTGTTTGGCTGTTGTTTGGTAGCCATGTTCCATAACTCCTTGGCCTTCATCACCAGGCTGGTTGGGCTTGACAGTGCCATAGCTGTGGCAAGGCTTGTGATCTCCTATTTGCCCTTGAAGCACCAGGACAGTTTCCAGCAGAGGGGTAACAATCAAGCAGTGTCTGTGGGCTGGGGGGGCGCACTTGCATTGTCTTTGTGCTCCTAGGAGGGAGATCTGTGCTGGGAGGAGAGTCTGCCCTGATTGATCTTCCTCCTTAACTTGATAGTCCTATTTGATGCTTAATCACAGCAACAACAAAATAATTGGAAAGCCCTTTGCTGCCACCCGCAGACCATCACCACTCATGCAATAAGATGAACAGGGGCTCATCCTGCCCCTGGAACACAAGTGCCTCCTCTTGTCATATTTGTGCCTTTGGTTTGGCTTCTCAAACCCATTGGGCAGAACCTGGTGGGGTCTCTGTGTCTTCTGGCATTGCCTTACTTCCCCTCAAGGTGTAAAGGTGGCTTTCCAGCCCCTCTGGTGCTTCAGACGCTCCCCTGCTCCTTGACCAGATGTGCTGATTCTGGCACAGACAGCTGTTGCTCTGTTCTCTCCTCATTATACACCCGGATACTGTGGGGAATGGACCTGGAGTGTTCTGGGAGCACATCTGTAACCACCTGCTGCAGTCAGCTCTTGTGTCTGGCAGGTGGGAGGGCTTTGAGGGGTCAGGGGCCAGGCTGTCACCTTGCCTTTCTAGGCCTTCCCAGGGTCCCAGGCACCGTGTCCTGCCAGCTCAGGATAATTTATTGTGTCTCTTTTTCTACTACTTTACTGTTAACGTTGTTATTTATAGAAATAACTTTTTTCTTAATAAGTGTCACTTATTTATTTGCTTCTTAATAAAAATGTAGTGTATTTTAAAAATAAGTGGGACTGGCTGGGGAGGAATAAGGGTCAGGCAGCTTCTGTTTCTGAACAGGTAATGATGTCTCAAATGGTTTCTTGCCCCACAAGGGTAGGTTTTCCCTTATTTTTGCTGCAAACACCTTTTCCTCCTAGTAAGACCCTCAAAAAGTAACATCTGTGTTTGAAGAGAAGTCACAAAAGGGTGATTTATTTTTTTCTTTTCTTGAAAGGATGCTTTATTCTCACAGTTTTCATTCCTGACATGCCAACACATGAAAAAAAAACAACCCAGAGGTTTTCTCTTGCAAAAGCTGTGCAATCCTCAAGCGTAAATATTTGGAATGGAGCAATAAGAGCTTTTAAACAGATCAGCTGCAAACCTCTAAGTGTCAAAAAACTCCCCAAACAAAGCCACCAGAAGGAAAACATTTCCTACTTGACTTTTTATTGAAATTAACACCCTAACCCTCCTGTCCAGTACCCCCTGCAATGTATTTTAATCCTTCCCAAAAGTTTGAATTTTTTTTTCCTTAATAAACAGTTTTGGACGAAAGTAATGCTCAAAAGTTGTGGTTTTTTGAAAATTTATGAGCTGTGTCATGGGTGAAAGTAGGGAACATGGGTTATTATCTCTGGGTATGTTCCAGCAGAGAAAGAACTACACAGTCATACAAGGTCAGGTCAGCATGGGTCAGGCTGCTGCTCTTGGGGAACAAGAAGCTCCATCTGCAGGTGGATGCAGACAAACCTGTGCACCTGATGCTTCAGCAAACTGAGGTACCAGACCAGAGAAGGTTCTCTGTGCGTTCTGCAAACAGAAGCTATCCTGGTCTGGTTTCACAAATATTTTAAATTAATTCTGTGGGCACCCAGGCTTGTTCAGAGACATGAAGAACATGTTGAAGTGTTGCTGGCTGGACATTTGGCTTAAGCTGGTGCTTGATGGAGAAAAAAATCCCACTGCTTAGCACTGAAAATAGCAAAAGTCAGAGAAAAACAGGATGTGTAATACTGTTATTGCAGTAATAGTTAATCTTCCTACTGTTGGTATGAACATGTAACTAAAATAGAAGTAATCATAGAATCTTTTGGGTTGGAAGGGAATTTTAAAGATACCTAGTTTGAACCCTGCTACCATGCAGTGATTTAGCCTGGGGAAGAGGCTCAGGACAACCATCTGAAAAGGAGGTTGAAGTGAGGCATTATCTCCCAAGAAACAAATGACCTCAAGTGCAAGGGGAGACTTAGGCTGGCCCTGAGGAACAATCTCTTCCTCAATAGGGATGCCTAGGTCTGATCCAGGCTGCCAAAGGCAGTGGTGGAGTCCCTGTCCCTGGAGGGGTTGCAAAGGTGTAGAGATGTAGGGTTAGTGGGGACCTGGCAGTGCTGGGTTAGTAGTTGGACAAAATTATCTTAAAGGTCTTTTCTAACCCGAACAATTATGTGATTCTATGAGCAGGGACACCTACTAGATCAAGTTGCTCCAACCCCAGTCTAACCTGACCTTAACTGTTTCAGGGATGGAGCATCCACAGCCAGGGCAGCATCACTCTTTCCTATGTCTGGATCCCTGCAGATGCCTAGGACAGACGTTACATGGTGGAGCAGTGCCCTGCACAGCTCTCTGCTGGAATCACCCAGGCCAGACCCCAAAAGACAGATGCAGAAGGTTGTCCTAGGCTGTTTGTCTGCCCTTGTGGGATCCTCAGTGGCCACGTTCCTGCCTGGGCTGCTCCTGGTTGAGGAGGTGGCTGGAACCAGCAGCTGCAAGTCCCCACCACGATCCGACAGTGACATCTAGTGACTCCAAATCACCCGAAATCACCCCAAATATTGTTTTCTAGTCCCAAACCCACTGCAGCAAACTCCTGTCAATGAGCAGCTAGACCAAGCACTGGTGTGAATCAGTAAATACAACTAAACCCCCATTTTTGTGTGTTTTAGGGGTTTTCAGGAGGTAATGAGGGTTCAGGAGCCACAATGTAAGATCTTTTTTCGGTATAATCAGGCCAGTTTTGGGTGCACAGAGGCAGCCGGCGATGCCTCATCCCGCAGCCAGGGTCTCCCTTGCTTTTCCCGCCTGACAGGGGCACCAAAGCCATCCCCACCCCGGAGCATGCAATTAAAAACTAACACTACTTAATAAAAATCAGGGGGCAAAACTCGTCTGTGTTTTCGCGTGGCTTTTAGGGCAGTTTCGGAGCCTTCCTCGGGGCTTTTGCGGGGTGGTAGTGGGCTGCGGGCAGGAGCAAGATGGCGGCCCCAAGGCTGAGGGGGGCGATGGCGGGCGCGGACCCCTGAGCAGGGGAAGCGGCGGGGATCGGGGGGGGATCCGGCAGCCATTTTCGTGCGGGGCGGTGGGTGAGAGGGGCGGGGGAGGAGAAGGAAGGGGAGGAAGAGGAGGAGGAAGAGGTGCTGCCCGCCCGCGGCGGGTCAGTCGCCGCCCGAACATGGCGGCCGCGGCGAGGGACGTTTGCGGTGTCTTGGCGGGCGGCGGGGCCGCGGCGGAGTCGCGGTTCATCAGTAGCGCCAAGGTGAGACGGGCTTTTCGTTCTCTTTCCTTCTCCCTGGGTGTTTTGTTGGGGTTTTTTTTTTTGTGGGAGAGAAAGGATAAACGGCCCCCCCCATCCCATCTTGCCAGGCTCATGCTGCGGGCTGGGGGGGTTCCCTTAGGCCGGCTTTGTCCCCTCAGCCCCGGGCTCTCCTTCGGCAGGGAAAGGGCTTGTTTGCCACCAAGAGCATCCGCAAGGGAGAAACCGTCTTCGTAGAGAGGCCCGTGGTGTCCTGCCAGTTCCTCTGGAACGCCCTGTACAACTATCGAGGTGAGCAGGTGGCGGTGGTGGTGACAGGTCTCTCATCACCTGCCCCACGGAGCCGCCTGGGTTTTGAGGGGAGGGTTGGCGTTGGGTCCTGTCACCATCTCGGTACCACAGAGGTTCCACGTCAAGATAAGAAACTTTTGTGCTCTGAGGGTGGCAGAGCCCTGGAACAGGCTGCTTAGACAGGTTGTGAAGTCTCCTGCTCTGGAGACATCAAAACCTCACCAGAACGTGTTCTTGTTGGACCTGCTCTAAGAGAACGAGTTCTGGGAGGTAAGTTGGTCTGAATGATCTCCAGAAGTCCCTTCCATCCCCTTCTGTGATGCTGGGGTAATGAACAGCCCACAAAGATCCCAGTCCACTCTAGATTCAAAAGAGCAAAAAACAAGGGTTGTGAGAGCAGGATTTTAAACTTTTTTGTCCTACCTAAACCCTATTGTCTGCTGAGCCCCATTGTAGGTCAGTGACATGAGGACATTTGTCATCCTATGGCCACTTCCCGGCCTTACTGGGTGGTGGAGGAGGGCTGGGAAAGTTTAAAGGATGTTGTGGCTGCTCCATTCCTGTAAGTGTTCAAGGCCAGGGTTGGATGGTGCTCTGGGCAACCTGGTCTAGTGGGACATGACTCTATCCATGGCAGGGGGTTGGAACTATTTGAGCTTTAAGGTCTGTTCTTATGGAGAGAACAATAAGAAGCTGGTGCCTCCGGCTTGAAGATGGGGTTGGTACCAGTCATGGTGTCTTGCCCTGGCCTCCTGCCCTTTTTCCTCATCGTGGTGTCCATCTGTGTTGTCTCCCTGTAGCCTGTGATCACTGCCTGCGGGCTTTGGAGACGGCAGAGGAAAACGCCCAGCGGTTGCTGGGGAAGAGCTCGCTGGTGCTGCCTCACCCAGAGCAATGCAGCATCCGGAAAGACCTGCACCAGCAGTGTCCCCGATGCCAGGTACGGGACGGACCGTTGTCTTGTTGTGGTCAACAGTTCCTTAACAGCATCTAGCCAGGCACTTGCACTACCATGAGGTGGGTGACTTTTCCTTTTGTTTCATGATGGCTAAAAGAGCTGCAGCGTGGTGGGTCAGGGAGGGGGCACAGCTGGGCCTAAAACCAGAGCACCCCCTTTTCCTGCCTGTGTAGCCAATGCTGGGTACTGTCCCCTTGCTTTAGGTGACATACTGCAGTGCTGAATGCAGGCAGGCCGCTTTGGAGCAGTACCACCAGGTTCTCTGCCTTGGCCCATCCCGGGACGACCCCATGCATCCCCTCAACAAGCTGCAGGAGGCTTGGAGGTAGGGAACAGACCTACCTGTTGCTTCATGGGCAGAGGAGGTGGGTCGCCTGGGCTGGAAGCAGGGACTGTCCTTACTTTGCATCCATGCATAGGGTGGCTGGAGGGTGGTGGCCGTGGGATGCTACTGGTTTGGCAGCAGCCGAATTTGTGTTGGCAGCTCATGGGTTTGGGACACAGGGCTCAGCAGTTCTTTTTCTCTCAGCAAAGAGCTACAAAGCACTTTGCTGTGCATCTATCTTGCAATTTTATTGTGCTCCTGGAGATCTACAACTTCTGAGAGATCCTCCTCATAACCCCTGTGGGTACATAAATTGCTGTCCCTAACCCAAAGCTTACCTCAAACTCCAACTTTTGGTGCAGCCATGGGTTTTGTATGGGACCTGGGTTGTGCTTTAATGGGCTGGTTGGGGATTATTTGTGTGATTAGAGTCACTTTGGTGTGATGGATGAATCCTTATCTCTGGATGTGTTTCAAAGTTGTGTAGATCTGGAGCTTAGGGACGTGGTTTAGGGATGGCCTTGGGATAGTTAATGGTTGGACTTGATATTCTTAAAGACCTTTTCCTTTTAATGTATGTGGATGGCAGCTGCTTTGCTTCTCTCTAGCTTTTTATCTCCACACCAGTATTGATCTGTTCATATATTTCCTTCATTCCTATCCTCCAGGAACATGCATTATCCACCGGAGACTTCCAGCATCATGTTGATGGCCCGGATGGTCGCCACTGTCAAACAGGTATGTCAGCACTTTGGAGCTGCAGCTGCCTGTGAGTAGTTTCGTCATCCCATTGTGGCTGTTACTCGCAAGGACCAGTCTCTTCTTCTCAAGCTGGGCCCTGCTTGATTAGATTTTCAACATCTCATGGTCTTGGACATGGAGACTGCAGGCAGCAAGTGAGGTCCTGAGCCAAGCAGGTCTCTTTTTCTGTACCTGTGTGGTTAGTCAGATCCAGACCACCCCTTTGGCTGTGTTTCTTTGGCCTGGCTTTCCCAAGCAGTTTATTCTTGTGATAAAATACCAGCATGTAAACACTTCTGGTGGTTCTTGAGAGCAGGCTGGAGCTGCCTGGGATACCTTTGAGCTTGCAGAGCTAGTCCTCCCTCTCTCCGGCCTGGAGAGGGAAGAGGTGTTGATGTAACATCTTTACTTGATTCCTTTCTCAGGCTAAAGACAAGGAATGGTGGATTAAGGTCTTCTCCCAGTTCTGCAATAAGACAGCAAATGAAGAAGAAGAGATTGTGCACAAGCTGCTGGGTGACAAATTCAAGGTAAGAACCTGGCAGCCCCTGATGTGTTGAATTCCTTTGTTGGTCTGTGAGCCTATGGGTGCAGAGATCCCACTGCTGCTAGGATGTGCGACACTGAAATCAGAGGCTCAAACTTTGGGTCACAACGCTCTCCATTAAGGGCTGGTGGCCCTTACAGAGGAAAAGGGTTGCTCAGAAACCTTTGAGCTTCAATGGGATATTCTGCTTATTCTATGGTGGAGATGCTTCTGCTGGAAAATGGGACAGGGTGATATTTAGCTGCTGAGTACGTGGCTTTTGCTGCAGTAATGAGTGTCTTTCACTGCTTTGAGGGCAGCAGCCTCCAGCCTTGCAGGGAAGGGTGAGGAGTCCAACTTTTGAGCTCTTCTAGCTCCTGCTGGGCTCAACCTGGATCTGACACCCAGTGGCGTCTCCCCACCCTGATGGTGTTGCTGTGTCCTGCCAGGGCCAGCTGGAGCTGCTGCGGTTGCTCTTCACTGAAGCCCTTTACGATGAACATCTCAGCAGGGTGAGTTGAGTCACTTCGCACTAGCCCAGTAGCATGATGGGACCCTCCAGTTGGCCAGGGCTTTCCTTGGGGGGGGCGTCTACCCAAGGAAAGCTCCCTGTGAGACTTACAGTGTGGGATGCTACCACGGGCTGGCCTGGCTTCAGCTGCATTCTCATCTCCCTTCTGCAGTGGTTCACTCCAGAAGGCTTTCGATCCCTTTTTGCCCTTGTTGGGACCAATGGCCAAGGCATAGGAACAAGGTAATGGGGCTTTTTGGGTGCTCCGTGGAATGGAGGGGACTTAAGGTCTGTAAGTCTATGCTGGCATTGAGGAATAGCTGGGTTCAGACCTAAGAGAGGGTGATGTTGAGGCAAAATTCAGTCGTCCTTCTTGGCTGTGTTCAACCCTTTCACATCTCTCTGCCAGACCTTGGGTACTCAAAGCTACTGAGTTGAACTTTAGATATCTCCCCTTGTGAGGTCCCCACCGTGTGCTGACAGCGCTGTGGAACCGTAATGGTTTCCCACCACTTCCTGACAGCTCTCTTAGCCAGTGGGTACATGCTTGTGATGCGCTGGATCTCCCCATGCTGCAGCGAGAGGAGCTGGATGCCTTCATTGACCAGCTCTACAAGGACATTGAGAAGGGTAAGTGAGGCTCTGAGGTAGCCAGCAGTGATTCAGGGGGCCTGTAGGGTTCATTCGGAGGGATTCTGCATAGAAAAGTCCCATCTGTGCTTGACATTCAAAGACCCATTTAGCGCTTCTCTGACTGGGTGAGTACAGGGACAGGCCAGGGAGCCTGGGGGTGCAGATCTTAGAATCATAAAATCACACGCTAGTTTGGGTTGGAAGGGACCTCAGAGATCATCCAGTTCCAACCCCCTGCAGTTGGGCAGTGACAACTCTCACTAGACCAGGTTGCCCAGAACCCCATTCAGCCTGGCCTTGAACACTGCCAGGGATGGAGCAGCCACAACCTCTCTGGGAAGCCTGTTCCAGTGCTTTAGCACCCTCACGGGGAGGAATTTCTTCCTAAGATTTAATCTCAATGTGTTTTTAGCTCATAAATCATACCCATTGTAAAGCTCTGACCCCACTCTCTTGTACCTTAGAGTCAGGAGAGTTCCTCAACTGCGAGGGATCAGGTCTCTATGTGCTCCAGAGCTGCTGTAAGTAACACGAGGACCTGGAGGAAAACCAGTTGTGAGGAAGGGGAGGCTGTGGAGACATAGGAGAGGATGTGCCAGTGAGTAGAGGGTGTAATACTGTTGTCCCCAAAGCAGATGAGGTGGCCACAGTGTTGTGCTGCCTTATTCTTGGACAAGCCTTGCTCCTCCTATTTGGTGTGACAAATTGTGGGCTGTGTAGGTTCCTTTTCCCCTCTGGAGATACCCTCACAGCTTTGTCCCTGCTTCCTTGTAGGCAACCACAGCTGCATCCCCAACGCTGAGACATCCTTCCCAGAAAACAACTTCCTCCTGCACCTCACTGCTCTGGAGGATATTGAAGCAGGAGAGGTGAGACAGAGGGGTGACGTTATAGGGGACACAGGGATATATCATTCCCCCATGGACCTCCTGTCTTTTGCTTTGGAGGAATTCATGACTCATCCCATATCGAGGCTGCCTAAGCTAGTGTTCCTTCCTGATACTGGGAGGAACTGATGTTACTTTGGATTCATGGGACAGCCCAGCTCTTTCCTCTTTGCTCAGGAAATCTGCATCAGTTACCTTGACTGCTGCCAGAGGGAGCGGAGCAGACATAGCCGCAACAAGATACTCAGGTAGGGGCTCCATGGGGGAAACTGGTGGGACCCTTTGCTATGTGGGACATAGCACACCTCAGGGCTGACCACGATGGTGTGATTGGGTGTGGGGGACAATAGGCAGTGTATGGTGCTTTTAGTGCTTTGACCTCCTTGTGAACTCTTCTTAATGTGGTAGTTTCAAGGACTGAGGATTTAGAATCATTGAATGGTTTGGGTTGGAAGTGACCTCAGAGATCACCTACTTCCAACCCCCTGCCATGGGCAGGGACATCTCTCACCAGACCAGGTTGCCCAGAGCCCCAGCCAGCCTGGCCTTGAACACTTCCAGGGATGGAGCAGCCACACCTTTAGCTTTAGGTTGGCCATGAATAACAACTTCTTCCGAAAAAGGGTTGTTCAGGCCTGGTCCAAGCTGCCCAGGGCAGTGGTAGAGTCCCTGGAGGGGTTGCAAAGCAGTAGAGAGGGTTAGGGTTAGAGACGGGTTAGCTAGCTCAATGGTTGGACCATCACTGGAGGGCATCTAGTGATGCCTTGATAGGACAAGGGGGATGGTTTCATCCTCAGCTTAAAGAGGGCAGATTTAGATCTTAGGAAGAAATTGCTTCCCGTGAGAGTGCTGAAGCACTGGAACATGTTGCCCAGGGAGGTTGTGGCTGCTCCATCCCTGAAAGTGTTCAAGGCCTGATTGGATGGGGCTCTGGGCAACCTGGTCTGGTGAGAAGTGTCCCTGCCCATGGCAAGGGTTTGGAACTGGGTGATTTCTGAGGTCCCTTCCAGCCTAAACCAGTCTGTGATACTGTATTTAGCCCCTTCCTGGCTGCTTGTCCCTGACTCCCTGCCAGCAGCAGTGTGGGATTGTGTCTGTCTCAATGTCACCCTACCTCTGTCTTACTCCTTTCTTTCTCTCAGGGAGAACTACTTGTTTACCTGCTCGTGTCCCAAGTGCCTGGTGCAAGCCGATGATCCTGACGTGACATCGGACGAAGAGGAGGAGGGTGAAGGCGAGACAGATGATGCAGAGCTAGAGGATGAGATGACAGATGTTTGATTCTGCCCCTGGGCGAGCAGAGAAGGGAAGGGACTTGGTGGGAAGGGGGTTAAAAAAAGCCCTCTGAAAGGCAGCAGCTTTAACCTAATTGAAACAGGGTTGTTGTGGGATCGGGTGGGAGGCCACAGTGGCATGGGGCAGTAGGGGGAGCTGAAGGCAGGCCCTGCTCCTGCTTGTCCTCACTGGTGACCTCCTGCCATGTCCCAGACCACCCCAGAGGGACGGGCTGGAGAAGAGCAGGGACCAGCCAGCCCCTGGAATGGAGTGATCTTGTGCCAGGCTGCTCCGTCGCGTCCGTGCAGGCCGTGGGCGTGCAGGAGCACATCATGTCCTATGGGGATGAGTGGGACGGATGTGTGTGTGTGTTTGTGCACAAGGGTCTTATTTAATGTCTCTTAGTACTATCTCCACACCTCACAGCTGGGGGTTCCCTATATATTTGCTGTCCCATTCCTTGGCTCCTCCAGCAGCATGGGGCAAGATAATCTTGTGGGTGGCTCAGATGCCCGAATCCAGCAGTAGTGGAGCTGACCCTAGCAGGCACCTCCCTCCCACCTCTGCCCCATCCTTTACACATCATGTCACCATCCCCAACCCAAAAGGCATTTTGGGTTTTGTATGGAGTGAGTCCTCCCACTGGGTAGTCCAGCTGTGAGATACTCGAGTGGGACACATCACACCCAGGGACACAGTGGGTGACGTGAGTTGTCACCTATCCCATCACTGATGAGGCTACATCGCAGCTGGAGGGAGCAGCTGGCTCCAGTTGGCAGGTTGCGGATGTGCCTGGGGTGGTTTTTTCCTTCCCTCGGGTATTCTGGGGATCTGTTGTACTGTGGGATTGAGGGAGGTGCTGTTGATGGGTACCACTGTCACTGCCAGCCCTGCACCCTGTTGCTTGTCCCCAGCCATCCAGGAGCCCCTTTGGTGTTTGTAATAAACCCAGACTGGTGAGAAGTGTTGTTTGTACTGGTTAACTGGAGGGAGGGACTGGTCTCAGTGGGGACTTGGAGCTCTGGGGGAGAGAGAACAGGTGCCTGCTGAGGTCTGTGAGGGCTGCGCAGGAGTCATTGACGAGTCCTGCCCTGGCTGCAGGAGGCACCTTGGGAAGTTCAGTAGAAAAGACATCATTAGAGGATGAGATTTTGGTGAAAAAAACCAACAGCTTCCATTTCTCTAAAACTTGTTCAGACTTCAGACAAAAATATACAGACATTGGGTGAGACCTGTGAGTACAGACCAAGTCAGGGTCTCACTCTCCTTTCCATTCCAGCCCCCTAAATCAGCAGCACAAAATTACCGGTGGCATCGACAAAAGGTTTCGCCGGGCTGTCCACCTGCCTCCTCCAAAGTCACTACTACGAAGGGTGTTGGGTGCCCAGCTCCAGATTTCCACTGTGGATGCTGCTTTTTGTCCTCAGCCACACGCCAGCGGTAGCAGAAGGAACTTTCCTCATTGCTGAACTGCCCAGTGGTGGGATCTCCGGGATCTTTTCCTGAAACCTGGTGCTTGCTGCAAGCTCCTGGGTCCACTGGGAAGCCCTTAATCTGCCGCAGCTTCCTGCTGCTACCAGAAGGTCCATGGAGGCTGCATCATTTCATAAGTGGGGATGCTGGTGACATTTACAGGAATGGATATGACGGCCCAGGGGAGACCATGCTGCTCCAGGGAGCGTCTGATCATGTACCTGTAAGGACGAAGAGGTGATCAGTACGTGGAAGCTGCACGAGCTGGAAAAGCAGAGCCCAGATGTGAGGGAAAGACCACCTGAAACTCTGCACGTTCATTGTGACCGAATCCACCAAGAACGTGGCTCGCCAAACCCAAGATCGCTGGGACCTCCCCGTTTTGTGAGGTCAAGGCTGTCTTGGACCCACCCAAGAAATGTTCCACACTTGGGACATTGAGAAGTCTCATGGCCGAGGCACTTACCCATCCCTGCCCAGCAGGAAGAGTGCAGGGATGTCAGCCGTGCGCCGGGTGCTGTCCTGAATCATCTCTATGTAGAAGCTGTCGTTATCGTAGGCGTTGTCTGCGATGATCACTGCCCTCCCGCCATGCTCCTGGATCACCCGCGTCTTCGACAGGAACGAGCAACCCCTGAGGCAGAGTATTTTAGGTTCAAACTGCCTGTTCTCAGACAATTTCTCCAAAAAATCCTAAATATTTTTTCCCAACCCTATTTATAGGTTTTTCCAAATGAAAGACAACATAAAACGCTCTGGGGTAAAACCAACCCAACACTGTCCTCATATGTAGGGTGGAAGCTGGAAGTGATAGTAAAATGTGGCCATGGCCCCATGCCACAGACAGCTCCCGCCACCAAACCAGCTCCTGTGATGCCAGACGTACCCTCTCTCCACTAAGGCGATCTGGTCCTGGATGAAGACACCATTATTGAGCTCTCCACAAGCTTCAGGGGGATCTGCTGGGACCAGGTGGATCTGGTCGTACCTTGTGTTCTCCGAGAAAGAAACAAGGAAGGGTGAGTGAGGTGGGATACAGGGCCTGCTGCCCCACAGCGCCCTGTTTGCACTGTCCCCATGATGGGTGTGTTTTTGGGGTAATTGAGGATTCCCAGGTACAAGGATACTGGTTGCCCTGTTCCAGCTCCTGCAAAGCCATCCTGTCCTGACCTCATTCCACAGCCTCCCTAGACTGCACTGTCAGGGCAGAGAGGGGAAACTGAGGCACAGCACCATTCAGGAACAACTTCTATATGGAAGTGTCACAGGGCATTGGAACAGGCTCCCCAGGGAGGTGATTGAATCACTGTCCCTGGACATGTTTCAAAGTTGTAGATATCTGGAGCTTAAGGTCATAACTTAGCAGTGTCCTTGGGAGAGCTGGATTCACAGTTGGACTGAATGAACTTCAAGGTCTTTTCCAACCCAATGACTCTATGATTCTATGCTCAGAAGAGTGGGGGGCTTCACTCAGTTTAAGCGCTATTCGATCTCTGAGTTTTAGTATTATAATGGGTATCAAAAAGATGGTTCAACTAGGGGACACCTAGATCTTGGGTTATCTCATTGAACAAAGCCTCCTGATTAATTTTTCTTTGAACCTTTACTGCCAGGGGGTCCTAGCTTGTAGGAGGCCAACCATTCTTTCTTCTGTTTTCAGAGTATTAAGCATCTTTCAACTGTCCAGTTCATAGAATCACTCAGATTGGAAAAGGCCTTCAAGATCATAGACTCCAACCATTAACCAAACTGTCCCAAGGCCACCGCTAAACCATGGCCCTAAGCTCGAGATCTCCATGACTGTGAAACACGACCAGGCATGGTGATTCAACCCCCTCCCTAGGCAGCCTGTTCCAAGGCCGTATGACCCTTCCCATGACATTTTTCTTCATGTTCAACCTAAACTTCTCTTGGTGCAACTTGATGCCATTTTCTCTTGTTCTATCACTTGTTCCTTGTGAGAAGACACCAACCCCTGCCTCTCTGAAACCTCTTTTCAGGCAGTTGTAGACAGCAAGGTCTCCCTTTAGCCTCCTTTTTTCTATATTACAATAATTCAGCACATACCCAGAACCCCTAGAGTTAGCCCAGCCCTGACAGATTATTTTAGGTCACAAGAATTGGCCTTTGATGAACTGAGAAAAGGATGTAGGTTGTTCAATACTTACAAACACGCCACCAAAATCCTTGGCAGGGGTGGCAGTGAAGATGTAGCGGATGTCCCCAGGGCTCAGGACTTGGAAATACAAATATTCATGGACACGCAAACCTGGAAATGAACAGAGGGAGGTCAAAGGAGGAGAAATGGGGGGAAATCCTTAAAAAATGAGAAAACACACAAAATACTTCGGCAATGAGAGAACTGCCGTCCAGGCCCTAAGGGCCCAAAAGAGCTGGGGGTGCTCTGGATGAGGAGGATGAATCCACACCGGGGAAGGCTCGAATACTGGGGGAAAGGAGCCGAGGGGAAAGGCCGAAGCCTGACTGGGCCCTTCACACTCACCGCGGCCCAGGTAGGAGCAGAGGCAGAGGCACAGCCACACCGAGCGCCGCAGCATGGCTGCCGCCCCGCCCCCGGCCCGAGCCCATTGGCCGCGCCCCTCTCCTCTCGCAGTCCTATTGGTCCGCGCCGCCATGAATCTCCTGTGGAAGCCGGGTGAAGCGGGGGCCAGGCAGGCCGCGGTCGTTATCAGCTCGGCGCTGCCGAATAAAGCGCCGCCTGCCCGCGCGGCCCTTTCTCCTCCCCTGCTAAACCGTGAGCCGCGTCCCGCCGCCGCGACTCTATGGTCGCTGGGAAGACTGACGGACCCCCGCAAGGGCGCCGTTCTCTCCGCCCCGTTACCATAGAGTTCTGCCGGAAGCGGTCGCCTAGCAACGGGTCCTTCCCGCCGCGGGGAAGCTTCTGGGCAGTGCGCGGTGCATTGTGGGGCGGGGCTTGGTCAGGGAGACTGGAGCTGCGGCAAGAGGAGCCGACAGGATGATGGTGGGTGATTGCGGGCTGCTATCCGCTGCCATCCGCGCGCCGCTGGCCAGCCCCGGCCCGCCTAAGCTTCCGTTATTCTCCGGGGCCCCTGCCGATTATGGTCTGGCCGCTGCGCGTTCGGGGCGGGGTGGCCACACAGGTAGAGGCCTGGGAGCGGCCTAGGGCGGGAAAGGGGCGGCTCAGGGTAGTAGGCGCGGCCGCGGTGTAGCCGCGCACTGTCCGTGGGGGGATGTTTGAAACCGGCGCTACATAAACATTGGCTGAGGTTGGGTTTGGTTTGAGATTTGCCTGGGAGACAACGTTGGGCCCCCGTGAATCTGCTGGACGGTCAGGAGGCTTCACAGAGGAGTCTGGCCAGGCTACAGCCTTGTTGCTCCCTCGGAAGGACATTGAGGGGCTGGAGTGTGTCCACAGAAGGACAGCAGAGCTAGACCGCAAGTGCTCTGAGGAGCGGCTGAGGGACCTGCGAGCGGGGTGTTAACTGGAGAAAAGGAGGCTCAGGGGAGACCTCACTCTCCACAACTGTCTGAACTTAAGGAAGTTGGAGTGAGGTGTGGGTCGGTGTCTTCTTCCCAGCAACAAATGACAGGACCAGAGGAAGCAGCCTCAAGTTTTGCCATGGGAGGTTGAGGTTGGCCCTGAGGAACGGTTTCCTACAGGCTCTTGGAATGGGAATAACATCTCTGCTGTGGGTTGTCTCTGCAGCCAACACCGGTTATCCTGCTGAAGGAGGGGACAGACACCTCGCAGGGGATCCCCCAGCTCGTCAGCAACATCAATGCATGCCAAGTTATTGCTGAAGCTGTGCGCACTACGCTGGGACCTCGGGGCATGGACAAACTCATTGTGGATGACCGAGGTAAGCACTAGTCAGTGACCTCTTGCAGCTGTGGAGAACAGGGACTCGGAAATGTCCTCCTTGTCCTGGCAGTGCCCATATTTCCTCATATCTTTGTATCAATTAAACCTAGTATTTGCATCTAGACAGAATTTAGTTTCCTCACCCCGTCCTAAACTCACAGCAGAGGTTCAGTTTCTGTTTAAAAGCTTGTTCAGCACTTGCAGTGTGAGCTTGGTGGATGTTATTGGGATTTTCTTCATGGGATTTAGTGATAAATATCACCTCCCTCTGTAAAGACTTGTGTGGAGTCACCCAATTTTTGTGGTGATTGTAAGGTTTTTATTGTGGCCTAAGGGTGGGGTGGGGCATCTTAGAATTGTCTTTAAATTGCTGTTACAAACAGGAACTGCAATACTTCTGATTAAAAAGAATAATTGGAATTAAATTTACCCAATTAATTGTATTCATGTGACTGTTAGACTAGAATATCTCCTTTTATCTGTTTCAGTTCTTTTTAACTGGGGAGGTGGTTGAGAAATAAAGGAAAAATGAATTTAAGGCCCCTGTTAATTTATGTGGAGGGTTGTTCCCCACTCTGGCTGTGGGAGCAGATTACAATATGGTGATCACATTTAAATGAATTGGGAGGAGAAAAAAAAGGTGGTCTGGCTGAAGAAAAGCAACTTTTAATGGAAAAAGTGGTTGTTAAGACCTGACAAAATTACTGTATTAAGGTCTCTTGAGGTCTGCAAAGTTCTGGTGGGTGTTAGGTCCCCTGTAATGGTGACTGGGTCTTTACAGTGAAGCTTCACCTCTGCATCAATCCTAGGCAAAGCCACAATCTCTAATGATGGGGCCACCATCCTGAAGCTTCTCGACGTTGTCCATCCGGCTGCAAAGACATTGGTGGACATCGCCAAATCCCAGGATGCAGAGGTAGGAGGATCACCCGGCAGGTTCGCTCATGTCAGTGATTCTGTGAACATCATGTGAACCACTGGGAACCCCTCATGGAGTGTGGACATTTATTCTGGTTTCTTTCAAATCTCTGACACCATTTTGTCCAGATGTGAATTTTATACTCAAAGGTGTAAAATTCATGTGGTCTGGGAAATGGGGCTTAATCCACAAATGGCATGACACCAAGCATTTCCTCCTGTGAAGGTTGGTGATGGAACCACATCCGTGACTCTTCTCGCTGCTGAATTCCTGAAGCAAGTGAAGCCCTATGTGGAGGAAGGTCTTCATCCTCAGATTATCATCCGTGCCTTTCGCACAGCAACGCAGCTGGTGAGCTGAGGGGTGTATTTAGCTCCATCAGAGCATTTGGAGAGAGGAGTTTGGTGCCAGAGAGTAGAAATAACACTTCCACACAGAATTCCCTCAAGAATGGATGTGGGGGGACTGACCTTATGTCTCATGAAGCCCATCAGACCTATTACAGTGAATCCAAACTCCCTCAAGAGCCCTTTGCTCTGCCAGGAGCAGTGGAGCAGCTCTGAGCCTCTTTGTGATCCTCTTGTAGCATTGATGTATTCTTACATTTGTGCTGGGAGGGTGTGGATTGGCTGAAAGGCTTGAAACTTGAAGTAAGGAATAAAATATAAAGTACAAAGTGATAAGTTGGAGATGTGCTCAGGTCATGAGCATAAATCATTAATCTAGCTGTCGGCTTGTGTTTTGACAGGCTGTAAACAAGATCAAAGACATTGCTGTTTCAGTGAAGAAGGAAGATAAAGAGTAAGTTTCCCTTGGAACTGACCTGGTTTTGGAGCCAGGCTTCAGTTAGCTGCTCTGGAGTGGTTGCTCTGGACTCTGACTTCTGAGGTCACATGTTGAGTACTGATTCAGTTTTGGGCACCTCAATACCAGAAAGGCATTGAAGGGTGGGAGTAGGTCCAGAGAAGGGCAGCAAGGTTGGTGAAGAGTCTGGAGAACAGACCGTCTGGAGAACAGACCTTATGAGGAGCGGCTGAGAGATCTGGGTCTGGTTAGTCTGGAGAAAAGGAGGCTGAGGGGAGACCTTACTGTCTACAACTACCTAAAAGGAGGTTGAAGACAGATGGAGTTGGTCTTCCAAAGAACAAGAGGAAATGGCCTCAAGTGGCAGCAGGGGAAGTTGAGGTTGGCCATAAGGAAAAACTTCTTCCTGGGAAAGATCATGAGGCCTTTGAACAAGGCTGCTCAGGAAGGGGGTTGAATTGCCATCCCTGGATGTCATTCACAGTGGTAGAGATCTGGAGCTTAGGGCCGTGGTTTAGCTGTGGCCTTGGGAAAGTTGAGTTAATGATTGGACTTGCCGATCTTGAAGTTGTCATCCAATGTAAACCATTCTGTGATTCTGGATGAGGTCTCAAGGTCAGACAACACCTGTGGCGCTGCTCCGAGGTTCTTCTCAGATTTGTGGGGATTTCCTGCTCCTCCTCCAGGGAGAAGGTGTGCTCTCGTCGGGCTGAGTGAATATGTAGGCCAGTGTCTTCCCATGTGCCTGGAGGGATCTGGGCACCAAAATAAATGCCCTGATTTCTTTATTTTATTGGTCGTGGTGGAGATTTGCAGCATTCGCTGCGGTCAGTCGTGGTTAAGTTCTCAGCTTCTCTGTAAACAGCTTTTACGCCACTGAATATGTGAAGCTAGATAGTTAACAGCATTTAAGAGATTATGAGAGACAATGAGAAACCTTTTGTGGTCTAGGTTAGTTTGATGCTTGAGAAGGGAGAATTGTAGTTGGATATCTCTGTGCTTTCTCTGTTGATGGAAGGGAGCTGATGTTCACCCCCATCAGGGTAGATCCTACGTTCCGTACATGGTGTTCTGTCAGCTCATGAAAAGAATCAGCAAATAGACTACAGCCTTGTTGTGTTTTCTTTCTTGCAGTGAGCAGAGGAGCCTCCTGGAGAAATGTGCTGCCACAGCCCTCAGCTCTAAGCTCATCTCCCAGAGCAAGGAATTCTTCTCAAAGATGGTTGTAGATGCTGTCATGATGTTGGATGACTTGTTACAGCTCAAAATGATTGGGATAAAGAAAGTGCAGGGAGGAGCTTTGGAAGTAAGTTGTGTTGGGGCCTGTCCTGAAGGGACAGAGAGGGAAGGTTGACCAGCAGAAACATGTCCCAGCTTGTAAGCACCTGTTAGGAAATTGCCGGAGCGAAACAGATCTGCTTATGTGGTGGGGTCTGTTTTATACCACAGTGCAGCTCTGGCATTGGGCTGTGGGAGAACTGGTGTGTCCATACTCTCTCTGGCCCATGTTCTGTGAAGGTTTGGGATCTCTGCAGAGAAGTGAAGCTCAGCACAGTCTGTGAGTTACTATTCTATAGCTATTACTGTCTGCAAACAGACCACATGAGCATTTTCCTTGAGAGTAGATGTGATAATTATCTTGCCCAGACAACTAATTTGGTGAATTAGGAATGATTCTGTGGCTGGTTTTGCAGTGTCTGGGCTTGGTGGTACTCTGAGGCTTTGAGAAATGGGTCCCCTGGGGAGGATGGTGTCTCCCATTCTAAATAATAAATGTGGCTTTCCCTGCTCTGCAGTGTTCAGCCCTTAAATGGTTCTGTCCTTGTAGACCTGTATGAGGATGGGGCAAATGATTCAGCACCTTTTCAGGATTGGCTTGTGCAAGACCCTGGGCCATTTCACCCCATCAGTTAGAGCAGAGCGGGTCTGTGCTTGTCTTCACTTGAGGGATGAGTATCCTCTGGGCCAAGACAAGTTGTGGTCAGATACTTGTGGAGTCATAGGTTTAGATGCTGATTTCTGTCTCAGCCATAGAGTTAGTACTGGGTCCAGTACTGTTGAATATGTTCATCAATATCTGAAAAAAGGGACAGTCCCCTCAGCCAGTTTGCTGTGAGGGTACAGTGGCTGCACACCATCAGACCATGCAGCTGTTCACTGAGACCTGGACAGGTTGGAGACTTGAGCAGAGAGGAAGCAAATTAAATTCAACAAAGGCAGTTGTAGGATCCTGCAATGGGGAGGAATAACACCCTCTACCATTACAGGTTGGGGCTTGACCTGCTGGGAATTAGCTCTAGGGAGAAGAGTCTTGGAGTCCTGGTGGACAGTTGACCATAAGCCAGCAGTGTGCCCTCATGACAAAACCAATGGTCTTCTGAGATGTATCAAGAAGAGTGTGACTAGCAGGTCCGAAGGGATTCTTTTCCCCTTTTACCTGTGTGAGGCCACATCTGGATCACTAGGTCCAGTTCTGAGTTCCCCAGATCAAGAGAGACAAGGAGCTGCAGGAGAGAGATATGAAGATACTGAGGACAACTCTACTTCTTTGTGCCCAGGAAAGACTGAGAGCCCTGGGGCTGTTCAGCTGGAGCAGAGCAGGCTGAAAGGGATCTGATTAATACTGAGCAATAGCCAAAGTTTGGGGCTCAGTGATGCCCAGTGACAAGACAAGGGGCAACGGGCACAGACAAAACCAGGAAGTTCCACCTGAACAGGAGGAGGAACTTCTTAACTGTGGAGTGTGAAACAGGCTGTCCAGAGACGTCATGATAGGTGAATCTGCTGGAACATGGGTTGAAATGGATGATCCTCAGAGGTCCCTTCCAACCCCACCAGTCTAGAATTCTGAGATCCACTTCACAAGGCAGTGGTGGGCAGGGCAGTCCTGCCAGAAAGCAATCCCAGAGGTGGTGGTAGAGCTGGAAAAAAACCCAGACCAGGGCAAAAAATCCCCAAGTGTATATCTTCAAAGTGTGGAAATGGAGAAGACATCTGAGAGAGAACAGATTGCTCCATCCTTTGATCTTCAGATTGCATTTAGCATCTGCTGCTGCTGTGTCTTGAGGGGTGGAAAGACAGTGATAGCTGGTTTCATCAACAGAGAAATACTTGCTGCTTATTTTCTCTAAAAGTGGGTTAATCAGAGGAGGCAGCTCTGCAAATGAGGGCTCTGGAAGCAGGGAGTCTCCTGCGGGAGTTCCTAATCCTGTTGAGAAAACGTTGAGAGGTTGAGCCAAACGCAAATCTCTCTCTCTTCAAGGACTCTCAGCTGGTAGCCGGAGTTGCCTTTAAGAAGACATTCTCTTATGCTGGCTTTGAAATGCAGCCCAAGAAGTACCAGTCGCCCAAGATCGCCTTACTGAATGTGGAACTGGAGCTCAAAGCTGAGAAGGACAATGCTGAAGTTCGAGTAAACACAGTGGAGGTGAGTCACTCCCCTGCCAACCTCCATCCTTGTGTCTGTAAAAACCTTATGGACTTGAGACAACAGCAGGATGGTGCTTCCAGTCCTCTGTAACATGACTGTGTCTCTCCTCTCTGCCAGGATTACCAGGCTATTGTGGATGCTGAGTGGAACATCTTGTATGACAAACTAGAGAAAATCCACAAGTCAGGAGCCAAGGTTGTCCTCTCCAAACTTCCTATCGGTGACGTAGCTACTCAGTACTTTGCAGATAGAGACATGTTCTGTGCTGGCCGTGTCCCAGAAGAAGATCTCAAGAGGACTATGATGGTGAGTTGCCTTGTTTCAGAACAAAGATGAGGAAGCTGGGGAGGGAGAGTCTAGTAACAAGGTGAGGGGTAGCAATTTCAAACCAAAAGAGGGGATATTTAGATCTCAGGAAGAAATCCCTTCTTGTGAGGATGCTGAGGCACTGAAACAGGCTGCCCATGGAGGTTGTGGCAGCTCCATCCCTGGAAATGTTCAAAGCCAAGTGTTCTGGGCAACCTGGTCTGGTGAGAGGTGTTCCCTGCCCATGGCAGGGGGTTCGACCTGGATAATTTTTAAGGTCCTTTGCAATCAAAGCCAGTCCATGATGTAGTTTGAATAACGTCAGGCAGCAGTCAGTGACTCCAGAGTCTGACTCAGCACTCAGAAGACACAGAATATCATTTTGCTGTCGAGGATTGTTTCTGCTCTAAGATGCCTAAGATGGAGCCGAAAGTTGAATGGTTTTCCTTGCATCTGGCTTTGTGAGGTGGTTTTCTATCAACTATAGCAGGGATCCTGCTGGGCGAATGAGTCCTGTCAGCATGGGTAACACTTTACTTTGTTTTGTTTCTTCTCAGGCCTGTGGCGGGTCCATTCAGACGAGTGTCAATGCCCTGTCGGATGATGTTCTGGGCCGGTGCGAACTCTTTGAGGAGACTCAGATTGGAGGAGAGAGGTAAATCCACCAGCTGTGAACCTGTGAATCTTAAAAGCAGGTTCAGCTGCTTCTCAGAGTACTTGTGCGCCAGCCCCTTCCTCAGCTCTGTTGCCCACCTCTGGCTACACTCCAGCCCCTCAACGTCCTTGTGGCAGTGAGTGAGGGGCCCAGAACTGACCCCAGGATTTGCGTACCCAGTTCAGGCACCTCGGGGATGATCCTGTCCCTGGTCCTGCTGATAGAAAATGACATGCTGAGACCCCACAGAGACATTTTGCTGTCAGTGCACATGAAGCTGGGAACTATATAGTAAGGTTTGTCCAGTCCCCAAAGGAGAAATCCTTTTGGGGCCTCTCTGCTAACATCTGCTGTCGAAAACAGCAGCACTGGTTTAGCACAAAGCCCTGGCAACAAGGAGAGCTTGAATTTCACCTGGCTCAGCTTGAATTTCACCTGGCTCGGCTTGAATTTCACCTGGCTCAGCTCCTTAGCTCAATATAGAGGCATTGTGTAGGGTGAAATGGTGTCAGTCACACATTTGGTTTTTGAAGATTCCTGTTATGTCCCCATAACCTTGGTTGTGTTGTGCCCTGGCAGGTACAACTTCTTCACAGGCTGCCCGAAGGCCAAGACCTGCACAATCATCCTGCGAGGCGGTGCAGAGCAGTTCATGGAAGAGACGGAACGGTCCCTGCACGATGCCATCATGATAGTCAGGAGAGCAATCAAGGTAAAGACCATGGGAGGTCCCTCCCTACCAGGGGATCTTGATTGGACCTGACACAGCTGTAAATTCTTTCCAGAAACCTTTTTTACACACAAGCTGCTGGCGGAGGTCTCTGGGGAGAGAGTGGAAGCTCTCAGCTGGTGAAATGAAGCACATGCACAAGCAACATCTGATTGATGAACTCAAGAGCTGTTCTGTGGCCAAGCAGAGATGTCTTGGCAGCAGTGCCAGCTCCTTTCCAGGCAACCATGGGCTTTGTCCTCTCTTCAGTAACTTAGAATCATGGAATTGTTTAGTTTGAAAATCTCTTTAAGCTCATCAAGTCCAACCATTCCCCTGGCATTGCCAGGCCCCCACTGACCCTTAAGTCTCACCCCACATCTCCATGGCTTTGCAACCCTCCAGACACGGGGACTCCACTGATGCCTTGGGCAGCCTGGGCCAGGCCAGGGGAACCCTTTAGGGGCAGAAATTGTTCTCAGGACCAACCTCAACCCCCTCGGCACAACTTAAGGCTCTTTCCTCTCCTCTTGTCACTTGTTGCAGGACAATCCCTGCCCTGGTCCTGCTGGCCACACCAGTGCTGACACAAGCCAGGACGCCATTGGCTTCTTGGCCACCTGGGCACACCCTGGTCCATCTCCAGCTGCTGGTGACTGACTCCTGCAAATCCTTTTACCTGGGCTGCTTTCAGCCTCTCTGCCCCAGTCTGGAGCAGTGCAGGGGCCCAGTCTGGAGCAGTGCAGGGGCTGGTGTGGCCCAAGGGCAGGACCCAGCACTTGGCCTCGATGGCTCTCAGGCTGTTGGCTTCTGCCCCAGCCTGGCCAGATCGCTCTGTGGAGCCTCCCAGTCCTCCAGCAGATCCACGCTCCCATCCAGCTCGGTGTCATCTACAGACTGAGATGCCCTTGGTCCCCTTGTCCAGATCATTGGTACAGATGTTCAAGAGATGAGGCTGCAACCCTGAGCCCTCTCTTGGTGACTGATCTGAGGGGTGACTCCCCGGCTGCGACCATCAGCTGGGAGCACAGAGAAGCCAAAGATACATGTATGTGTATGTGAGCACTGCATGTGGAGCTGCTGGTCCTGTTTCTGGGTTAAATATTATTAATATGATGGTTTCCAATCCAGAACAATTTCAAGCCTCAGTGCCTAGAGGAGATGGGAAGAAGCACACAAGGATTGTTTGGAATGTTTTTGCTTTTAGAATATCCTGATCTACCTGCAACAGATGTGGAGAGGGAAAAGAAAACACAGCAGAACTTGGCTTCTACAAGAATCTTTCCCTTTTGTGAAAGTGAGAGAAACTGGGATAAAATTCAAAGGATTTTTTTTCCTTTTGTCTTAGAACGACTCAGTGGTTGCCGGTGGAGGTGCGATCGAGATGGAACTTTCCAAATACCTCCGGGACTACTCCAGGACCATTCCAGGCAAGCAGCAGCTGCTGATCGGTGCTTACGCTAAAGCCCTGGAGATCATTCCTCGTCAGCTCTGTGACAATGCTGGCTTTGATGCCACCAACATCCTCAACAAGCTGCGGGCCAAGCATGCGCAGGTGGGTGCTGCCTGTGAGTGAGAAACCAGGTGTCTCTGACATTTTTTGGTTGCTTTTGGGGCTTTTTTGTGAGCCTAGTGGGGCCGATGTAACTCCATGAAGCTCATGGTGGGCCTGTGTCCTCTTTGATGAGGCGCTGTGGTTTGTTTCCAGCTATGGTGTAGGCTTGCTGCAGGTTTCTGTGAAGGGAAATGATGTTTTCTTTTTGCTCGCAGCTGTTGGGTGACTTCTAGAGCCAGTGGGGTTTGATTTTGCTTTTTAAAAATGCATCATTAGTTGGGAGTGGGGGCTTCTCTGCTAAACATCAGAGGTCAGAAGTTGGCTGAGCTGGCTGAAGGTACTGATTTGATGTTTTCCCATTTTGTGTCCCTGTTCAGGCACTGAGGGGCTGCTCCTTTGCTTCTTTTGGAGGTCACTCCCACCATGCTTCACCCTTCTGGTGATTGTGGGTTGGGGAAGGCCCTGAAATGAGCAGCTGCAAAAATGGGATGTGGGGTCGGGAAATTGGATGGTGGTGGAGTATCATTAAGTCCCTGCTAGACTCTGAGCTCTGCTTTTCAACCCTCAACCCACCCCATACCTATTCACCTAACCCACACCTCAGATATTCCCTTAGATATCCTTCCATCATCCAGCAGTTCTGCCTCTCCTGCAGTATTTCCAGGTCTTTGCTTCCCTATAATGAGACCTCTTCCTCTCTCTCTCCCCACAGGGTGGGATGTGGTATGGAGTGGATGTCAACAATGAGGACATCGCCGACAACTTTGAGGCTTGCGTGTGGGAGCCAGCCATTGTGCGCATCAATGCGCTAACAGCGGCTTCCGAGGCTGCCTGCCTCATCGTCTCCGTGGATGAGACCATCAAGAACCCTCGTTCCACTGTGGATGCTGCGCCTGGTGGTCGGGGCCGGGGCCGAGCCAGACCCCACAACCACTGAGCTACGACAGTGTGTTTGGGGGTGATGGTGCTCTCCTCCTAATTAATTTGTAGCTTCATTAATGGGCTGTTTACCAGATGGTGATTTTGAGGGTTTCACAGGCAACCACCAAACTCGTTTATTTAGAGTCAAATCTTGGCCTTGGCCCCGGTGATGACCTGTGAGAGCCTCTGACCCACTATTTCCTTCTGGGCACTGATCCCTATCACCTCACCTCATCCTCCTCTATGGGAGCCATGTTGACCGGAGCGCTGGCCGGTTGTGCTGTGAGTGTGGGGCTTGTTCCTATTTATACTGTGGGTTTTGTTTTTTGGGGGTGTGAACCCAGGCTCACAATAAAAACACCCCTTTCCCTCTGCTTTCCTCTGTGTCTGTTCTCACCCAGGGATGTGCCCACTTGTTCAATTTAGGTCTGCTTTTGCCTCACGAAAGATGGTTTTATGGTGCTGTAGCAATGGAAAGGTGGTTTTACAGGGCTGTAGGGATGGATTGTGGTTCTTGTGTGAGTCCAACCGTTACCCAGCTGTCCCAAGGCCACTACTAAACTGTGGCCCCAAGCTCCTAAAGTCCCATGGCTTTGAAGCATGTCCAGAGATGACTGTTAGGATGTAGAGTCGTGTACCTCATTCCCACCCTCCCTTTTTGCGTCATGGGGTTCCCCAACTGCTCTGACGCTGGAGCTGCCCAGGAGAACTCAACTCCCACCTCAATCTCAAGAGTCTTTATTCAACACCGAATCATAAAATAGCTCCATACGTCTTTTTCTGTTGTTTTTTTTGTTAGTTTTTGGGGGTTTTTTTGCAATTCTTTAAATACACATTGTTTACACTCGGCAAAGTTTCAAAGCAACAACATCAAAGTGCGTCTACAGGTGTGATAGTTCCAACCAAAGTGCTAAAAACACGCCCAGCCTTGGACCCTGCTGCCCCAAAAACCACCTGTAGCCTCCCCATGAACCCCCTCTCAAACCCCCTTCGCTCCTGTGGGGCAGCATCTTCCAGCATCAAGGGACCACGCATGGGGGAAGGAAGGGTGTAAAAGGGGACATTTGGTTCTTCAGACACTGGCACATTGCTGCGAAAAGACTAAAATAGACCTAAATTTATATAGACTTAAAAAAATAACTCGGTGAGGGTTGGGGTTGGGGGGCAAACTCGCTACTTTTTGGGATTGGAGGGAAGGTGGCTGTACAGGGCCCCCATGGAAATTGCCACTCTCCAGAAGTGCTTTAGGGAAAGGGTGGCAATTCCTGTAGGTTTTTTTGTTTTTCAGTCTCTTTTCCTCTGATTATCTCAAAGCAAATGTGCGTCGTCACCCCTCTCGCTCCCCCAAAGCCATTGCACCCGCTGCGCCCCGGCCCCAGCCCCCTCTGTCCCTGGGGGCTCAATCCCGAGGCAGGATCAGAAAAATCCCATTCATTTTTTCCTGCTTTTTGATCAGTATTTCCCTCCTCTCCTTGGGGCAGGAGGGATCTTTTCACTCACCGCAGGAATTCTTTTCCCTCTCATGACGAACCATCTCCAGTTCCTAAAATCTCCCCCATGTCCTGCTTTTTCTGTTTCCTTTTTTTAAAGTGTTTTTGGCATTTGGCACCGATTCCCAAATCCTTTCACTCCTGCTGCCTCAACCTTGGGGGTTCTCAACCCAGAACTGAAGCAAGGCTGCAGATCCTCTGAGAGCCAGGAGAATGTTTTACTTCAAGACCTTCAGCAACACTTTTCATGGGGTTTATTTTTAGGATCACAGAACGGTTTGGATTGGAAGGAATATTAAAGATCATCTAATTCCAACATCCATCAGCAGGGATATCTTCCAACGGACCAGGTTGCTCCAAGGCCCATCCAACCTGGCCTTGAACACCTCCAGTGATGGATCATCCACAGCTTCCTTGGGCAACCTGTGCCAGTGTCTCATCAGTTTTCGTTCTATTTTACCCACAGTTGGAGCCTCTTGGAGGATCCCAGACCTGGCTGTGGTTGTTTCTTGGGGGGCAGCTGGGACCATGACACATGGCAGGAGGTGGGACATGATTTTGATGAAAATGTTGAAAATCCACCTTGGATGGAGCTAACCTGGGGGGGCTCTCCCTTTTCCTGGAGAGTTTATACCCCCAGCCACCCCAAACTGTGATGATGAGTAAAATCCAACATATCTGAGGCAAAAACCCATGGATTTGGGATTAATTTGGCCCTCGAGCTGGCTTTGCTGGTGCTGTTCCTCTTGAGATCCCTGACTGACACCAAAACTCAAGCAACTGCGAAGGCCACAAGCCTTGGCCAAGAGGAAGACCCTAGAAAAGGGATACATTTCCCCTAAACTGGTCCCACTGCAGGAACCAGCAGCACCATCCATCCAGATCTGGCCGTCGCCATGACCCCAAACTCATGCCCTACATTTTGCTGGGGATTGTCATCGCAGAGCCCCTCTGGAGCTTCTCTAAGGTTTCATACGGGGTGGAACTCTTGCGGCTGCAGCCCTTTCCCCACAGCCCCAAAACATGCCAGGGGATTTCAAGGCGTTCCCAGGGGATTTGGTATCTTTACGTCTCTGTTATGAGGTTGAAATCCCACAACCCACGAGGTGAATCCCACAGCTGCTTCAACATCCCATCAGGATGGGGAGGCAAAAGCAACGGGGAAACCATCAAGGTGACATTTCAGCAGGAGGAATCTGCAACCGTTAATGAGTTCTTTGCCATTAACTACCTGGGCAATTAGGAGCCAGCGGGAGGACCAGGGACCCACAGAGCGCTAATTACTACCTGTCTGGTGTCCCTGTCCAGCCACCTTCATCCCAAGCCAAGGAAGAGGAGGAAGAAAGCCAAAAAGGGGAAACCCCCCCCACTTTCCATCTTCTAACTCTTGAACCTGCACAAGGTCTTGAAGAATTTTGGTCAAAATGTGGCCAGAAGCTGGGACTTGTGTTGGGAGTGACCCAAGGGAAGGCAGATGGTTCTGGTGGTGGGTGGTTTTGATTTGGTCTGATCTCAACCACGCACCGAAGCACCAAATTTGGGTGAGGTTGTCCTGCTGTGCCTCGGCGGCGTGGTGGGATGGGGCCACCACAACCACCAGCAGCCACTCTGGCCTCGCTGGGGAACACAGAAAGTTTCTCCAAGAGTCCTCAACATCTCCCTCTGCCTCGTCCTCACCATCCCCATGGCCTGGAGGAGCCAGGCACAAACCGGCAGCAAACCTGGAGCAGCCACCTTCACTCAGTCTTGGGACACGAGTCTCTACTACGATAGTCTTTGAGCCTGGAGCGTGTGACCATGCTCAGGATAGAATTTTCCTTTAAAATCTTCTTTTTTCTTTCCTTCTTTAGAGAAATAAATACTTTGTTGGGGATTTTCTCCTTTATTAAGGGAATTTTGAAAGTCTCTGCGTCTGTTATGAAATGGTGACATCTCCGCCTGTGGGATGAGGACCAGGAGGTCCCCTGAGGGCTGGAGCTTTGTAGGGCAGGTGGGCTTTTTGCTGGTTGGGGCATCCCTTGTTCTTCTTGCTCCTGGATGATTTATCTCCAGCCTCTCCAGGTTGGAGGGAAATGCCTGGTGGGAAGCTCCCGATGCTGGGGAGCTCATTTGATGCTGCCCATGAGGGCGTGATGGGGCCTGGTAGCTTCTTGCAGGTGCCTTTTTTGTTTCTCCTGTCATTTTTTGCAGAGAGGGAAGAGCCTTCTGGAAAGCTGCTGTCAGTGGGGGAACAGAGGAACTTCAGATAGGGCTTATGCCCATAAAACCCTTCCCTGTTTCAGAAGAGACGGTGTAGATGGGATGAAGAGTCAATGAAATGATCTCCTGAGGTGCTTCCTGGGATTGGAGATTCAGGAGATGCCTCTAGCCCACCACCAGCTCCAGCGATTTGTTTGCTATCAGGATCTCCATGGGCTATTGACATGTTGGGAACCTCCAGCTGAGGTCTTCAGCTTTTGTTCCATAGATGAGGAAAGTGGTACCAGGACAGCCTTGTCCCTGCTGGGAAGATGTTCCATGCCAGTCCATCATCCTGGGAGGGCTGGAGGAAAGGAGGATGCCCTGGGAGGGGCCAACAGGCACCAAAACCTCCAGCGATGGTCCAGAGAAGATGACAAACCTCCCAAATCTGCTTTTCCCTGTCAGCTCAGCATGTTGGGTCCAAGACACTCGGTTAGGACTCAGGGTGGCAGGGCCCAGTGTGTCCCTGCTGCTGGCAGTGCTGTGATGGGTGTCCCCCATGGCGTGGGCACTTCCTGGCACCTTCTCCCCAGAGTGGAGGGATGGAGATGCCTGACCATGCCAGATGCCTTCCAAAAGCCTTTTCCCTTGGAAGCAGAGGGGGTTTGGGGGACAGTGTCCCCTTTACAGGCAGAAGACAACCAGGAGGAAAAAGCAGAATTAAAAAACCGAGAAACCAGCTGTGGCTGCAGATCAGGACCAGGGCAGATGGGTTGGCGCTTTCACCAGCAGCTTTGCTTTTCAGTTTAGCCAGGGTTTCTCCTTCAGGCTGCTCAGGAAGGTGATGAGATGGCAAACATGGGTGTCCTGTGCCAGTCCCTCTCTCCACATGGGACATGGAGGAAGCCTGAGCATGTGGTAGGTGTTGGTGGGACAAAAGCATGACCCATGTTTCCTGATGGACAAGGACTCTGGAGATGGTTTATTGCCTTGGCAGGAAGGTTTGGATGGAAGCCTCTAGAAGGAACAGTGACCACCTCTTCTGGTGTCCTCTGGCACCTACAGCCCCCAGGAGATGCATCTGGGCTTGTGCTGTCATGGCTGCTGGTTCCTGGGCACCATCTCTCCAGATTTGTGTGACCTTCTCTTCAACAAATGACATTAAAATGAGCAGAAACCCTTCAGGTGGAGGAATCGGCCCTTCTGTCTCCACCTCCACCAGCCCATGGAGAGGACGGGAAAGGTCCAGCAGCAGTGCCCTGCAAGAAGTCTACAGGGGACGAGCTGAGCCATCCTCATCTCCCACACCATGAAATGGCCAAAAAAAAAGACTCTAGCAAAGAGAGTTTGAAGAAGAAGACATTCCCCAAACAAGGATCCTTGGCAACGAGCAGCCACGGGAGGTTTGAAGTCATCTTATTGACTGGGAAAGCATTGCCCCGCCTCTTCAGGCAGCCCCAAATCTTTAAGTAGCACCTTCTCGTCCATGAGCTGGCCCCGGGGACGAGTGCCGGCCACCAGTCACTAAGGCCTGCAAGAGTTTGGATTGGTTTGTGCATGGGCCGGGGTCTCCGTCCTCCAGGTTCAGCGATGGTTGAGCGGCGGACAGTGGGTTTTGGTTTCATGGGGCCTCCAGAGGAGGAAATGTGCTTTGAGGTTCCCTGAAGGTCCTAACAGCCTGCTTCCACTTTGATGTGTAGGATCTTGGAGAAGCCAGGTCGCTTCCTCAGGGCCTGGAAGACATGGAGACAATATGGGTGGTATGGGACAGGGCAGTGCTGTGGCCCCATAGGTTTAACTAGAGAGAGGAGAGGACACTTGCAAGTCCCGGCATGGGATGGGGTCCAGCAAGCTCCCGCAGAGCATGATTGTGTGTAACCATGAAAGGAAAGCCCTTACAAAATAGTTCTTCTCTGGAGGTGACCCCCCAACTTGGGGGATGGACATGGGTATGTTGTTGCCATGCCAGGGCCTGACAAGCAGGAAGAGCATAAGGAACCTCATCCATTTGGCCTGGTGGGCTCCATCCTTAAGTCCTGCTTTGCAACTCATGGCAGTTTTGCCTCACACCTCCACAACTGCCCAACCTGCTGCAGGATGAAGTCAACCAGAGGATGAAGTCAAGTGGAGAGACCTTTTCTTCCCCTTGGATGTGGATAGAGACATCTGCCTTGGAGATCCTGAACTGACCTAGAACAGCCCAAGCCTTGCTGACCTAAGCCAAGCCCGCAGCTCAGCCTAACTGAAATTGACCTTGGTTTTGCTTTAGTGGGTGGGTGTTAAGTTGTGTCAGGGTGTTTTACAAGTAAGTCCTTGAGAAAGGTCCTTTCTGTCTCCTGGGATGGGACCCATGGAGAAGTTCTGGTAAAAACAATGGGAAGGAATCACAGCACATTGCATCTTGCTTCAGCCTTTGGGCCATGTTTGTCTGAAGTACATGGAGCCTTCAGGATGGCCCTAGTGAGCTGAAACGTTCTCTGCTGAGGAACCTCAGCAGTGGGCAAGAATTTGTGCTCAGACTCTATGGGATGACCTGGGAATGGCAACCTTTACCTGGAGTTTGTTCACCATTTCCTCAAACATCTTCTTGGCTTCAGGGCTGTGGGGGTCCTTGAAGTAGTCCACGATGCCCACCTGCACAACGATGGACTTCAGGTTCCGGCACACACCTGAGGGCAGAGATACCTCCTGGCCTCACCATACCTGGTGGGGTGATCACCTCACCACAGCCAGGATGGACTCTCCAACCCACCCAGTGCTCCTCAAAGCCTCAAGCATTTGGGGAAACTTCACCCTGAAGATGGAGAAGGCCTCCTTTTGGTGAGCAAGACCTCTGTAGGGAGGATGATGGCCTATGATATGGTCCCTTACTGCCCTATCTCAAATCAGCCACTTCCTTGGGGAACCTTTACTCCTCCACTTCAAGGGGTTCTGAACAAGTCCAATCGCAGTTGGACAAACAGATCTTCCTGCCAGCTGCAGACAGTTTTTCTCCCCGGAGCTCCCATCCTGGGCAATGGGTTCAGTCAATGATGACCCTCCAAACTCAGGTAGGCCAGAGTGAACCTCCGGTGTGCCACAGACACCAAGACCTCGATAACACAATGGAGAACATGGAGGGAGAGTCTCCATCCTCCCTGTGGCCCAAGGCAAGAAGAGCTCTTCTTCAGCAGGAGGCTGTTGGGACCCCACCTAGAAACTGTCCACCATGCAGCAACCAGCACCTACACTGTTGGTAGTGGGTTCCTGTGGGTGGAAATGAAAGGCAGGGTCTTGCTCAAGGCTCTGGGTATGTGGTGGGCTGCTGGTCAATGGAGGATGATGCCCCTGGAATTTCTACTCACTGTTGAAGTGCAGCAGGGCCTTGGGGGTGACTGGCGTGGAGGTTAGCACCAGCATTTCCAGCCCCTTCAGCCCCTCTCGACACACCTCTGCCGCAACCTCTTGGTTGATCTCTGTCACGTGGTCCAGCTCCAGGACCTGAAGCCGCATGCAGTTTCGGGCTGGAAGGACAGAACACCCACCATCAATGCCCTATGGATGAGGATGGGGTGGTAGGAGGGATGGGTTGCAGCAAGGAAGGGTATGGTGTGCCCATGGCCCTTGGGTTGGGCCTCTCCATTGGGATCCCCATGGAGCATCTCGTAGGGGTAGACCTTGCCTCCAGCAAGGGCCCCTTCTGGTCCCACTGGAGAAGAGCTGCCTACCTAAGGAGGCCAGTCCCTGGACACCGCAGCCTGCCCCTCCGACACCCAGTGCCCGCAGGTGTGGCCAGCACCGGCCGATCATCTGGAGGCAGCGATTGCTGAACCGCGTCGGCTGCTGGCTGGGGAGATGAAGAAGAAGGTAGAGCTGGGGAGGGCTGGGAAAAAAGCTTCACTCATACCCCCAGCCACTCTGTGTGTGCCTGCAAGTGGTGTGGGACTGGGACCTCTCCCACCCCGTCCAACCAGGGGTTGCCCCACTGGAAAAAGGTGTCTCTAGAGAAGACTAGATGATCTCCAGTGGTTCCTTCCAACCTCTGCCGTGCTGTGGTAATGTGATCTTTGGAGATCCACCAGGCTGTACTGGGCTCTGAGTAACCTGTCTAGTGGAAGGTGTTCTTGCCTATGGTACATGGGTTGTACCAGATGATATTTAAGGTCCTTTCCAATCCAAACCATTCTATGACCTGGACCACTTTTGCTTGTGGTGATGGAACCAGTAGCAGGAGCCTGGACATCTTGCTCATGTGGAGTAGCCTAATACCATGTGGTGTTTCCCCAGAGAAGACACAAGCCATCAAGGACTTGACATCCAACTTCTCCTGCTAAGAGATATCTCCTTCTGTATGCCTTGATGGGGGACATGACACTGGAACAAACCTCCCAGAATGAGAAGAAATGTCCCAGAGGCAGCCCCATGACATGGACATGAGAAGCCAAGTGACTTTTGTGAGCCACAAATACCTCAGCATTCCGAGTCTCATGTTCAGCATCTCCCACTAGACCCATCACAGCTCCCCTGTCATCTCTGGAGGTAGCAGCCTCCCTGCAAACATTGGTGGCTCAGCAGGGAGATGCCTACACCAAATAGACTCATTGAATTGTGGGGTGGTTTAGGTTGGAAGGGACCTCAGACATCATCCAGTTCTAACCCCTCTCACCTCTCACTAGACAGACCTTTTGCAATAGCTCTTGGGGCTGAGCTCCTCGTCCTCCAAGCTGGCCTCCAGAACTGTTTCTCATCCCACAAGGATTCCTCACTCTGAGAGAATCCGGATCTGCTCCCCAGTTTCTTTCCAGCCTGGTGGTGCCCCTCACCCTCAGCCTGGCCCCCTCCTAAGATGATTCTTACCACGGATGCAGAGGGGCGACCTGGAGGGAGATGATGTCCCTGCAACCTGCTCCAAGGGCCCAGATGACTTCGTGACCCACAGGGTCTGTAGAGCTCCTGGAACAACACAGAGGACATGTCATGGCCCCCACTGGCAGTGGTCCTGCCCCAAGGGCTGTGTCTGCAGCCTCCATGGTACCTGAAGGTACAAATCTGGTCATTATTTGTAACCCATGATCTGCCCATGAACCCACCAGTCCCAACAGCAACCCGTGCAGGAGGGCTGAAGGCACTTCTCTCTGCGATTGTGCCTGTGGAGGTGCAATGTCAATAGAAATGGAAGAAGGTGAAGCTGGAGGTGAGGTTAAAGGTAAAAGCTGAAGGTGAGGTTGGTGGTTGAAGGGGAAGTTGAAGGTGTGGGCAGAAGACTTCCAGATGCAAAGCTGATGAGTGATCAAACTGGGACTGCCAAGTTGTGCACCCTTGCAGAGCAAATAGAACATCCCTGCAGATCCCATTGGTTTGGTTTCACTGGATGGGGAAGGTGCCAGGAGATGGTGAGGAACTTTCAGCTGATGGTTGGGATCTTCTGGCCAAGAGCAGTGGTTGCTCCATGCCCTCTGTACCAGCTCTGAGGTTTTGCCACCATGTCTGTAGGTGGCTGTGGGCAGATGTCACTGCAGAGGTTTGCTGTGGGTTCCTCCTTGATCTTTTTGGAGGTATCAAAGGAGGCTTCGTGGCATGCTGCTGGAGTCACGTAGGGGCGTGATGGAAATGCAGTCATAGCACTCACAGTACTGGCTCACCCAGTATTTTGTCACGGGCTCGGAGGAGCTTTTGTTAATGCCATCAGCATCCAGCACCAAGTCACTGGAGGAGAGATGTCAGAGACCATCATCCTGATGCCACCAACCCAAACAGAGTGTTTCAGTGCACCAGGCTGCCTCCCAAAGACCAAGAAGGTTCTTCCTAACTCTAAATGACCTACTTCAAAATTCTAAAAATAAATCCTGGGTGTTATCATGAGCGTTTCACTTGTCTCTATTGCAGAAGCCTGCCAAGGAACCCTTGTGAGCATGATGGGTTCATCAAAACATGAGTCAGAGTCACAGGTTACCTACAAGCCAGGATGCCTGGGCTTGCTCTCACACCATTAGAAGGGCCAAAGGAGTCGTCTTTGGGTTAAACTTGGCAGCCTTGTGGGGATCCTCTAGATCAAAGCCATGCTTGGTCCAAAGCAAAGGGAGAGGCTGGGTGTGCTTTCGCACCTGAAGGACCCTCCATCGTGGGCTGAATGAGGACATGCATCATCTGAGGCAATTGTCTGCAGGGTGCAGTGGAGCAAGGATCATCCTTGAATGAGTAGGAAAGGTAAACCCTGTCTTGATAGGACACAGAGCCTCTTCAGAAGGTGGCCAAGACCAAGGAGCAGTCAGTCATCTTCTCCAGGACCTGTGACCTCCTCTAGGCCTAGTGTCATAGCTCTTGGACAACACCTCCAAATTGGACCTTAGCAATCCTGTTCCTCTACCCTAGGACAGAGGAACCCTGAGGTCTCTTCTCTCCACTAGAAGCGTCATCAGGGGGTGACAGTCATGTGGATCCTCACTAGGTCCCACTGTTTGTGCATTTCTTCACCTTTCTTTAACGTAAAGCAGGGTCTCCACACCAACACCCCAGTGATGCCTCCAGCTGTGGTGAGATTGGTAACAGAATGGTGGGAATGGAGCTGGAGGGAAAACATCCTCATGGGGACATGCCAGAAGAAGACAGGAGTTGCTTGGGGACATCCTGGGGCTGCTGCTTGCTTGGGGACATGGCAAGGTGGCACCTTCACCCCTGGCTAGATGGGCTGCGTTCTGACAGTGTGTGGGCATGGGCATCACAGGAGTCCCAGCACGTCCCATGGATGTTTCCAGTGTTCTCCCAGCCAGGGAACCACAAGGTCCCCATGGGCAAGGGGGGATGCTAGTGGCCATCCTTACCGGTATGTGACAGCCTGGAGCGCCCGGCAGTAGCAGCTGGCCAGCCAGAGTGAGCGGTCTGTCAGCACGTTGGGGCAGTGCGAGATGCGGAGGATGAGGAGGTTGCTGCCAGTTGCCTTCAGCAGCGATTCCAGCCCAGCTTCCAGGCAGCCCCTGCCAAAGATGGAGATAGGAACAGGCATGTGGACCACCCCAGGTCTACCCCAGGAGGGTGACGTGTCCCATGGGGATCTGTGGCTCTGCGATGCCCAAAACCCACAGTGTGCAACGAATGTCCATCAGTGGACATGAGACGCTGGGGATCATCATAGAATCATGGAATGGCTAAGGTTGGAAGAGACCTTAGAGATCATCTACTTCAACCCCCATGCCATGGCCTGGGACACCTCTCAACTAGACTTGGTTGCTCAAGGCATCATCCAACCCAGCCTTGAAAACCTCTAGGGAGGGGGCTGCCACAACCTCTCTAGGCAATCGATTGCAGAGTCTCTCCACCCTTGTATTGAACAACTTCTGAAGAGCATCGTCATCCCTGAGGACGAGTAGCTCGTGCTGTGGGTGCTGGGGACATGAGAACTCACCGTGTGCTTTTCATGTAGTCCTCCTTGCTCTCCTTCTTCCCTCGCTGGCGTGGCTTGAGGTTTTGGAGGGTGAGGGAGTGCATCTGGGTGCACCACTGAGACAGCATTGCCAGGAACTGGGGGGATGGGGTTGGCCATCACCAAGGGAACACCCTCTGCATGGCCCACCCCACCCCATCCCACCCACCCTTGGCAGTCTTTGGGTAGATCTGTGCACATCCATGCCATGAATCAATGGAAGTGTTTACATACACGGTCATGTGGAACAGATCATGAGGGTGACCACAAGAGCTCTTGGCAACCTCACGTGAGCCCACTGCCCACAAGCATGAACGTGTGAGTGTGCAACATACCCAGCTGCTGGTGCAAGCGCACGCCTCTACACCCACATTCGCATGAGCATAATGCCATGACAATCGACATAAGTGAGATGTTCACACACCCTCAACCTTCTGAGGGAAACATCTCGCCCCAAGACAGCGCCATTCCCCCGGTACCTTGGAGGACACCCTGGCGTTCTCCAGCAGCACTCGCGTCCACACGGCTGGGTGACGGGCCACAAACTTCCAGTCCTTGCACACCTCGGCTGCCCGCAGCAGGGTCTTGGTGTCCAGGTAGGTGAAGATGCAGAAGAGGGCTGCCCGCATCTTGAGGATTTCAGGGCTGATCACCTCGCTGGAGTGCCCAGGGCTGCTCCTCTCCAACCGGCCCACCTTGGCCCCAGCCCCCTCAGTCCTGGCTGTGGGACACCCTCTGTCAGTTGCCACTGGTGGTAAAGCCAAGGAGTCACTCCCATCGTCTTCGTTCCCACCTCCCAGATATAGAATCATCAAGGTTGGAAAAGACCTTCAAGATCATCAAGTCCAACCGTCCCTCTACAACCCTTAACCACTAAACCACCTCCTGAAACACCATGTGTCCCTTTTTTTTTGAACACCTCCAGGAATGGTGCCTCCACCACCTCTTTGACCTCTCTGAGAAGTCTGTTCCAATGCCTCACCGCTCTCACCTCCCATCCCACCAGAAGACCCTGGCATGGTCTCACCGGTCAACCGGCAGCTACCGGCGGGTCGGGATGCAGCAGATCCAGGCGCCTCCGGCTCCCAGCCCTCGGCTTCTGACTCAGTGGTGCGAGAGCCCACATCGGAGACATCGCCCTCCTCGCCCTCGGTGCTGTTGCGGTAGGGCCGGCGGTGCCAGTTCTGGATGGCCTGTCGGCGCAGCCCCGAGCCACGGGCACCATCCCGGGGTGGGTAGGGGTGGCCATTGGCTGCCTCGTCGGTGGGGCAGGGCTCTGCGCTGTCGCTATCATAGCAGCCCGAGCTTTGCGACACAGCTTTCGCCCGGCTTGAGGCCCTGGGGAACAGGGATGTCCAACCTCAGTGCTCACTAGGGTGTGGGACCCTCTATGCACCAGCCCCTCACCCACCAAAAGTTGAGGGTTCCATGAAAATAGGGACTCACCCGGTGCTGGAGGAGGAGCGCTGGTTGGACACACCGTAAGGACCATGCATGGCCACCCCTGACCCTGGGTGCCGGTCTCTCTGTGGGAAGATGGGACAACGTGGTGAAACCCAAAATATGGTTGATGGAGCTGAGGGAGGTGACCTTGATCACCCACCCAGTGCCCACTGAGCTTTGGGGTGAGGCCATACTCCAGTGGGATGCAGCAGAGCATCTCTAGTATCATCCCAGCACCTTTCCCATGTGGTGGGTCTGTACCCACCAAGAAGCAGCTTCTTTTTGGGATCCCTCCACCCAAGAATATACTTTTCCCCATAGGAGGGAGATGGGAGTCCCTACACCTCCATCTGGCTCAACCCTCGGTAGTCATCAGAGAAGCCACCAGATGCCTGCCCAAACCCATGGAGATGCCCATGCCTGTGCCCGCAGAGGTACCGGTCGGCCAGTGGCCTTAGCCCCCGGTGTGCCACAACGTCCCAGACTGCCATTTGGAGTGGTCCCACAGCTACTGCTGATGATCTGGAGCTGCTTCTCAGCCCGGTCAGCCCGGTCCAGCAGCTCCTCAATGAAGTGCTGGAGGCGGACCTTGGCGTTGGCCTCACGGGCAGCCGTCTCCTTCAGGAACTGGTCGATCTGCAGCACTTCCCTGTGTGGAGGGACCAATGGGTGACACCCCAGTCCATTCCCACCCATCCCTGTTCAGTACCTTCATTCCTGTCTGTGAGCTGGGGCGGGGAGGTCAAGGATTCCACCCTCAGCCTGACTGGCCTGGCTCAGGGCAGAGCAGGGATCAAGGGATGATCCCACCATGTAGGGTGTATGTGGCCACTCTGTTTTGGGAAGGGATGACATCCCCAGCACCTTCACTGGGCTGTACATCATCCCCAGGACTGAAATCAGGCCCCCAAGTGTGATGGAGGGAAGGGGGGAAGATGATGATGACGTGATGGAATGATGGAGAAGGATGGAAATATGACTTGGCAGAGACTTTAAGGGCAGTCTGAAACCCTTAAATCCCACCCAGCCCTATGCTCCATTAAGCCCAGCGGGTGCAAGGCCTCAGCTTTTTAATTAACACGTTAATTAGCAGCTTCTGGGGAGCTTGGAGCCTTCAGATGGGCAAAGTTGGCCCTGCTGAGGCTCTGAGATGTCATACCAGCTCTGGGGTGGTGGATACCAGCAGCTCAGCCACCAGAATTGGCTCCATCCTGCCTGGGCTGTCCTCATCCACCTTCCAAACACATGGGCAAGCACACACATCCCCACAACACATGTGGCTACCAATGAACAAACACCTCAGCACAGCCGGACACAGGTGGCACAGCCGGGCAGCACAGATGTGCACACGCTGCCCCAGACACATGGACAGTTGGCCAGGTGCACACCCCACACCGATCACTTGTACAAGCGATGGTGCACATCACGCATGCACAAGCACTCTGCAGCAGGCAGGAACCATGTGCAGATGCACGGGCACGCCTCTGCATGTCTGTCGTGTGCACACCCAGCCATGCGTATCCAGCCACAGACGTCTAGCCACACACCTGACTGTGCACACCCAACCACGCAGACCCAGCCTTGAACACCCAGCCACACTTGTCCAACCACACACCCAACCACACATGTCCAACCATACAAATCCAATGCGTGCACCCAACCACATACACCCAACTGTCAACACCCAACCACCAACCAACCAACCAACCAACCACACCTAGGTCTGTACACACAACCACAACCAACCATGCAAACCCAACCACACAGACATAGCCCCACACACACCACCATGCAGACCTAATCAGGGACATCTGATGTGCACCAAAGTGCAAAGGAAAAGGTGGAGGCAGCCCTTAGCACCATAGTCCTTGTTGCTGCTCATTAATTTCCATTTAATTACCAATTAGAATCATGGAATCATAGAGTTGGAAGACACTGCCAGAGGTCATCTAATCCAAACCCCCTGCAACAAGGAGGGACATCTCTAACTAGAACAGATTGCCCAGACCCCCATCCAGCCTGACCTTGAATGTCTACAGGGATGGGGCCTCCACAACTTCTCCAAGCAACCTGTTCTGGGGACCCACCACCTTCAGATTAAAGAACTTTTTCTTGTGGTCTGACCTAAATCTACTCTTTTTCAGCTTAAAACCTTGACCCCTCATCCTATCATTCCCTGCCCTATTGAATAGATCTTTCCCAGCCTTCTCATAGGCCCCTTTCAGGTACTGGAAGGCCACTATGAGGTCCCCCCAAAGCTTTCTCCTCTTTGGGCTGAACAACCCCAACTCTCTCAGGCTGTCCTCATAAGAGAAGTGCTCCAGCCCTCTGATCATTTTTGTGGCCTCCTCCAGACTCACTCCAACAGGTCCTCATCCTTCTAGTGTTGGGGGACAATCAATTGTCCACAACCTGCCATCTGCAGTATGAGCCTAGGAGCATTCCAGTGATCATCTGGGAAGGCTCCTGGAGAGGGATTTGGAAGGCAAATGCGGTGCTGGCACGGTGAGTGTAAGGTGATGCTGAAGGTGTCACCTCATCTCTCTCATTCCCACAGGTGGAAAAACACTCCCCAGCTCAGGAGCTAAGAACCTTCTACAGGGACAACAATCTCATGGTTCTTGGAAGCTGGAGGGCTTGGAGATGTCCTGGGCAGTGGTTTGGTCTTGGGGAAGGGTGAAATTGGCTTTGCCAGTGACAGTTATCTCAGGTGATTTCCCCACATGTAGGGAAAACCCAACTCCTTCCCATGTTGCTCTCGCTGGAGGAGTTTAGGGACCAATGGGAACAGTCAAGGAGCAGAAGGGTCTCTCTAAGGGAAGGGAAATCCAGGAGGTAGTTTAGGGGGCATAAAAACAGGTTTTGAGGTGACAACATTGTCCAGGCTCCACCACAGATTTGTGTGACCCTTCTGTTACCCTCTGTCCACTCTGTCTTATTTACCTCGAGACCTGCGCATCCTGTTGGTCCTTGTTCTGTCACACCCCCCCCAACACCAAGATACCTCTGTACAACATGAGGCAGCTGATGGCTGCCCCCAAAGCTCCCCGTTGCCTGTCCCACACACATGGCACCAAGAAGTGTTGCCCTTATCCAGCCTCAACCTCATCGCAGTCCTTGCCCCAGGACCATCCCCAACCCTTGGCTGTGAGCCACAGTCATTATTTTGGAGTCAAAGTCACAAATAAACAAACTGACCAGCCCTCGAGGAATCCCACCAGAGCTCCAAGCCCAGTACAACCATGACTGTTCCTCACTAACCTGCTCCTCACTGTCTTTATGGACCCCGTGGTGGACTCCAGATCTGCTAAACAACTTCTGAGGAATAAGGTCTAGTTTGCTTGAGTGACGATGGGCAAAGTGACCCAATGCTTGACCAGAGGGAAATTCAGGAACAGCACTGGGGTAGGAAGGGGGTGTTTAGGGGGATGAAAATGAGGTTGACAGTGATCCTAACAGCAAACAGAGAGGTCACACCCCACCCTCCTTCTGGGGCACAAACCCTGAGTCAGACATGGCCAAGGTGGACCTGCTTGTGTTTATGGGACACGCCAAAGGGACTGTTTAGGTTCTACAGGGACAGACAATTCAGCTGTGGAGCCAGAGGACATGACCCAGCCCTGGGTTTGGGGTACACTCTTTGGTTCTGGAGATGGAATGAAGCGATGTGACCCTGCTGTGGCGGGGAGATTGGACTAGATGATGTCTTGAGGTCCCTTCCAATCCCCAATGTTCTGTGATTCTGTGACCACCACCACGTTCCTTGGCAGGCCAGCAGGATGGCCATAAGCATGCACAGCCTGGCTATGTTCTAGGTGCTCTGGTGGCTCTGGGACAGGGTTTGGCATGATGTGATCCATCCTGGTCACAGACATGGAGAGACTCGGGTCTATGTGGACATTGTCTGTGTGGGGGAAGATGCAAACCCTGATGAGAGATGGTGCTGCTGGGCATTGCCAAGGGAATTGTGTCCTAGCACTCAGTCTAAGGGCTTAGTGATGGTCTTGGGCTCCTCAGGGGCCAGCTTCTCCTCACCCTGCAACTGGGAAAAGGGAAGAAGGACTCACTGTTGCTTGCGGGTGAGCTCCTGCTCCTTCTGCACCAGGTCCTGCTTGAGGGAAGCCAGCATCTCCACGCTGACATCCACCTGGCGGGACAGCTCAGATGCCCGGTCCTCCAGCTCCTGCTTCTCCCTGCTGAGCCGCAGACTCTCCTGCTTGGCCTTCTCCAGCTCTGAGCTCTTGCGGTCCAGCTCTACCTGGAGCCGCCCCACCTGCGAGGCTATCTTCTGCTCCACCTCCTCTGTCAGCTTCTCCAGCCTCTTGTCCACCTCCAGCTTCTCAAAGGCGCGGATCTTCAAGCGGGCCAAGCCTTCCTCATAAGCAGCATCCATGGTGGCCGGAGGCGTCGGGGCTGGAGCCACAGCTTTGCCACGGCTGAAGATCTCTGTCAGTGGGATCTCGATCTCGTGGACATATCGAGGTGATGGCGAGGACGATGGGGCCGGCTCCAGCTCGTCGGCGGGGACGAGGTCACAGGAGAAGCGTTGGTCCTTGCCTTGGAAGGAGGTGCTCTCAAAGTAGTCCCGCCGGGCAGCCGGCGTCAGTAGGGCTCCGTCGGCGGCCAGAGGGAAGACAGCGGCATCGCAGATGCTGTTGGTCTTGGAAAGGACGTAGAGGGTCTCATAGGTGTGGTTGTACTCCAGGTGCGCCCGCAGCGAGGAGAGGCTGCGGAAGCGCTTGTGCTCCCCGCACCGCGGACACCGGTAGGGCAGGTCCAGCGAGGCCATCCCTCAGCTTTGCGCCCCGACGCAGGCGAACGGCACGGTCCAACTCATGGTGTGGGATGGAGGGACTGCTGGCACCTGGCGTGGGTTGGGGAGCCCCGGGCGGTGTGGTCACGGCTCTGCTGGGGCATGGTGGGGGAAAGGCCTGGGATGGGAGTAGAGCATCTGATGAGCCTCAGGGGGGGTCAGCATCGGCTGATGCCAGGAGCTGGAAGAGATTGGGGGTTTAGTGATACAGGAGTCCCCAAAAGTCCCTCCTTGATTGTTTTTCTTGGTCATCTCTCTGCCTCTGTCTTCCCCACCTGTTTTCCTACTACTTGTGCAAAACCCTTGGGAAGATCCACAACTCTTGGAAAGGTTCCCCATTCTTTGGGGACCTCCACAACCCCTGGGAAATTCCACAACCCTTGGTAAGATCCATAATGCTTTGGAAGACCCACAACCTTCGGGAAGCTCCACAATCCTTGGGAAGGTTCCCTACCCTTTGGGAAGCTACATAACCCTTTGGGAGACCCTCAACTGTTGGAAAACTCCACAACCCTTGGAAAGTCCCACAAACCTTAGGAAACTCCACAACCCTTGGGAATGTTTCCCACCCCTTGGGGAGGTCCACAACCATCTTGGATGAGTGCAGCCATCAGGAAGGTGAGCGACCCATGGGAAATCTCCCTCCATCCATCCTGATGTGGCCACAGAGGGGTGACCCACATGCTTTCCTGTCCAACCATCATGCAATGAGCTCCTGCAGTGCCAGGAGTCTCCAGGCCCCAGGAGCATCCCTGTATCTGACACTGGGAGCCACCTTCTCCAAGCAAAGGGTGGCCCGGTCCTACTGGATCAGCCCATGCAGCCTCAAATCCATAATTTACTGCTTGTCAGTGACCCTCTCTAGGGATGTGGGGATGTGGGACCCATCTACTGTCTGATGTAGGGAACATGGTGGCTTCTAGGCAAGCGAGGAATCCTCTGGCAATCTGGTTTACCCCCCCTCAACAAAACCCTCCAAGACCCTTATAAAACAAGCTAAGAAAGCAAAACTCCCGCCTAGAAGGCCACTGTGGTCTCCTCCACAGGAGGCAAAAGCACCCATTAGGCTGCATTTTGTGGGTCCTTCACCCCGCAGCACTGAGATCACCCATGAGTGGGAGCACCCCTTGCTCATCCCTCTGCAATATCCCACAAAGGGCTCTTCCCACCACCCCAAAAACCTGCACCCCATAACTACCAGCTTTGGTGAGCCACCACCAATCCCTCCATCCGTCCTCATTCCCAGGGCAGCTCCACAAGGTTTGGGGAACCGGTTTTTAGGGAAAAAACAGGAAAGGCAAGAAATTAATGGGAAAAAAGCACAAAATGAAGATATTCTGGACCTGCTTGGCTGTGTTTTGGGGTGGGGACAACACACACATCAACCCTCCTGGGTGACCCCCAGCACCAATCCTGTGACCACAAAGCACCACCGTCAACTTCACACTGAATCCTTAAGGCTGGAAAAGACCTCTAAGATCAAGTCCAACCTTCAGCCCTACAGATGGGATGAGAAAGAGCTTTCCCACTGTAGAAACGGGGCCACAGCATCATGCCACCAATAACCCCAGCCTGGACCCCTGCCCAACTCTCCCAGGGTTACTGATCAGCCTCGCTCCGTATTTTCCATCCCTAAGCCAAGGAAGGATCTGGCCCAGGCGGGTCCGGATGGAGCTGGGCAGGTCCTACCCAACCCACAAGAAAAAAACCCCTACTCGTTGCTCTCCTAGCTCTCCTAGCAACGAGCAGGATTTAAAGGAATGATTAGCAGAGTCATTACTACGGCGGTCACGTTAATAAAACCCACAGGATCCGGAGCTGCGGAGCGCTGCCGGTCGCCGGGAGATGCATCCTGGTCCCACTACCTGCGATCTGACATGAATCCTTTTTGTTTCATGGTTTTTTCCTGCCTCCCCCCCACCCAATCAAAAAATAATTAAAAAAATATAAAAAATCACCAGCAGGCAGCTCCACTGCCTGGCTGGAGACAGGGGGGGAAAGGGGGGATGGAAAACAGGGGGTATGGAGAAGAGGGGTGGTGGTGGATGGTGTTGGGGTGATGGGTGATTTTGGGGTGATGGATGCTTTTGGAGAGATGTTTGGGTGGTGGATGGTGTTGGGGTGATGTTGGGGTGGTGGATGCTGCTGGGGTGATGGCTGACGTTGGAGTGATGGGTGCTGTTGGAGTGGCTGATGGTATTGGGGTGGTGGATGGTATCAGGATGGTGGATGCTGTTGGGGTGATGGATGATATCAGGGTGCTGGATGCTTTCGGGGTGATGAATGATGTTGGGGTAGTGGATTGTGTCTGGGCAGTGGATGATATCAGGATGTTGGATGTTTTTGAGGTGATGGATGATATTGAGGTGGTGGATGCTGCAGGGATGATGGATGGTGTCCGAGTGCCAGATCCTTTTGGGGTTATGGATGATGTTGAGGTGATGGGTGGTGTTGGAGTGATGGGTGATGTTGGGGTGCCGATGCTGCTGGCACTGTGTTCCTGCGTGTCCCCACTTCTCCCCTATCGAGGCTGCAATGGCAGCAGAGTGGGAAGGAGCAAGGTGGGGATGAGGATGTTTGGAGCTAAAGCTCATGGGGGGAGATCTGTGGCAGGTATCTATGAAAAAATGGGGTGCACCTCCCCCTTCCCCACCCCAGCACCTGCAGCAAAGAGCATCGGGTGCCTCCTCACCTGCTGGAAGTGGCCTTTGTCGCCAGTGTGTCTCCTCAGTTCCTGGGAGGGGGGTGGTGGAAAACCCTGGGTGAGGGGCAGCCTGGGGACCACCTCCCACCTCCCAGCCCAGCACCTCGTACCTGCTTTTCGCCGTCCTCCTCCTGCTCTTGGTGTCTCCAGCCAGGGCAGCATCTCTCCCTCTTCCTCCAGCCAGAGATTGAGGGGTGGATCTGGGGGTTTTTTCGTCGTGTCCCCCCCCGACTCCTGCACAAAGGAGGCGGCTGCGAGCGGCTTCAGAGCTCGGGTGGGAAGGGGGAGGGATGTCGGGCAGGGGAAGGAGGGCAGCCCCAGGAGGAGCCCGGCAGCCCCTCCATGCCAGGCCCTGGGTAGGGAGGGATGGAAGGAGGGAGGGAGGGAGGGATGGAAGGAGGGAGGTGGCTTCAGGAGGGTGAAGAGGATGATGCTGAAGGCCCCAGTGAGGTGGTGTCAGGATGCGGGGTGCTCAGCACCCAAGGGATGGAGCAGCGGGCTGCGGGATTCAGGGAGGGCTGTGCGTGGAGAAGGCAGCGGCGAGGGATGGAGGGATGGAAGGATAGAGGGATGGAGAGAGGAAGAAGGGAGGGCGAGCGCTAGCAGCCTCTTCCTCCTCCTCCTCCTCCTCCTCCTCCTCCTCCTTTGCAGCCGGCGCCCGGAGCGCTCCTCGCAGCCGCTCAGCTTCCGCACAGCTCCCTCTGTCTGTCTCGCCACGAACATCGCGGACCCTGCTGCCATGCGGCAGCACCAGGGCCTCATCCTGCACCTCCCTCGGCCCCAGATCCCACCCATCCTGCCCCTGGCCGGATCCTGGCTGGGATCAGCCCACAGCATCCCCCAACGGGGACTGGCTGTGGGGACCCGCGTTGCTCCTGCTCCCGAGCATCTGGGGTTGGTCCTGTTCTGGTCCATGAGCATCTGAGTTTAGTCCTGTTCTGGTCCCTGAACATCTGGGTTTGGTCCTCTTCTGGTCCCTGAGCATCTGGGCTTGGTCCTCTTCTGCTCTCTGTTATTCTGGTTTTATCACCAGCTTAGTCCCTGCCTTGGTCCGGATTCCAGACCTTGAGTATCCTGACTTGGTCCTGTTCTGGTCTCTGAGAACCCTGGCTTGGTCCCTGCCTTGGTACTCATCCAGTCCTGGAACAGCCCAGCCTGGTCCCCACTTTCGTCCTGATCCAGTCTCTGAACATCCTGGCTTGGTCCTTGGCTTTGTCCTGATCTCATCCCTAATCACTCCAGCTTAATCCATGGCTTAGTTCTGATTGAGTCCCCAAGCACCCCATCTTGGTCCTAATTGGAACCCTGACCTTGGTCCTTGGCTTAGTCCTGGTTAGTCCTTGATCAACCTGGTGTGGTCCCAGCTTGGTCTTGGACCAGCCCCTGAGTACCCCAGCTTGGTCCCCAGTGCCGAAGGTCCCAGCACTGACCAGTTGTCTCTGACACGGCCATGAGGGAAGATACCGGTGCTGGGACCAGGATGCTGCTGGTTTGGGGGTGAACAATTGCCCCCATCCCCACCTAGCCTCAGTTTTTGGGGTGCAACCACTCCTCCCTAAACCCACGTGCTGTGTCCCATCCCATTGCAGAAGGAGCTGCACCCAGATGCGATAGTGGGTTGTTCCCTCCCTCCCAGCAATCTGAGAGTGAAGGCTGGAGCACAGACGCCTTCAGAGAGCTTTGAGGCTCAGCATCAATAATAGATGGACTTGCAGAGGGGTTTTAATAAAGGCCTCATGCATCATGAATGACCAGTGGTGTGGGGGAAAGCAGGGCGGTTGCTGCCCAGACACAACCCTAAAGATGCCTCTTTCTGGAGGAAATGGGTTTTAAGGCTCTTATTGTCAATAGCTGGGGGGTCCCACAGGAGAAAGGGGCTTTTTCCCCCTTCTTCCTGTGCCAGAGAGGTCCTTTCCCTGGGTAAGGCTCTCACACATGTGGGATGGTTCAGAAGGACCCAACATCTGGATCCTTGGGGCTGGTGGGTGCTGGCAGAACATAAGCACCTTAGGGTGCCATTTTAGGGACAGGTTTGAGAGGACATTTAGGATTTACGCTTCAATCAGTTTTTCTTCTGGCCCCTTCCCCATTCCACCCCTGCTAACAGCCCTCAGGGATCTTATGTCCCCTCTCTGGCTTCCCACTCATCTCCACAGGATTCTCCCACCCCATGGCAACCTTGGTTTGGGGCAGTGGGTTTTACTGAGGTAACGGCGTGGCCAGAGGTTTAACCCCAGGAAGCTCCAGCCCACGTGTAAGCAAAGACTTGAGGAACACGGAAAAACCTGGGGAAGGAGATCTCTCTCCTCCATAACAGAGTTGGAGGGCAAAACCCAACTCCAGGGCTAGTGGAGAGGACAAAGTCTGTTGGAGAGAGAAGATTGGCAGCTGATTCTCTGCCTCAGTTTCACCCTCTGCAACAAAAGTCTGATCTTCCCCCAACACCTGATTGATGGTGACTACCAAGCCCTGAGTTGGCTCATGGTGTCCTGTCCCCACTGTCCAGCTCCTGCCTTCTCCTCCAACCCAAAGCCCTGTGTGATCCACTTGAGGGAGGATCTCCTATCAGAAGGGTGAGATGTGGAGGTGGAGTGGTTTTATCTGGTCTTTGGTGGCCAGAGGAGGGATGTTCTGGAATTGGCGGCACCTTCCAGGCTGCAGCTCCCCTCCTGAGCCACCTGGCCACTGATGGATGTCAGAAGGGAAATGACATCTTCCAACCACCGAAAGGGAGGGAGGGAGCAAACAGTACCCCCACCCCAGGTTCACAGGAGGCCTCATCCTGCCTGATAGTATCTGGATCTTCTCCAGCCCTGGGGAGGTGCCAGGCTGAAGAAGGGGAGTGGTACTTGATTTGCCCCCTATTTCTTGCAGGTGAGACCTGCCAGGGCACATGTTGGGCATCTGCACCCCACAGGGGACCAGCAACCTCAGGTGGGAGGTGTGGGCTGGGCTATGGGATCCCCACAGAGAATCCTGCAGCTCTGCATCCAAGTAGGGCAGATCCCTCCAGGGCTCAGCAGCAGGAATAAACCCCGAGCCACGTGCCACAACCTGTTGGTGAGGAGCCGGGGGTCCCTTCCCTGCTGCGTCCCAGGATGAGCTGCCATCCTTGGGACTCAGGGATGGTCGGGATGAGTGTGACCCTCCCACCTCCCACGGATGGATTTTTCTTTCCCTGCTGATTATGACCAAGCACCTTTTTCCCTTAAATGCGGCAGCTAGAGGTCAAAACCACCACAGAAATGCCCCCTATAGGCTGTTTGTAGGGGATTGACGGGCAGACAGAGAAACCCCAGAAAGGTCTCAGATCTTTAATTAGAAAAATAGACACAATTTTCTGATATCCCTGATAGACTTCTGGTGCTTTTTTAGAAACTGGATCATAACAATAATATCAATAATAATAGTAACAACAGTAGTGGAATAATAGCGATGGTGTAATAATAGCAATAATAACATTATAATGCTAAATATAATAATGACATCACCTTTCCAAAGGGACCGCTACGCACCGGCTGCTGGAGCCCGGCGGCATCTCTCTCTCCTTCAGGAGAAAGGACCAGTATGGCCATAGCCCCTGACCAGGAAAGAACCAGTTGGAAGCATCGTGGTGTAAAGTGCTGGTGGAGGGAACTCACAGTCGGGTCCCCGGGTTTGGGTGTAGAAAACCCACATGATCTCCGTGCTGGTTTCTTTCTCTACTGGGTTTTTGGTTCCCCTTTCTCCTCCTGTGAAAACACCCGAGTCCTTATGGCCTGGAGGTGGCTCCGGGTGGCCGGAGCTGCCACGTCCTACCACCTCCACCACCAGTGGGTCCAGAGCTGCAGCATCACATCCTCTACCTCCTGCATGCCTCTCTCCTCTCCGGCACAGCTCGCTCTGCTGTCGTCTTCTCCAGGGCCACCCCAGGAGGAGATTCCCACCCAGGCTCTCTGGTGAGACGCTCAGGGGACCTCGGGAAACGCCATCTCCCAGCGCTCACCTTGGCCCTTCACAGCGTCCCGAAGGACAGACCCACCGAGAAGAAGCCCAAACCTTTGAGCTTCTCCTCCGTCCGGGCTTTCTGCTTCAGGTGGACCTTGCTGTGACGTTTCTTCTCGTCGCTCCTGGCGAAGCGGCGGCCACAGGTGTCGCAAGAGAAGGGCTTCTCGCCGGTGTGGGTGCGGATGTGGGTGGTGAGGTGGTCACTGCGACTGAAGTTCCTTAGGCAGATGCGGCACTGGAAGGGCTTGTGGCCCGTGTGGATGCGAAGGTGCCTGTTGAGCTCATCCGAGCGGGCAAAGCTGCGGATGCAGTTTTCCACCGGGCAGGCGAAAGCCTTCTCGTGGGGTTTGGGGCAGAAGCACTTGGAAGAGCATTTGGTCCGGCGCGTCTTCTTCTTGGGCTCAGCCAAGGCAGGAGGGTTGGTGGGCAGGAGAGAAGGGATGGAGGAAGAGCTGGGGTGGCCCAAGAAGTCCGTGGCAGGGATGGAAGGTGAAGGATGAGGATTGAGGATCTCGGTTGAGCTCATCAGTCCTGGTAGAACTTCAGGCTGAGCCAAGGAGGCATCAAATTCTGGCATTAGGGGAGGAGGAGGGAGGTTGTGCATCTTGGTGTCAACAAAGTCCTCACGGGATGGGAAGTTCTCTGGCTCACAGCTGAAGGCCAAGTGGGTGCTGAAGCAGGAGGCAGCATCCTCTGGCAGGCTGCCAAGCTCCGACTGGCAGCTGACGGACAAGACATTCTCCATCTTGGAGCCCAGTGGGTGAAACAGCCCCTGGCTGCTCTCCACAGCTGAGAAAGCTTCAGGAGAATGGTAGCCTGTGGGCAAGTAGGCCTGATGCTGGCTGATGGGCTCCCACTGGGCACAGGAGGCTTTGAACTTGTCCAGGGGTGGGGAAGGGGAGGGCAGCTTGATGTCCTGCTTGTTGTCCAGGAGCTTCGGCTGGAAGAAGCATTGCGAGGTGTTTCCCAAGGTGGGTTGTGCCTGGAGGGGCTGAGCACCATCAGCAGTGGAGAAGCCCCCGTAGTCCGGCTCCGGGAAGGGAGTTGGGGTTGATCCATTCATTTCAGGCTGGCAGGCGGCAAATAGGTCCAGTTGGCTCTGGGCCACCTCAGGACAGGGGTAAAGTGTGTCCAGATGCCTTTGGTGGCCCTCGGGGGAGGAGGTGGCGAAGGGGGAGATGCCCAGAATCCCTGACATGAGGTTGAAGAGAGATTCCTGGTCCTGGGGATGCTCCGGTACTGCCTTGATGAAGAAGCTGCCGGTGTAGCTGAGTGGAGGGGAGGGCTGGTTGCCCAGCAGGGAATAATCCACCACCCCAGTGCCCATCGGGGTGCCCAGCAGCTCTCCTGGGGATGCAGAAGGAACTCCAGTTAGAGAGATGGAGGGATGCAGGGATGAGAGTGGAACGGGATACAGGGGAACAGCGGGAGGCAGAGATTGCGTCACTGCGAAATCCCCAGCCCTGGGACCATAAAGGAAGCCCCGGGCTTCCCCCTCCCACCCGGTAGGACCCCCAGGACCCTCACCCTGGGCTACTGAGCCCCTAGAACCGGGACTGCGAGGCAGAGGAGGAGAAGATTCCCAATTCCCGGCTGCAGCCATCACTCCCAGCGGGGTCCCCCAGCCCTACCCGGCTCCCCCCTGCTCTTACCTGCGAGGAAATCGGCCTCGGCCAGGAGCTGCTGCTCGGGCTGCCCCAAACCCTGCAGCTCCCCAGCTTTTAGCTCGCAGTTCTCCTCGAACTTGGGGTAAAGCGGCTCCGAGCAGGAAAAATCCACCACGTTGAGCATCGCTCCTGGAAGAGCGATTGGAGCGGGCTGGAGAGATGCTGAGGTCGAGCTGGGGGATACTGGGAACCAGTCAGAGGATGCTCGGGGCGAGCTGAAGGATGCTCGGATCGAGCTGGAGAATGCTTGGGGCGAGCTGGAGGATGCTCGGGGCGAGCTAAGGGATGCTGGAGTCGAGCGGGAGGATGCTCCGGGCGAGCTGCAGGATGCTCGGAGCGAATCGAGGGATGTTTCGAGGCGCCCGGGTGCTGCGGGCGCTGTGCGGGGCAGGAGTCTGGGCCCGTCCCGGGCTGTTTGGGGCAATGCTTTGGGGATGCTCGGGCTGGGTGCCGGCAGCGATCGGGGCAGGGATTGCTATGGGGAGGGGTGTCGGGGGGTGGAATGGTGAGGCAGATCCTGGGAGGGGGCTGAGGAGCAGATGGGGGTGTGGGGGGCGCTGGCAGGACCGGCAGCAGCGGCAGCCCGGTGGACGCCCGGTTCTGCCTCCCCGCCGCCCCCTTTATAGCTGCAGCGGGGCTGCTCCGACCCTTCCGCCGCAGCCATTTCTGGATCGGCTGGCTGATCCTGCTGGGCGTCAACGTCGTCATCAGCTGGATCCCGATCATCAATCTGTTCGGGATCGTGCTGATCTGGCCCAACCTCGCCATTTCGGTGAAGCGCCTTCACGACATGGGCAAGACCGGCTGGCT
>JAOXOE010000405.1:40348971-40402817 GCA_028565055.1 Phoeniculus purpureus | reverse complement strand
GAGCACTGGAAGGGGCTGCCCAGGGGGGTTGTGGAGTCTCCTTCTCTGGAGACATTTAAAACCTGCCTGGACATGTTGCTGTGCGACTTGGTCTAGGTGATCCTGCTGTGGCAGGGGGATTGGACTAGGTGATCTGTCGAGGTCCCTTCAAATCCCTAATGTTCTGTGATTCTCTCCAGCCTGAGTTCCTTCAGTTCAACAGCAAAGCAGAACATGCAGATGGATCCAAAACCTCAACTCCTGGTACCTCACAGCCTTTTTTAAGTCAGAAAAGGATACTCAGACTGAGATGTTTAGTCTTGGTCTAACACAATATGGATTCATTTTCTACATCTATCATGAGAAGGTAGGAACATATGAGGCAAAGCCATGACAGTGCTGACTTCCATCAGCTCACTTTGCTATGGCATCATGCAATATTCTGAGCATGAAATAAGTTAGTGATGGTTCAAATTTAGAGTTCAGGGAATGAGAAATCTAATAGGTAACAACCTTACTGTGAGAACACACTATAGGACAGTCACAGAGCCATGGGAATGATCAGAGGGCTAGAACCCTCTGCTGTGAGACCAGGCTGGGAGAGTTTGGGAGTACAGCTGGACAAGAGAAGCTTCAGGGAGACCTTAGTTTGGCCTTTCAAGGCTTAAAGGGGCTAATAAAGAAAAATGGGGGGCACTCCTGATCAGAGATTGAAGTGACAGGACAAAGGGTGATAGTTAAACTGAAGGACAAAGATTCAGACTAGAGACAAGGAAGAAATTGCTGATGCTGAGGGTGCTGAGACTATGGGCCAGGTTTTCCAGAGAGGTGGGAGAACCCCTATCCCTGGAACCATCCCATATCACGTTGGACCTTGGGCCTCTGAGCAACCTGTTCTGATTGCAGATGTCCCAGCACGCTGCAGGAGGTTGGGCTGGAGGAGCTTTGAAGATCCCTTCAACCCAAACCAGCCTGTGATTTCATGATTCTACAATCTCTGCAAGACCAACAGTATAGGTACAAGGCCTCAGTTGAATTATAAAAGTCTTTAAACCTCTTATCGGCATTAAAAAATACAAACTCTGCACAGGAAAAGCTTCCCTGGCTTCCCAGAGCCCTTGCTGAACACAAACCCAGTGCCCTCAGACTGTCCTGCTGTTCTGCAGCTCTTTACCTCTCTCTGGTGGCAGGACCATCAGGAGAAGCCAGGGTGCCAGCCTGAGATCAGGAGCAAAGGGACACAGGGGTGGCAGAAGAGGATAAGGAACCTGCATCACTGTGCTTCTCACACTCAGTTCTACTTCTTGTTTAGATATTGAGTTTTTAGAATAGAGCTGTAAGAAGCTATGAATGAGGCAAATCAAGGCTGATTCATCTGCCGTTCTTCCAAGGTGGGTTTTTGGTGGTGCCTGTGCACCATCGTCCACATTTGATGTTCCTCACCTTTTAAACAGGGCTTTTCCACACAAAAACCCAGCAGAAAGCAGCTGTGTCATAAAAAACCAGGAGGGATTTCAATCCTTACACAGCCGATCGCCGCCGCTTCTCTCAACTTTTCCCACCGCTGACATGCCAGCATCAATCTGTTCCTCCAATCTGTGCTGGTCTGTTGGACAGGTTGGGGAAGGGACTTGCACGCACAGAGGACACAGATGCAATCCTACAAATTAGCCAAAGAAGCCTGAGGATAAAGGACAAAAGCTGCAATTGGAGAAGCCTTTTGGGTTGAGCCTGAAACTCAGCACCAGTGCTGCTGAACTAGGAAAACCCTCCAATTTTCATTGAGTCCTCATTTACCAGGCTGATATTTTCCCAGGAAAAACTAGGATAGATGAAACTATTCCCTCAACCAAAACCCTTTTTTTTCCTCCAACGGAGATTCCCTCCAGGAAGCAGTTTGGGGAATTGCCTGCCCTGTTTAGAATTGGATCCGTTACAGTCTATACCTTCTGCTGCAAATTGGCTCCCGGTGCACTTGGTGTGTGTGTCATTTGCACCTACCCACTCGCACATCGAAGCAGCCACCGTAGCTCCGGGCAAGGGGACAGATCCTGACAACCCCCGGGAGCCGCCGACAGAAACCCTCAGAGCAACGAATACATGGTCGAGAGGAAAGAATCCTTATGGAAGGGTGATAATATGATGGAATGTACAGGGCTGGAAAAGATGGGACATAACTGACAACTGAACTAGTTTCTCCCAGCAACATGAATCCTACACATTTCCTATTTAACCCCCATTCTAAGGATCCTACAAGTTTACAGCTTCAGATGACAGAATAATGGAATCACAGGCTGGTTTGGGTTGAAGGGATCTTCAAAGCTCCTCCAGCCCAACCCCCTGCAGTGAGCAGGGACATCTGCAATCAGAGCAGATTGCTCAGAGGCCCAAGATCCAACCTGACCTGGGTTGGTTCAAGGGATAGGGCTTCTGTCACCTCTCTGGGAAACCTAGGATAAGGTCTCAGCATCAACATTTTCTTCCTTCTCTCTAGTCTGAATCTCTCTCTTCCAGTTTAACTGTCACCCCTTGTCCTTGTCCTGTCACAACGACCCCTTATAAGAAGTCCCCTTCATCTTTCTTATTAGTGCCTTTAAACCCTGAAACGTTGCACTAAGGTCTCCTTGGAGCTTCTCTTCTGCAGCTGAATCCCCACAACTCTCCCAGCCTGGCCTCACAGCAGAGGGTTCGACCCTCACAGCAGCATTTCTGGAGCCTCCTCTGGCCTCACTGCACCATCCCTAGGTCTCTGCTGTGCAAAGAATGACTACCCAGCACCCCAAACACATTTAAACCTCTGCAGAAGAAGCCAAATAAAGGACACTGATGGATGTAGTCACCAAAGAGAACCAAGCACTAAGAAGTTTACTAAACTCACTCCTCTTTCACAGCACAATCTGCTACTTCTAAACCACTGTAACAAGCAGCTGTTTGTTTCCTCAAATGCTTCTGGATGCCTGAAGTTCAATTCCCCACTGCAGCAACCACCCAAAAACCCCAGCAAGCAACTAAATCTGCCTAAAGCTTGTAGGGAGTTTGTCCTCCAGTCCTGTTAAAACATCTAACACGAATGACCAAGAGAACAGAAGTAAACCCCAAAAAGTCAAACTACCAGGAGTATCTTTTTATTTAGAGAGAAATTAAGAAATCCTAACAATCACAGAATCATAGAATGGTTTGGGCTGGAAGAGATATAAGAGCTCATCCACGCCCAACCCCCTGCCATGGGCAGCGACACCTCTCAGCTAGACTTGGCTGCTCAAGGCCTCATCCAACCTGGCCTTGAACATGTCCAGGGAGGGGGCAGCCACAACCCCTCCAATCAATTCCAGAGTCTTTCTACCCTTGCACTGAATAACTCCTTCCTACGATCTAGTCTAAACCTACCCTGCTTCAGCTTAAAACCATTTCCCCTTGTCCTACCACTAGATCCCCTTGGGAAAAGTCCCTCTTCAGCCTTCCTGTAGGTTCCTTTCAGGAAAGGCAGCTCTAAAGCCCCCCAGAGTCTTCCTTCCCAAGGTCCCAAGAGAGGGGATTTAATCACAGTGACTGGCTTTGGTTGGTGAGGTCGGAACATAAGTGGAACACGAAATGCCCAATTTTGAATAAAATCAAAGTGTTGCTCTTAAATACTGAAAGAAAAAGTTGTGTGAATTTGCTGAAGAAGCAGAGACTGGAGCATGTTCTCTTGCTCCAACACATAGCAATGAACAAACCATTACCAAGCAGCTTATTTGTCCTCTGGGACCACAATTCTATTCCCAGGATAAACATCATGTTTTTAAACCATTTTTCTAATGAAGGAAATCAGAAGCTCGATACAAAGCCATCAGCACCCCAGCAGCTATTGACAGATCAGGGATCAATTCTTCACTAGTGCTAATGACGCCCAAGAAAGAGTTTTTTACCACCTTGGGTTAATGGTTGTTTTCCTGAGTGGTGAAATCACTCAGGTTCAAGAACAAGTCCAAGAGCTACTGGCTAAGTGTGAGACCTGAAAGTGGAAGAGATGTAGGTGTTGGCAGTACGGGTGTCCATGAATCATCTTGTGGAGAGTAACTAAGTTGAAGCAGACCATGTGTGAAACTAGCAAGACCATTTCATAGAAAACAGGGCCAGCAGGTCTCAAAGCTCTTCTTATCCCAAGCTTTTGTCTGAAGTGTTGGAGATCCAGCACATGGACATCCAAAAAGACAGTCATGTCACTTTTATCCTCAAACCCTGCCACAGGACATTCCCAGTGTGCTGCAGGCACTCTGAAAGGGACAGCATCCTCTGGATGTATGGGGTGTCGCAGCCTCATCTCCACAAGTCCTGGAGAAGATCCTGACAGGAAGATGCTGACCAGAAGAAGGGGTCATTGTTTTAAGCTGGAAAAGGGTAGATTTAGACTGGACACCAGGACAAAGTTCTTTAAGCTGAGGGTGGTGGCTCCCTGGAACAGGTTGCCTAGACAGGTGGTGGTTGAAACCCCCTGCCTGGAGGCATTCAAGGTCAGGCTTGATGGGGCTCGGGGCAATCTGTTCTAGTTAGAAATCCCTCTGCTTGTTGTAGGGGACTTGGACTAGATGACCTTTGTAGGTCCCTTCCAACCCAATACATTCTGTGATTCTATTCTGGAAACTGGCTTAGAGATGGTCATGGGGAACTGGAGCAAAGCACCATTATGGCTCTTCAAAGTTTTTTTCTTTAGATGATCAGGCTCTTCAGAGTTGGGTTGGTGGGTTTTTTGCTTCAGATAGTCCATAATTGTTCTGTTTCAGCTCATTTTGAAAAACCTGCTCTGAAAACGCATAAGAGAAAGACTCAGTCTACAAGAACCCTGTCAAGAAGATAAGTGTGGAGGAGATACTTGACGTTACATAGCTTTAGGCTTTTACATTTTCCATTTCTCACATGGTGGAAACCATCTCGGCGAGTGTTAGAGATTGTTATGCTCTCAGCTACTGCCTGCCATCGCTCATGAGAGCCACGAATTTCTGAATGAGGGGGAAAAAAGGGAATTTGAACACTGTCAAACACACCGTACCACGAGCACGCATCCGTCAGGAGCTTAGTGAAATGGCTCTGTCAAAACAACTTGTCTTCTTGATCTCAAAGATGATATTTGGGGTGGGGGGTGTTGGGTTCTTAGCAAGCTAATGCATTAAAACTCTGCCCAAATGGTTATTTTTGAAGGCTTCTAAGGTGATTGTGAGTTTAACTCTGATTATGAAGCCCAGCAGCCCCGCTCAGGGATCTCTTCACGCACATGCCATACTCAGCCCATATCTAAAGAGCCCGTTCCAAGGGTAGCAACTGCATCTCTAAGGTGTTCTAGCAGCCAAAGCTCAATCAGCTCTTAAAGAAAGAAGATAAAGGCGAGTGTTTCTCTCTTGAGAAGTTCTACTCAGCCTTTTAGATGTGTGGTAAGTGCAAATCAGCCTCGCCCAGAGACAAATGCATTTCCACGTCAGATGAACCATGTCACTACGTAAACACATGCTTCTTGGTCATGGGGAACATGAGGTGATTAGCCCCATTCTCAGCCAAAAAAGGGCAAAAAAAAAAGTTAAACATGAGGTTACCTCTCATCTGCCGGTCTTCTGCCAGCATGTGGCAGCTCCATGAGGACATCCGAGGTGTGTGTAACGCTCAGTTATCAGCCATGTGAAATATCAGATGGCTCAGGCTCTTAATTCAACACCAATTCACGGACACAAGCCCAAAAGTGGGCACTTCTCCAGAGTTGCAGCAAATCCTATTCCTCAATTAGCACCAGAATAACTGCAAATTGCTAATGTCTTGTAACTAGAGCCCACCCTGCAGACAGTAGTGCACACAGAAAACTCTCAAAAATGGAAGAAATTAGGCTGAGGGAAGCAAAACGTCTGCTCCAGGTGTCTGTGGGAGAAAATTCGGAGGGAAATCTATGCAGGGGAGATGTGTCCCCTCCTCCAAAGCAATCGACTGGCACACTGTATGTTCTGCAGAGGCACTGGTAATTAGTGAGACACTTAAATCTAGGTATTTCTGGCACTTCCATATTTTATTCAGTGCTGACAGGCTGGACAGATACCCAGATCTCCCCACACACTCCTGTCCACCTTCCCCTCTGCCTCTGGAGTTATAAAATGAGAGAACAGAGAGCAAGTCGCACAGCACAACTGAGAGCTGCTCCAGCCCTACAATCTGAAGGCAGAGACAGCAACCACAGCCCTGATTCTATGAGATTTACTTTTAGAACTTCCTTGCAGAGAAGGAAAGGAGACGATTTTGCTAATCAGCAGGAGAAGGGGCCAATACCTGACGTCACTACAACCTCGGCATTGCATGAAACACCATTTTCATAGAGATCACAGAATTGGTTGAGTTGAAGGGATCTTCAAAGCTCATCCAGTCCAACCCCCTGCAGTGAGCGTCTGCAAGAAGAGCAGGTTGCTCAGAGGCCCAAGGTCCAATGTGACCTGGGATGGTTCCAGGGGTGGGGCTTCTGCCACCTCTCTGGTAAACCTGAGACAGCATCTCACCACCCCTAGTGTAAAACATTTTTTCCTTCTATCTGCTCTGAATGTCTCTCTTTCAGTTTAATCATCACTCCTTGTCCTGCCACAACAGCCCTTGATAAAAAGCCTCTCTCCATCTTTCTTATTGGCCCCTTTAAGCACTGAAGGGCTGCACTAAGGTCTCCCTGGAGCTTCTCTTCTCCAACTGAACTCTCTCAACTCACCCAGCCTGGTCTCACAGCAGCAGGTACCACCCTCATATCATACTTGGGGCCTCCTCTTGTTTGACATTTTTATTGCCCAGTTAACCTCCTGTTTCATTCCAAACAGCTCTAGGAGTAAAGAAGGGTTGATACCTGATGGCTTCAAGGATCCTTTTTCCAGCTTCACAAGGCAGCTTTGGCTGCTTCAGAACTGTGGACGCTCCCATCCCGCTGCAGCCAAGACACTTTGATTGTCATCTGCTTCTTGATCCCTTCCATCTTCACTCTTTTTACAGAGTGAACACTGAAGTTTCACAGCCTTGCTGGGACCTACCCTTACCTTGCTTACCCGCCCCCACTGTGTAGATCTGGAGCTTAGGGCCATAGCTTAGCAGTGCCCTTGCGACAGTTGAGTTCATGGTTGGACTCCATGATCTTCAAGGTCTTTTCCAACCTAAACAGTTCTATGACTCTCTGACCGAGGGGTACAAGAAACATGTTGCTTTTGGTTGCTGTTTTGGATGAACCCTGGTTACATCTTCAGCTTGTCACTAGGCAAACCCCAAATGTAGGTCAGAAGTCTGCGTGGTTTGCCACAGCAAATGACTTGTATATCATTTGCCTGCAGGCAGATGGGGACTGAGTCATCTGCGGCTGCATCATTCTCTGCTCTCCTCCCTCCCTCAACCCCAGAGTCTTTTTTTTTTTTCCTTTTTTCTCTTACCATCAGATAATGTTTGAAAGAATGCAGTGACATCAACAGACCAGGACTGCAATGCCTGGCACCACAGGACATGTAGGGATGGGACATTTCCCAGTTAATTTCTGCTGACATCTTCACAATGTGGCACCTTCTGCACCAGCAGCCACTATCTAAAGTGGCTCATTTTCTTCACTGGCCTGCTGGACATGTCTTTTGTGAGAAGAAATGATCACACATGATCAGGATTGAAAAACAGAATCATGGAATGGTTCAGGTTTGAATGGGCCTTAAAGATAATCTAGTTCCAACTCCCTGCCATAGGCAGGGACACCTCTCACCAGACCAGGTTACTCACTCTGATGGTACCACCTACAACTTGAATACATTCTAAAGTTTATACAGAACAACATATTTGTTTAGGTTGAAAAAGATGTTTAAGCTCATCAAGACCAACCATTCCTCAGCACTACCAAGTCCCCACTAACTCCTGTCCCTCACCCCACATCTCCACAGCTTTACAACCCCTCCAGGGATGAGGACTCCATGAATAATCATAAAATGATAGAATGGCCAGGGTTGGAAGGGACCTTAAAGACCACCCAATTCCAACCCCCCTGCATAGGCAGGGACACCTTTACTAGATGAGGTAGGGTCCCATCCAACCTGGCCTTGAACACTTCCAGGGATGGGGAAGCCATAATTTCACTGGGCAACATGTTCCACCATCTCACCACCTTCACAGGAAAGATTTTTTTTCCTAATGTCTAACCTAAATCTCCTCTCTTCAAGTCTGTAAACATTTCCCCTTGGAACACAGTAGGAGAGGGTGTTGATTATCACAGCAACTGGGACAGGAACCCACAGGACTGTCAACAAGGTTTCTTTCAGCTAGAGAAGGAAAATACTCTGCTTTGTTCTAGTTGTAGAAGTTCGCTTGCAAGGAAAAAGGAACCAACAGGGTTGATAAAAGGTAATTGAGAACTCCAAGCAAGAAACTTTGAACTCTAAATAATTCTCCTAATAATTCCAAATAATTCTAATTCTCAATAAACTCCCATATTTTCTCTTCGCAAGCCCCTTGCAAGTGACACTGAACTGTGGGAAGGTCAGAACAACCCAAATTCACTGCAGTACAAGAGCAGTTGAGCTACAAAATTGCAGAAGTCACTGAGTTGGCATGGGATTTTACCAGTAAAACACCAAAAAAGTCCCACAGAAGTGTGTCTGACCATAGGTACAGCCTAAAACATCACCTTGCCCTCCCCAATTCAAACCACCGGAAGAAGAAGAAATTCAACAGAGGGGTTTTTTTCCTCTTACCTCCTTGTTGGTGACTCCCGGGGGCAAAGTCCCATGTTTGTAATCTTCCAGCAACTGCACAGCTTCCTTCAGACGACTCTGCAAATGTAACACCAATGAGGTCTGTGATGCTTGTCCTGCAGCAGAGCCTTTCACTGAAGGCAATGAATTTAAGTTATAGGATTATGCATCATGCATCTTTTACTCATGAAATACAAGGGAAAAGGTTGTGGGGACACTTGTTTTGGTGGTTGGCCCAGTCCTCCTGGGTTGTATCAAACTACAGAAGTAGCACGGGGAAGTAACAGGAGAAAACTGAAAAAACTCACAGTGCCTCTATGGAAGACACCTGAAACACTTGGGAGTCTTCAGTGTGGTACCACAGATGTGATCAATCATGGAATCAATCACAAACTGGTTTGGGTTAAAGGGACCTTCAAATCTCCTCCAGTCCAACCCCTCTGAAGTGAAGAGGGACATCTTCTGTCACAGCAGCCCCTGACAAAAAGTACTCCCTGCATCTTTCTTATCAGCCCATTTAAGCCTCAGGAGTCAACAACGAGGTCTTCTCAGAGATTCTCTTCTCCAGCTGAACTCATCCAACTCTCCTAGCCTGGCCTCACAGCCCTTGGGTCATCTTAGTGGTCTCCTGCATCAACAGCTCCCTGTCTTGGAAATGGAAGTTCTCATTTACAGGTAGAAAATGGTAAAGAACAGATTCATTCAGTTACAGGCCAAATACCCGTCTCACAAACTGGTATCTCACATATCACTCTCAGATTAATTTAATGTCTCATCCCTGCAAGTGCTCAAGGCCAGGTTGGATGGGGCTCTGTGCAACCTGGTCTGGTGAGATGCATCCATCAGGCAGGGGGTTGGAACTGGATGATCTCTGAGGTCCCTTCCAACCTAAACCACTCAGTGATTCTATGATTCTTCCAATGATGCTAAAAGGGGAAACACTTAGGTTCATGACCTGACATTGGCCCCACACCCTCTCTCAGTACACATTCTGCAGAAGTACAGCTGAAGGGAAGAGCACTGCAGAAGCCTGTATATGCTAAGTTCATACACCAGTAAGAACTTGGTGACCAGTAAAAAATGACAACACAGCAAGTTTGAAACCGATCTCTGAACCTCTGACCTGTTCTGCTTTTATATGGTGCCTGTTAGAGACTTCCTCAGACGGGGTTTTCACACCACTCATGTTATCTCTAAAAATATCCAAGAAGTCAGACAGCAGAGCAGCTAAAGATAGAATCTGACTATCGCCGGCGACTCAAATACCCACAACGTGTAAATAAAAAGCTTCCTCCCATTGAGATAAAAAAGAAGAGTAAATCCATGGTCTGTGTTCAAGGGATCAAAAGGGCACTAAGCCATGTCCAAACCACCAGTCTGCTCCCAGGGCAGTTATTAATATCTCCAGAAATAGGAAAAAGTTGGAGTCAATTGTATACAGAGAGTAATTTCAATAACTGTATATAAAGTGATTCCAAGAGCTACCTGTATCACCAATTCAAGAACTATATAAAATCAAGAACTATTTTTAAAATAATTTCAATAATTATATATAATTTCAAGAACTACATAAATAATTTTAATAATGACATATAACATCACTTTCAGTTTCTCAAAGGTTCCTGCAGGTTTTCTGCCACCCAGATGACTGACATTGACTTTGGTTGGACATTTCTGCAAAAAAAGTGGCCGTTAATGAGTGAGTTTGTGTCCTTCAAACATTCAGTGCGCAAGACACGTGAACCAGCAGCAATTTCCTTATGTTGCAGAGTGGATCCACAGCTGATTTGCACTGGTTGAGCTCAAACCACCAGCCCTATGCTTTATCTATTTTATCTACATTAGCAGCTACCAACTGACCTCAAGAAACAGGCCCATGGAATGAAATCCAACATCACAGACACATAGCCATGAATAGCCTTCCCAGGGAGGTGGCTGAGTCACCATCCCTGGATGTGTTTCAAGATTGTTTGGATGAGGTGTTGAGGGACATGGCTTAGGGGTGAACTCATAAGGTAGGGTAGATGGTTGGACTTGATGATCCCAGGGTTCTTTTCCAATCAAAGTGATTATGTGATTCAACAGTGGACGTTTAGATTAGACATCAGGAAGAAATTCTTCCTGGAGAGAGTGATCAGGCACTGGAATGGACTGTCCAGGGTGGTGGTTGAGTCCCCATCCCTGGATGTGTTTAAAAGTCACTTAGATATAGTGTTGAAGCATCTGGTTTAGGGGTGAGCTTGTAGAGTAGGGTTGATGGTTGGACTCAATGATACCCAAGGGTCTATTGCAACCTGAAAGAATGATTCTGTGATTCCTCTGGGCAGGTCTACATTTCCGTAGAATGTAGACCTGCCCAGAGCTCTGTAACTGGAATGACCAACTACAAGGAAGACCACTTGAGAGCGTTGGCAGATTACCAGAAAACCACTAAACTGAAGTTGTTCTTGGTAGCTTCTTGCTCTCTTACCATGTAGATCTGGGCTCCTTGCCCATATCATATACATCCAGAGCTTAGGGCCTTGGTTTAGGAGTGAGCTTGGGACAGCTGGGTTAATGGTTGGCCTCAATGATCTTAAAGGACTTTTCCAACCTAAACGATTCTGTAATGCTTAAAAAGATCATACTAGGGAAAACCTGTTACCTAGGGTGAGCATCAATAAAATATAATTGTATCATGCTGCAGACAACAGGATCATCCAGAGGTGAAAAGCCAGCCAGCTGAAGGACTAATGACTGTAGAACCAGGGAAGAAGACTGTTGCCTGCAAAGCTCGAAACTCAGCCAGGAGTGCCAGCACAACACTCAGCAGAGCCATTTGGGATCATTATAGTGATGTGGCTTCGCAGCTGAAACTACCTACACTGAGCGTCTTGCAAATTATCTCTGAAGAACAGCGTGTAACTCTGAATGAAAAACTGGAAGCAATAAATGAATGGGGCTGTGTTCTATTTTTTTTCCCCCCCTTTTTTTTCCTCCTTCTCTTGAGGAAATCTTAGTAGTTACTATAACAACCCTGGCCAGATCCCATCTTGTTTAGTACAGTTGCAAACAGAAAACAAAAAAGCCCAAGTTTGCTTTTAAAACTGCAGCCTTCATGAATTCCCCCTCTTTCAGCTCCAAGGAGAACTTGCTCAAAGAAAAGTCCTAGACTGACTCCTGAGTTAGGACAAAACTGCGGTGCAGAGAGTGAATAAATGAAACATAAAGCCATGTTAAGAGGGTCCCTTCCACCCAGCTCAGAGATTTTGAGTTCATTTTTGTGGGTGACCCACAGCTACAAAATTTTGATGGAAAAAAGCTGCAGTTGTCTCATATCCCTTCAAGAAAAGTTGGAATCACAGAATCTCTTTAGTTGGAACAAGACTAACCATTAACGACTGTCAGGTCGTGACTAAATCATGTCCCTAAGCACTAGGTCAACACATTTAGCTCAATATTCTGCTTTCAACGACTTTAAACCATCTCTCTCCATCTATTCCTCTCCTTACTTACTATATGTATGTTATTTCTTCACAAGTCAAGCCTGCTTGTTCAAGCAGAGCCTCCAACGAACAAGAAATAACTTCACGGCTCTGTGAAATAACTGCAACAGCTCCGACTGTCAAGCAGCTCCGCTCTCCGGCTTTTCGCACGCTGCAGCATCACTGTGATAGCTGCGAATGTCTAAGCTTACACTTCATTTCCATTTTAATGGGGAATAAAGAGGTCTGTCTACAAGGTTGTGCTACTGTTTCGATGTTTAGTGTTGCTCCATTTCTCTGCTGCTGTCTGGAGGACGATGTGTCGCTTGAGTTCTTGCAGCATCTCCTCAGCAATAAAGCATAGCTGTGCTTTTTGGCTTTGAGCATCTCGTTTTTCGTCCCTCTTGTCTTGTGGAAACTATAGCACTTCTTGTGGTGGATGGTGGGGTCCCAGCTCTCACAATAGGGTGTGAGACAGACCATCTGCATCCGGAGGATGCTCTTGCAAACCAGCAATCCACCACATTCAGCGATTCAGAAGCACAAAGTCCACCCCTGGTGCTTCACTGCAGCCATGTTCTTCCTGGGAAACACCAGAAGTCTTTGGAAAAAGGGTCAGTAGTTGTCTTAGGCTGAACACAACTGGAAAGCACCTTGTGAGCTATAGCTCAGATCCCTAAGCCCATGAGAAGTCTGCAACAAGCTACCGTGGCCCCATGAGCCTGGGCATGAGCCTGCATCAGCATGATCCCTTGCCTAGTTTTGATTCAGACCATCCAGCCCTCTGCCAAATGTTTTCTGAGCTAATATAGGTCGCAAGAGCTGCCAGCAGGCACCTTTTGGAGAGGAAGAGTATGCAACTGCTTGGCACAAGCCACCTCAGCTGGCTGCATGGCCAAAAACCTCTGCCTGATTCAGTCTGGATGAACCAGCTTAGGTTTAACCCACAAGTTTCAGTGCAAAGAGCTAACACAACCTGCTCTGGTCCAACTCAAGCCAAGCAGCACTGACTCATAAGGCTGTTGCCTGGAGCGCACACGCAGGACTACATCAGCAGAATGTCTCAGTCTTGGTACAAGTTACTAGGAGCTTAGCTGGGCATCGCCAAAGAGAGAAAGAATAAAACCAGCGGTGCCAGCAGGAATGTAGCCATAGAACGCTGCGTAGATGACCACCTTCTGGAATTCTTCACCATCACTGGTCCAGCACCCTGGTGGGATAGAGGGTTACTGATGACTGCACAGAGTACCTGTGTCAGACATCTCCATCAAGCCCTATTCTACTGGTTTTTCATCTTGCCCTCCTTGCTCAAGGGCTCTCTGTGTCCATCTGAAAGATCTTTAAAAGCCAGGGAGATCTGGAGCTTAGGGCCATGGTTTAGCAGTGGCCTTGGAACAGATGGGTTAATGGTTTCACTTAATGATCTTAAAAGGCCTTTTCCAACTTAAAATAATCAATGATTCTATAATCTGTGCCTCATCTTCTCTTGGATCCCAAGGGATGCCTACACATGGCTTAGAGCTGCCTCCATATGTGAACACACAAACCATAATCACAGTCACGATGGCTGCAGCACTACAACACTGCTGTTACAGAACCAACAGAGAGTCAAAAGTTTGGGTTTGAGGCTTTGAAGAGAAAATCCAGAGATGGGACAGGGCACGCAGGAACCATTTACATCTCACTCTGCTCATACAGGGCTGGTCTCGGGGTTTCAAAGCTGTGTTAACCCGGTGACGGTCTGTCACATGCCTGAGAGTCTCACTCATTTCAGGATCAGATCAATGATGACTTACTGGCATCTGATCCAAAGAAGAGTCTTCTGGCCACCAGCACCACATGGGGCCTGGAAATCCAGCTGTGCTCTGCCATGAGAGCCTTCCCAGCTTCCGACTGCATCTCACTGCTCTTGGGATGATCCATACGGCAGACTTGACTCCAGCTGGCCCTATTGTATTGGATCCACAGTGACAGACAACAGGAGCCAGAAACTTTTTGTTCAAGTAGAGCCAGCAGATGTGACACTGAATAAACACAGACAGTCAATCTGCTGAGTAAGAAGGTATCGTTCATATAAATAACATACATCTAATCCCACTTCCATCTTCAACCCAAATATGGGAAGGCAAGATGCTCAGCTCTCTGCACATATCTGCTCTGAACAATGAGATGAAGCAAAAGCAGATAACGCACACAGCCCTTTAATTCCTATTTCACTTGTGCTCGGAATTATTCTCTGATCCACAGATCTCTCCACACAGAGCTTCCCACAGAGCATTAACAGTCTGTCCTGGCTAATGTCAGATGGGATGAGTTAGCCTGATCAAAATATCTGCTGGTCCCTAGTGCTTCTCCTGATGGACCTTAATTACAGAGCAATTAAAAGTATTATTCTCATCATTTTCACTTCACACATTTCAAAGAAGGAGCATTGCACCCAACTGAGGAGTTTTTCATGGTCGCAGCAACAGGACTTGACCTTGGAACTGACACATTTCCTGCTCGTTGGAGAAGTTTGCAAATTTGCAGCTGCCAAAAGCAAATTACTTCATTAGGATGAAGTAAAGACAGGAATTAGTAGAGCACAAAAGCTCCTTATTAGGGGTTACACAGGCTACTGACACCAGCTTGGCGCCATATTCCTGTATCACACAGGATCTGAAAGCCAGTCAAGCTCATAGGTTGAGTTTGATAATCATTCTGACAGAACCCACTACAGGTAAAACAAAAGCAATGGGCGAGATTGGACTAGATGATCTTTCGAAGTCCCTTCCAATTCTTAATGTTCTGTGATTCTGTGAAATGAGTATGAGAGGACTGTCACTGAGACTTGGTATCACTGGGCTTGGTTTCCTCCACTCAGAGAGATCTCTTCATCCTTCTTCAAAACACAGACCCCAGCAGGATGCAATGACATAGCATATAAAAAATATGTAGACAAAATTAGTTATTATTCCATTTTCCTGAAGTTTTCCATAGGATTAACCTCCATTCTCGTTAGACACTTACTTGTTTTTTTGTTTCTTTTTTTTTCCCATTTGCTAGAAAGCTTCTCCAAGACAAACAGTAATTTATTTGTTCCCCAAGAACCCTGGGCCTGAAAGATACAGCCATCTGTCAGAGGGAAGGAGCTGGCCCTAAGCTGCTGCTTCTGATCAAATCCTTCTAGATCTTGAATTTTCCATGTGAATTATCACAGGAAACAGAATCAGAACTGTTTGGGTTGGAAAAGACCTTTAAGCTCATGAAGCAAACCATTCTCAAAGCACTGTCAGGTCCTCACTAACCCCTGTCCCTCACCCCACAGCTTCACAGCCCCTCCAGACATGGAGACTCCATCACTGCCCTGGACAGCCTGGACCAGGCCTGCACAAACCTTGTGAGGAAGAAAGTGTTCCTCATGGTCAACCTCAACCTTCCCTGGCACAGCTTGAGGCCATTTTGTCTCATCCTGTCACTTGATCCTGGGGAGAAGAGACTGACCCCCACTTTGCTCCAACCTCCTGAAGTTCAGGGAGTTGTGGAGAGCAAGAAGGTCTACCTTGAGCCTCCTTTTCTTCAGACTAACCAGCCCCAGCTCCTGCAGTCGCTACTCACAAGGTTTGATCTCCAGGTCCTTCCCCAACCTTGTTGCCCTTCTCTGGCCTTGCTCCAGCCCCTCAAGGTCTTTTTTGTACTGAGATGCCCAAAGCCGACCCCAAAGACCCAAGGCATGATTCACTAGTGTATAAAACAAAGCCAGTTTCCGCTGCAGGTTTGCAGAGCTATCTCAGGCAATCAATGTTTTGAGAGACACAAAACCCCTGGAAGCCTGGATTCATCACCTCTGCTGTTCACAGGAGAAATTGTTTTTAATCTCAGCCTGCCTAATAAAGGGTCCCTTTGGAAAACAAGAGCATATACGTTACCTCAGTAACAAAGAGAGTGCGCGGATCAATGATGTCCAAGAAGTGCCTGAATCGGCCATAAAAGGATGTCTGGAAGAGAGGAAAAAATAAACAAGAAAACGTGTTTGGTTGGAGAAAGTTCTGCAGAGGAAATAAAACCTACATAGCAAATACAAATAATACAGAGGCTGTTTAACCACAGGGAGTAGGAAGCCTTGGCCCCTCCTAGTAGCAATGTAATAATTAACAGGGTACAAGATGCCTCAATAATGGGATCAAGCTGCTAAAATACCCTTTAGGTCTTCCCCCAAAAGGAGAAATCTTGGCTGTAGGACTCCTGGGAAACAGTTAAACCAAACCCCACACAGCAAGCAAAGCTGTGGAAGGAATCACCACCCTGCCACATCTCTAATATGGTCCCTGTACTACCCGTCCTTGTCCCCATCTCACCACATAGTCCCTGATTTTGGGGAGAGATTAGTGGGAAGAAATTTCTCTGACTGCAAACTGCTAGGGAAAAACATTCAGTGAAATTGCATTTTCAAATGGTCTACAAAGAGTTTAAAGGCTCAACACAAAGCACAAGTAATTTTCTCCTTTATAGGAAGGAATGAGCACGGTAAAAGATGAGACTAAGATAAAAGATGAGCTCAAGTACAAACACAGTTTTATGTTTTATATTTATTGTGGAGTTGTCCAGGTGCTAAATTGGGTGTCAGTGTTCAGCCTGGAGAAGAGAAGGCTCCTAGGGGGACCTTACAGCAGCTTCCAGTACCTGAAGGTGCTACAGGAAAGATGGAGGGGGACTTTTTTACAAAGGACTCTAGTGATAGAACAAGGGGGATGATTTCAAGCTAAAAGAGGGGAGATTTAGATGAGATATGAGAAAGAAATTCCTCCTTTTGAGAGTGCTGAGGGACTGGAACACATTGCCCAAGGAGGTTGTGGCTGTTCCATCCCTGGAAGTGTTCAAGGCTAGGCTGGATGGGGCTCTGGGCAACCTGGTCTGCTGAGAGGATTCACTGCCAATGGCAGGGAGCTAGGACTAGACTAACTCCCAAGTCCCCTCCATCTCAAACCATCCTGTGATTCCAGAAGCACTGGGTTCCTTCATCTGGATGCAGATGTAGCCAAGCCCACTACCTCACTGCCAACTAAACTCTGATGCAAACATCAGCAAAGCTGAACAGACATGGGGATACTGGCTCCAGCACCTGCTTCCCAGCCAAATTTGTGGATCAACATGGTTCATGGACCTCTTGAATACCAAGACCCTTCTGCCCTGGGTTCTCCTCAGCAACACGCTGGCAAATCTCAATTTTGCATTCACAGTGCAGAAACCTGCTATAAATAAAGGAGTGGAACACAGACAGAGCAGCGAGAATTGGAATTTAATCACAGCCTGGCAGGAGTTAAGGGAACACGATGCTGCTTCTCAGCTGAATTCACCAAGCAGCTGAGGGAACTGGGCGGGGGGGGATAACAGGAAAAAAGGAGGTTCAGGGGAGATCTAGCTCTCCACAGCTCCCTGAACTTCAGGACATTGGTGTGAGGTGGGGAACAGTCTCTTTTCCCTGATGGCAAGGGTTAGGAGTGGAGGTAACAGCCTCAAGCTGCATCAGGGGAGGTTTAGGCTAGATGTTAGGAAGAATTTCTTCCCTAAAGAGTTATCAAACATTGGAACAGGCTGCCCAGGGCACTAGTGGACTCAACAAGCCTGGAGGGAGGTACCCAAACAATCTAGTGCTGAGGGACATGGATTAGGGATGATCTGGCAGCGCTGGGTCAAAAGCCAGACTTGATAATCTTAAAGGTCTTTTGCAACCAAAGAGAATCTGTAAAATACAAGTGATAACCAGCTCCTGATTCAGGCAGCACCTCTGCAGTGCTGCCGTCCACCTCCCTGCGTTGCACGCCCCGTCCTCGTCTGCTCACCAAACCCGCTGCTGTTATTTTGCCATGTTCTGCACTAAAAAAAGAAAAAACCCACAACCAAACAAAATGAGCTTCACAGTGATCTAGAAAGAAAGAGGGGGAAAAAAGCCCAGTGGTTTTTAATTAGCGTTGATTTAATTAACGCTAATTCTGGTGCTTTCTAGCTTTTTGTGAGCTTGATGGATTTTTTGCTGCCTTGATTTTCTTTTCAGGGTGAAGCTCTCAGAAGATGCTACTGGGATCCACAGCAGCAGTGCCAGCGGTGCTGAGAGTGACAGGACTGACGTGTGAATCGCCCAGTACCTCATCGTGATCCTCAGCACTCCCACACACCATCGTCCCTCTCCCACCGCCCATCCCACCAGTGAGACCACGAGCTCCCTGCGAAGAAAGACTTGGGGTTCTGGTGGGTGAAAAGCTGGACAGGAGCCGGTAACGTGTGCTTACAGCCCCGAAGACCCCTGTGTTCTGGCCTGTGTGCCCAGCAGGGTGGGCAGCAGGTCAGAGAGGGGATTGTGCCCCTCTGCTCCACTCTGGGGAGACCCTCCTGCAAGGCTGGGTCCCTCAGCACAGCAGGGGCTTGGAGCTCGTGGAGGGGAGTCAGAGGAGGCCCCAGTAATGCTGGTCTGAGGGTGGCATCTGCTGCTATGAGGCCAGGCTGGGAGAGCTGTAGGGTTCAACTGGAGAAGAGAAGCTCTGGGGAGACCTTAGTGAGGCCTTTCAGGGCTTAAAGGGGCTGATGAGAAATATGGAAGGGGCTCCTGATCAGGGATTGAAGTGATAGGATAAGGGATGATGGTTAAACTGAAAGAGGGAGATTCAGACTAGAGAGAAGGAAGAAATTGTTGATCCTGAGGGTGGCGAGACCCTGTCCCAGGTCGCCCAGAGAGGTGGGAGAAGGCCCATCCCTGGAGCCATCCCAGGTCAGGTTGGACCCTGGGGCTCTGAGCAACCTACTCAGGTTGCAGATGTTGGACCAAACAGGCTTTGAAGGTTCCTTCCCACCCAAACCCAAATCGTGCAATCTCACGCCAAGTGTTATCTCAGAGTTAAGTTTACATCTGTACATCTACAGAGGGTCTTGAGAAGCCAGTCTCACTGCCCAGGGTCGTTTTTTGTTTGTCTGAGGTACAACACTGCTCTCTCTGACCATTGCTTGGTGCAACCTCAGTGACACTCAGCTAAGGATGTGTTTCAGCAGCTCAAACCCATTCTGTCTCAATCCCACTCCCTCACTCTCCTCCTCCTCTCCCGCCCTGGGCCAGTGCTGACACTCACCCTAAAAAAAACAAGCCTAATCCTCTCATGAGGGGTTCATTTTCTAGTTGTGGTGTTGCCTACACCTGCTCTTTCTGCAGTCAGACCAGCCCCAGGGCAAGGGCAGAACCAGACCAGGTCTAGACAAGAGCCCTCACTCAGGGTCCCATGGGGCTAAACAGTCAGATCCAGAGAAGAAAAAACAAAACAAAACCTCTTCAACTCCTCTCACAGAGAGATTCTGGTGCTCAACCACCACCCAACCTTTCCAGTCCCAAGACTCAACTTGTGATGTGGTGACTGAAACCAAAATCTGCCTGTTTCCTTCATCAGATCCCAAGAAACAGGATGAGCTCAACACCCCTCATCTCTACCTTAGGACAGAGCAGCAGAAGATAAACCATCAACAATCAAAACCCGCCTGGATATGTTCCTGTGCAACTTGGTCTAGGTGATCCTGCTGTGGCAGGAGGATGATCTTTTGAGGTCCCTTCCAATCCCTGATGCTCTGCAATCCTGTGAACAATCTTCTTGCTTAGCTGCCTCTAGGCCAAACTTCTTCAAACAAGGCTTTAAACTTCATTGACTCCCACACAAGGCCAAGATTTTGAAGAGAGCAGCTTTGTTAATCAAACAACTGGGATAAATCAGCCAAAAGAAGCTGAGTTCAAACAAGTTTTGTGGGGTTTTTTTAAAGTCTGATGAATAAGAGCCTCATTTTTCCCACTTCAAAAGCTCTTTCATGGTCCATGAACCACACAGAACCAAACTCAAACCAAAGTCAGAGTTGTCTTCTGGAGGCTGCAACCAAGAATCATCACTGGACCATTATAGGACTTGTGCTTCCCCTCTTCAGAAGGCTATGGAAAGCTGCTTGACTGCTGGACCTTGCTGGGCTGCTCTTCCACCAGCCAGGTCAGCTCCTGCTTCCTGGGTTTACTCTCCTGACTAGATGTCAGCAAATCTCTTTAACGCAAGACAGTTGTTAGTTTTCACACTGCTGCATAAAAAGTAAAAAGAAACCCCCAAACCCTAATAATTCAGAAATTTAGGCGCAAATTAGATCAACTGTTGCATCTCAATGACAACTCGAGACACCTCCATGAACACAAAACCGAACTCAGAATAGACCAGGATCTCACTTCCAATCCTGACATAGATCCTTGGCAAATACCAAGTTGCTCCAGGAAAAGTTGGAAACCAGCACTCAAAACCCAAGAGAAGACAAGAAGCCTTCAAAAGGCGCTTTTTTTGTTCTTGTAATATATTTTAAAAAGGGTTTCCACAGTGGGGCTACAAGAAATCAACCCAGAGAACCTGTAAACGTATCTTACTTTCCTTGACACACAGATATTTTATGCTCCTCATCTTCTCTGGGATCCTCAAAGCACCATCACACTCTGTGGGATGCAAGTGTCAATGTTTAAATGTGGATTATAAATTCTGAAACATGCTGAACACCTTCCCCTTAGTCCTTTCTCTTTCTAATCAATAAAAGTTCTTTGCTGTTAATCAAAATCAAAGTAGACACTGCCATGACAGAAACACCACATTGGAAGCCTCAAACTTAGCAAGGCGCTAAAGTTCAGGGAGCTGTGGAGAGCAAGGTAACCTCCCCTGACCCTCCTTTCCTCCAGTTAAACCCCTCCAGGTCCCTAAGCTCCTCCTCAAGAGCTCTTGTGCTCTAGACTCTTCCCTAGCTCCATTGCCCTTCTCTGGACATGGCCCAGCCCTTCCGGGATGGAATGAGTGGCCCAGAATTGACCCCAGGATTCACAGTGGGGCCTTCTCAGTGCCCAGTACAGGGCAACAATCCCTGCCCTGGTCCTGCTGGCCACAACAGTGCTGACACAAGCCACAATGCCACTGGCCTTCTTGTTTGCCTGGGCACACCCTGGCTCATCTCCAGCCACTTACGACCACTTTCCCTCAGGTCCTTTTCCCTAGGCAATTTCCAGTCTGGAGCGGTGCAGGGTGTTGGTGACCCAGCACTTGACCTTGGTGAACCCTAACAATCGAGCTCTGGCACAAAGGAAGTGCAAGTTCAGGGCCAAACACAGCACCAGCCCTACTGCAATCAACCAAATCCAGATTTTTAAGTGAGAATCCAGACTGATTCCTATTTATCAGGCTCATTCCAGCTTTACCCATCCCATGCCAATGAGAGACAAAACTTGTACAATGCCCAGAAGTTTGAACTTCATCTCCCAAATGTCCACCCGTGGCTTTTTCCACCATTTTATTCCTGTAACATCTGTTGCAATAAACCATTCTCTGGAAGAAAACCGAGTAACACAAAATTCCCGTGATTAATCGCCGCTATTTTGGGACCAGTTCTCACCAGCCTGCAAACAAAATGAAGTTCTGCAAAAGCAGCTGGGAATATTAATTCCCTCACATGGCACGACAGGAGCACGTTACAGCTCCAGTCCTTAGAAGAAGCTCTGTTGGGTCCTGCTGACTCAGAGATAAATTCCTCTGCTCCACTCTTGTGAGACCCTCCTGCAGGCTGGGTCCAGCTCCGAGCTCCTCAGCACAGTAGAGACTTGGAGCTGGCACACCAGGGCCAGAGAGAAGGCCTCAGAAATGCTGCTCTGAGAATGGAACCTGCTACTGTGAGGCCGCGGTGAGAGGATTGGAGGGTTCAGCTGGAGAAGAGAAGCTCCAGGGAGACCTCAATTCGGCCTTTCAGGGTTTAAAGGCTCCAATAAGAAGGATGGGGGGAGTACTTTTTATCAGGGGCTGCTGTGACAGCTTGGACCTTGGGCCTCTGAGCAACCTGCTGTAGTTGCAGATGTCTCTGTTCACTGGAGGAGCTCTGAAGGTCCCTTCAACCTAAACTGCTCTCTGATTCCTCTACAGCATCTGCTGGGCAGCTCTGGAAGAACAGAAGATACTCACAACTTCACCAATTTAATTACGGTGTAATTTTAAAAAGGATTTAATTAAGCCAGAGCCAAATCCGTACAGACTTTGGGAGTTTTTTTAAACTAAAAAAATAAAGTGAGGCTTACGTCAGCTATAAATTAATTAGGGAGAGATTTAAGTGAAACCAACCAAAATAAAGGTAATTGGAGCCATTGAGCAACAGGGCTCTGGCAAAGTCCAGCCAGACAGCAGAGCTGTCATTGCATGAGAACTTGTGGTCCAGCTCAAGTTTAGGCTACAGCTGCAGAAGCCAAGTCCCTCTTATCCGCAATCTGTCTCAAATTGTGTCCTTGCAAGAACCAACAGACCCTGACAACCAGGGTCAGACCATCTCCAGGGCTGAGAAAGCCACATTTGGTGAACACCAACCTCCTCTCAAGCTACTTCAACATGCCCAGCTGGACTTGCACTTTCACAGGAGTTAAAGCAGTTATGAACCAACTTGAAACAACCTTCTGCAGGTGGTTACAAATTCTCTGCTCCATAATGACATTCCTTTACAGGAGAGGAGCACCATTCATCTTTTTAGTGGAAGATGTATAATCACTTGGGTTGGAAAAGCTCTTCAAGCTTATTGAGTCCAGCCACTGACCCCTAGCACTGCCAGGTCCCTTACCCCACATCTCCACAGCTTTGCAACCCCTCAACACAGGGACTCCACCACTGTCTTGGGCAGCCTGGGCCAGGCCTGGACAACCCTCTTGCAAAAGAAATTGTTTCTCAACCTCTCCTAGCCACAACCTGAGACTGTTTCCTCTTGTTCTGCCACTTGTTCCTAAGTAGAATCTCCACCTTACTCCAATTTCCTGAAGTTCAGGGAGCAAGAAGGTCTCCCATGAGCCTCCTTTTCTCCAGTTAAACCCCCCCAGTTCCCTCAGCCGCTCCTCATGGGGCTTGCGCTCCAGCCCCTTCCCCAGCTCCGTTGTCCTTCTCTGGACCTGCTCCAGCCCCTTGATGTCCTTCTGGGAGGACAAGGCAGCTCCAACCTGGCCAGACTCCTCTGTGGAGCCCCCTGACCCTCCAGCAGATCCACATTCCTACCCGACTGAATGTCCCTGTGAACTGACTGAGGTGCTCTTTTTCCCTTCATCCAAATCACTGAAGAAGAGAACAGACCTCAAAGTCAACATTTCACTGAGCAGAAGAAACCTCTGTGTGAGGGTTACAATCGGCACCTGTTGAGTTCCAACTTCTAAAACACCTGCATGATCACACTCAGACAGCAGCACCAAGAAGGATCTGGTGGAAATGGCCAACAGGATGAAACATCTTGAGTAGCTCGAGGAAAAAGACAGAACAACCTCCTGCTCTTTTTTCAAGGGCTCTCTCAAATAAAACTACCAGGTTTTAACTGGTAACATCCACACCTTAAACAGATCTGTGCTGGAAAGGTTAGAAAAACAGAAATATATTTTGCCCAGAGTAAGCACTGGGCTACAGACAGAAACCCTAAAAACATTGGGAACACACATGGAGTGCTCCAGTTCTAGAAGTGGCAGCCTGCAGCAAACCCTTAAAGAAAAGAAAATTAAAATGGTTTTTAAAAAGGGGGAATTAAGTCCTTATCTCACATTCTCAAGCCTTGTGTCCTCATTGCCTCTTTCAGCTGCTCCATTGGGAGGCAGAGGCTCTTACCAGCAGAGAAACACCACAAAAAAACCCCAAGGTGACTCGACAGAATGTCTGAAAATCAAGAAAAAGCAGCAAAGAGCAAAAGAAGTGGGAGGAATAGGAATTTATCAACCTCAAGGGGCAGTGCAGAAGATGGACGTCTCCCGCCCACTGCCCTAAATTCTGCTCAGCTGCTTTCTGGGAGCTCTAGGTCACAGCAGGGGGAAGGAAACCCCCGTGATCTCCTCTGAACCAAACCCCCAGGCAGACGAGGTTTTTGTTCCTCATACACAACTTTTCCTTGTTGGTTTTTTCTCTCTGCACAGCTCCTTGCAGCTCTCCCAGCCGCGGTTTTAGTCCAATCTCCCCTTAAATAGCTGTTCTTGGATGGCATTTTAGGGAAAAAAACAAACCCAGTCTTCATGTGGGGCCATGTCTAGAATTTAAACAACCATCACTAAATCTTTTCCAGCACCTTTTGTCAGCCAATACAGCAGAGATCTCAGAATCAACTAAAACCTTGCAACAGGCCATGAAGAGAATGGGAGAAGCATTGAGGAGCTGAGATAAAAGGGTGGCGATGGTTCTGGTGATCCTTTAGGTTCACAAGGAGTCCTTCCCTAGCACTGGAGACTGAGGTGTGGTAGCAAACACTGAGATCAAAATGAGGGAAATAAAAGGGATTAAGGATCTTAGCTCTTTTGGGCTGCAGAATGGGAGTGAGTGTGTGAGACCCAACCCCAGAAGGATTCCACAGGGTGCCCTAAGCCTTGAGCATCCCTTGACCCCACAATAGTGCTGGATCCCAGACTGAGATCACACATGAGCTTCACATATGGGGCAGATGGAGCAGGAGAAAGTTGGGGAGTGTGGAAATACCAGCATCATGACCAGACCTCCACTGTTGCAGAAGATTTTACAAGAAAGTAATAAAACCTCTAGGGAGTAGAAGGGGGATGATTTGCAAAGCTCAGCATGACCCCAAAGCATGCAGTCCCGAGGGAGCTTTCACCAACAGACAACCATCACCCTGGACTGGGGTCATAGTAAAACGCACTGTGCTCGTCTCCCCAGAGCGGCAGCAAGAAGTGGGGACGTCTCTGCTCAAACAGTACCATTAACATCCTGCCATACCCCCCGAAACGCTTTCTAAATGTTGCTACAAGTGACAGTCGCTCCTTAATGAACAGAACGCACCGATTCTGGGCCTGACGCGCTGCCAAGTGTGCCTCGAATCATCTGTGGTGTCTAGAAGAGAGTAGCGTCTCCTCCTCCTCTCCTTATTAAAAAGCTTCATCTTCTCAGCCTGAGCAATCCCTCAGCTCACACAGCCGAGCAGCCTCCCAGCACAGGGAACTCACCCCATCCTTGCTGTGGGGGATCTGTTGCTCCAAAGAGGTTCCCCAATGACCTGAAGGTGGTGGGGGAAGACAAAATGTAGATTTTCCACCTGAAAGGTGTTCCCCATGGGAAATCATAGAATGTGTTGGGAGGAGCCTCAGAGATCACCTAGCTCTAATTAGGGACACCTCTCACCAGACCAGGTTGCCCAGAGCCCCATCCAACCTGGTCTTGAACACTTCCAGGGATGGAGCAGCTACAGCCTTCCTGGGCAACCTGTTCCAGTGCCCCAGAACCCCCACAGGGAGCGATTCCTTCCTCATCAGCAACTGGACTTATCAGCAGCCCAAAGTGTTGGTTTTGGTCAAGCCAAGCACTGCAAGCAGCAACTAGCCAGAGAGGATCCCTACAGATTCAATGAGGATGATGGGACAAGCCTGTTCAGAGATGACCCCTACAGTGACAGGATACTACCCCTATTGACTAGCCAATTCCTGTTACTCATCCTTGGCTATGGCTCATTCCTCTTCTCACACTCCATTCCACACCAGCAGCTACCCCAAACATCCCTCATGAGGTCACAAGCATCAGCCCCTACCCAACCACCAGCCCACAGAGGTGACAGAGCACCTTTGTGAACCCACCAGAAGCCTAACGGGAGGAGCCCAAAGCACCAGCTGGGCTCTCAGTACCCACCATCCCTGCCATCACCCCTGAGGCCTCTCTGAGGGGCACCAAACACCCCTGACACCTCAGTCTCGCCAGGCAGGGCCGAGCCCTCATCCTGTCCCACTGGGGATGGTTGGAATGACGAAGCCTCGCCGTGCCCTGACACACACACACCCCCACCCCCCCACCGCGCGGGACATCCCGAAACCCACCCCATTCCCGCAGCCACGAGAAAAGCCCTCAAGACTCGAACCCGCGGGTCCAGCTCTCCGCGCTCCCTCCCCACAGGGGCCTTGCTTGAGGCGCCAATCCGGGGTCGCCGCGGGTCGGGTTCGGGGGGGGGTGGAAGGGGGGAGGTGGTGGCGCTGAGCGACAGCGGCGCTGACCAATGGCGAGGGAGCAACCCACCAATCACCACGCAGTGCTGCGAGAGGGGCGGGCAGAGGCGAGCCGGGGGTCTTTCCGCACTGGGAAAAGGAGAAGTGGGGGGAGAAGCAGGGGCCGACACTCAGCGATGCCGCGCACTGAAATACCGCTCCCGTCGCGCTGCCACCGGTACCTGCTCGAAGCGGGGCTTCCCCAGCTGGAACGGCGGGTACTCGGCCGACTCCGCCATCCCTCGAGCTCTGCAGCCGCCACTTTAAACGGCCTCCCCCGCCGCCAGGCCCCGCCCTCCCGCGCCGCCGCCGCGCTCATTGGCCGCGGCCCACCGCAGCTGACGCGCTCCACGCCGGGAAATGGAGTCCGACGGCGCCTTACGCGAAGGGGGCAGGGCATGAGTGGAGGGGCAGCGCCGTCATAGGGCGTCATTGGCTGGAGGGGCATCTCACAGCCAGTGAGAGAGGGCGAGGCTGCGCAGGGCAGCCTGGGAAATGGAGTCCGTGGAGGGAACAGGGAGGTGATCCGCATCCTCAGCTTTGGGAAGGGTGAGAGGAGCGAGGTCTACACAGGGCCGCAGGGGTCGGGGGGTCCTTCCCTGGCCGCTTCTGCCCGTTGGGAAAGGTCTTTAAGAGTCAAACCGAGTCCAACCACAGACCCCCTGCACTGCTAGGTCTCCACTAACTCCTGTCCGTCACCCCACATCCCCACAGCTTTACAACCCCTCCAGACACAGGGACTCCACCACTGCCCTGGGCAGCCTGGCCAGGCCTCGGGAACCCTTTTGCAGAAGAAACTGTTCCTCAGGGCCAACCTCAACCTCCCCTGACACAGCTTGAGGCTGTATCCTCTCATCATGTCACTTGTTCCTTGGGAGAAGGGACTGACTCCCACCTAGCTCCAACCTCCTGAAGTTCAAGGAGTTGTGGAGAGCAAGAAGGTCTTCCTTGAGCCTCCTTTTCTCCAGTTAAAACCCCCTGCACAGTTCCCTCAGCTGCTCCTGAGAGCACTTGTGCTCCAGTCTCTTCCCCAGCTTTATTGCCCTTCTCTGTACCTGCTCCAGCCCCTTAAAGTCCTTAGAAGACAAGAAGGCTCCAGCTCTCTGTGGTGCCTCCTGACCACCCAGCAGATCCCACTGACCTGCCCACAGCCCAACCCAGTTTGCACCCTGCAAACTGACAGTCCTCTCAATCCCCTCATCCAGATCAAGGGTTTAAACAAAACTGGCCCCAAATAATAAATTGTAAGAAGGGGAAAACCCTAAAGCTTCTGACAAATAGCCTCAAATATCACCATTTCAGTGTGGAAATTCAAGTTCTTGCTTTGATGGGAGCCACACAATTGCTGCTCCTCTTTAAAATACTTGATAAAATGGGAAACTTGGTGATACGGGAAAACTAACATAGAAAAGGGGAGGAACTGGAATGTGTAGACCTGCTCAGTGATAAAATGGGAAATCTAGACATTATAAGTTTACTCTGGTGCAGACTTACTCGTCTGCTTCCATCAAGTGTTGTGGTTTGTGAGACAAAGGCAAGGTCGTGCAGGGCTGGGGGCAGCAGGGGTGAGTACAAAGCTGCCTCTAGAATCCTCTTCTCTAGATTAGTGGAACGAGAAGCGTCTGGTCCTTAGAATGCCAGCGAAATTGTTTGGAGGATTAGGATCAATTCTCCACGGAAGAGCAAAGGGCCAGCAAACAGCTGAGATGGGGATGGAGCAGGGAAGGTGAAGAGGATGGAGGAGGTAAGGGAACAAGTAACCAAGCAGGTCAGAAGCAGGTTTTGCATCTAAGGATGAATGAATAATGAATAAACCAGGGGAAAAAAGAAAATCTTTTTTTTGTTGTTGTATGAAAAAATCTGAACATCACAACGTTTTGCTGTGGGGAAGTTGCTACTCTGCTTTCTGGGTGTGGTGCTGATATTTTTTATCCCTTTCCATTCCCCAAAGCAATTTCTGGTTTTTGGCTAATTCCCCACCGAATCTCAAATCTCCTGCAGCTTCGGGTATGAAAGGGACAGCAAAGGGACCCAGCAGAGCCTGCCCCAGGTACATTGTGTCCGGAGGTTGAAGTGAGGTGGGGGGTCAGTCCCTTCTCCCCAGGAACGAGCCACAGGATGAGAAGAAACAGACTCAGGTTGCCCCAGAGTAGGTAGAGGTTGGCCCTGAGGATCAATTTCAGTCCCAAAAGGATTCCCCTAGGGCAGTGGTGGAGTCCCTGTCCCTGGAGGGGTTGCAAAGTTGTGGAGATGTGGGGTGAGGGACCGTGATTAGTGGGGATCTGTCAGTGCTGGGGGAATGGTTGGACTCAACAAGCTTCAAGGTTTTTTGCAATTTAAACAATTCTGTGATCCTGTAACCAGCTCCCTCAGAGCTTTACAAAGCAGCTCTTCCTTTTCTAAAGGTTTCATCCTGGACTTCACACCAGCAAATGCAGAGAGGTCATTAGGGCTCTTGATGAATATGGAGGATAACCCAGCTCCCTCTGTCTCTACCCAAGGAAAATCCCCCTCCCTCCCAATAGAGCCTGAGCCAGAGAATGGATCCGATCCTCACTGTTGACACACTGAATGTTTTGTAACAACAGAGGGGTAGAGAATCTGTTTATCTAAACCCACATTTGGAGTGACATAAGACTATCACTTTTTTGGTTAAATACCAGAAAGAATATCAATTCTTTGGCTGATATCAATCGAACCAGATCCATTTCAACTGACAACTTGCAGCTCTCTGGTTTGGGGAAGGAGGGGGGGTGGGGGGGTGTCTGGTGGCTTCCCCAGATTAGTGAAGTCAACACCAATGAGTCTTTCCCTTCTGATGGGGAAAGGAATGAGCCCTCCACAACCACAGAGTTCATCCACTGGTGATCTGGGGGTCCCTGTGATCCCATGACAGCTGGCTGTGGGGCTGGGCTGTCTGCTGGCTCAGGGAGAAAGTCACAGGAACATTTCTTGTCGGCTTCCATCTGTAAAGCCAGATTTTAAAGAAAACTAGCGGCGGGCAGCAAAAACCTCGAGCTTTGAACAACAAATGCAGCCGGTTGGTTCTTTCTGCAGGGACGGGGATTATTTACATCAGTCCCAAGTCCTGATCCAGTGCTTAAGCTTTTTCAGGAGGCAGAGATGCCCGAGGTGATCACTGACAGCAGTTTTAGCAGGACCAAGGTCTTAAAATCATTCCGTTTTTTCTCTTTGCTGACTTGATGGATTCTGGTTCTACCTCCAGCATCTCTGCAGCCCCACACCAGCCCATCCAGTCCTGGCTGCCTTTTCTTAGGGCGGTTTTTCAGAGGGTCACAGTGCTAAGTGTTTCCCCCTCCCCAGAGCCCACAGCCCTGGGGCTGAACATTGAGGTACTGGGAATTACGTAAATTATTCTAACAGGGCTTCGCAGTTGCTTCCCATTATGGAGACAGGAGAAGGGCCTGAAGAACATCTGTATGGACTGAACAAGAGCCAAGAACTTGGTGGATGATCCCACTAACATCAACTTTTTTGCTGTTGAAATTAGCTGGACTAGACATGCTGTAAGAAAACTAACAATTTGGGGGAAAGGATGGATGTTTCTTCCCAAAAAAAATTACTTTAGAAGACATTGAGAAATGACAAACAAACAAACGTCATTCTGTTCACTTTTGGCAGGATGTAAAAAGATAAATAATCTGATCATGTGGACGAGGAGCCGACTTCCAGTATAAATACATATTCTAATTTCTGGGTGTTATAAAAAGGTCATATCCTCCACACTGCAGAAGACATCGAGGCTTTCAACACAGCTTCTCTCCACGTGACTGTAAACAGGCCCATAGTCGCTTTGTATCTCCCCCAGTCACAGTGTTAGACTGGTGGTGCCACCATCTGTTCTCCTCCAGATGCTTTTCCCTTTCACCACTCACATCAATGCTCCTCACTGGGTAGCTCTAACCAGATCGCTCAGGAACCATTTTGTTATACCACAGGTTAAGGCATGGAGCTCCTGAAAACACCTGCAAACACAGCAGGGCTTGTATGTCTCTAGTAGGAGAGAGGAAATTCAATTTTGTAGGACCTAGAAGAACCTTGGAAGAGTCAAGAGACTGCTTAGACAGCGACAAGGAAAAAAGCACCTTATTGTCAGCAAGGACTAAGAAAGCATCTTCATGGCTACCATACATGTTAATAAGAAAAAGAAAGCACAAAGGGGGCATATTTAGGGTGATTTAACCCTAAATAACCATTGTGTTCATCAGGTTCCAAATGATTTGCCAGCCCTACTTGTGGGTACAGAAAAAAGAAAAATCATCCTTTTCATCCATTCATAACATTCACATGAAAGTGGTAAACACCACTGATGATTTTTTTTCATCTGTTGCTCATGGGAACTGCTTCAAAAACACAAGTGAGTTCCACTGAGCAGTTGCTTCACACCCTGACCCAACATTACACAGTTGATCCAAGACTTATATTTCTAGTACAGTAAAAGCCAACTCTTCACTGAGCCCATATCCAACACTTACATTTAAATGTTGAGATGGCACAGTGCTGACTTTGAAGTCAAGTGGACCTGGTGTCCAGAGCACAGATGCCCAGAAGTTCTACATGGTTTTCATGGCAATGCTGTGGGCACCATACATGCTGCAGAGAAGCTCCTTCTCCTACTCATTCACAGGGAAGCGCTGTCATTAAAAGAAGTTGAACTGCACTTCTTTAGAATGCTGAAAAATTTTCAAAAATGTGTGTAAGGTGCCAGAAAGAGTAATTTCATGAAGTTGCTACAGCTATAATGAAATGATGGAAAGGTTCACCAGGCCTTGGGAACTGGCTGCCCAGGGAGAGGGTTGAATCACCACCCTTTGCTGTGTTTAAAATTTATGCAGATCTGGAGCTTAGGTACAGGGTTTAGCAGTAGCCTTGGGACGGCTGGGTTCGTGGCTAGACTTGATGACCCTGTAGGTCTGTGATTCTAATTCCGCAGCTGACACAGGACTATAAGGGAGGGAAACGTAGCTGCCTTTACTCTCATTTTACTCTCAGCAGAAAGCCAGACCAACTTTGGTCTCACATTGTGCTGACCATGCCATGAGACGGTGGTTTAAACCTCCCCCAGGCAGCAGACACAAGGCTCTGTGTGCAGAGATTACATTGGGGAAACAAATTCATTAAAACTTTCAACTCTAAGAATTATTTTAGTGAAGTTACAACTGGAACTGATTGTAATCTGCTGCGTTGGTATAAACCAAGGTCTCCACTGCAAGCAAATCAGCGTAAACACTCCACTATTACTTGGCATGGAGTTGTGGACTCCTACTCTGATTACTCCTTTGTGCAGCTAACACCCTCCTCTTAAGAAATGAAATACGTCTTTTTAAAAAAAAAATCAAGGAAATTAAGCAAAACTCATTACTAATTTTAACTGTCATGGTTCATTTCTTGGAAGGTGCATCCTGTACCTCCACTGAAGCCAGCAGGAATATTTCTACAACTTAATTCTACTCAATGTAATTCAATGTAGAAAAATATTAAATCCATTTATTTGCAAGGATTTATTTAATGGATTATTGATACAGCTCCTTCTGCTTTGAAAAAAAGGAGATCCGGGATGGGAACAAAGAACCTGATTGAAAGAATGAGTTTGATTTATTAGCTCAGCGTTGCTGAGTGCACCATCATTTGACACAGTGTATGTAGCTGGATCTGTATGTTCTTTACCTAAGGTTAGGACAGCAGCGGGGTTTGCTGATTTGATGAGATTTTGGTGACACTTTGTGCTGAAGAGAAACAACCCATCTACTTTCTTTACAGTCACTCCAGCCCCTTCATGGTTCCACTCTCCACCTCTTGCCTTCTGTATAACCCAGTGTCAGAGAAGATGAACTGTCTCACATCATGGAGAAAGCCAAGAATGCAGGAAGCTCATCTGATGGGAAGCACAAGATCTTTTTCTTTGCTACTGTATGCTTGGAAAGGATCAGAGTGATCAATGACATGACAGATCTGGCTACTACTCAATTATTAGAAATTAATCCCTGACTCCCTTTCAAGTTGAATCATCCACCAGAGTGAACAATGTGTTACCCATCCAAAGGCAGCTACTTTCGTCTTGTGAAACACCTAATAAAACAAGACTTATTTTTGCTTACAGTCTGGCCACAATTAGAGCTTCAGGAACTACAATTAAAAAAACATATAGAAATAATACGAGATTTACACGTCTAGAACAATGCTGTCCCCTCAAAAAGCTCTTGCAGAGCTGTGTGACTGATGGTAACTAAACTAACTAGCAGCAACTTGCTACCTTCCTCATTTAATTCATATTCTCAAATGTGCTCTGTGGACCAGAGATGGCTGGAAAAAAACTGTATAAAGTCATATATTTAATTTCTTCAGTTTAATATAATTTATTTCTATAATTATGTATATAATTTCTTATGATCACAAATAAAATTAAATCTATATATAGAAGTATTGGGTAGTAGGCTGCAAAGGAGAAGTGAGACGCAGCTTCTGACATACTGAAGGTCCTACTGCCTTTTGTTTGCTCTTTTCTTATTTAGAAAATGCCATACTGTTACTGTTACCCAAAAAATAAACACAACTGATCCGGCCTCTTGTGGGGTTTTTTGGAGTCTGCCATTAAATTTTATTTTATAAACTGAATAGTTGTTGAACTAACACACATTTTGTTGTGAAGAACTGTCCCGATGAGCCCCATTAGTGCTGCTGAGCAGCCCGGCTGCTTCCTACCCACTTAATCACCTTCTTAACGTCCACTTGGCCACCCCCAGGTTCTGTGCAGGTCAGGGGCTGCTACTGTTGTAGCTTCCTGGTTGTGTAAAGCTCAGACCTTACTGCTACGATAAATAATGTGAATGCTTGCATACTTGTTATTGGGGAGGTTTAAATTAGCTAAACCCAAGTTTCACAAGGTGAAGAAAGTGAGAGGTGAGTGAACACCAGCTGAGAACATACTGTGGCACTGGATTGCTTCTGTGCTCACCAAAGTTTGGCAAGAGCTGGGAATTTCTCATTCTCACACTCTTCCCATTGGTGAGATTTAAAGACAGGGCCTTGGAACAGGCTGCACAGAGAGGGGGTTGAATCGCCATCCCTGGCAATATTTCAAAGCCGTGGAGATCTGGAGCTTAGGGTCATGGTTTAGCAGTGCCCTTGGGACAGACGGGTTCATGGTTGGACTTGATGAGCTTTCCAATCTGAGTGATTATGTGATTCTATGTGTGATGCCCACAGCATCAGGGTATACCCGGGATACTAACTACTGCACAGAACTGTTCAGAAAGTGGCTTCCTTTCTCCATCCCATTAAAATTTCAAACTTATTCACCAATGTTTTATCTTTGCAGGTCTTGAAATGAATGGGGGGAGGAAAAGAGAGATTGAGCCTTGAACAGTAACACATTGAGGCTGCTCAGACGTGACCTAGAAACCCAGAGTCAGTAAAGAACTGTGGCCTTGACACTGCTCTCCCACATACCATCGAACCACTCCTATCACAAGCTGCTAGGTGATCCCACCCAGGACTTCATAAATATTTCTCCTGTGTAAATGATGTGAGAAGGGCCACACTCTACCAACAGAAAATCCTGCAACAGCTCAGTATGTCCAAAATAAAACTAGGTTAACAAAAAAGGTCCTCAGTAGCTGGAATCAACAGGATAGCCTGGAGGTGGCCAGTTTTCTGAGCTGTTGGTTGAGAATGCAGATCACTTGCTCAGTTTCTGGCATGGCCACATGTCTAAAGTAACAGAGCAATCCACCTGTACACCAGCAACCTTCAGGTGAGTCTCCAGGTAACCCTGAGTGCCAAGGAATTTACAGCTTCATTCCACAGACAATAGAAACTGCACTAATGATTTATGTGTGTTTATCAGCCAGGCAAAATCGATCCTTGGCACCTGTACCAGCACCCACAAGGGTTTGGTCTGCAACACATAGTGACACCTGGACAGTATTTTGTACCCAAGACAAAGTGTGTCACTAAAACCTGACAAGGCCACTGGCAATACAGCTATTGTACACTCTGGGCCACAGCTCAGAGGCACCAGAAAAGCTTCATGCACCTCCAGCTAAGGAGAATTAAAGAATTGTGGAAAGAAATACTCAATTTCATAGAATCATACAGTGGTAGGATTGGAAGGGACTTCTGGAGATTATCTAGTACAACCTCCCTGCTACAGCAAGATCCCCTAGAGCAGATCCCACAGGAGCAGTCCAGGTGGGTTTGGGATTTCTCCAGAGCAGAAGACTCCACAACCTCTCTGGGCAGCCCAGGCCAGGGCTCTGCTATCCCTCAAAGTAAGTTTGATCTTATGTTCAAATTACACCTCCTATGTCCCAGTTTTTGCCCATTGCCTCTTGTCCTGTTGATAGGCACCACTGGGAAGAGCCTGCAAAGTGGGAGATAAGGTTTTATAAGCAAAATTTTAGGATGGGTGACATTAAATTCTTAGATTCGTACTCTTCCAGGACAGTGTCAGTGCTATACTGCTACTATCTCTCAGCATAAACAAACATGAACTGATGATATGCAGATAAAACCATAAAATACATTAATACTTTGCTATGTGGGCCTTGAAAATCAAAGGATCTCCACCTTCCTAGTTTTAGATTGCCAGAAGGTTTGAAATGCTCAAGCAGTTCTTGGCAGAAAAGAAGCCATGGAAAGAAGCAGAGCATTAGCATTTATATGAATCAAAGCCACACGGTACAGAAAATTCTATAAAATGGGTCTTCCCAGAGACCATGAGAGATGCTGGCTGCTTCCTTGCTGCATTTGATTGCTCCTAACTGCTGCCATCTCGGTGTTTCCTCTCACTGGTTTCCTATGGGATGGGCTGCACAGCCTGTACCACAGCAACACTTCCAGGCCGAGTTCCTGCAAACCCTTATAAAGGCAGAAATTCTGGAGCAGTCAGAGGAAGAGTCTGTTTGGCAGCCCTCTGGTTGCACCTTCAAAGCCTAAAGCAGCTTTGTTTAGAATTACTGTCACTATTAACCCCATTTTCATACTGGGCTACAAGGATTCTTTATTTTCCACCACCTGGACACTAAATCCCACATAAAGATACTAAACAAAATATAACAGATGAAGGAGCCCTGAGAAGTGTTTTACGATTCCTCTGCAAACTCAATTTGCTCACCCTGAGACATGCTGGCACAATCCTCAAAGGATTTGTTAACGCTGTTACCCCAAAATGAATTTATTTAAATCAGAGAAAAACTGACATATGTTGGGGAAAGATACTACAGAATGGTTTAGGGTAAAAGGGACCTCAGAGATGAGCCAGTGTTAACCCCCTGCCATGGGCAGGGACATATCTCACCAGATCAGGCTGCCCAGAGCCCCATCCAGCCTGGCCTTGAATACTTCCAGGGACAGTGTTCCAGTGCCCCATCATATTGCAGTGCAGTAAAGAGTAAAATACTGTTTGCTAGCCCATATAGCTGGAACACCTTCTTGAAGAAAGTTCTCAGCATGCCTCTTAAGCCTTAGACAAGCCCACCAGCCTTCATCATGTCTCCTTTCCTTACTTCTCACACACAAAAAAAGAAGCCTACAGGAAAAATAATCATCCTTAGCTACAGATACAGACAAAACTAGGAGACAGAAACAGTTTGCCCAGGGAGGTTGTGGCTGCTCCATAAAGCCTGGAAGTGTTCAAAGCCAGGTTGGATGGGTGTCTGGGCAACCTAGTCTGGTGAGAGGTGTTGCTGCCCATGGTAGGAGATTGGCACTGGACGATCTCGGAGGTCCCTTCCAACCTAAACCATTCTGTGATTCTGTGATCTCTCCATGCCCACTCCCAATAGTGGCACCTCAATTGTGATGGCACCCTAAACCATGAGAGTCTGGTTTCCATCTGCCTCCTATAGCCAAGCCAGAGGATGATTCTGGCTTTGATGTTGTAACTTCAGAGTAATTACTGCAGGTTCAAAGACAGAGAAGCAAAACTAATTGCTGAGCTAGAGGGAATCACCAACAGTCTGTGAGGCCCGTATATGGCTGTTCTTAATATGGCACTTTGTACTTTGCTACTAGAGACATATAAATATTTTATTTTTGGATTACAAGGGTTGCAAACAAGGTATGCCAACTAATGTCAAACAGAAGAGCTTTACAAATTCCAGGGAAGTTACGTGCAACATTTAGACAACACATGGCCAACAACAGGTTTATTTGTAGTTACAGTAATAAGAGACGAGATGTCTACTCAAAATAAATGACTCCACTGGAAAATTTGAGGCACATTACTATAATTAAGATAGAACATTTTCTGCAAAGTCATACTATATAGATGTTTCAAGTAGGGCTTATATCTGTCCATAGATGTTGGTACTGAGACATTGGAAACTTGATTTTTCCAACATTTCAAAATGCTCTTCAGCTCTGGCTTTTTTTTTATTTACCTTCTAAATTGGTTTGGTAAAACTATCTGTCAGTTCACCAACTAAAATGACATAACATGGAACTCAAAACTAAAACCGAGTATGACCTGACACTATGCTGACACATGTCAACTGCCTTGTCCAGGAATAGGATTGTCTAAGCCTTTGGGTTCCTACTTCATCCCCAGTCTATGAATTCATGTGAAGCCTGGCCTGTGATCAAACATCTCTGCTGACTGATCTGCACTTCTCATGGAAGTTCCAGCATCTACTACGACTCCTACACCATGTTACCTTCTCCTGGTGTACCTGGAAGTCCCATAAGATCTTTGGTTTCACTTCATTAGGGTGTATTGCTGACATTTACTTGGATCCACCGCGTTCACCTTCTTTTGATAACTCCTTTAGGAAAACATTTCTTATGTCTTTATACAAACACAATCAGCACAGACTCTATATAACCAGAAGTGCAACACTTTCACAAGGAATCTGAGTTACAAAAGGGATTTATTCATTTTAAACAATGGAATGTTGCTCAGTGATCTCGCCTGCACTGGCGAGCCTGAAAAATTCAACAGCAGAAACAAGTCGCCTCGGGTTAAGTTAAATAACCCAGCAAACGAAACAAAAGCAAAAGCAGACCGATGTTGGCTACACATCCCCTCTCACAGCATTAACCAGCTCCAGGCAACACCCGCTTCCACGAGGCCCCAGAAGAAACCAGAAGCAGGCCGTGCTGTCTGTGCAGGAGGTTAGCAAATCTGGGCTGTTAAACAGCAGGAACTGGCAACTTGCACAAGTGCAGAGTCCTAGAAAAGCTGCCTGCCAGATACTTCCCTCTCCCACTCCGGAGAGGCTGTGAGTCTGTGCCTTGCAGAGCCTCTATCTGGCAAGAAGGGCTGGATTTTCTCATTGAACTTGGTGTCTGCACAGATTTATCGCTGCTAATTCACCCCATGGTGGGGCTACGCGTGGCACCATCCCTGCTGTGGTCACAGCAACATTTGTCACCTAGTTCTCAGACCTGTTGGTTGCTAGAATTTCTTCTGCTGCCTGAAGGCAGAGACAGAGCAAAAGAAAATGGGGGGGAAATAATAGTGAAAACTAATATATATAAAAAAGTGCAGGCAGAGCCAGACTGTTTCGGCGTGGTGCTTCTAACACTCACCACGCACAATTCAAACCAGATTTTCAGCAAAGTGAAGCCCCAGTAGATTCTATTGTGATATGAACAGACTGCTAAACAGATTTTAGAAATTTCGTATTATTTAGTAACAGCTAAAGAGCTCTACTAAAAAGCCCAACCCTCTTGTAACTTAAAATGATATTTATTTACACGCAAAGTCATGCCAACAAAAATCATGCTCTGTCTTTTGTTATTTATTTAAGAAAATTCAATCAAAATCAACATCTCACAGTTTTTCTGATTTTTTTTTTTCACAGACAGCTGTGAGCGGCTGGATTGCAGCAATGAAGTTCATGGTGAGGATGAGATTTTGAGCAGAGGAATTCCTGTTCACCAAAGGTCAGGCGTCAGAAATACCCTTTTCTGGAAAGCAGGCTTTAAAAGGACAACACCTCTCTCTTCCTGGTTTGAGCTGAATCTGCTGTGAATATTCAAAATAACAGTGGTGTGGTTTTGTCAGTGGTTATATTTGTAATGGCTAAAGCCATCAGTAAAAACCCCAAAAGCCCAACAACAACCACCACCCAGGGTTATCATCCTGTGCCCTGTCTGCTTGTTTACTTGTAGGAAATTTCAATAACAGAGAGATTGTTTTATTTTTCAGGAGATGGGGGAGGAGGAAAGGAAGATTTTTAATGTTACCCAATTTACCTTTTTCCTATTTATCTTCACGATAAAGCTCCATGAGGAAGGAATAGAAAGTGTTTTTTAGTTTTAATATTTCACTTGAGTTTTATGCCTGGGCACAAAGAGCAGAGAACAAAATGAACTCTGAGAGCAAAGGGAAGAATGAGTGTCATTTTCTCTACCTCTTTCCAAAAAGACTACAAAGAATGGAAAAAAGAGCCTCAGAAATGGTTAATCAAAGCAGTCGATTATAGGGGGAAAAAGAAGATTTCTATTGATTACTTAGAACTGCTGCCCGAGGCAGCCTGAGGTGGAAAGCAGAAACCATTCACACTGCTGTCAGAGGTCTGCAGGGTGCAGAAATCCCACAGTAACCCCCATAAAACAGAGAGAGGTGCAAGAAAACTCCTAGTGGGCAATCACCGAATAACGAGATCAGTTGTGTCTTACGCTTCCTCAGTCTGCATTTGGACTATATTTAGATGCAGAATCACCTAAAGATGAGGGATTGATTGGGATGGGAGGTATCGGCAGAGCCTACACAATTCTGCGGGTGACCTCCCACGGCCTTGGTGTCAAAGTTACATAGGAGTAGAGAGTTCCAGGGATATAAACAAATGTTATAAATCACCCAGTTTGGACTAACTGAAGTACAACCCAGTGACCTGGTGTTCATGTTGTTATACAGCCAGGCTTTAGGATGGCACCACACACAGATGGTCGTTATTAGGACTACAGATGACTGTGCGTGTCGTGTGATGATAAACTTCTCTAAGCATTTTAGCAGCAACATTATGGCTCATGTACCAGGGATATGCATTTCTCTGGGATTATACTGAAGTATTTTAAGTGCTAGGACCTGCCAACTTTGGCTCACAATCTGTTCACCCATCCTTTATGTTACAGATACTACAGAAAAGGAGCGGGGGAAAATTGTTCTCTGCTCCTTGACACTCAGAGAAACAAGAAATTTACTGCAGGACAGATAATCCTGTCTTCCAGTTCAAAATTCACCACTAATGTTCAACTAATTTTGACCCTACCTGCACAGTGAATAGGTTCTCAGCATAGGCACTGCCTCAAGCACATTTGGACACTGAGGACACAGAGACACAAAGCCCAGTCTGCAAAGGTTTCAGAGGAAGTTTTCCTTACCAGCATTTTTCAGGGAGTTCCAGTGCACCAAATCCTTGGGATCAAGAATTCTTAAATAAACTTTAGAGTACAGAACTGTACTCTAAAGAAGGTTAAAAATGCAGCTGCTAGCATAGCTTCCCTTTATCCAACCTCGCTTTTCAGCATAAGAGGTAAGAACATCCTTGAGGTGAGGCAAAAAATACCGACTGAAATCCCAACAGCTCCCACAACATGGCATCATTATGATTGTCAATATTGTCTTTTCTCAGATTATAGTATTTCAAGGAATATGCCATATTTCCCAGCTTGACAGGAGACTGCCTCCTCTCCACAAAGGAGCAAGCTCCTTTCTGTCTTGCTAAATTTGCTTCAGCCTCTCCATGGCCTCTCAGAAGGTGTCACCATGCCCTGAGTAGAAAAAAAAACCAAGCTGCCCTATAACACAATCCTCCACCTCAAATGATTCTATCTGTAGATGGTTCCTGCTGGTCCATAGGCATAGAGGCATTTTCAAGGAAGTGTCTGAAGCCTCACGATTAATTGAGCATGGTCAGTTTGACTCTCCTCAGGAGGAATGAGGAAACAAGAGGTAGAAGAACCTGTTTGATGAAACCCTGAGCGCCAGAGCCTGAGGCAGGAGCTTCGGTAGAACTAAGCACTGTTTCGTTTAAAGTCCTGAGTTTTCCTCCAATATTATATAACGCACATATTGGAAGAGTCAATGAAGGCACAAGTTCTGTTCAAGCCATGGCAAACAGCAACAGACAAAACCTGAGAACAGTCTAATTGACTCAAAGTGGTCCAATCCTTCTACACTATATCAGCACGGAATCATTTAGGTTGAAAAAGACCTTCAAGATCATCAAGTCTAACCATTAATGCAATTGTCCCAAGCTACCACTAAACCATGGCCCTAAGCAACAGAGCTCCACAACTTCAAAACATGTCCAGGGATAATGTTGGGACATTATCTGCCTCCCTGGGAATCCCAGAAGGGTGGGGTTGGAAGAGACCTCTGGAGAACATCTAGTCCAAACCCCCTGCTAGGGCAGGATCACCCAGAGCAGATCCAGGTCCCACAGAAACAGTCCAGGCAGGTCCAGAGCAGAAGACTCCACAGCCTCTCTGGGCAGCCTGGGCCAGGGCTCTGCTATCCCTCAAAGTAAGTTAGTTTTTCCTTTAATTTAAATGGAATGTCCTGTGTCCCAGTTTGTGCCCACTGCACCATGTCTTATCACTGGGCACCACCAAGAAGAAAATGCTTCTACACATGACAGTAAACCAAAGAAGGATTTCTTCCTCTTGCCAATAAGCATCTGATATTTTGCTTTGCCCTCCTGATGTCTCATTTTCATACCAGAGATCTTATTATTAGTACAACAAGCAAACAATGGAAAAGTGGAAGTGACATAATCCCTCTGAATCCGCTTCTACCCGCACTCAGGTGCTGGGTTACATACATGGGGCGCCAAGGATGTGCACTGCAAGCAGTTAATAACAAGGCAGTAACCAGGTTTTACTTTGGAGAGCAGATCTAACGGTGGGACCTGACCTCATTGTCAGTCACACGAGCTCAGCATTCTGCTGGAGCCACTCAGCACCTCACAGGTTCAACTCCATCATTTTTAAAAGTCACTTCCTATTTGTCTGTTGTTTACCATGGCTTATCTTGAGCAGCGAGGCTTTCCGACACACAGATAACTTTGGAAATTATTCCTCTCATGTTCTTTGTTGATTTCAAAAGGCAGAAAAGAATCTCTTCCCTTTCCAAGGGCCACCCAGCTGAAGCAGAGAACTTCACTTTTTTTTTTTTTAGACACACTAATAAGAGCCAGTAATAACTAAATTTGAGCTGGCCTTGAAATACCTTGCCCGACTTGCTTTTGTTCTCTCCCAGGAACATATTTTCAAAGTAGGTCTTCAAATTAAGCTTTCTAATGATTAAACGTGATAACTGTAACTAAAACTGCTAGCAGTCACTTTCTTCAGGGGAAAATAAAGGAACACACGGGTGGCAGAGAAGAGCATCTCCTTTCCTAGACAGAGAAGAAAATCCAGAATGAGCTGGACATATATGCCCATATCAATGAAGATCAAAGAATCATAGATTTGTAGGTTGGAAAAGACCTCCAAGATCATTTAATTCAATGATTAACCAAATTATCTCAAGCCACTGCTAAACCATGTCCCTAAGCCCCAGATCTACATGACTCAAACAACTTTGAAGTAGGCTTTTTTGCCATAAACTGTCAGATAAATTATTTCATCCTTTCTCACCCTTCAGGGCTGCTGGGCACCCCTCCCATACTCTCTTCTTTGCTGTTGATATATGTCAGCCTTGAGCTGAAGATCTAACGCACACCGCTTGTATTTTAAGAAGTGAGGACACAGATGTTTGCTTCATGCTGAAGCAATGACAACTGATACAGTCTCACATTGTACGCTAGACCTGGCAACAGTATTAATCAACAAATCTGGATCTGTCCAGTATTCGTGCAGTTCTGGTAGACATTCAAAAATTGTCCTTGGTGTTACTGTTCCAGGAGAGGAAACCTGTGATACCAAACTGTTAGCATACTCCCTTAAGCCACTATTTTAATTTCATTTCATGAGCCACATAGAGCTGAAATCAAGCAAATCCCTAAGACCATATTCTAAGGGTGCTACACCAGTGTATTGCAGAGTCACTCTAAATGTAGGATGGCCATACAGAAATTACTAACTTGTGATTTCAAAGTCAGTTCTCAGGAACCGAGGGAAATTCTAAGTAATTGAAGCCCTAAATTTCATCAACTTTGCATTCCAATGCCTTCAGCAATGCATAACACCCCAAAACCTGTATTCCCATCACTGATTACTTCTAGTTTGCTCAATTATCTTTCTGCTGAAAGAACTGCAAAGGAAAAACTTCACTCCACTTCCCAGCCCAGCTGTTACATTTATACTGATCAGAAAGCTCAGTAATGGACAGAAGATTGAAAGACCAAACAGAATGCTGCTTGGGCTAGGGACAGTTGGGTTGGATTTGATGAGCTTAAAGGTCTTTTCCAACCTAAAGGCTTCTATGATTCTTCATGGTGAAGGGACAGCAACGGGTATGTTATGTCCGTTACTCACTTCTTTTGAACTCCAAACACAATAAACAATGAATAATTGCACAAAGCAACTCTGCGTAGCAAAACTGAGGTCTCCCCTTAATTCCCTCAGAATCTCTCTTCAAATCCATAAAACCTTGGTTGCTATAATCCACACCAAATTTATCTCACCAGGGATCAAATCTGAGGCATTAACATGTAAAAATATGAAAAATTAAAGACAAAATTATGAGTTAGCTTGACAAGTTTCACAGGTGCTCAAACCAACTGCAAAACTCTTGAAGGATGAGAACTAAAATGCTTGTGCCATGCTCCTGTGTGACTCAGAGTTGCTCCATCCATTACACTTCCCCTTAGGAATGCTGTGAAGATGACTACACTCAAGATTCTCCAGACTCAGATACTTTGCTAATGGATTTCATTACTACTCGAGGCAGTTAAGATCTATGTATAAATCCAAAGAAGACAAAGGCTTCTTCTGGACCCATTGATATAAGAGGCTTTTATAAGGTTTCATTTCTGAATTAGGATCAAATGCCCACCTATTACAGTCATCCTCACTGATTTGAGGGAATAATGTGAGTGGGAAGAAAGGTAAAACTCACAGAAGACAAAGGAGATAATATGCTGTTGTATCACAAGTAGGTGCAGGACAACAAAGTACATGAAAACCCGTCTGACCAGTTCACAGCAAGGCAAGATTACGATGAAATTATGACACCACCTCACAATTTCAGACTATACATTAACTATAAAGTAATTGGCTTGCTACAATTTCAGACTATAAAGTAACAAGGATCAGGAACACTGTGAAAATTCATTTGCCACCCTCAGTCATCAACACAAACACTAAGGAAAACCAAGTGACCTGTTTTGGCACTTTGGAACTTTTCTTTAAATAAAGCCTGCTGCAAAGATTATCTTCCTTCTCTCATCTGGGCTGTTACGACATGGATTTGTTTTGTTGACCATTCATCTTATTTACTCGTTCCTTGTGTTGGCAACTTAAGCTTCAGCTCCTTTCTCTGCTGACTCACATGAAAAAACCACTCTCCTGCACTACCCAGACAACTTCTGCTCAGGGACCATCAAGTGGCCTTTTCTGTTCTGAAAAGTACAGATTTGTATTTTATTATGGGTTTTCTATGGCTTTTGCATGTCACGTATCTTATTACACCAGTCCAAAGCCTCCACAGATCTTATGCTGTAGTTTATGAATTTATTATCCAGAGGAGAGATGAGTTTTCTGATTTTACTATATAAATTCCTAGAGGAAGGAACTAAGAATTTTCTGTTTCTGCACAACCTCAGACATTGTGAGGCTCAGAGAGAAAGTAAGAACTTCTACATCCAAACCTTTCCCCCTGCCAGAACATACACATCCAGCACTCACAGAAGGTTTCAGCTCTTCACTCCTGTCTTACTGGGGATATCATTAACATCAAGAACATGAAACATCTTCAAGACTTCATGTTATTTGCATCATAAAGTTGATTAACCATGCGTAAAGCTTCTCCAGAGGGGTCCTGCAGACCAAAGCTGCAACTGAAGAAGACTTTGCTTGCTGGTCTGCAAATAGGGCACAGGGCTGATTCACAGCTGCTGGAAGAGCTGCCAACTTGTTGGCAGTTCTACAGAATGTTTGGCCCCTTGTTTGTCTTATGAATCACTGGCACAGTGATGCTTGGGTCTCCGACACAGTACAGTCTAGTGGGAGACTGATGCTGGGAAAAGAGGCTTCACCAGAGCCGTCCCTATTCCTTTGATTTCCCTTGCATGCTTTTACTTTAGCCAGTCTTCCAGGAATGGCAAAAAGCCAAAGAGGCATTCTCACACCTCACATCTGATTTTAAAATCCAATTTTAAAAACTGCAAACTTTGCATTACACTAAGGATTTTGAAATCTTTATGGTATCAGTAACATCGACAGAGCAGAACAGTGCTTGGCTGCAGAGTGCACGCATTTGAAACCAAGTCTAACTGTTGGAACGTTGTCCAGACTGCTGTCCAGAGAACAGTCAAACAAGGCTAGAGATCTGTTCCAGTTTATTTGTTAAAAAATTAAATTATTTAATATTGCTTTATAAATGAAGTATCAGGAAAAAAAACCCCCATAACTAAAATGTTATGGGCTAGGTTTTGGGTCTTCAGGGTCTTTTTTACTTTAAAGATGCTCTGATCAATAGCACTTGCGAGAAAACATGTACATGCCAAACTGGAGAGGAGGCTCGTTGGCCAGAATCATCAGTTCTGTGCCCTCACAAACGCACCCATCAGCCATTTCAAAGCCTATCAATGATGTATTCAGAATTCTGAGAAACACATGAAGTACAATATGAAAAGCACTAAGAATTCAGCTCATATTGATGTAACTACTCATCTCCTAGTAGAACGTAGGAATCACTATGAATGCAACTACCTTCTAAGTGTACCCTCAACAGTATCAGCTACAGAGAGCACTGCTCAAAGAAAGTCCCATCAGAATCACAGAATTGTATATATCGTTTAGGTTGGAAAAGACCTTGAAGATGATCAAGTCCAATCGTTAACCCAACTGTCCCAAGGCCACTGCTAAACCATGTCTCTAAGTTCTAGATGTACACGACGAAAACCAAGAGGAACATTAGCTCTGAATTGGTGTGTAAGCCAACCTGAGGTCTGTCTGCTCTTCAGTCATTAGTGTATGAGACACACTATGGACCTAAAGTGCTTTGGTGTTTGCTTAAGGTATTTTGTATTTTGCTTACCTACCAACTGTTTTGCTGTTTGTGTTTTGCCTAGTCACATATGTATGTATCAACGAAACCAACATGGGAACATTTCTGCCTTTCGCACCGCACTGAGCAGAAATGTTACAAATCAGTTTAGCTGAACTCGTGTCAGGATCTCCAAGAACAATGATATGGATATTTGGGAAGTAATAACAAGAAAACTGAAGAAAAAGTTAAGACAGGCAGCTAAGACCTGAGGCCAAGGTCATAGAAGCGGATTAAGGAGAAAATAAGCGAGCTAGGAAGGCAAGTGTTCTAGAGCTACCAAGGTACTATGAGGTGTCAAGGAAACTAGAGGAAAATAAAATAATTCCTCAATAAATCCAACTCAAACCACATAAGAAAGAGAAAAAAGCAGACACAGCTTGAGTGACCTTCAGCCTTTCCTCTTCCAACACATTCTCAGACATTGTTTTCAAAGACGATGGATCACCTTTACCTTGAAATAAAAGGAAATTGACAGGTAAAGACTTACACAAGGAGTAAACATGGTCCCAGCAAGCAAAGTGGACTTGCAGTATGTTCTGCAGAGATCTGTAGCAGGACACTTCAAAATCTGAAAACGTCACCCTATCATTTCTTGACCATCTTGAAGCCAAAATAGATAAGGAAGAATGGAGAACTGGCAGTATGAAGACAGAAAAGATGAGGAGAAAATTGAAGAAAACACAGAAAACTACCATCTTGCTGGATTTTCATCAAAGCAAAGAGATTCTAACCATTTCCTCAGCACCTTTGTAGAACACCTTTGCATTGGTCTTCATTTCTCCACCACCACTGCATCTGCTTCACTGCTACCATGTCACTATCTGAAGACACTTCTAAACAGTAACATTGACAAAGCCACATATTTTTAAAAAACATTCCAAAGGCCCAGATAATGAAGAATGAAGACTTCAAAGTGGTCTCTCTTCTTCAGCAGTCCAAGACCTACACAGTTCAGCGGAGGGAAAAAACTTTGGAGAACTGGGTAACATTACTGCTGCTGCCAATAAAACAAACATTAAAATCCCAGTTACATTTCCTGGGAACATGCCAGTACCACCAGGATTTTTAGCTGTGCTGTTCACAAATGTATGGAGTCTTGGCTTCCATAACTTGTGTTAAATCACAGCAATGATAATTTAAGATTTTTTTTTTTGTAACTTTTAGAGAAATGTGAGAGGACACTCAGAAATCAAATTGACGAGCAATTCAAGCTACTGACTGTGAATAATGATCAGAGCAGCTAAGAATCCTGCAGCTGTACTTACATCATGTTCATTTACATTTCACTTCACTAAAATATAGTGCAAAGTCCGTAACTGCCCCCTTCAGATCTGTAGAACTATTTCTTAGCTTTACAGTCCCAGTTTCATATTAATATTCCTGAATGGACTTTTTACATATTCCTGTGCCTGCCTGCCAAATAGGAAAGCAGTCACTCATAAGCCCAAGGTTCAAACCTCTCTGTCAGCCTTCCATCTCAACCATTTTACTCCTCAAATGGTAGAACCCCCTGCAACTGCTGCAATTTGCCCGTCCCAAAGGGCACATGAAAGATCCCTGTTCTTCCGACTTTGCTCTGTCTCATGACTTCTCATCTTACTCCACCCAGGTAGCTCCACCCCTACCTTTCCATGTGCATGGAGGGAAAAGTGTCTTCTCACTCCTCTCTGACCATAGATTTCCCATTACCTACTGTCTCCAAAACCTCTCTTACAGTCTAATAAGTGGACTGAGGGAAAAGAAATTAAGAGAGTACCAGGTAGAGCAGAATTGAAATAAACCAGCCAATTCCAAACAGAAAGGTTCTCACCTCTGATTTTTTTTTAGAAATTGTATTTGAAATCTCCTCTCAAAATTCGAAAAAAGAAAAACCCAATAGTTAATTTAAATGGAAAACTAGTTAGGGAGTGGAAACTGATCAAACTTAGAGGCCAAGTACTACAATTCCAACCTAAATCAAATCCTCATTTCAGCAGTATTTAAAGAATTCTGGATAGGGAGGGCTGAGATGTCATTTTGATGACTGAAGAAAGCAGAAACCAGGCTTGCATGTGCAAGGTTTGCAGAAGAATAATAAATCAGTAAAGTAAAAGTAAAGAATGTTGTTAAACATTATTTATTCTTGATTTTCCCTTGGAACAGAGGCCCCAGTTGAGGAAAGAATTTAAGCACATGCCTGCATGAAATCCAGTGAACCCGGTGAGATTAGTGGTTTATTCCCATAGTGTCTATGGAATCACCAGAGCTGGAATCATCACCAAATCTCTTTGGTTGGAAGAGACCTTTAAGATCATCAAGTCCAACCTTCAACCCAGGACTTTTTCCACCTCGCTTGGACATTTCTGAAAGTCCAGTTTTGAGTTTAATACCTGTGGACTCTGGCAACTCAGTTCTAACAAACACTTTATACTGAGTTTCAACAGAATTAATTTCACTATGTAGAACTAGGTATCAGCACTAGCAACAACAGGATGAGATTCTGATCAGTCCAGAGAACAAGTCCTCATCTACATGTAGAGTAATTCAGAGCTAAGTGCTCGGCTCCACATTTTTCATGCCCTAAGCAATTTTCTTCACATCTGAAGCAAGACTTCAAAAAGCCTTATGCTGAGGAAAGTGGGAAAAAAATAAAACCAACCATCAAAACAGGTCAGTGAGCAACATATGGCCTTCAACAAGTCACTTTGCCTATGCCAGCTCATCCCCGTCTCCTACACGTGTCACTTTCTGTTGTTGCCAAAAGGGCAGCTGGAGTATGTGGGGCTGCAGCAACTATTCATTATCCTCCTCCGGGTTTCTTTCTGTGCCTCATCTCTTCCTTTCTTCACTCTGCCCTTTCTCCCTGCAGCATCAACTGCAGAGGCAGCTTTTTCCCCCTCTATTGCTTCTCAGCAGGCTGGGCAGGACTGCAGGTAAGCGGGAGCTGAAGGAGAGAACATTTCTAGCAGAGAGTAGGAGTAGATTTATGCAGCTGTAGAAAGGGATTGATACAAGATCGTGGGTGAGCTGCATGGTGACAGTTCCAATACCCAGTAGGGATAGAAAAGAGGAGGAAGACAGGCTAGAGGAAGATTTCCACCTGTATGAAGTGCTCTCCAAACCTCCCATCTCCTCTTGACAGCCTTGCGAAATGCCGTGGAGTCCCTGCAGCTCATCCCCACCTCAACCCCCAAATCTGACAGACCTCACTCAGCACAGAAACCCATCAAACAGGACAAGCAATTTCCCTTTCTCTTCAACAAAGACTCTCCTGCTAACAGTGCTTTTCAGCAGCCTGCGGCAGAAAGGAGATGCAGAGCTTGCACAAGCAAAACCCTCAACCTTTCAACGCCATCAGCACGGATAAACTCAACCAGCATATTAAAATAAAGATGAAAATATGCTACAGTCACATTCTGTTAGGCCAGATCCAGATAAAATGGGAATACAAAAGGATGCTTTTAGAAAGTAGAAAGTTTAGCTCTTAAGAAGCAACACTGAAGAGAAAAATGCCCAACATTATGGATGTGGACTAGCAAAGAAAAATCCACTAAAATCTGTGGTTTAGTTTTTTTCCTGACAGTGTCAAGGATTTTTTTTTAAAGACAGCAGAAAAATAAATGAGTTTCACTACCCTAAATAAAGCTGTCAAAGCTTTTTAGTGGAAACGGAGGCTAAACGTTGTGATGTCCTGAAGATTTAGCACATCCTGCTACTGAAGATTTCTTAGGATGCCTCAACAGGTTTCCTTGTGCGCTGCTGGGCTAATGGCTAAGATCCTTACATGGAGCCTCTGGCATAGCTCCAGTCACACTGACTTCGTCTATCAATAGACCTGGACACTTGAACATATCAACACTGATATGCTAATTCAATGGAGCACAACCACAAGTCTCAAAATCAGCTGAATTTTCCCTCCCCATCATGATCCCACTGATGAAGACGCAGCTGCATTTCGAACCCCAGTGCAAAGACATACTGTATCATCAGCGGAGTCACCCAACTCAACAAAACAAAACCAGTCCCTGGTTTCACCTGATTTCTTTGTTGTTCAATCAGAACACGAAGCTTGTTTACGATTTATGGTTTCCAAAGACTTGAGTTCATCAACATACTCTTGCATGCCCGGTGGTGCATTTTAGGTGCTCACAGAAAAAAACCCTGTAACGTCGTAAATTCAAAGCTCTCTTGAAAGCTGCAGTGTAGCCATGACTGAAAATAAATCTGCAAAAATGACAATCTGTGCTACGTCTGCACTGGAAAAGCAGCCTCATTTTGACCTGTCATGAGACTTTTTTTTTTTAGAAGCCCAAATAAATAATTTATATTGATTTTTTTTAAAGTATATTTTGGTTAAGATCCACTAAAACCTGAACCACTGTTTCAAACCACAACTTTGATTTAATTTTTTAATCCATATTTTTTTCAAGGAGCATGAATACCACATGGTTAAAAAAACATTTTTGCAATCACTTGGTAGATAAAAGGAATAGGATTTTTGCATATTTATCTGATTTGTCCTAATACAATAGAGGCTAACACAATTTCAAGCTTTGTACTTGTTTATCACCAGTGTTTCCATCGTAACCATGGCATCAGCATATAGCACAGGCTTCACAGTGAGGAAAATATCCAGTATTTTGCTAAAACCCCTCGTTTCTTCGAGGGCATATACAACAGCAAAACCCTGTGAAGGGAGGTGAGCTGTCTAAAGAGATAAAACAGTTTCATTCTAGTGGAAAAAAAAAAAAGCCACAAAACATTATATCTTTCAAGTCTTCTTTTGCCTTCTGGATTGCTGACAAGATCCTAGAAATGTAATACAGGAGAAGCAGCGTAACCTTGACCCCGGTGCAGATATTATAAAGTAAATTTGGAAACTTCCCTACAATAATGCAGTATTATATGAGATTGAAAGCATTAAAGCCATTAATGTGACAAGAGCTGCCCTGGGCACACAAGCCTTTTCTCAAACCTACTTAAATCATGACAGACCAGTCCTGTTGCATCATGCTGAAGATAAAGAGGGGCAGCAGCACAAATAACACCAAAAGCACTGACATGCATGTGGTACCAAATTTCAGGATCACTTAAAGGGAAGCCCTTGGAATGACAGGAAAAAAAACCAACTCTATGGTCTCCAAGAATGTTTCATAGGCTGCATTTATTTGGTATTACAGGCAGTATAGAGGAATGGGTTCCTGTTATCACTGCTTTTAATTTTTAGCTCATTACACACTTGGGAATAAAATAAAAATCTGCCTTAAAAGCCACAGGTGAAAGGAAGGAATTAGTCCTCTTCTTAAACAGAAGAAACAGACTGTGTGTTACCAGCAGATCTTAGTCTAACCCTTTCATTTCACAGACAACTTCCCTTTTGTAGGTTTAAATATCAACTTTGAAGATCCCAATAAATCTATTCACTTCATGATGACTCTACAGAGATATCATGGCCACAGGCCTTATTTTAACTATATGAAATCAGACAAAACCCAGCATGATTGTATAAGAGCCACTTCTCTGAAGGCCTCTATCTATCAACAATCCAATAAACACACTCAGCTATTACAAGTACAGCGATACATTTGACAAATGGGAAGATTTCAAAAAGAGTAAAGCATGACTCCATAAATATTTGCCTCCCCTCCAATGCCAGCTGCGATACAGGGAGGCTGGGATGTATGTACCACACAAACACATCTAAACTCCAAGGATTTGCAGCACAGGATGGGGTAAATGACGCTTCAGGGGCTGCTTCCTATTGATGACCAGTTATGATCCACTGCCATGCCCTCAGTTCTCTCCCGTTATCAGACAACCAGCATGGTCACTCCCTCATCTCCTCCCACTCCATGGATGCTGGACAGCAATGAATCTGCTGCAATAAACACTAGCACTTATCTGATTCAGCTACGCAGTTCCTCCCGGATCATGTTTACGATGGGCCTCAGTCTATTACATTTCCACTATTTATCTACGAAACATGTTCAGACATTTAAGTTCACGCTACAAATCAGAGCTAGGTCATAACCCAGCGCACCAGCCCCACTAAAATTCAAAACTGGCCATCTGCAGCCTGCAATGTTCTTCCAGACTTGGCGACAAACTCGCACAAGGAACACACATAATTATTCTTATCCCACTAAAAATCTGTGATGATGCTCTCAAAGATGAAGTCCCTGCACCTTGATTTCAGAAGAGGCACAACTCAATTATCATTCAATCCAAGTAAAAGACATCTGCAATACTGCTGCATACTGTTATCTGGCTGGTTTTCCTCTGCCCATCACCCAGTTTTACCAGCTGAGCTTACCAACGTGTAGCTTTTGTAGAGCATCAGAACAATCTAGATCTCAGTTCTCACAGTATTACACACAGCAGCAGACATGACAAATATTTTCAAGTTGTAAACATTAAAGTTTTGCCAGTCAAGTTAGTCACCTTCTAATCAGCATCAACGGAGCCTAATTCTTTTGTGCTTCTCTCTCGTTCTGCCATCTCTTTATGCCATTAAATAAAGCAGTCCCGAAGCACATGTGAAACTCAGAGCCATTAACACTTGCTATTTTTCACTCTGCTCCTGGGTTCTTTGTCTGCCAAGTAAATATCGTCCTGACCAGTATCCTTAATCACACCAAACACCACAAAAAGACAGCACATGCCTCACTTCAGTGACTGGGCAGGCAGAAGGGCACATTTAAGACAAGGAGGCAGTTACTATTGTTTTAATCTCTATCTGATTTAAAGGATACTCCGTGTGCCTGCCTGCAGAAAGGAGCAACATGCAGATTCACGTTTCCTGCATTTCTTTTGTTCACTTGTTTGATTTTTCCATGTTAAATCATAGCACCTGAGGATGTCACACCAAGGATTTTCCAGCTTTGGTTGTTTTTTTTGTACTGTCACTGAGGTAGTGCTTTAGCCTCTGGATTTTTAAGATGGTCTTGGGCACCTTGTGTATACAGGCAACAGAATTTGGGTCAAAACCCCACTGGGATCCTTTCATCAGTGTCATGAGCACTACATGAGCTCTGTGCATAAATGTGTAGATCATCTGGGGGAAGGAAGGAAGGAAGGAAGGAAGGAGGAGCATCAGTGCTGATGCAGTTTGCTCACAAGTGACACGAAGACCCTGAAGTGTCTCCTGTCAGAGGTCAGGTCTGGACTTTTACGGCTGCTGGTAGCCAGGCTGACCAAACCCAGTCCAAGTGCTGGGGTAATGTTCTCTATGGATGTGTTTGGTTGGGGTTTTTCAAACACCATAAGACAACAAGATTTGTAAGACAAATTCAGAAACCAAGGTGGTCACTCTTAGTAATTATCAATCTCTTAAGTTAGATTCATCATGTTTTTTCCTTTCTCCCTTGCCTGCAGACCCCATGCATCATAGACACAGTAACCACAACCATCTCGGTATAACCAAATGTGGAAATAATTTGGAGCAATTACATGCCCTCAGCAACCCAACTCTGCAAGGCAGATGTTGCACCCGGAGCCGTATCACTGGAAGCCATAAGCACACGTTGTGTACCTACAACACAAACACTTACCCAGTCCTCGAAGTGGCGGCTCCCATTCTGCAGCAAGTCCTCAAACTGTATAGTGCAGTTGGCTACAAAATCGTCATAACCAATGGGGGCATCATGGAAAACAGCCATCTCAATCTTTCGGCCGTTGCAGACATCGGTGACAAACTCATCGTTCCAAGCAGGACTGTTGGTCTTTTGCTTGGTTGAGGTCTGCCCGATCCTTGAGTCATCCACGTTGAGGGCAATGTAGGGGTCCAGCAAAAAGGTCTGTGGCCTGGGACCCACCGCATGCCTCAGTGACCACGCCGTGGGCTTCAGGTTCACCGCCTCGCAGATCTTGATTTTCAGCAAGCCATTGAAAACCACCATGGCTGGATGGCGGCACTTCTCCAGCGACTGAGCACTTGCAGGGATGCAGGGATCCAGGAAAGGATGGTCACAGGGATGGAGGGAAGGTTGGACGGATGAAGGTCTCGCCAATAAATAGGGGGGCAGGTCCGGGAGCAGTACACGGTGCGGGTCCCTCGCCTTGCTGCTGCCGCTACCTTTGATTATTTCGCCTTTGCTCTTGCGACACCCAGTGAATACATTTATTTTTCTAACGGAAAGCAAGGAGGGGGCCCACCGGCGAAACGAGAGGCGGTGGAGGCTGCAGAAACCTCCCCGAAAGCGACCAAACCCGCAGCAGGACCGACCCAAGGAGGGCGAGCGGGACCCTCTTCTCTTCGCCTAGAGCATAACCCTGGCTTAGCCCGTACCGGGCGGGCAGCGCCAGCTTCTGGGCGGCAACAACAACCCACCCCCCCGAAAGAACCCGAACCAGAGGTACCGGCCGAACTCCTCCAGCCCAGCACAGCTCCGCTCAGCACCCGGCCGCCCCAGCACCTTCCATCCGCCTGTCCGGAGCCGCCGCCGCCTCCTCCTGAGCCGCCGCCATGGCCGGGGGCGCGGCGGAGCGACCCCCGCGCATGGAGATGGGGGAAGGGAGGGAGG
>JAOXOE010000405.1:40278615-40348871 GCA_028565055.1 Phoeniculus purpureus | reverse complement strand
GGCGGGGGGGGGGGGGGGCCCGTGTCCCACCTCAAGGACACAGACAGCCATCTCCAAAGGACAGTTCACCCCTCAGAGACTGCAGTCTCACCAAGTCATCAGCTTGGCATGGCCAGCAGACATCGTCATCCTGTCCACTGCTTTCTGCTTTGAGCCTTCCTCTGCACTGGCACAAGGCTTTGGGCCGCGCTGGGTTTGCCGGCTGAAAGCATTAGCAGAAATGGAGAAGAAGAAGGGGAAGAGGAAGAGGGAAGGGAAAGAAGGAGAAAGAGAAGGAGATAGGAGAAGGAGGAGAAGGAGGAAAAGGGGCAGAAGGGGAAGGAGAAGGAAGAAGAGGAGGAAAAGGAGAAGGAGAAGGAGGAGAAGGAGTAAAGAAGAAGAGAGGAGAGGGAAAGGAGAAGAGAGAGGAGTTACACTTGGAACAGTCATAAACCAATCATCTAGTCCAACTGCCTGACCACATCAGAGCTGATCAAAAGCTAAACGTATTCTAGACAACTAGTTTAGCAAAGCCTGGCTTAGCCAATTAACTCAGATTAACCTTACTTTTAAAGAGTTTACCTGAGGTGGGACAAACCCCATCCTTCATCCCTGTGCAAAGGAAAAGAGCAGGTTGAGCAGAGTTTTGCTGGAAGATCCCTTCCTACTCTACGTGTAGGAATCTAGGAAAACCTGCTCTAGCAGGGGAACAGGACTAGATGATCTCCAGAAGTCTCTTCCAACACCCACCATTTCATAACTCCATGCAGTTGGCTTTCCAGTATCTTGAATCCAAGGGCAAAACCCTCACAGACAAACTCAGCAAAAGGCTCCTGGCACACAGTCTTGCAAGTGGATTCCACTAGAAGAAAGTGGGTGGGATGAAGGACATACGGGCTGTGACCTTCACTGTTGGCATGGCAAACCATGGAAGGCTGCTGGGTCAGGATCAGCAGGAAATCAATTGAGGACACTTATCCAACGCTTTCTGTTCATGTACCCGTTGAGCCCTATGGAATGACTTCTGTGCAGCATCGGTGTGTGTGTAGCGGGGGGTCGATTCACATGAAACAGAAGATTTGCTCGGTGAAGGCTACTCTGATGTCGTTGGGTACCACCACGTCGTGACAACACCCCTCCATGCAGTGCTACGAAGTTCTGAGGTTCTTCCTTAACTAGTTCTCTAAAGTGGTTGGATGTGATATTTTTTGTTGTTGTTGTTGTTGCTGTCGTTTCGCTGCTGCTAATTTAAAACTTTTAATGTTAATCTTATTGACTAGTGTGAGGTGTCAGTTCTCTGCAAGGTGTTAATTCACTCCCCGAGTGATGGGAGCGGAGATACGTTACTATCGCTGAGCTCTACTCTTCGTTTGATCTCGTCGACGTTTTCTTTTTCCCAGGTGGGGGGTCTTGAGTTTTCCCCCTTCCCCACCCTGAATCTTCTGGGCTGAGATGATCTTCCACTTACAACCCTTTATTGTAGACCACAGTCTTACTGGTGGTGGCCATTGCGATTTCTGGCTCCAGCTGAGACGTCTCAATCTGTGAAATCAAAGCAGAGACAAGATCAGAACTGGCACCACGTCGTCGTGCTGCAGCAGGAGCTGGATAGATCAATAAATGAACGTGGAGACCGATACCCAAATAATCCAAATTCAGTCATGTCCTTCCTGGGATATTTTCACCTCTGCTCCAGTCTCAAAACAACCCTGTTTGGACTGACTCATCCTCCATGAAGTGATGAACAGGGACTGCCTTGTCCTAGCCAATGGGCTACAAAGTGTCTCAGAATCATAGAATCATTAGGGATTGGAAGGGACCTTGAAAGATCATCTAGTCCAATCCCCCTGCCACAGGAGGATCACCTAGACCAAGAACCAAATGGATCCCACCTGCCTGGAAAAGGAAGACATCTCTTCCTTTTCCCACATGTCCCATCCCATGGTGCCTGAAGAAATCCTGTCTCCATAGGGATGTGACAAAGCCATGGGCTGACTGCTGGCACAATCTCATTCAGCTCCTGCACCAGGGCTTGAGATCCTCCAACAGGGATGAATCCCAGCTAAACTCTTGGTGGACCACTGGAACAGGCTGACTAGAGACGTGGTGGAGGCTCCATCCCTGGAGACATCCAAGGTCACGGTATCACAGAACATTAGGGATTGGAAGGGACCTCAAAAGATCATCTAGTCAAATCCCCCTGCCAGAGCAGGACCACCTAGACCAGGCTTGATGGCGCTCTGGGCAATCTGGTCTAGTGAGTGACGTCCCTGCTTGTTGTAGGGGTGTGGACTACAAGATCCTTGTAGATCTGTCCCTTCCACCCCTATGATTCCACGATTCTATGATTCTTTTTCTAGCTTCTTAAAATCTCCAGCCCTTTCCTAACTTTTGTCTCTGCGTGAAGCGCAAAATCACCCCGAACCTTCGCATCCCTGGGAATCACAGAACATCAGGGATTGGAAGGGGCCTCGAAAGATCATCTAGATCCTGTCAGAGCAGGATCACCTCGACCAAGCCGCACAGGAACATGTCCAGGCTGGTTTTAAACGTCTCCAGAGAAGGGGACTCCACAACCCCCCTGGGCAGCCGGTTCCAGTGCTATGCTGCTCCCGTTTCCCACACAACAAGCACAAATCCCACTCGCAAGCGGGTCAGGACACCTCAGCCAACCCATCCTGTCGGAACCCCTACAGATCCGCTCGATGCCCGTGCCGACACAATGCTCGAGGAGCCCACGTTACAAAATCGAGCTGCTTTTTGAAAATGTTTAACCTAGTTAGACAAATTAGCAAAAATTTGTGCAAAACAATTTAGGTATTTAAAATATTCAATGTTTTTAAAAACTGGAAAAACTGTTCTTAGCTTTCAGCTGCAAAAACCCAACAAAATATAACATCAAAGCAATCTTAACATGAGGTGCAACATAACCCTTCAGCAAAGCTGTTAAACAGCTACTGAGGCATCACGGGAAATAGCACTTCATTTATTCAAATGCACATATGTCAGGTTTTTGCACCATATGTCATTGCAAGCTATTTACAGTAATAATTAAATCTTAATCAACGTTTAACCTCTGTAAAATGTTTGAAGGGATCTAATCACCCTTCAGACTGCACTAATGAAGGCGAAATATATAAACAGAAAAAGCAAACGCTGCGGCGGCAGCGCACCCAGAAAGAACAGTAATTGCAAAGGAAAGGGGGGGGGAAAAAAAGAAGGAGGTATTTCGTTGCGATATCATCGGCAAATTATGTAAAGGAGAGCCAACGAGTATTTTAAGTGAAGACATCTTGGGTGTCAGAGGTGTGAGCAGCTAATTTTGTACTGCTATCCATAACAGATGTAGCATATTTGCTTTTCGTGCCATTATTAGCAACTTCCCCATCTCTTTCTGCGCCGAAACACAACGGGAAGCGTCGTGCCGGGGAGAGCACCCGGCAAAGGTGCGGGAGAGGCGATTCGCACGTCCCCCCGGCCCCGACGGCGATCCGTTCCCAGGGAGGATTAACTCCGATCTGCCTGGCTCTGACGCAGCTTTTCTTCCCATTGTTTTCTCGTTCTCCCAGGAGAAAAGAGAGAGGCAGGAGGAAAAGCTCCGAGATGTTGGGGTTGGGTGGTTTCGCCCGCTGGTGGGAGATTACTGAGGTGGAATTGGGTGGTCTGACCCTGATGGTCCCATGCTGGCATCGGTAAGAGCTTGGCCGAGCCACCCCACATCCCCAACCTGCCACTGGGAAGTCTCCACAAACTCACAGAAGGGTCTGGGTTGGAAGGGACCTTGAAGATCATCTAGTTCTAACACCTTGCCATGGGCAGAGACACCAACTACTAGACCAGGTTGCGCAAGGTCTCATCCAACCTGGCCTTGACCACTTCCAGGGAGGGGCTAAAACTAATAGAGAACCACCACAGACCTTTCTTCTCCAACAGTGGGCTGGAGGGATGGTTGTTCCAGGCAACATCACATCTTCTTTGGTAGACCCCATAAGTGATCTGAAAGCAAGGACTACAGGGAAATGTTGAGGACTTGGACGTGCTGAACTCAGAATTGAGATGATCAAGCCATGCCATGGCAGTATCTGTGTGTGCAAGAGACTACAGCACAGCAGAGAGGAGGAATGGTTTGTTCATTCTCTCTTGTGACACAGCTCAAGAAGTATTGAGTAAGATCCAAGCTGAACAGCAGGAAGAGTATCCTGGTGGGAAGGAGCAAAGTATTGCCACCAAATGCTCAGGGAAGGTGTGGCGTGGCTGTAGGGGGGGAAGCTTTAAGCCCAAATTAGATGAAACCCATCAAGAACACTTTAAGCACAAGTGAGCTTATCTTGGTGGAAGGAGACGGATGAGACAACTGCTTGCACGTCCTTTCAGCTTCTATCCCATAGGTGCAAGAGGGAAACTGCCTCCTTCCCTGCATGGCCAAGCTTTTTGTTCACGGTGAGGCTGTGCACAAGGCTGGGAGGTGGGAAGGTTTTAGGAGATGTGATAGTTCAGAGACAGATTATGGTGTCTGAGCAGAAGGACAAGGGAATGGACACCTAATGCAAAGTGGACACATACTTGGGGACTCCATGAAGACCCTGAAAGAAGATACAATCAGTCACAGACACAGATTTGGAGTTACATATTACTGACCTCACTTAAGCCCCTTCTTGAAGACTGGCAAGACGTGAAATAAATTTACTGTGGGTGGTGACCAACTGACTGGAGCAATCTCTGCAGATCTCATCCTGATTGACTCTAATAAAGAGGATATTAAAAACTTCTCAGCTCTGGGAGCTCCAGGGGGTGCATTCACACCAAGATCTGGAGAACATCAAGTTTCTTGTGTTTCAGCTTCAAAGAAGACCCTCAGCAGGGTTCTTCTTGGTCATGGCCATGCTGTGAGCATGGAACACCTGCCATGGAGGGTGCTCTGAGGAACAGGTTAATTCCAGTTGGGACAATGCTTATAGGATCAGCCCCTCCTCGTATGGGGTTGACTTCATCCTTCCAAGCTGAGTGACCACCATGAGGCTGGGGTTGAACTATGTCCATCCTCTTCCTCCCAGTGGGTTAGACTAAAGCCGAGACAAAGAATGGATCCCCTTCTTGGCTCTGGCATGACAGTGCTGAGATGCCTACCAGAAAAGGGTCTCCAGGAGAAGTCCAAGAGGGACATGAGTTCATGGCAGTGCTGAGGGAACTGTGGTGGAATCCCACCATTCCCAGACACTGCTACCAGGGACTTGCTGGTGTGGCAAGGACACTCCTCTTCCTCCCAGCAGCCAGCCAAGTGTGTGAAAAGGGGAAAAAACCGTGTCCCTTGACCTTCTCCAGCCAACTGTTTGCAAACTAGCATCACCCAGGTAGTGCCACTTCCACAGCTCTCCTGACCCGCTGAAATCAATCCCTCGTGGGTAACAAAGCCGCTGTCACCACACGGCCGCCGCTTGCCGTTGCCCACTGCCGTGCGGGCTCATTCCCCCCAGTCCCTGCCTGGCGGTGGAAAAGCCTCGCTCCTCTCTCTCTCATCAGCACCGACAAGGCTAATTGGGGTGATAAAGAACTGGCTCCGAGTGCTGGCGTGGGCTGCAGGAACAAATGGTGCGGTGGTCACAGCTGGTGCTGCGGAGACGGAGAGGGAGAGGGTGTGAGGCAGCCTCCCGGTGCCCCAAGTTTCGTTAGCCCGCGTTGGCTGCGGGGTTGGGGCTGCGTGGCGGGGGTTGGGTGTGTTTTGCGTTCGCTGCCGCCACGGGTGGAGCGTGCAGGCACGGCCGGTGAGGCAGCAAGCAGATGCTTTTTGTTTGGGGTTGAGCCTCATTTCTATCCCAGCTCGGGGAAAGGTGGAGAAAGGAATGTGCTCCAAAGGGTGCTGGGAGAGAGATAGGTCTAGGCTGGCTGCCAGGGAGCCTGGGATGATATGGAAGGCAGCTATGGGGAGACAGGAGCAGATGGATTTGGCATACAGCTCATCACTCAGCCAAAAAAAAATGGGAGGAGGGGGGGAGAAGAAGGGAGAAAGCAGCCAATTTTGGTAGGGGGAGGGTCATGCAGACGGAAGGATGCTGCACCGGGAGCTGGGGGAAGGGAGGATCAGGCTGGTCACCCCATCTTCTGCTGCTGACTTGGTGGTGCTGGTGACGAGACTTGGTGGTGACCCCAGTTTGGAGGCTGGAAGGTTTCTCCTAGCCCTTCTGGCAGCCTAGACATCAGGGCAATGGCCAAGGACAAAGCCAAGCTAACCAAGCCCTGTGAAGCTTTGTGAGGTGGATGAACATCTACAGTTAATAAATGGCACCATGAAGCATCATGAAGGACCAGCAGTTGCTACTTCCATAGTGGTGGGCTCTGCGCACAGTGGGATGGAGAGGTGGCTCACATCCAGCACCACTAAGAGACTCTGCTCCACTCCCAGTGGAAAAAGATCATGTTTTGCCTTGGACAGAAGAGCTACTGCTCATCAGCCACACCATGGCCACCTGGAACCTCTGCTCATACCTTGGTGTAACCATGGTGTGAAAGCACCTCTGTACAGGTCTGGCTCAGCATCCTTTCACCTTCAAGCCATGGTCACCCAATGAAACTCTGCGGAGAAGCAGAACCTCATTAAATTTGGTTTAAGGTGTTTCCTTGGGATCAAAACCCAACTCGATTGGGTTCCTGCAGTAAGACTGTCTAAACCTCCTTTTGTCAGATATTTCAGATCTTCTGTTCTTGGAACTGACAGGAGCTGAAAGAATGCTGATGGGACCTACATCAACGATCTGAACCCATGCTTCATCTTATGAGATGTTCCAAAATTGGGAATGATTTGAAGACAGCAAGATTGTATCTTTTCTTCCCCCCTCCTCTGATCAGCAAACCCTGGCCGAACATTTTCCAAAGTTTCAGAAATTCAAACGCTGTCCACAAAGCCATCAAGGAATGAGAAGAGAAAACTGGTCTTTGCCAAGGAGCATCTCTTGGAAATGCTATGGACCTGTGGCCAAGTGAAGGCGACCTGACAGGTGGGTCAATCTGGGAGCTGTCTCATCTCACCCAACCTCCTCTTGACTGAGTCACAGAAGATGTTTTTCAGAAGATACCCAACTCCCCCGCCATAGGCAGGGACACCTCTCACCAAACCAGTTGCTCAGAGCCCCATCCAACCTGGCCTTGAACATGTCTAGGGATGGAGCAGCCACAACCTCCCTGGGCAACCTGTTCCATTCCTCAGGGAGGAATATCCTCCTAAGATCTCATCTACATCTCCCCTCCTTTCACTTGAACCCATCCCCCTTGTCCTACCAGGTTTCACAAGAAAAACGATCAAATTGAGTTAAAACGTGTCCCTCAAAAACATATAAACAAGTTACCTGTCTCCATTTCTACCCTTGATGCTGGCTGAAGTGATAACAAAACATGACCAGACCCTGGGAAGCCACCAGTAACGACTCAAAGCCCATCCCTGGTTACACCAGGTCCACATCCAGCCCCACCTGGGATACTGGAGTCCTGTGGCTCCACGTGAGCTCCCTCACGGGTTTGACCTCATCCTCCTACCCAAAAAAGGGCTGATTCTGGGGTCAAGGTAGAGAGGGAGGGCTGGACCCGCTGAAATGCAGGGATCAAAGAGCTGTGCACCTGCTGGTGCAGACACTGAGGGATTCCCCAGCGAGGGGTTAGGGCCTACCTTCTCACCATCCCTGCTTTGATCATCTCCTTTTGTCTGACATGACAAGGAATGCAACTGCAGACAGGGAATAACATTCCCTGAGAGCTCTGTCAAGCGGAGCAGATGTGTTTTTCCCACCGAGGCAGAGCTTAGCTGGTCAAGCAGAGCTTAGTGAAGGCAGTGAGCCCACAGAGAACGTCCACACCTCCCACGGTGGGCAAAAATGTTGTCCAAGATAAAGATCACCTGAGTATGTTCTGTGAATTCCAGAACCCCAGACTGGTGGGGTTGGAAGGGACCTCTGGAGAGCATCCAATCCAACCCCCTGCTCCAGCAGGGTCACGCAGAGCAGGTTGCCAGGATGTCTACAGGAGGGTTTGGGATCTCTCCAGAGCAGGAGACACCCCACCTTCTCTGGGCAGCCTGGGCCAGGACTCTGCCACTCTCACAGCAAACCAGTTTCTACTCACAGAAGTTCAGGTGGAATTTCCCTGGTTCCAGCTTGTGCCTGTTGCCCCTTGTTCTCTCACTGGGCACCACTGAGCAGAGTCTGCCCCATCGTCCTGCCCACACCCTTCGGCTATTGCTCAGCATTGATCAGATCCGTCTCAGCCTGCTCTCCTCCAGCCTCAGGGCTCTCTCTCTGCCTTTCCTGGGCACAAAGATGCTCCTCAGCATCTTCACAGGAACCACTGGACTCTCTCCAGTACCTCTTCCTTGACTTGGGGAGGCCAGAACTGGACCCAGTGATGCAGAAGTGGACTCGCCAGGGCAGAGCAGAGGGGCAGGTAGCAGTTTTGGAGGAGAAGACACTGAGGGCTGGGAGCTGCTGCACAAGCAAATAGATTAAACCTCTCTGGTGCTCTGGACCCCCTTTTAGAAAAGAATATTTGTATTTAATACTTCTACATCAAGACATCCAGTTCCAACAGTGTCTGACTTACTGTTCTAATGAAGCCTTATCCTTCTGTGGTCAGAGCCTGTAACCATGGGTACAACTCAACTCCTGAACCCAGAATCATTGAATGGTTCAGGTTGAAAAAGACATTCAAGGTAATTGAGTCCAACCATTAACCCAACTGACCCAAGGCCACCATGATCCTAAACTCCAGGTCTCCACAACCATTAACCCAACTGACCCAAGGCCACCATGATCCTAAACTCCAGGTCTCCACAACCTTGAAACACGGCCAGGGACGGCAATTCAACTCCATCCCTGGGCAGCCTGTTCCATGGCCTGATGGTCCTTTCCAGGAAGAAGTTTTTCCTCATGTCCAACCTCAACTTCCCAACTTCCTCTGCTGCCACTTGAGGTCATTTCCTCTTGTCCTATCATATATGCTTTGTGAGAAGAGACAAACAGATGCTCCAGGCTGCGAGAGCCGACACCATCCTGGAGTAAGAGGCTCTTCTCTGCAATGCTTGGAACTAAAACAAAGCCAGGAGCAGCTATGGGCAGCTCAGGAATAAGCAGAGAAACACAAGTTCAGGAGTGCATTTGGTTCCTACCACCCTTTCACTGCCATATAAGCGGATTCATCTCAGTTTCTGCCACTGACACTTTGGGCACCAGCATCCACCTCCAGCTCGTAGTAGGACAAGGTAGAAAACAGAGGTTCTTAGACCAGGCTGGAAAGGGTCTGGATGTGGCAGCACGCAGCCCCCGCTCCAACATCGGTTAACTCCAAAGTACGTCAGTGACAGTGTTGGTGCCACCAGCTCTTCACACTATCTCACATCTGCTGACACCTCTGCACCGTCCCCTGCAAACGTCACTGCTTTCAGCAAAGCATGAAAGGCAAAGTGTGAGAAGCACCTTGGGTGCCATCAGGTTTCGGTATTGAGACGAGCAGGAATATTCCTCATGCTGAACAGATGTTTGGATTTGGATGTGCAATAGCTTCTGAGACAGCTACAAGGCTCAAGATGTTCTATCTTCGCCTTAAACGGGATCCATTGACTCTCCCCAAAGCAGAGCAGAAGAGTTTGTAGGATTTCTGGGTCTGTTATGGGACAGTAACTTCCACCACTTCATGGTGGACTTCACAGTGATTCTGTGATGAAGGGTGTAAGTTTTTAACCGAATTATAGTCACGGGATCATACAGAATGGTTTGGGTTGGGTGTGTGGACCATGACAGTTGAGTTGGGTTGGGCTGGAAGAGAGCCTTCAACATATCCAGTCCAACCCCCTGCAATGAGTAGGGACATCTGCAATTAGAGCAGGTTGTTCAGAGCCCCAAGGTCCACCTTGATGTGGCATGGTTCCAGGGATGGGGCTTCTCCCGCTTATCTGAGCAACCTGGGACAAGGTTTCAACACCCTCAGTGTAAAACATTTCTTCCTTCTGTCTCCTCTGAATCTCCCTCTTCTAGTTTAACCATCACCCCATGTCCTATAACCACAGTCCCTGAATAAGAAGTCCCTCTCCATTTTTCCATTTAAGTCCTGAAAGGCTGCACTAGGATCTCCCAGGAGCTCCTCTTCACCAGCTGAACCCCCCCAGCTCTCTCAGCCTGGCCACACAACAGCAGGTTCCATCCTCAGAGCAGCATTTCTGGGGCCTCCTCTGGCCCTGTTCCACCAGCTCCAGGTCTCCGCTGTGCTAAGGAGCCCTGAGATGGACCTAGCCCTGCAGGAAGGGTCTCATCAGAGTGGAGCAGAGGGACAAAACCTCCTCCTTGACCTGCTGCCCACCCTGCTGGACACAGGGGGCTTCTGGGCTGCAGATTTCTGGCTCCTGTCCAGCTTTTCACCCACCAAACTTCCATCTAACTGCAGCTTTAGGAGCTGCAAATCTCAAAAGAAAACCACTGCATGTCAAAACCCCAACACTTATATTAGCTAGGTTTGGGCTCCTGCCCAGCCAGGCTGGAGCTGCGCACAACTGCCCCCATGACAATGAGCTCCCCTCGCCTAGTGACACAAAACTGCTCTGGAAAGTACCAAAGAGAAAAACATCTGCAGGTGGGACGATAATATATGACAGCAGGCATCTACAGCTGCTCCAGCTGCTCAGCGTGTCCCTGCCTGTCCTATAACACATCAGTTCAACTCTTGTGCTCCCCGCCCCTGGTGTTCATTCACTGCCCCAAACCAGTCCACCAGTAAGATCTTATCTTACAGTTCCTCATGGGAACCTGGCCGGTGTCTCAAGATGACACCAGTTATGACCAGACATGGTGAGACGAATGAAAGTTACTTCTAGGAGCTGGGCTCGCTCACATGACTCTTGGAGCTTTTCAAGTCTTCCAGCTTTATGAATAGATTGGAAAGTCAACCTTCTGCATTGTGGTGTCCAAGCCACTGAAAAACTGGGGGCTGGAGACTTCTGGGAAAGACGAAGGTTGCCCACAGCACCAAGAACATCAAGTATTCAGAAAAACCCCAAACCCTAAGAACAAATAAAGGTTTTGAAACCACGGCAAGATAAAAATCAAGTTCTTTCTCTCTGTCTTTCAGAGAAAAGAGACATTTCCAGGTCTCTCCAGCAATGCATGAAGAAGCCTTACATTCCATCATGCAGACCTTGTTGGGGAACACTCAAGTCAAATGATGGGTGGTAAAGCCATTGACTGACCTAAAAGATAATCTTGAGAACATCCAAAGCCGCAGAGTTTAGAGTCACTGCTTCTTGCTGGGATGAAAGACATTCACAAAACCAGGTAGAGCTAGCTCTCCTCTTCTGGGATTCAGAAGCCCCTATTTTTGCACATAAGGCATTAGAAACAGCAGGTTTCCCTTTTGATGAAACTGAGCTTCTGGGTCCATCCAGGTAAGAACCTCTCCAGCAGTGCCGTCAAGGAAGAAAACGTTTATTTCTGTTCGGTAGGAACATCAAACCCTGCAGCCCTCCTGCTACGAAGAGGGAAGAGCGCGATGACTACCCCATGATTTGGGGATGTCCTTGTTGCTTTACAGAGCCTAAGAAGGTTCCTCAGGATCCCAACCTCCATCACATTTCTTTCTCTTGCAGGACTGTCACCATAAACTGGCTGCTGGATCCGAATTATTTTAAGAGATATTAGAGATAATTAGAAACACCTCAGCTTGAGAAATGTGATAAATAGGGAATTCTCTGCTCATGGCAGGCAACTCTGGACAACCGGACACCTTCCTTTGCTTGGATCCTTGATATTTCACTTGGAACAGTCTGAGCTATGGTTGCTTTGGACAAGCTAGAAGAGCCATCTTTAGGTAGCCAGAAAGGTACAGATCCAACCCAGTGCAGGAAGTGAGGAGTAAGCCAGGTAAGAGCTCACTAGACACCCAGCTGAAGAGGCTGTTGGTGGCCAAGAAAGGTGATGGAGCTCTCAGAGCAGGCTGGTGGGGAGAGAGGAAAGATCTTGGCTTTCAGGCCAAGAAGAAACCAGCAAACCCAAAGACCTACAGGAGGACTGCACAGGGCAGGAAGAGACTGGGATGGCCATCTTATCGTGAGCCCAGTGAGGAATCCTTGGGGGAAGTGCTTCAGGATGAGCCGCTCTGTTTACAGTAGGTGCTGCTGAAAGGTGTCCTGAAGAAAGATACCAATTAGCCAGGCAGGGGAAAAAAAAAAAAGAGAAAAAATGGCTTCTTTGCACAAAGTGCCTTTTAAGGATGTTTTTCCAGCCACTTGAAGGGTTAATGTTTAGCTGTTTATCCAGAGTTGTCGGATGTCAGCTCTTTCTTTTGACTCCTAATGGCTTATAGCCATCAGGAGGTGAAGACTCCTCAAAAGAGCTGGTGTCAGGAATGTTTTCTTATGCCCACCAGCACCCACACACCTGCAGCAGCCTGTGCTTGTAGGGTGGATAGTTTACATACTTGAACCTGTATCCCAGGGACAGGGATATAAACATGAAACCAGATCCCGGCTGACTCTGCTGCTGAAGCCCCTGGGCACGACAAAGGGGTCCTTTCTCCCACACCCACCTCCAGTGACCACAAATAACACTTTGGTTGGTTCCAGACGTTGTTTCGCAGCTCGTCGGGTCCAGGTTATGATTTTAAGGACAGGTCCTGGGAGGTTTTCAGCACCTTTGACTCCTGTGAACGGTGGTGGTGAAACAAAGGTCCACTCTGGCCAGCCGACTTCAAAAAGCAGCTCGGTCACAAATCAAAGCCTCTCGGACAGCGAACGTGAGAACAAAGACTCAGGCTCCAAATGAATCAGAGTGCTACTCACTCGTGACCTTCCCCAGACGAGAGATGTCATTGAGCCTAATAATTACACAATGTGGTGCAAACAGGCTGAGCCGTTGGAAATCCAACCACCCCCACCCCTTCCTAGGGGCTTGCAAAGAGAGACGATGAAGCTGAGCACTCTGATGACCAGATCCTTCCTCTTCCTCTTGCAAAAAAGCTGGTTTGCAGTGAGCAAGACCTCCCAAGGCATCAGAAAGCAAATCAAATGCTTTGGTTTTGGGAAAGACACGGAGGAAAAATAAACCATGGGAAGGGGAGATGGCCTGATCCAGAAATATTCTTTGCTTCACAAACCTGGTTTCTGCTCCTCTGGTCTTGTCTGAGGTAAGTGACCTCCCAGGAAAAGGAGGTTAAGCTGTGACAGGACCGGAATTGAAAGGCCACTGCAATGACCATAGAATTACATACAGAGTAGTGCAGGTTGGAAAACACTTTCAAGATCGTGAAGTTCAACTGTCCCAAGACCACCGCTAAACCATGGGCCTCAGCTCCACATCTGCACTGCTTTGAAACAATTCCAGGGATGGTGATTCAACCCCTTCCCTGGGCAGCCTCTTCCAAGGCCTGATGACATTTTCCAGGAAGAAGTTTTCCTCAGGTCCAACCTCAACTTCCCCTGCTGCCAATTGAGGCCACTTCCTCTTGTCCCATCACTTGTTCCTTGGGAGATAAGACCCCACCTCTCTCCAACCTACTTTCGGGTAGCTGTAGACAGCAAAAAGGTCTCCCCTCAGCTTCCTTTTCGGCAGACTAACCAGCCCCAGCTCCCTCAGTTGCTCCTCACAAGGTTTGTTCTCCAAACCCTCCCCCAACCTTGTTGTCCTTCATTGGACCTGCCCCAGCCTCTCAATGTCCTTCTTGTACTGAGGTGCCCCAAGCTGACCCCAGCATCAAGGTGTGACCTCACCAGGTAGTTGATGATAACAGCTCATCACCATCCTCTGGAAAGACCCTTCCAGCTCCTGGTGCATCTCTCCGCAAGTCTAAGCCTAACCACAAACCTAGTCAAACCATCTCAGGCCACCTCAATATTTCCAATAACCAGAGAGTCCTCCATGCTAGAGGGCTCCCAGGTAGCAGCTTCCTGCACGATGTAATTAAAAGGAAACAAGAAGTCGTTGAGGGAATTGAGGGGAGCAGCAGCAGAGGAAGGAAACATGCTGCTGTGTGGTGGTGCCCTTTTTTTTCCTGGTTGCTTTGATAGGAAAAGGCATTCTGCAGGTGCCAGGCTGCTGCGGGGGGGCAAGCGGCAGAGGTGTGAAGGGAAAGCCAAAGGGTATGGCCAAGGGAGAAGTTGTGTGTGAAGTCTGGCTCCTCAGCAAACTGCAAACTCTGCTCCAACAGCTGGCACAGGTGAAGGAAAACCTGAGCCAGGAGCTGAGAAGGGGAATGAAGGCAGAAACACATCATCTTCTCTTCTGCTTGATGCTCTTAACCAGAGAGGTGAGAGCAGTGGAGGAAGGGAGATGTTGGAGAAGCAAACAGCACAATCGCTTCTTTTTCAAACCAAGGGAGATCAAATCCATGCCCCAAAACTGACTGTTTGGCCCTCAGACAGGTTCAAGGTCACTGCTCATCCCTCACTGTGCAGCCTCAAGCCATCCCTCCATGTTACACAGACTGCAGTCACTGCATGGTCACCTTAGAATCACAGAATTGTTCAGGCTGGGAAAGACTTTCAAGACAATCAAGTCCAACCATTAACCCAACTGTCCCAAAGCCACTGCTAAACCCTGGTCCTAAGCTCCAGGTCTTCACCACTTTGAAACACATCCAGGGACAGCAATTCAATCCATGCCCTGGGCAGCCTCTTCCAAGGCCTGATGACCCTTTCCAGGAAGACATTTTCCTTCACATTCAACCTCAACTTCCCCTGCTGCCACATTTCCTCTTGTCCTACCACTTGTTCCTTGTGAGATGAGACCTTAATGAGATGTACAGGTGAGGACTCCTGTTGTGCTGCACAACTGTGGTACCATATGTCTGCATGAGCTCTGTAGGCGACAGAATTTGGTCTCTGGGACTACTATAGTGACACCATGAAGATCCATTCATGGTGTGATTTCATTTGGACCAGAGAAGTCACAAAAAGTGCTGGTGACAAATATTGCAGCTCTCAGCCTCCAGGTCCATGCCCAGGCTGACAGTAAGGGTGGGCTCCATCAGAAGAACAGGACTGTGCTGCTCTGTTTGCAAGAGTCTCAGATGCTTAAAGCAAAGGCTGAAGACCTTTGCCCTTCCTCTGCTCGGCTGAGGGACAGTCCCATCATGGTGCAGGAAGACATGACTTCATAACATGACACTAAGGCCATGGTCCTCTGATGTCAAAACTCAGCTCGGATAAGCTACGTTAATCAAATCAACCTAGAGAGGTCTCAGACTAAAATAGCAACTTATATCTGAGTTTTGTTGCAACCATGTCCAGCCTTTGTGTGTAATCATGGCAGCATCATCCTGCTGTTCCCCAAATGTCACCTCCTGTCCCATCATTTTACCCTCCCAAGTGCAGGTCAATGATCTGGAAGGGGTCACTGAGTTGTCCTCCCACTTCTGACAGGAATGAGCCCATCCTTACTGAAGATGACCTCCATGTGAAGGCTACAACAGGGCTCAACACATTTCCAAATACCATGGGTTTACCCTCTAGCCCTGCCTGAAACACATCAGTACTCAAACTCTCAATAGGTACAAATTCTAAGGGTTTCTGCTCATGTAAAACCTTTCATGGGCATTGAAGAAGCTCACATAGATCAACTCTCCATCTTGAATTCATGTGAAAAGTAGAGATTCTCTTGCCTATGTCAACAGTGACTTTGCCAGAAGAGATCAGTGCAGAGGAGAGGAACCTCAGATGAACCTCCTAACGCTTCAGAAGTCAACAATGCAGCATCACCTGCATGTCAGCATGAAACCAAACCTCCAGGACACAGCTTGAATCTTCTGCAGTCTTTGGGAAGCTCATACCATTGAGCTTCCAGCCCTCAAGGATCTCATGCTACTTCTCTTCTAAGTGAAGCTCCTCCCAAGACTAGCCTCCTCCATTTTAATGGTAGAATTTGGCCAGCAAACTCATGTTACCGGACCCTCATGAAACTATTCCTTAGACCTCAAAGCGAAGAAACACCCCAGAACTTCTTCCTTCTCCAACGTTTTTCCCCATGGCAGCTGGCAAATCCTTTCCTTTGCTTCCCATCCAAGTTGGACAAAATTACTGCTGAGAATCCCTCCTGCTCCCCTCCCCCTCCCATGCAATGCAATCCCGAGGGGGAAATGGTTTCATGGGGACCTCCTGCTGTCTTGCATCTGATTCCCCTCCTAAGTATGGTATAGGGAAGCGTCTCGAGGGCTATGGCTGTGACCTCCATACAGCTCTTTTGTCAAGTGCCATTTCATTAAAAAATCAGCCTTTTAACTGTGGACACATTTCAACCTCACCAAATCTGCTAATTATTGACAGTTGGTGAAGAGGAGATTTCACTTGTTCCTCCTGTTAAACTGCATCTAATTAGTAATTACTGGTTCACTGTCATCTTTACTGCAATAATCCCACTGCACATTGGCTCATTAACCTTTTGCTTTTCTACAGCAGCCTGCCAACAAGATGAAGGCTAAAACAGATTGGAAAACAATAGCTCAGCCTTGGATTTTCGGCTGTTTATTCCCCTTGTCCTGGAGATCCAAGAGGAAGATGGTTTTTGAAGAAAAGGCTTTCAGCTGAAATCAGCCGAATGCCGGAAGAAGATGGTTTGTTTGGCCCTAGCTGGCCATGAAAGACCTTTACACTTGAGCCATGGTGAGCATGAGCTAGTGGAAGGGTTCTTCTGTCATCACCTCATGCTTCAGCTGCATCTTTCCCCTGGGTTCCTCCTTCTCTCACACACTGAGCAAGGTTTGGTGGGTTTGCAGCGCCCTGGAAGTTTAGCAGCATCTTCTCGGATGCCGAGAAATGAATGAGCTGGATGAGCAGGGGACCAAAGGGTGGAAAAAAAACCCAGTGGAGCAACCCCCCGGTTATTTCTTTCGCTGCTACACTGAATTTCATTTGCACAAGTCCCATTTTCAGTCGGGAACTGTCACAGCTGTTTCTATTGGCAGTGCATAGCTGAGTAGGAGTTGTCAGTGGGGATGCTGGAGGATAGGCGGTTAGAAAAGAGATTCCCCCGGGGGGCATGGGAGGCAGTTGGGAGGTTGTGGGCTAAATGCATTAACTAGATGTTTCTCCTCAACTTAAGCAGCAGAGATTTGCTTAATGCATATTGATGCAGTTAGGTACCAGAGTTAACGCTGTAGTGGGATGAAAAGGGTATTTCTTGGCATCTTAAGCACGTTTAGCCACAAGGACCAAAGTCTTTGTGGCTTTTCTCTCCCTAAGGTGACCTTCATAACATCTAGGAACAAGTTATGAACCTGGGACACCACTGTGGACATCAGAGTGGATCCAACCTGTACAACATCAAGGAAGGTAGAAGGTCTTCACTGAATCAAACACCAACCCAAGAGATGCTACAGTTGATGAGTCGGATGCATTTATCCAGCACTTCATAATAAATCTATTGCAAGGCTTCAGTTCGCCTGAACACTAATTTTAAGCTTAAGCCCCTTAAGAAAAGCAGATCAAAGGCAGCCAGTCGAGCTCCCGTGGTAAAACAAGCACTGAATAACACATCGGCTGCTGTTTGCTCTCTGACTAAAGAAAAAGGACAGGGAATGTGTGATTAAGGGCAGAATCTGGCTCATTTACAATTCCTGAAAGGGCTGCTGCTCAGACCATAATCATATTTTTGGAACACAACATGCCTATTACATCTTGTTGTTAATAATTTACTCCCTGGGTAGCAACTCATTACAGCAGCAGCACCTCAGTCCCGCTATGTTCAGAGCTGCTTCACCTACTGGTCCAGCTCAGGGCTGCTCAGCACAGCAGAGACCTGGAGCTGGTGGAGCGGGGCCAGAGGAGGCTCCAAAAATGCTGCTTTTAGGGTGGAACCTGCTGCTCTGAGGCTAGGCTGGGAGAGCTGGGGGGTGGTTAGCTGCAGAAGAAAAGCTCCAGAGAGACCTTAGTGTGGCCTTTCAGAGCTTAGAGGGGCTGATAAGGAAGCCGGGGGGATCTTTGGATCAAGGGCTGCTGTGACAGGACATGGGGTGATGGTTACACTGAAAGACGAAGATTCAGACTAGGAATATTTCTTCAGAAGGAGTAAATTGTTGATGCTGAGGGTGGTGCGCCCCTGTCCCAGGTTGCCCAGAGACATGGGAGAAGCCCCATCCCTGGACCCACCTCAGTTCAGATTGGACCTTGGGGCTCTGAGTAATTTGCTCTGGTTGCAGATGTCCCTGCTCACTGCAGGAGGTTGGACTGGAAGGGTTCTGAAGGTCCCTTCAAACCAAACCAGCTTGTGATTCTACACTCTGAATAGTGTTCTTTGCAAGGCAATCAGATTTCCTCTCCAAGACTGAAGAAACAGCTCTGCAGAGACTGTCTCAGATACACCACTCGCTCTGCTCATTTGAGCATCCCCACAGCCACCACCAATGAGATTCTGCAGAATGGGAGGAACGCCCTGTGTACATACTCACACACATCCATAATGAATGCAAACACAACTGGGAAGACAGATCAGACCAGGCTGCTGGGGAGAACATGATGTGAGGCCATCACTGCGTGGAGCGAACTCCAGTTGAGCAGAGCGTGGATCCCAGTAGGGAATGAGCTACACCGCCAGCTGTAATGGCTTCTCTTCATTGACATGCAGCGTGGGCAGGGAGCACGTCATCCTGTTTGATCTACTAATCAGCACTGATTCATGTTTACACTGCAGATAACATTTCATCTGCTTTGAGAAGGTCATTCTCAAGTGATGCTGTACTATTGCCTGATGCCTGCAAACCAAAGATCCTTTGAAGCAAGCTAGACCTTAAATGTCCTTGTGGGCTACAATTCATTCATCTCTGAGCACCAACACAATCCTTCGTGCTACAGTGCCAGATACGATATGTTAGAAATTATCTGTCACCTACAAAGCTGAAATGCAGAGGTAAAAAGACCTCATGAGATTCATTTTTAAAGAAGGAAAATAAAGCAATGAATAATGAATTACTTTTCACAGAGGCATAGGTTGGAAGGGACCGCAGAGATCACCCAGTCCCAACCCCCTGCCTTCAACAGGGACCACTCACCAGACCAGGTTGCCCAGAGCCCCATCCAAACTGGCCTTGAGCATTCCAGGGATGATGGAACAGCCACAATTTCCCTGGGCAACCTGTTCTGCTGTCTCAGCACCCTCACAGGGAGGAATTTTTTCCTCAGAACTCATCTAAATCTCCCCTCTTGAAACCATCTTGTTCCCTTCAGAGAAGCCCATGCTAAGTGATAGCTACAGGAAACACTGGAAACTTACAAGACACTGACTTTCAAACCAGAATTGTCCAGACATCACTGTCTGGGACAGAATGGTCTTGGGCTGGCCAACACTATTTAAACCTGGATGTCATCGGTGAGAAGGGAGAAAATGCATGACTGATACTTATGGCTTGAGATGAGATGAAGTCTAGCAAACAGGTAAGTAATTAAGAGCCCAGGTCACCAATAGAGAGAACTCGGGATCACACAGTGATGTGAGGAAAAGATGTCAATGTGCATCATGTGATGGATAACAAGGTTGGGGAATGGTCTGGAGAACAAACCTTGTGAGAAGCAGCTAAGCGAGCTGGGGCTGGTTAGTCTGAAGAAAAGGAGACTGAGGGGAGACCTTCTTGCTCTCTACAGCTACCAGAAAGGAGGTTGGAGAGAGGTGGGAGTTGGTCTCCTCTCTCAAGGAGTAAGCAATAGGACAAGAGGAAACGGCTTCAAGCTGCAGTAGGGGAAGTTGAGGTTGGACATGAAGGAAACCTTCCTGGAAAGGGTCAACAGGCTGCCCAGGGAGAAGGGTGAGTCGCCATCCCTGGAGGTGTGTCAAAGTGGTGGAGATCTGAAGCTTAGGGATATGGTTTAGCAGTGGCCTTGGGACAGTTGGGTTAATGGTTGGTCTTGATGATCTTAAAGGTCTTTTCCAACCCAAACAATTCCATGGTTTTATATTTGAACATGAAGTTGCCTCTGGGCACAAATGGCTTATGGCATGAGGTACTGTTTTGGGGGAATGTTGTCAGTGTCAACTTTAGGGTAAATGATGTTGGTGGTAGCTCCTGTGTTCTTGCTTCCCTAATTGGAGACCCACCAGGAAAGACCATGGCTCCTTTCACTGGAAATAGGAGCTTCAGAGATGTTCTATGAGAAAGTCTCCTTTGAAGAGGAACTTTGGACATACACTCCTTGAATGGGTGTGAGACCCAGAAACACTCCTCAGTCTTTCATAACCAAAATCTGAGCAGAACTTGAGATCACGGCAAAAACCTGATAGACAAGGAGTTATGGTCGAGCTCCTACCAAAATGAGTAATGTGCTCTGTGGATGTATGAACTCAAGTAGAAGCAGACAATTCTAATTGCTCCTGCAACTGGTAACTTGTGCGACTTCTTACTGGAATGCTGTGTCTGGTTCTTATGGAAGTGCTCCAGAAAGGATGTTGACTAATTAGACGAAGTTTAAGGAAGAGCCATATGAATCATTAAAGCCTCAGAAAGCACGTCTTTTAGCAAGAGACTCCAAGATTGAGCTATATTCAGTTTCGTAAAGAGAAGATTAGGGGACAGTTTTATCTCTGCCTGTAGACAGCTAGAAGGACAACAAAAAAATCTGTGACACGTTTCCTGGTCTAACAGAGAAGTGCACAACAAGATTCTCTGGCTAGAAGTCATAGAATCATGGACAAACCCATTTAAAAACGGAATTAACCAGTAGAGACTGTGATACCAACTTCCAATCAGCTGTCCTAGCTGACACAAGAAGACCTCTAGTAAAATGCTTCACTCTGATAGAGGTTCCACCACTTCCCAAAAGTGACCCACTCCCGCTACAAATTTACAATCTACAAGTTCCAAACACCCAACAGTCAACATTAATGGCTTAGGAGCAAACACAGCACAGCAATTTGTCCTGCTAACTTAGGTACCACCATTCTGCCTGATTCCTTGGCTGCTTTTCTTCTCTGTACCCCAAGGCTGTGTCTTCCCAGAGCCAGGCTGGAAGATGAAAAAGCAGAAACCCTCCACGATGGTCTGGGAAGACACATGCAAATCAAACTGACATCCCAAGTTCTTTGCTTAACAGACAAAGACTTGTTTTCACAATGATAACACCAAGGAAACACCAGTGTCACGGGACAGGTTGAGCTGAACTATGTACTCCCAGGTGCAGTTCAGCACTGACTATGCTCACATCTCTAGACAAAACTGGAAGAACACAGCTGAAGTCTCAGAGCACATCAGTCAAAACCACCAACATCTCATGACTTATGATCTGACCAGACTTGACCCAACACTAAAGATGGACTAGATACCCCCCATGCTAGCTGAGATACTCTTCTGGTGACTGAGCAGGCAGAACATCAGTCATCCACATCTCATTCCAACTTGGTTGTCCCTCTGATCCTTGGTGTTTTGGTTACTATATATCCCCACAGGAAAACAATGGATGGGATGGAAGCCAGGGGGACCACTCATGACCTTCCCTTGTCTGCACTTGCTCAGGAGAAGACGACAGTAACCGACTTAATCAAAAGCTGAAGGAGGCCCCATAGGAATGAGATTGTTATCCAGGAAGATCAAACAACCAATGGCATCGATTAAACCCCTCTGAGATACCCTACCGCACTGACCAAACGTTTACTGACCTCGGACATCTGCGGGAAGAGACTGATGGCCAAGGGGAGGGCCAGGCCAAAGGCCGCGAGGCACACAAGGCTTTGGACTGGGAGAATCATCCGGGGACGGGACCTCAGGAGCGATGTTCTGGAAAGGAAAGCTTTCATTAGACCCATTCATAGACGACACGAGTGCACGACACCATCAGAACAGACTGGTTTTCATCCAGACCCCCTGGTCTCCCTCTCCCTAACTGGTCTATATTCCTTCTTAGGTCATCAACACATTTCAGACCATCTCACACTGGAGCAAACAGCATATGAGGTGACCTGCTCACACACAGTTGCCATCTGCGTTGAGGCCTTGGTGACGCTGAGTGAGAAGAAGGAAATTAAGTTCTTGAGGGATATTGAGAACGTTGTTGGCCCTATCACCCGATGGTTTGAAAAAGACACATGACTCTATTAATGGGGTAATCAAGGAATAAACTTGACAACATCTTAATCTGTTAAAAATCAAAGATCTGCAGAGTGGGTGACAAGGACATTTTAACACATTTGCCGTCCTCGGGGGCCAAGTTAACAGCAAACACTTTAGGATACCTGCAACGTCAGGTTCCGATAGCCCATCAAGTGACCCTTCTGATGCAATTAACACTGAACAACAGGACAATGTGTAATTAATAAAAAGAGTGATGTTTAATCTAGTCTGGGACACAGGACCTCACAGAGTTTACCGGTGTTGATGGGGAAGATACAATTCTTGAGGGGTTTTTTGTCTGGAGTTATTTACACCAAAAGGACACCCATCATTCCACTTCTTTTTTCTCACAGTCTGAAACTGGAAATACAAACGAGTAGCTCCACAGTACATTCAGTTTCAGTAGTTAATGGGTATTAATAACACAGAGAGTCAGTAGATTCATCAGCTGTGACCTTACTCTCAGTAAGTATTTCTGCTCATTCCCCTCTTGAGGATGTTGCTGCCTCACTATGTCCCTCACCCAACCCAGGCAAGGACCTGCTAGTTACTGCCTTTGCACTGGGGTAATGGCACAGGAGCTGGGGAAGACCTGTTCACAAGGGCAAGGAATGACAGGACAAGGGGTCATGGTTTTAAGCTGGAAAACGGTAGATTTAGGCTGGACATCAGGAGAAAGTTCTTTCGTCTGAGGGTGGTGGATCACTGGAACAGGTTGCTTGTGAAGGCCCCATCCTGAAGGCATTCAAGGTCAGGCTTGCTGGGGCTCCGAGCAATCTGTTCTAGTTAGAATGTCTCTGCTTGTTGTTGGGGGGTTGGACTCGATGACCTTTGGAGGTCCTTTCCTACCCAATACATTCTATGATTCTTTTGGTCCAGAAAGGTACAATGAGGTTGCACTAACCACTAAGCACCACTCTCGTGACCACCACCGGCATCTTAAAAAGCCTTTCTAACCCAACACACTCTATCCACAAGATGCTCACCACCAAACCCAAGAGCCAAGGAATCCTTCTCACAGCAGGACCACACTAAATGATTCTGTAAAGGCCATCTCCTCATGCAGCCCGTGCCTGAAGCTGCGGCACGCGAACAGATTACCTCAGCCCCCATCTAACTCCACTGCAGGCTCCCAACACGCACCTGATGGATCCTAACGGAGCAGCTGCTGTGTGGGAACTTGTTACCGTGCTGCGCGTTGTCTGTGTGTGTCTGAACATTCAGACTCTTCGCCCTTTGCTAGCGACGCTTGCTGAAAGCTGTCTTCATCTTGAGGAGCTTTGGGGGAAGCAGGGAAGGAAAACAAGCTCCGGAGCTTTAACTCCTCCGATATCTCAGCTCCTCACTAATAAGCTCTCGAGACAGAGTTGATCCTATCAATTTGTGCTGTGAAAGCCAAGCTTCTGTTCTCCAATATTGAGTGACTTTGTTTTGCGCAGAGCACTATGTAACCTAAAAGACTCCTTGCAGAAGTCCACAGGGGTCTCCTCCAAGTCAGGACAGCAGATTAAGTAAAAACTTTTTCCCTGAGAGGGTGACAGAGCATAGGAACAGGCTGCCCAGAAAGGTTCTGGAGTCTCCTTCTCTGGAGACATTCCAAACCTTCCTGTGTGACCTAATCTAGGTGATCCTTCTCTAGCAGGGAGTTGGACTAGACGATCCTTTCAGGTCCCTTCCAACTCCTAACATTCTGTGATTCTGTCACCTGGCTCCACCGCTAATCAACACAATGTTAAAGAACGGCCTTGAATGCTGCGAGAACCAGTCCCTGGAATCATAGAATCATAGACTTTATTGAGTTGGAAGGGACCTCCAAAGGTCATCTAGTCCACCCCCCCTGCAACAAGCAGGGACATCTCTCAATAGAACATATTGCCCAGAGCCTCATCCAGCCTGACCTTGAATGTCTCCAGGGATGGGGACTCCACAACCTCTCCAAGCAACCTGTTCCAGTGATCCACCACCCTCAGATTGAAGAACTCTTCTCTGATGTCTAACCTGAATATACCCTTTTCCAGCTTAAAACCATGACCCCTTGTCCTATTATTCCATGTCCTATTGAATAGTTCATCCCTTCCAATCCTCTCAGGGACTGGAAGGTCACCTTATGGTCCCTTTGGAGCCTTGTCCTCTTCAGGCTGAACACCACCATCTCTTTCAGCCTGACCTCACAGGGGAGGTGCTCCAGCCCCCTGATCATTTTTCGTGGCCCTTGTGGATGCAAGAGGGCAACTCCTGGACCTGATTTATTCTCCTGCTTAAGCTGTGGTGATCCCCGAGTCCTCACTGAGCAAATCCTATGACTAGCATCCTTCAGTCCTCCTTGGGGAACAGTTTAGAACTAAGACATCACTGCTTACACCACCCCTGACCTCTTAATTTGGAAGCTGCACCCTCTTTAATTACTGCCCTGTTGGGGACCCTATACAACCAATTTAAAAGGATCCCCAGCACAACCCCCAGGTGTGATTTCCAGTAGGGCTTCCAACTCCGACCAGTTCGAATTGCACTGGCTAGAACCTCCTAATTAAGAAGAGTTATGGCTTGATTTAAAAAGGAGAAGGGGACTAATTAACACATGTAGTGTAATGTCTTAATTGGGATTCAGCTTCTAAAATTTGTGTGGTTCAGAATAAATGACTCATAATTAGCGGCGAGGTCCGCGGTGCGTCGGTGCCCAGGATTCTTGCTCTCGACACGGATCTCCGAAGAATTATTAAATATTGGAGGCTGCGTTCAGCTGCTGTCAAAGGCAGTTAAAGCGCCTCTTCCCACCCATTAACCCCCCATCAGAAGGGAACGATTCGATGTTTCCAAAGGGTTTAATTGCAGAAGATTACAGCAGATTAAAAATGAACCAAATGAATATCCTTTTTTTACTTCTGGAAGATGGAATTAATCTACTGCACTGTTCTGCACGTTCTGCCAAGGGGGTCGATCGACCAGTAGATTTACAGTTTATACAGGACAGGACTGGTCAGGCTCTGGTGACCTAAACCTTGGCTTGCAGGACAGACAACAGAGAATCATCGAATCATTTAATCCTTCAATTCTTGAATCACTGAATCTGTGAATCATAGAGTCACAGAACCATTGAATCATGGAATTATCGAATCATTGACTCCCAAAATCATTGAGTCAATGATTCAATGACTTATGGAATCACGGAATCTTTGAATCATCGATTCATGGAATCATTGACTCCTGGAGTCATTCAATCATTGACTCAATGAATCATGGAATCATTGAATCATTCAATCATGGAATCACCGAATCACTAAATCATTGAATGGTTTGCGTTGGAAACCTTGATGACCTATCAGTTCTGGGGTTATCGGTTGGAATGAATGATTTTAAAGGTCTTTTCCAACCAAAACTATTCTGTGATTCTGTGGAAGGGACCTTTGTTAGACACTGGAACAGGCTGCCCAGGGCAGTGGTGGAGTCTCCATCCCTGGATGGATTTGAAGGACATGTACATATGGTTCTGAGGGATATAGTTTAGTAGTGACTTGGCAGTACCAGGTTAGCAGTTAGACTTGATCTCAAAGGTCTCTTCTGACCAAAAAGTGATCTTCCGTGATTGAAGATCACCAAGTTCTAACCCCCTGCTATGGACGGGGACAACTTCTACCTTCTCCCACCTTCCACGAGAGGACATGGGATTGAAAAGTTTGCACCAGGAGAAGGTCTTACATTGAAATCCACGGGCAAAATGTTCTACATTCCCAGCGTTAGACACCAAGTTTCTGGCACCAGCACCCTGCCTCACCCGGATGAGTGACCCAAGTTTATACATCAACCTTTGGCTGGTAAAGAACCAGAATTTTCACCAAACTTCCCTCCTCCTCTCTCTTTAAACCACAATAAAAATTTATTTGTGGTTTCTATTTAAACCACAAATAAAATTACACCTGTTTCTTTACCCCCTTTCAGCTGCCGTCCTCTCTCCAATTTACCTTCATAAAATGTGTCGGCGGAACTGCTGATTTTGGGTCAAGCTCAACAAGAATGGAAACACCTAGACCTCACGGAAAGCATTTCCATTCGCATGAGTGTGCGAGGCCATAGGTACAGCCACAGCCCGGCGCGTGCTCAGCACAGGCAGTGCATCTGCTTGTCGGAGACCGTGTGGTGCAGATCCTGTAAATACACCTTCACTCAACTTTCATCACATTGTTCATTAGTGGTTTCAATTCTGCATAATTTGGCAGCTGCTGCTGGCATTTTGCGAGAGGTACCGCAATCGCTTCCATATGGAAGTCAGTTGCTGTACTAAAAAGGAGTTATCAGGTTCACTGAACCAGAACTGTATTTGTCTCGAAGGAGGTGTCAGATGCTAAACTAAATATGACAGGAGTTAACCAAAGTCTCCCAGCTGACAGATTCTGTGGGGTTTCGGGAGTGTTTGGTGTAAACAGGTTCAAAGCTAATACATACAGCGCAAGACACCGAGGGATGCCGGCGGGGTGAGAAAAGCGCTGGAGGCTGAAGCGCAGGGTATCCCCAGCCCGGGCTTCAAAATGCTCCTCTGATGCACAAAGAAACTTCGGGGTTGTTGTCCTACCCGTTTCTGCTGAGAAGCTCCCAGTGCCGGCATTGTACCACATCTCTGCTTCAGAGAGCCTCATCAAGTCTCTGCAATAAGCTTTGCTCACTCATTTCAGGTCTTTTGGGGAATGTTGAGCATTTCTAGCAACCAGTAGTAGCTCTGTCTCTTCTCCTGTCCAGCCAGGCCACCTATGTCCTCACCAAGGAGCAGCATCTCCTGCTCTTCTTGGCTGCAGGGTCTTCTCCAGAGGACTCAGCAGACGCAAAGGGAGCGAGGTTGGGGCATTTCTGTGCTTGATTGACATAATTAAAGGAGCAATTTCAATGTTTACTCTAGGAACAGCCACAGCAGTTTAAGGTGTCACTGCTGGCAGCTGCTGAGTTTAAACAAACTTGAGCGAGGGTTTAGCTGGACAGAGATACATTGCGCTTCAAAGGAGAAAGAGCACCTGTAGGAAATGTTCTGCACACGCTGTCAGAAGGAGACTATCTCCAAAAAGAAGGCCATCAACACGAAGTCAAGAAGGGTCTCCTACCTCACACATTCTTCTGCAGTGAAAAACATGGTTTAAGGTGAAGAAAATACACTCTCAGCACCACAAACGCATGGGCTGAGTGCTGGTTCTCCACCAAGAGACTCCATTTTCCACGGATAGACAGACTTAGCTAAGCCAGAGCAGCTCAACAGTGTTGATCCAGCCCGAGAACATCACAATTTTATGAGTTTTACAGGAAAACAGCCCTGCCAACTGCTGAATGAGGACGCTGATGGGCTGAGGTACAAGATCAGGATGATGTGAAGATGAATGAAAAGTAAAACATCCCTCTTCTATGGACATAATTCTGCTCCCCGCTTCTGTCCAGAGAGGTTGTGAAGCATCCTGCTCCAGAGACATTCAAAATCTGCCTAGACGTGTTCCTGTGGGAACTTTAGGTGATCCTGCCCTGGCAAGGGGCTTGCACTGTTATGATCTCCAGAGGTCTCTTCCAACCCCACCACTCTGTGACTCTCTCAACTCCTGCCCATTGCCAATAGTTCTAGGTTTCTCTCTCCTCCCTGAATACTGCACAGTCAACTCTAGGGCCTCCTCTTGTCTAGTTTGACAGACTGAGCTCTCAGAGCCCATCCTCAGATCTTGTTCTATGCTTCAGACCTTCTGAGGTTGCTTCACTGTGTGGCAGAAAAGAGGCTTTAGGACAAAGACATAAGAAGAGCTTACGCTCTTCAATCAGCACTGCCAGCTCAAAGTGTCCACAGGAGACACTGCTGGTGGACTGAGCTTGTCCACCACTTGTTCACACCACAAGAACCAAGTACCACTGGATTTGGGCTGTCTCACCACAGAGCTCAGCCTACACAGGACCCTGAGGTTGCTCTTGGGTGTAAACTTGGAGAAGCTACACAAAGTCTAGTTGCAGGTAGGCTTCAACTGTTTGAAGAATCAGAAGCTGTACCAAGACTGCTGGAGAAGTCTTGGATGATGGTCAGGATAAACCAAGTTCCATGGGACAAGAGGATTCACAGAAGTATCTGAACAAAGGGAAACATCTGAGGGACCACAAGTCCAGCTCAATGCAGTGGATGTAGCTGTTCTCACACAACCATGTGAGTGAGGTACTCATAAAGTCACCACTACCTGCTCCAAAGTCAACGACACCCCACAGTTGAGTTGCCTTTGTTTCCGAGCTGACGCGAAGCCACTGGTTTTCCTGTCTCAAAGTTGCCACCAGGGATATTATTTATAAAACCTCCATGAGAATACATCTGCACACAAGAACCGACACCGTGCTCCCCGCACGGCATATGTGGCTCTCAAAATAAACAGCGCTTCTATACGTTAGAGCTGCTCCACCAGAGCGTCCAAGCAGCAGGAAATGCATGAAACATGGGGAAAGAACGGCGAGCTGCGGCGCGTGGCGGTGGGAGGGAACGTCGGATTCCTTGGAGAGCAGAGAAGGCGGCCCCGGGAGTTAAAATACACAGCAGGCACCGAGATGAGAGGAGCCAAGAGAGCTGAAAAAAAAATGGCACAAGAGACGAGGGAGGCAGCTGGGGGAGTTAAAACATGCAGATGGAGAGATGGCTGAGAGAGAGGAAAGACCTGCATCCAAGTGGGAAAGATGACGACCGGCAACTGGCCACTTAAAATAAAACTTCTTCGGCTACCGAGATGAAAAGGAGGGAGGGAGAGAAGAGTTCCGAGGATCCGGAGCTTTGCTCCTGGGGTGGTGCAACTCCCACCTGACTGCAGCACCTGCACCCACTTCCAGCCGGGCTCTGAGCGCTCCCAGCCCCGAATGCAAATGACTCGGTAGAGGATCCAGATTGCGACTTCTGATTGCAGCTCTCCAGCCTCCCAGTAATAAGCCATCACTCGTGTCTTTCTCATTTATAGACACTGCAAGGGTTGTTATAAATAAATGGATAAAGCGTGCCTGGAGATGACTCCCATTAAAAACACCCAAACTGAGCTAAAATTCCCCTACATTATAAAAGTTAAACTTTTCACCAATGTTCCAAGGGGTTTTTCTTTCCAAAGTGAGGTTTCACCTCTGAATGAGACTTCTGATTGTGAGACAACACCTGGACTGCAAACCCTTCTGTTATGGACAGAGATGCTCTCCAGGTCTGATGGACACTTCCATGTCCCACAGTGTCCCACCACCTCTAGACATGTGGCTAAATCCCACCCCACTGCCTATCCCTGTTGTTCCACACTCACAGGCTTTCAGAAATGCAAAGATATTGGAGGGAAAATGAAACAGTAGGCACAAAGCCCTAAAGAGAATTTAATAGGAAGACAAAAGTGGTGCCTAGATATTTTTGTATCCAGAGTTTTGTTTTGGGGTGGGAAAGAATCTATTTGCTCACAAACCTGGATTAAGTCTTTCTATTAGTTTAAATTATGATTTTTTTTAATGACAAACTCCTGTATGTTCAGTGGAACAGGCTGTGGCTGCTCCATCACCCCTGGAAGTGCTCACGGCCAGGCGGGTGGGGCTCTGGGCAACCTAGTCTGATGAGAGGTGTCCCTGTCCATAGCAGGGGGTTGGGACTGGATGATCTCTGAGGTCAGTTCCAACCCAAACCATTCTGTGATTCCATGATTGTGTTAACTACTTGTCACACAAAATCAGTTTCAGTAAGTGCTGCACAGAGCACAGGCCCATCTAGCAAAACTCGTATCAGTAAGAGAAATTGTGAAGCTCCCAAACAGAAGTAAATTTTGCTTTTAGTTGCTTCTGGTGCTTGGCAAGACCCATGATGGTCTTTGGGGTCTCCTGTTGGAGACAATTCACGGAGCAGTTTCCTACATACTTGGAAGTTCTGCACATAAATATTTTGTCTTGTGATAACCAGAATTGCAAAGACTGAACTCCAATAATCAAATAATTTGTCCTCTGGGATGATCTTTCTTGCATAAAATAATCATGTAATCATTCAGGCTGGGAAAGACCTTTAAGTTCATCAAGTTCAACCACTAACCAAATTGTTCCAAGACCACTACTAAACCAGGCCCTAAGCTCCAGATGTAATCACATAGGGAAGTTGTCTCAACTGACAGAAGCAAAGCGTCTTTGGTGGGATTACAAAGACTGGAATCAAACGGGAAGCAGGGAAGTCGCTAACCACATCTCCTGCAGGTAGATCATGGGCTGGAGAAGCCTGTGGGTGATGATGAAGGGTCTTGGAGCAGGAAAGAAGCTGCAGAGGTTTTGTCCAGGAGAAACAGGACTTGGTCTAGGTGATCCTCCTGTGGCAGGGGGATTGGACTCAATGATCTTTCAAGGTCCCTTCCAACCCATAATGATTCTATGGTTCTATGATTCTATGAAGTGAAAATCACAGGCTGGTTTGGGTTGAAGGGACCTTCAAAGCTTCTCCAGTTCTACCTCCTGCAGTGAACAGGAACATCTGCAACCAGAACAGGTTGCTCAGAACCCCAAGGTCCAACCTGACCTGGGATGTTTCCAGGGACAGGGCTTCTCCTACCTCTCTGGGCAACCTGGGACAGGGTCTCATCATCCTCAGCTTCAACGATTTCTTCCTTCTGTCTAGTCCAAACCTCCCTCTTTCAGTTTAACGATCACACCTTGGCTTGTCACAGCAGCCCCTGACCAAAAGTCTCTCTCCATTCTCTTTTCTTTAAGCCCTGAAAGGCCACACTAATGTCTCCCTGGAGTTTCTCTTCTCCAGCTGAACCCCTCAACATTCCCAGACTGGCCTCACAGCAGCAGGTTCCACCCTCAGAGCAGCATTTTACTTGTCACAAATCTATCCCTTTTCCTTGGGTGTCTCCAGCAGCCTCTCCAAACAGCACATTGCAGCAAACATTGCCAAGAGACTGTGTCCTGCCCCAAGGAACCACCACAGTCCCTTAAAAAGGAGAGGAAAACAGTCGATTTTGTCTGAAAAGGGCTGAAAGAACTTACTTCAGAGTCCCCAGAAAATACTTTGTTGCCCTGTTTCTCCCCACATCCAGGTTGTGGGGGGAGCGGAGAACATCTAGGTGCTGGAGGGGTACCAGTCTATATCTGTATTTTTCAACTCAGATGTTAAAAAACCCTTCTCCAAATTTCCAGAAGCAGCTCCTGACTCTAAAAGAGAAAAAAAAAGTGCCCAGGGGTGTTTCTGCAAGGGTAAACAAGGCTGAGCAAGGCCATGGGTCAACCCCTCATCCTACTAATTGCTATTTACTTTGTCACCCGAGTGCTTCAGAGCTGCCACTAGCAACAGATTTGTTTAGAGAAAGCTTCCAGCTTGGCTGTCTGGACAAAGGTAGCAAAGCCCTTTAGCACCTTCATCTTTCAATGCACTAATCAGTCTCCAGAGGTTGGCAAGGTGATCCCCACCCTACAGATCATTCATACCAAAATGAAACACTCATGTGTGTCCTAAGCAGCCAGAGGCACCCAAAAGCTCCAAACAGGAGCCACAGACACCCAACAGGAGCCAGAGGCACCCAACAGCTCGGAACAGGAGCCAGAGGAACCCATCAGCTCCAAAGAAGAGCTGAAGGCACCCACCAGCTCCAAACAGGCTCACAGCATCTCCAGGTAGAAGAAAACATGGAGGTGCTGGAAAATAAGATGAGAGAATGGCCAACGGACAAGGCAGTTTGGGGTTTTCTGTGCTACTAAGAACTCTGAGAGGAAATAATGAGACATCAAACAATAACCCTTCTCTTTGCTGACAATTGTCTGACCACTGGTGCTCCATGGAGACATCTGCCAGAAGGTTCTGGCTTAAACAGTGACTGTGAAGTGTATGTTCTCCTTGGGAAGTCCAAGGCACAGGACATCATTGCAAGAATCACAGTATCACAGAACGTTAGGTATTGGAAGGGACCTCGAAAGATCATCTAGTCCAATCCCTCTGCCAGAGCAGGATCAAGAGAGCTCAAACGGGCCACAAACAAGTCCAGCAATGGCCAAGTGGGTGTCTGCTAGTTGCTGTGGTCCCAACTGCTGTCTCGACATGAGCCAAAATCTCCAGTCTGACCTCACAAGCAGATTTACTGAGGACCAAAAACGTATAGACATTTACTACACATTCAGAGAGTTTTGGCTGACACTGACCCTACGGAATAGGGTTGTTTGAACCGCTGGGCTCTTGGAAAGATGATTTTCAGTAACCACATCACTGTACCACTGTAACTAATGGTCTACAACATCAGTCTAAAAGGAACATCAACATTTTAATGAGGAAAAAGCTCTTGATGAACCAATCTAAGAAACAGCAAGGAAGAACATCTCCTGAGGCCTTCTACTCCCTCCCCCTTGAAAATTCCCCTTTTTGCATTACCCAACACTTACTTTTCCAGTATGGACATAATAATTGGAGGTAGAACCAGTATAGGCATCGGGAGGACCACTCGAGTCAGGGCCGTTTCTAGAAGTGCCTGGAAAGGAGAAAAACAAAGAGATAAATCCAAGACACTTCAAACAAAATAGTTTGGTTGGTTTTTCTTCTGTGGTGTACGGGAGGGAAGGTATCAACACACTCCTTCAACTTGGCTGTCAGCTAGTCAGATACAACCTCTCCTTGCCTGGTAGCTACACACAATGGGCTGGAGCCCACACTTGGTCTCAGTTCCAGTGGGATAAACAGAGACACCTAAGAGCTTCCCTGATTTCACTTCATGTGACCAAAAGTGCTCCAACATCTCATCACATTCCTACACAAAGTATGTTCTGCCTAGGGGATGAAAAAGAGGCCAAACAGCTGTCTGGAAGATGCTATAGGGCAAAACATCTCAGTATAGGCCTAGCAGCAGCCCCAACCTTTTCTCCCTCAACTGAGTTTCAATTTCCCTGATGTGTTGGTGGAACATAGCATAGTTTTTGTATTTAATTGCTGGTGGTTAACTGCAAAGCACCATCAAACACAAAGCTCTCCTCTCCCAGGAAGGTGTCTGTGGAGTTCTGGTTGTCCCTCATCACAGAGGCAGAGCATCAGGAAGCAGCAAACAAAGTAGCATGAATTATCTTGAGATCTAGAGAAGATCATGGGTGCTCCAACCACTACTGTTGCTTCATGTCACTCTTCCATCCACCTCTGCCAGCACCCATCTGAGATGCCCCAAGCACTGTGACCACACATGGTGCTTGGGCAGACGTAGGCAGAGAGTACTGTAGATTCTAGATGGAAATGCTGACATTTTTGGATATTGTAGAACTGTAGAATCATTTAGGCTGGAAAAGATCTTTAAGACTATCAAGTCCAACCATTAGCCCAGCCAGTATGACCCAGGATTGGGAGCACTCACTGGAGAAGGTCTCTGTTAAATTTTCTACCACAAATCCCAGCACTAAGCTATTCAGAAGGAAGCACCTGGATTAGGTGGCAGCAGAGCAAAAGTTCTCAGAAGTCACAGATTTGATCACAGAATTAGGATCTCTAAGATCATCCAGTCCAACCTTCAACTCAACACGTCCACGTCTACCAGGCTACGTCCCAAAGTGCTGCTTGCCTTCTGAACACCTCCAGGGATGGTGACTCCACCACCTCCCTGGGCAGCCTGTTCTAATGTTTAACTACTCTTTCTCTAAAGAAATTTTTCCTAATTTCCAATCTGAACCCCTCCTGGTGCAACTTGTGTCCACACTTGGTACCTTCAACATTTATCTTCTATGTTGGCCATTGACCCTTTGAACATTAGGCTGGAGAGATGAAGCTGGGTCCTGAAACCAGTTAATCTGAGAAAAACTGGCTCAAGCAAGTATCTCCAAGCCCTTTGACAGATTGTTTGAATCTCCCTGTTAAACACCAATATGGAGAGATATTAGAGATCTCCCATTTCTTGCCGAGGACTGTAAATCTGTACATTAATTGCTGTCTACGAAGAGCCTCAAGAGCCTTGGACAGAAGGAGCGAGAGAAATGCCAAGCATTATATTATTAACTCCTCTGCCTGGGCGGGTGCTTCCCAGTGCAGATTAGAGCCCACTTGGAAACAACATGCTGCAGACAATCAGACGATGCTCAGGAGGCAAAACTAGGGAAGAAGAGGAGGAAAGGCAAGAATTGTGAGCAGATGGTTGAAAGGAGAAGGTTACAAGGGAAATAAACCTGGTGTTAGGATGAGGACAGCAACATCTGGCTGCCCTGGCCAAGCTTTGGTTGGCAGTTGTTGGAGCAGCTTTGGCACAGCAAGGGTTAAGAAGCTACTCAGCTTGAAAGCGAAGGTTTCCTCATTTAGAAAAAGGTGTGTGGTAGCTTTGCTTCATGTTCAACATGAGTGGCTTACAGAGAAATGCTGAGGCTGTGAAAGCATCAGAGTACAATCATAGAATCACAGACTGGTTTGGGTTGGAAGGGATCTCAGACATCACTTAGTCCCAGATTCCTGCCATAGGCAGGGACAGCTCTCACCAGATCAGGTTGCCCAGAGCTCCATCCAACCTGCCCTGGAACACTTCCAGGTGATGGAGCAGCCACAACCTCCCTTGGCAACCTGTTCCAGTGCCTCAGCACCCTCACAGGGAGGAATTTCTTCTGAGGATCTCATTTAAATCTGCCCTCTTTTAGCTTGCACCCATCCCGCTTTGTCCTATCACTAGAGTCCCTCAGAAAAAGTCTCTCTCTAGCTTTCCTGGAGCCCCTTCAGGTACTGAAAGCTGCTATAATGTCCTCCTGGAGCCTTCTCTTCTCCAGGCTGAACAGCCCCAATTCCCTCAGCCTGTCCCCACAGAAGAGGGGCTCCAGCCCTCTGATCATCTCTGTGGTCTCCTCTGAACTCACTTCAACAGTTCCAAGTCCTTCTTGGACTGAGGACTCCAGAACTGGCCACAGGACTCCAGATGAGGTCTCACAAGAGCAGAGTAGAGGGAGACAATTCCTTCTTTTGACCTGCTGGTGACACTTCATTGGATCTAGTTGGTCTTCTGGACTGCCCTCACACATGCAACAGGATCTCCCTGATGTTTGTCTACACCTTTCCAAACCATCCAGGCTAACCACCACACTTGGCTGGGTGACACAAGCCTGCATCCACCAGCATGCCAGGGCTACACACAGGCATTAAACTTGGCCACTTCAGTCTACCTACGGGATGGGTAACACTAACCTATCTCTACCTCTTTCAAGACATCAAGTCCTGAAGGCCAGTGGTGTACAATCTCACCCAAATGTTCACCAGGATCATCACCGGTACATACATGTTTTGCAGCAATTCTGGAAGATCCAACAATGTTTCCGTTGTTGTCCAAAACATCGATTCCTTCCTCCAGCTCCGTGTGCCTCATCAGGACAACATTGCAGATATTTGCACTAGCTGAGGATGAGAAAAATGCAGTGGTTACTGAGGTGGCCCTGGTCAACACCAAACACTGCTGTTCGCCATAGCAGCCCTTCAGAGTCACTTTCATCAATCTGCCAAGAAGTTTCTGTGAGTCCGGGAGCCACTCTGATACCAAGAAAAACCTTATCGAGCAAAGAATCATAGAGTCATTAAAGTTAGAAAGGACCTTAATCATCATCTACTCCAATATCCTCAACTAGACTTGGAATAACCAAGAATTCCAAGACTTGGAATAACCAAAAGAAGAATAACCAAGGTCATTTCCAGCCACCCTATTGTGAACCTTCACCCAACAGTCTACTGAGTCAAAACCGGACCTTGCACTTGGCTGCCACTTGGTCTTGGCCAACCAGGAACTGCTAATTGACAGCTGCCACTTCTGATTAAGAAGGTTTGATCCCAGACCTGGTCTTAACAACTCTTCCTAAACCAGGAGACGAGCTCTTCTTAAATAAATGAAATTTGCATGGATGGAAATTAGCGTGACGGAAACACGCTGCAAGGGATTTCACTGAGCTGTGAAGGACAGCTTCCATCTTAGGCCGTGAAAGGCCAAATTACTTATTTTTTAATCAAGTAAGATGAAGGTGGGTTGCTCCATGGACATATATCCCATTAGTGAGGGTCCTGCTGACTATTTCCAGTGATTTTGCACCTTTAAGGAGAGCAGATAGGTCTGTGGGATTGTTTTCTAGAGTTAGGTGGTTTGCTTTCATGGTATTTTTATGAACATGGCACAAAATGGATCACTATGCTTCCCAACTGCCATTGCCCACATCTCATGGTAGAGGTGGGAACAAGTCTGGAACCCTTTCTGACAACCCCCCTTGCCCAAGCTGTGGCTTTTGTAGCCTTCTCAAGAACAACTTAGGTTGGAAAATACCTTTAAGATCATCAAGTCCAACTATTGCCCCAGCAGTGCCAAGTCCCCACTAACCCCTGTCCCTCACCCCACATCTCCAAGGCTTTGCAACCCCTCCAGGGATGGGGACTCCACTACTGCCCTGGACAGCCTGCGACAGCCCTAGACAACCCTTCTGGAGAAGAAATTGTTCCTCGGAGCCAGCCTCAACCTTCCCTGAGGTCTATTCTCTCAGGTCCTATGAAACAAGAGACCGACTCCCTCCTTGCTCCAACTTTCTGAAGTTCAGGGAGTTGTGGAGAGTGCGAAGGCTTCCCTGAACCTCCTTTTCTTCAGTTATAAATCTCCCCAGTTCCCTCAGCTGCTCCTTACAGAACTTGTGCTCCAGCCCCTTTTCCAGCTCTGTTGCCCTTCTGTGTACACACTCCAGCCCTCAGTGTCCTTCTGGCACCCAAACCTGAAGCCAGGTGACCCCAAATTCTGCTCCTCAAGTAACATGCTACAAGCTGAGCGTGAGAAACATCCTTTCAGGTACAGCTCCTCTCCAGGGCCCAGGCACTTCTTAAATATTTCCAAAGAAGAGCAGCTAATTCCTCCAGAACTTCTGGGTTTGACAAAGTGGCATTTCCCAGCAACCCCAGTAGCACCACAGTTTGCTGCAAACTTTCCAAGCAGAGCTAACAGAAACCCACTGTTGCTGCAAGTACCGCTGCTTCCAAAAATGTGCTTCTGTGCTGCTTGACGGGTTAATATTCACTAATTAATCTCAATTCATGTCATATAACAAATGTCTAATTTTTTTGCGGGTGGTGGGTGGTGAAGCCCTCTCCGACGGCAGCTCCCTGCAATCAGCGATGATTTGTGGTGACAAATGCTCCTTCCACTCGAGAAGAAGAGGAACATACACACACGCACACTCTGTCTCTCTCTTTAATATTCCAACGACTGGACCACTCTCCCAATCTATCAAAATATCTGAGTTACCAACCCTTCAGCTCCTTAAAACAAGATAAAAAACAAAACAGGAGTTTTGTTTAAAGTGACTTTAACAGACTTTTTCTTTCTTGACTTTTGAACACCCACATGCCCCATCCTTCAACCTCTAAACATCTAAAGCCCCACTAGCTCTGGCCAAGCCTTGATGCCCCGGCGTGAGGGTCGTGTGAGACTTGTTATGGGTTGTCCAGACTCAAATCCCACCACAGCTAGATGTTTCTCCAAATCTTTGGATCCTTATTAGGTTTGCATTGACCAGATCGCAAATTCCCAACCTGAATCCAGCCTGTTTGTCTGAGACAAGCAACTGTCTTAGGTTCTCCTGCTCCTCTTTCTGAGAAAGCAGGAACACTGCTGGTTAGAGGTAAACTTGAAATCTATGGTTGTCTCAAACATGGGGGGCAATAAGGAACAAAAACATGTGCAGCAATGAATCTTCGATCCTACTCACCTCACCTCCCCTTCCACTAACAGGTATTTTTTAACCAGCTTTATGTTCCTGCAGAGCAGGTTTGGGTGTTTCTGTGATATCCTTCACCACCTGCATCTCCAAGAAAGGGTCAAGCCCCTTCTCCCTCAACCGTGGAACCACAGGTCTCAAAAATCCAGAGTTGACATTCTCCTTCCCTTCTCCTGCGCAAAAAACCTCCATGAAGAACAAATTCCCTACCTGGACGATATTCCAGGGTGGCCAACGTCAAGCATAAAACCCTTTTACACCAAGGGTTTGTCACTGGCCATGCACAGCCTTGCCATTTCCATGAGCTGTTCCACCTGAGTTGATTTCCTGGATCCATGTCCTGGAGCTGGGAAGGATTTTTTGTACAATGTGGATTTTTCCAGCTTTATTGGAGAGTGAGGGGACACTTGCTTCAGTGCCACCAGCCATAACATGGAGAGTGGAGCAATTGAGCCTGCACTTTTGGGCTGAAGGGACCTTCAAAGCTCATCCAGTCTGACCTCCTGCAGCAAGCAGGGGACATCTGCAACTAGAGCAGATTGCTCAGAGCCCCAAGGGCCAATCTCTCCTTCCATATTTCAAGAAATAAGTCATCTACCACCTCTGGTCAACCTGCTATCAGGCAAAGACCACCATTACATGATCCAAAGAAGACAGACACAACAATGTGCAACAGCCCTGAGGACAGTAAGACCCACAGACCAGCTTTCCTAGTGTCTGCTTCAGCTTCCCAAGGCTTTACAAACGTCTTTACAAACATCTCTGCTAGGAATCTGATTGTCTTCCCCCCAAGCTGCACGTTCCCGAGTCTCCATCTCTCATGATCTCATGGGATGAGGCTTTTAGGGTAATAAAGACAGAAGGTTTTATTTCTTACCAACAGCAGGGAATGGCACAAACCTCTGGATCAAGAGCCGAGTGGCAGGGGTAAACTTGTTTGCTCTCTGCACCAGAACATTAAGGCCCACCTTTGAAAATTCAAAAAGAGAGAGAAGGATGATTTAGCTACAAGAAGTGGGGCAATGGCACAGCTTGCAAACAGCAGTGGAGCATTTCAGGGGAACAGATTTGGGTCTTTCCAGAGGACGAAGAGTTTGAGAACTAAACCACCCCCCACACACACTGCAGGGTATAGCTTTGTTGGGTTCAATTCTTTATTCAACAAAGGGTTGAGCCCAACTGTCAGGTTGAACCTAATTGTTGGGTTCAAATGAAAGGTTGAAGCCAAACATTGAGCCAAACCTACAGAAGGGGTTTAAATAAACGGTTGAACCCAGTCAGTGGGTTTGGCTGAAGAGCTGAACTAAACCATTGGTCTTGAATGAAGGGCTGAAGCCAACTGCTGAGTTGAACTCAACCAATGGGTTTAAATGAAGGGCTGAAGACAACTACTGAGTTTAAATGAAAGGTTGAACCCAAGCATTGTGTTGAACCTGTTTGGTTTAAACCCCTTCCAGTTAGTAGACAAGCTGGAAACTACCACAACACTGTTCAGTCCTTCTGAAAACATCCCAGCTGCATTTTTACCCAGTTCACTGGCATTTTCCCTATCCAGCACAAAATCACTGGGATTGGGATTCCTCACCCCCCTAAGAAAAAAAACCAAACATCAGTGGTGGCAGTTGGCCCAACACGACTCATTCCTCCTCCCAGGGTCTGTGCAAACCACCCACCCACCTCCCCTGCAAACATTTGGGCTCTAAAGGTGCTTTTAATAGGAACAAGAGACATCAGGAAGTTTCTTCTAACCATGGATCATTTTTTTGTTGCCTCCTCCAACACGTGAATAATGCAGAGGTCCACGCAAAGCTGCAGAGAGCTAAGTCATCGCGTGTGTTAATATAACCAGCACGGAGGAGAGTCGCTGCCTCGTCAGCCTCAGCACCGGGTAATAGTGAGAGTTGTAGAATTTCCATTACAATTTGGTTCAAGAAGAATTTGGATTATTAATTAATCGACCCTATTTGTGGAGAGAGACTTCTGGTGTGAAATCATCCTTCCTCACAATATTTTTTTTAATCCAAACATGTGAACAAAACCCAGCAGCCCCAAACCATAAATTTTAGAATGAAAAAGAGTCCTCAGCAACGCCTGGCCAAAATGTTTCCAGCCAAAAATGCAGGAAAATTTTAAAAATCATCGGCCAAAGCCAAAAACCTGCCAACAAATAGTGATTTGGGGGCTTTTTTAAAAGCACTGGAGCCCATCGTTTGCAAGCTGCTGCATTATACATGTGGCCATGGTGCATCTCATCTCTCTGGAGCCTGAGAAGGGGATGCTGAGAAACACTACTGCTGGGTAAGCTCCGCATAAGCAGCTGGTCTTCAAAGCTGTGGAGCAATTCCAGAATCTCATGAGGTTTTCACCATGATCTCAGGCAGGAACCCTTCAGCCAGGACCTCAAGCTTTGGAGGTATTTGGTTGACAGCTGGACTTGATGATCTTAGAGGTCACTTCCAACCTTAATGATTCCATGATTCTATTCTAAGCTCCTCTCCTTGGGCAGTCTCCTTGGTGACTGTAGCACTGAGCCCAAAAGAGCTTCTGGACAAGAACGAGGGGTCTGTCTTAATCTTCTTCCTCTTTTTTTCCACACTCCAAGTCCTGAGACACGTTTTTGCAAAACATGAAGCTGTAAAGCATCTCGAACAGGTGGTGGCTTTAAGAGTAAAGTCAAGACAGTCTAAGCAGCCATGGGTTCAGGTACAGCTCTTCTGTGTAGAAGGTAAACTTCGCTGCGTTTCCAGCTTCTGCTTGTAGCATTGACAGAAGGATTGGATCCTGAAGTGCAAGAGCAGCAACTTCTGTGACAGAAAAGATGTAGCCAAGCCTGAGAGAGTCACTGCTGTGAGGTTCATGGTAATAAAAACATTTTCCTTTCAGATTCAATTGGATGTCGTGGACAAACTCACTCCTTAATGTGCAGCGACCACCCCACTGTGAATATGAAATCAAATGTAGCTGTAGATTTAAATCCAGTCTCCCAAATTCCCAACATGAGGACGAGATTTTGGAAACTAATGAGGGTTTGTTTTTAACAGTTTTCAGATTGCTTTGCCCAACCTGTGAACACTTTCCTGTAGGTCATGAAGAGGGATGAAGGTAAACAGGTCAAGGAGCGCATCCAGTGATGAGTACGTACCCCTCAACCTCAGATCACAGGGAGGAAGGAGAGTTTAATTTACTGAGGCAAATTCATCCCTAAGAAAACACCTGCTGGAGTATTATCATTACTATTATTATTATTATTATTATCATTCTTCTATTATCATCACCCTGCCTACAGCCTGAGTCACAGAGCTGAGATCTGCAATGCTGGTGCTTAACAGCCACATAACACAGATCTGGTTGAATTCATCACACCAAACTTGGTAGTGATGCATTAACTGAATTCATTAACCCAGCGCTGCCAGGGCCCCACTAACCCCTGTTCCTCACCCCACATCTCCACGGCTTTACAATCCTTATGGGGATGGAGTCTCCACCACAGCCCTGGGCAGCCTGGACAATCCTTGTGGGGAAGAAATTGTTCCTCGGGGCAAAACTAAACCTCCCCAAGCACAACCTGAAGCTTTTTGGGCTCCCTTTACAGCCCAGTACAGAGAAATGAGCCTTTTAAGGGGTTTTATTCTCCTCCCAACACAGACACTTACGGGTGTTCATGCAAAGTGTCCCAAACACTGTCCATTCATCCCTGCTGACTATAAAAGGAGTTTAGGGATGAAGATACAGTGACGTCTCAACTCAGGCTCCACTTTAAACTGGGAGCTCTGGGCGTGGATTTGCCATACTGGTTGAGGAAACACTAGTTGAGGATATCCCTGCACTGGACAAGCCCAGATTTTTCTACTCTTTTTGAGATTTCCTTCTCCAGACCATTTCCTTGATCTGATTGTCAGAACACCCCAACAAGCCAAGCCCAGGGTTCACATTACACCACAACTGCTGACATCCCGCAACATGAAACCAGGGCCAAACGCTGTCACAAATTTACTCAGGGCTCTACGACGCCTCCAGCAATGCTCTGCCCTTCCTCCCTCCCTCTTCTTCAAGTGCTGAGAATTCCCGTCATTTACTTTACTACCAGGCTACTTTTCAGCACCAGTGTTGTTACTTGGGCGGAAGGACAGGGTGTGTGGTGCTGCCCTACTTGAAGCCACCCCAACAGACTCTGTCACAGTAACAAGCCCAGATTTCTGTTTCCTTTTCCTTGAAAAGTTCTGACCACGTGTCCTTTGAGATGTGAATTTTAAAAGCTTTTTTAAATCCCCGGAGAGGCGCCCCTGCCCATGACAGGGGGCTGGAACTAGATAATCTCTGAGGTCCCCTCCAACCCAAACTGACTCTATCTTTCTTTTTATGACTATTAAGATTTTTGAAGCCTGATAAATGGCTTTTGAGAGCCTGAAGTTGGCAACGACTCAGTAAAGGTCTAACCCTACAACTTCTTAAATCATTTCTAGAGCAGTAAATACATCAGCAGTTCAAGAAGTTATTTCTTGGAATCATAGAATGGTTTAGGTTGGAAGAGACCCTTAAGATCTTGGAGTCCAATCATTAATCCAACACTGCCAGGTCACCACTAATCCCTGTCCCCCAGCACCACATCTCCATGAAATTTCACCTAATTTTGAGAAGGAATTTTCACAAATTCACAGATTAAAGGAATATGAAGAGTCCAGTGAGCAAGGTGGGCATCGCTTGGTAGTTGACACCACCTAAACATCTCTGAGCAGCTCTCTAAGACCTCACTACCTGCATTGGTGAGATCTCCACTGATCTAAGGGATTTCCTGTGTTCCATCAGATTTGGAGTAACCCTGACCACTACAGTTGGAGCTGGCTGCTCCAACTGACCTAGAAAGTCAACTGGCAAGGAGGGTCTGGCTCCAAAGCAGCTTATCCTCCAGCCCTCAAACCACCAGACCGCTGAATTAAAGCACTAATTGGATCTGATGAGTCCCATACGCCAAACTAAAGAAAAGAGCATTAGGAAAAGGAAGGAAAAAAATCACTCATTAGGGCTGAGAGGTGAAGATGGAGGCAGAGAGATGGAAAACTGGGCTCTTTACCAATTGGAGCTTTACCAAGTCAAGGAGAACAGAATGGAGGAGAATAAGGGAAAGCAATGGCAAGAGAAGCAAGTTAGAGAAAAGCAAGAGGAAGGAAAAGGGGAAACTTGAGTCCTACCCAACATGACTGCAGCAGCCCCATAGTTGGATGCTTCAGTGGAAGAAGATTTCATGAGAGGTATAAGCCAGAAAAGAGGCAATTAATGCTGATGATGAGACAAATTTGGTTTGGCAGATGATGAAGGAAGAACACTGAAGGCCCAGGATAAGAAGTTGTTATTGCAACATGATGTTTTTCATTAATGTGGATCCTGTAGTGAGGCAAGACCACACCTGAGCACTACAGGGCTAGGCTGGGGCAGAAGAAAAGTGGAAAGAGATGAGAACAGATGTGCTGGAAACAAAACTACCAGAGAGAAAATCATAGGATGGTTTGGGTTGGAAGGAATCATAAAGATCATCCTAGTTCCAACTCCCTGCCATGGGGCTGGGGCATCTTTCACTAGACCAGGTTGCTCAAAGCCCTGCCCCACCAGGTCTTTCATCTGGACCTCACTGTCACCTGGGACTCTCTTTGGGGGAAACCATTCCAACAAGCAGAAGTCATGTCCTGGAGCATCTTGAGATGCTGCAGAGGAGCACAAGGATTGGAAGGAGGCAGTGGATGAGGACCTGGCAGTTGCCACGTACTCCTGGGTCCAGAGGCAGAGTGATAGACACTGGGTCTTCCCCCAGAACATCCCATGTCTTTGCCTTCATTGCACCACAGGCTTAAGGCTGGGACTCTGGGAAAAGGCTGCTACAGCTCCAGGGATTTACAGGCTCAATGGAGGAATCAGGCTGGGTTTCCAGTCTGAGTGATCACACTACTCCCTTCTGATAACTTCTGATATCTGGACTCGGTATCTGTGAAGTATTAGGGAAGAGAAGGTGCAGGAAAAGGAGCTTTTGAGCACCAGTTCTGGGATTTTAGAGCTTCATTTAAAAACTTTAAGCAGCAAACTGAAGTTTATCACCAGCTCCTCCAATCTACCAGGATTTTCCTCCTGCTCCTGACTCCCTGAAACAGTTCACCTTTGAGGAGGTGCCCAGCCATGCTCTATCCCCTCCCATCCCTCACACTCATGGACTTCTCTGCCTTCTAAACGTTTCTTGACGGCCCTAAGTGATGGATAGTCCTTAGGGCAGTGGGTGGCCTTCCCGCACCCTCTCACAAGCTGATTACGGGCATCACACCAAATTCACAGGCTGTCAATGCAGCGCACCACACGCCTCACAAACAATTATCGGGAAGAAGGAGCTGGGATTAGAAAAATCCACAGGGGCACCTCCACCTAGAGAGGAGAGAGAAAAATTGCAGCCATGTGTAAGTTAAGAGTGGGAGTGGGGCAGGAGGAACAACCGATAGCACTGATGGCACTGCGAAAGAGCAGGGTTGCTGCACCAAGTTGCCAGAAATTGGGTCCTACAAGCTCCTGACCTTCCCGAACACGGTAAAACACCAGTAAGATCCTGTGGTTTTATTGCTCATTAATTTTACAGGCAGATTCATTGAATCATTTAGCCAGCCCAACTCTACTTCATCTAATTAAAGTTCTTAGATTCTCCTTCCAGCTTTGGTTAGACACCCTCAAGCATCACATTTTGACTTTGCAAAACATTAACCTTTTTGGGAGAATGAAATCCAGATTGGATTAAAAATCTCATCTTTGCCATTTCCAGCTGTCCAGCAGCAGCCTCTGCTTTAATCTGATCTCGCAGACACACACTTGGATTTGCTGATTAGACTCCGAGTCAGCTTGGTTTGGTTTGTTTTCTGACACAGCTAAATACAGGATTTAGGAAGTTGTAAGTTTTGTGGAACCTCAGTGCTCGACCAGTTCCAACTGCAGTTGCACAAATTCTACTCTCTGAACCCTGTGGGAATACAACCAAGAAGCTCAAAGACCAATTATTGTGTTTCAAGAATTCAGAAGCTCTGCAGAAACCCTACAGTAGTTCCCCAAAAGCTGCATTTCCTAGGAAATAGCATCACTAAGGCTTCTGAACAGAAGCAAGTCGCTCCAGGATTACTTCCTTAGACACCCGAGTCAGAGAGGAGCCACTTCCATTACTAGTGTTCTACGGTTTCCTGTCCTGAAAGCAGGAATTTGAATCCCAGAGCATCTAGGTTTGAGTCTGGAACAGGTTACCCAGGGAGGTTGTGGCTGCTCCAGCCCTGGAAGTGTTCACAGCCAGGTTGGATGGGGCTCTGGGCAACCTGGCGTGGTGAGAGGTGTCCCTAGATAGAACCAGATGATCTCTGAGGTCCCTCCCAAGCCAAACCATTCTATGATTAGTAGCTGATAGCACCAAAGTATTTAATGGAATTCATCACCTGATGGCTTTAACACAAGGTGTCCCAGTATAGAAAGGTTCGAGCCCTGAGGAGGAACATTTTCACCAGAAAACACTCAGCCCGGCTGGCAGTCATGGTTACATGTCATCGCGTCTGTCCCTCTTTTATACAAAAGAAGGAAAAACACCTACTTTTGTCAGAATTTAGCTCAGGTTGCTAAGTGAGACCAAAATTATTTATTTGCCTCTGTTCTGACAAGCCCATAAACCCCAAACTGGTGCTTAATAAACCTTGTTAGAAGTTACAAACCAACGTAGGTGGCACCTCCAGGGTATGCAGAGTGGACAACAGATGGTCAACAAACTCATGACCAGGGCAGCAAGCTGAGTGACAATATGCTCCTTACTGGGAGACACCACAAATGTGGCCAGGTGACGCTGACAGAAGAGGGGAACTTCCTGAGAGAGTCTTCAGTAGCACCCGGAAAAAGATTTGCCACTGATCTTGGCAGAACCTGAAGCCATGATCGTGGAAATAAAAAAACTGCCGATCCCAAGACTAAGGAAACCAATAGAAACAACCCCATGGCTGTGAGATGCTTCAAGAAGAATAGACAGAGTCATGACCATGGGTTCTAAGACAGGCAACCCCGTGGCTAACACTAGCAGTCTGCAGTCTGTGAGTCTCAGAAGCAGAAAAGCTACTCACAGGCTTCTCTGGACTTGGTTTAATTTGCAGGTATTTAATTGCAGCCACAAGAACCACTACTGAAAAGATGAGCTGGAAACATAAGGGACCAGCAATACAGTACCAAATTGAGTTTGGATCTGAAATGTAAAAATACAAGATGTGTAACAAAACAGAATCACAGAAAGGTTGGAAAAGACCTTTAAGATCATTGAGTCCAACCATTCTCCCAGCACTGCCAGGTCCCCACTAACCCCTGTCCCTCACCCCACATCTCCACAGCTTTGCAACCCCTACAGGGACAGGGACTCCACCACCACCACCACCCTTAGCAGCTTGGGCCAGGCCTGGACAACCTTTTAGCAGAAGAAATTGTTCCTCAGGTACAACTTCAACCTCCCCTGCAGCAACTGGAGGCCACTTCCTCTCATCCTGTCATTTGTTCATTGGGAGAAGACACTGACCACCTGCTTGCTCCAGCTTCCTGAAGTTCAGTAAGTTGTGAAGAGCAAGGAGGTCTCCCCTGAGCATCCCTTTCTCCAGTTAAACCTCCCCAGTTCCTTCAGTCACTTCTCAGAGCACTTGTGCTCCAGCCCCTTCCCCAGTTCTATTCCCTTCTCCAACCCTCAATGTCCTTCTGGCACTGCGGAGACCAGAACTGACCTCAGAATTTGAGGTGGGGCACCCCCAGCGCCCAGTGCAGGGGAACAATCCCTGTCCTAGTCCTGCTGGCCACACTAGTGTTGACATAAGCCAGTTATTGACAATAAAATTGTGCTTGACTACGTAGGGGTTTTTAACCTTTTAAAACCACGACAACATAAGCAATGAGTAAGGCATCAGTAAAGCTCTTGGCGTTCAAATATTTGGAGGAAAAGAAATCAAATATTTTTGGTCTTTCTCAAGACTTTTCACTACTCTCAGCCTGAGTTAGGAAAAGCAGCTGGTATTAACCGCACTTTGGACCCTTCCATCGTGAAGAGCAGCCAGTTATCTGAAAATAACCTGATTTGCAGGAACCCAGTTAATTGTTTTTGAAAAAAAAAAAGAATCATAACACTCACTGCTTGGTGTTCAGAAACACAGTGAACTGAGAGCAGACACCAGAGAAGGCAGGAAGGAGGCTGGGGTAGAGGAATGTGCTAAAAATAAGCTACAGCCACAGAAGGACAAGCAGAAATCTGGGCTACTCAATGGTAATCAGACTCCTGTAAACATACTGTTTGCCCTGAGCGAAGCTCCAAGATGTCTCAAACGTGTGTGGATGGGGTGGCCCATGTCTCAGCACATGGCCAGTGGTAGAGCGGGTGCAGATACGTCCTTATGTCCGATATGGAAGACACCTGTTAGATTAGCCTTGCCACCTCTTTCTCCACACTCAGTTGTGCTGTTCTGCCCTCTGACAGCCCTCCTAGTTTTAATTCAAGGGATTGATTCAATGGATTATGGCATGGGAGAAAATTCTGAACCTGGCAGAGCTTTCCTGACATGAATCATAGAATTGTTTAGGTTAGAAAAGGACTTCAAGATCATAGAGCCCAACAATGAACCCCACTGTCCCAAGGCCACTGCTAAGCCATAGCCCTCAGCTCCAGGTCTCCACTACTTTGAAACATGTCCAGGGACAGCGACTCACCCCCTGCCCTGAGCAGCCTGTTCCAAGGCCTCATGACCCTTTCCAGAAATAAGTTTTTCCTCATGTCCAACCTCAACTTCCCCTGCTGCCACTTGAGGCCATTTCCTCTTGTCCTATCACTTGTTCCTTGGGAAAAGAGACCAACTCCCACCTCTCCCTCCTTTCAGGTAGTTGTAGACAGTAAGAAGGTCTCTCCTCAGCCTCCTTTTCTCCAGACTAACCAGCCACAGCTCTCTCAGCCGCTACTCATAAGGTCTGTTCTCCAGATCCTTCACCAACCTTGTTGCTTTCCTCTGGATGTGCTCCAGACCCTCAATGCTTCTACAGTGTGACTCTGGCTGGGCTTAGGAGCAGGTGGGGAAAAAAATATTAGTGAAGAAATACTGAAATGTTGAAAAAAAGGCAAATATTGATTTTTCCAAAGCTCATTCCAACAGCATGGAAATCAGGAGTGCCAGATTAGAACAGGATCGAAAAGAGAAGATCTAAGATGACAATTCCTCTCCCTCTAAAACAGGAGATTATTTGGAAAGATTTGAAAACTTCTAGTTCATCTGCATGAAGCATAAAGCCAAAGCCTGCTCTTCCTTATGTGTGAGGAAACAATTTGTTCATCCCCCTGTTAGGTAAAAGACACAGGGGGTGAAGGTGATGGGAAGCCCTATTGCAAGTCAAGCGATCTGTCATCTCCTGAGCCCCTTCCCCGGGTGGCTTGCCAGCCAAGGCAAACATGGAAGGGGCTCACTTTAATTACCAGCAGGTCACAGCAGCCCACTGGAGGCAAGTGGCACTTGTTTGCAGGTCATCTGGTCCTAATGGACTCACACTGAGAGGTGATTTGTTGCTAACTGACAGCAGAGATGGGTTAATGAGGGCTGGGGCTTTACAACCCAACAACCTTAACAATCCTCGGGGCTATTTCTAGATGGTTTGGCACCATCATTTAGAGAAAAAAAACTCAGCCACAAATGCTATTTAGAGTAGAACTCCCAGCTCTGGGGGGTTTTCTCTAGGCTGCCCTGCACTGGGAGGTGAGCAAAGAGGCAGTGCTCAGGGTTAGCAGGGCACAAGCTGTTCTGTAGTAACACACACATGGGTGACGGCCCCAATGGCTCATTTATGAGGACACTACGGGAACAGTGGTGCATGGGGAATTAATCTCATTTTCACACACCCTACGCGCTGTCCTTCCCTACATCAGTGGATCTAAGGAAAGCTCCTGTCTCCCCATGAGAATATTCTGATGCTCAGAGCATCACAGCTACAAGTCCACTGACAAAATACATAAAAAACTAGAATAATGGAATTATTTGGTTGGAAAAGACCTTTAAGATCATTGAGTCCAACAATTCCCCCAGCACTGCCAGGTTCCCACTAATCCCTGTCCCTCACCCCACATCTCCACAGATTTGCAGCCCCTACAGGGACTCCACCACCACCCTGGGCAGCCTGGGCCAGCCCTGGCAATCATTGTGGGCAAGAAATTGTTCTTCGGGGCCAACCTCAACCTCCCCTGGCACAACCTGAGGCTGTTTCTTCGCATCCTGTTGTGTGTTCATTGGGAGAAGAAACCATTCCACAGTGACAGGACAATACAGGTGACACAGAGGAACAGCAGAACAATCTGTGAACAAGCCAAGCCAGCAGTGTGGAAAACCATGCAGCAGAAGCTTAAAATAAGCTAGTCAATAAAACAGACACTTTTCACTCAAAACTGCAAGCCTAAACCCTTTGTGAAGCTGCCTGGTGCCTGCAGAAGAACCACAGACAGGCCTTCCATAGACATTCTGCGTTCACAATGCAACAAACTACTTACTGCCAGGTCCCAGCCAGAAGCTCCTTACCTCAAAGTTCTAAAGATCCCCAACCTGCTCCAGACAAATGTTTTACCTTGCAAAGAAATCTAAAGCGCATGCAGCTTGTTCCTGAAGGTGAATTGAGGGACCTGGGTACAAGCAGGGTGGTGAGAAGGCCAAGTGCTGCACTTTTCCCATGGCACAGTCCAAAAAAACACTTGGAAAAGGATGTCTGTGACTCGAGAAGAAGGAAAGAGGTCTCAGCTGAAGGAAAAAACCACAAGCTGCCTTGGGATTTTTAGCTTGCCAGAAGAAATGGCACAACCACACATTTCCAAGGCTTGTTTTAACGCAACATAGGAAACAACTTCCATAAGCTGCTCCTGAAAGATGTCCCAGTCTCCTTGGGAATTAGCTGACCATGCTAAAGACGGCAACTGTTGCTTCTCTTATGGATTACCTGAGCACACTGTTTCCAGCTCAGATACCATCCATGGGTGAACAACGCCATTTTGAGCCTTGAGGTTCCTCCCATCCAAGGTGTTGACCCAGCAGGAGAACATCTCCAGCAGCGGCCTCCGTTCAGCAGGTCGCAACATCCCTCTGCAGCCTCAGAGTGACTCTTGTAACTTGGACTAGGCTAATTCACCCCCAGTCAATCCACGTAGGGGTCATTTGGGTTCACCCCACAGCAAAATCACAGCGCAGAGACCCACAAGCAGGACATACTGGAAGCCATCAGTGGCATTATCCTCCTTCTGTTGAAAAGTTTGGGCAGAACCACCTCGCTGTTAAAATATTTTTGGGTCCTGGAGATTGAATTCTGTCAATTAGAAGCTCAACATGCTTGGCAATTCAAACCAACATCTCAAAAGCGCTACTGGAAGGGAGCAGTTATTTAGGAGAGGAATAGAGAGATATAAAGCGTTACCCACTGCTATTGAGACGGCGCTTATGACAGCTCCCAAGTAGCCCTGGATGAACTTGGATGTCGGAGAAGGCTTTGGAAAGAAAAACAAAACATATTTTTAATAAACAAACTTCTCCTTGTTCAACCGTGGTGCAAGCGTTTCTGTTTGTTTGTTTAGTTTGGGCTTTATTTGTTTTAAATAAGAAAACAGCCCAGCGACAGGTTGAATTCTGTCATATTGTTCGGCACCACACGGTCTGTCATCTAGCAGCGGCAAAAGCGAGGAATACTGTAGCCCCCGGAGTGAGGTTAAAGGGGATGGAAAATTAATTGGCATCAGAAAATTAGAATCATAGCAGCTTAAAGGGAGAGTGTGAAGGGAACTGAGCAAATGGTACAAAATTAGTGCTGTTGCATGCGAGTGATGAACCCCCAGCTCCACGTTAAAGACTTGTCTTTGAAATGTTATCTCAATGCACTGGACGGTTTCCAGCTCAGCTTCCTGTCTTGAACTTCTCAGATCCCAACCTGGGGTGAAGGAAGGCCAGAGTGATGGAATTGAGCAGGAACCAGCACTGCTGGTGACACAAATCCTTGGGAGATTGGCAGCACGATCCTGGAGCCACCTTTGTTATCCAAAAGCCCCAATACCATTCTGCATTGAATCATAGTATCATAGGGTTGGAAGGGACTTCCAAAGGTCGTCTAGTCCAACCCCTCTGCACAAACCAGGGACATGTCTAACTAGAACAGATTGCCCAGAGCCCCATTCAGCCTGGCCTTGAATGTCTCCAGAGATGGGGCCTCTACTACCTCTCTAGGAAGCCTGTTCCAGTGAAAGAACTTTTTCCTGTGGTCTAACCTAAATCTATCCTTTTCCACATTAAAACCATGACCTCTTGTCCTGTTGTGACCTGTCCTATTGAGTAATTCTTTCCCAGCCTTCTTGTAGAGTCCTTTTGAGCCTATTCTCAGCTCAAACAAAACCATTTCATACCAGTCAGTGCTATACAATGGTTCACCTGAAACACTTTGGACATTTCTTAGGTGTCTCAAGTGGGTTTGAGGTCTTCATGCCATTTACAGCCAAGGTTTAGAAGCCTACACAGGAGAATGGCCAATCTAGAAACACATCACAGTTCCAACTCCTGAGTTTCTGTTGAGGGTGACGAGACAAGTTTCCATGTCAAAACAGACCGAACGCACTGCACACACAACACATGTTGGGTCTCCTCACCTTGGTCGCGTTGCGGTTTGCATAGTTGACGCAGGCATTGTGGCTCTGGTTCAACCACTGAGGAGGAAACAAGAGACAGGCATAAATGTCATAAAAATAATAATGAAAAAGAAATAAATCTATAAATGTGGCAGTGTCCAAGGTAAAACTAATTAATTGATTGACATTATTTTAATTAACTAAGCTCCCCATTTGGACCAGCTCACAACCTGTCAACTCTTCTCTAATTTAATGTCTGCCAAGGGGAGGGACAGAAATTCCAAGTCACGCAGTGCCTACAGGGCAGCTCCGCTTCCCCAAACAACTGACATGCAGCTCTTCTCCTGGTCCAGTCTACCTCCACACGACACCTCTTCACCAGTTTAGAGTGTGTCAGCAGCAGATTCTTCTCCAGTCATGGCCAGAGCTAAGATGGAGGAGGAGGGATGAAGTAGGAGCGTGGAGAGAGGGTGAAACGAGGCACAAAACCACAGCCATCAGTTATTGCTGGACCCAAGATCACATCGACTGGCTCTCTAGCCTGGAACTCTGGACCTAGTAAACTTTGCTTTATTGTTACCATAGAATCAGAGAGTCATTTAGGTTGGAAAAGACCTTCAAGATAATTGAGTCAAATCATTAACTCAACTGTCCCAAGGCCACCCCTAAACCACGGCTCTAAGCTCCAGATCTCCATGACTTTGAAACATGGCCAGGAATGGTGATTCAACCCCCTCCCTGGGCAGTCTATTACTGCTCAGACATTGTCCTTAATCTGGAATTTAAGCTATCTCTAGGTTGAAGACCTACCCACTGCTCATTTCTTCACTCTGTCATCTTCCCTAGTGGCCATTTCCTCTTGTCCTATCACTTATTCCTTGGGAGAAGAGGCCAACCCCACCTCTCCATAACCTCCTTTCACATAGCTATAGACAGTAAAAAACTCTCCCCTCTGTCTCCTTTCCTCCAGACTAACCAGCTCCAGCTGCCTCAGTCACTCTTCACAAAGTTTGCTCTCTAAACCCTTCCCCATCCTTGTAACCTTCTCTGGACCCATTCCAGCCCCTCAATTTCCTTCTTGTACTGAAGTGCGCATAACTGAAGCTCATTTTGAGATCCTGAGCTATTTCACATCTCCCTTACCTTGGCACAAATTGCCAGCTGCTGGAAAGCAAAGCCAAAAGTTGGTTCACAGCCCCTTGCAGACCTAATAAAACTTTCCCTGATTAAATCCAGCCTCATCATCTCCCCATTAACTAAAGCACAGAATAGCCACGGACATTGTTTGCATCCTCTAGACAAAACTCAACTGCTTCTTCGTTTCCATTCCATCACACTCCCCATTCATTACCTGCCAAAACACAGTGGATGCCAGCGTCTGGTTGGGCAAGAGGAGACCAACAACCTGCAAGAGAAGAGATTTGTTGTCTCGTTAGCAAATGCTTTGCCTGTTTGTCCTCCATGCTCTTCTAGGTGACTGCTTCCTAATGAGTTCACTAAAATATCCTCAATTTATGGCTTCATTTTATTATAGAATCATAGGGATTGGAAGGGACCTTGAAAGATCATTACAGTTACTGGATTTCCCTTCATCCTGTCGTCTCTCAAGTTCCCAGTGGCCAACTGGGTGACACGAAAGATCTGTATCTTTAATTACTCCTTGCCACACAGTCTGGCAGAAGACACTGTCCAATGATTAGTTCTCTAGGAAATAATAAATTCTTTAACCCAGGCACAATCACAGAGTCATTAAGGTTGGAAGAGACCTCCAAGATGATCCAGTCCAACTGTCAACCCAACCCCACCATGCCCACTAAACCATGTGCCCCAGGGTCACATCTACACATTTTTTGAACGCCTCCAGGGAAGGCAACTCCCCAGGCAGCCTGTTCCAAAGCTGCATCACTCTCAGTGGAGCAATTTTTCCTGATGTCCAACCTAAACCTCCCCTGGCGCAACTTCAGGCCATTTGCTCTTGTCACGTTGTTAGTGACTTTGGAGAAGTGACCAACCCTCACTTCTCTACAATTTCCTTTCAGGTAGTTCTAAAGAGCAACAATGCCTCCTCTCAGCCTCCAGCCTAAACAACCCCAGTTCCTTCTGTTGCTCTCCATCAGACCTGTCCTCCAGGCCCTTCACCAGCTTTGTTGCCCATCTTTTGATCCGCTCCAGCACCTCAATGTCCTTCTTGTACTGAGGTGCCCAAAACTGAACCCAGTACTTGACCTCACCAGTGCTGAGTTCAGGGAGACAATCACTTCCCTACTCCTGCTGGTCACAATAGTGCTGATGCAGGCCAGGATGACATTGGCCTTCTTGGCCACTTGGGCACAAGGCTGCCTCCTGTTCAGCTGCTGTCAATCAACATCCCCACGTCCTTTTTTACTGAGAAGTTCTCCAGCCACTGTTCCCCAAGCCTTGAGTGTTGCAGGTATTCCTGAAGGGTAACATAGCCATGGCACCAAGGCAGGAGTTCAAAGTTGTTCCTATTGGCAGCCAAGGGGGATTTTCCCTGCTTTCCCTTTGGCATATTTCGCTGTTTAGAGCACAAGGGAAGATCTCCCATTTGAACATCTGAAGACAGGAGTGCCACCTGGAAGCACATGTGCTCCTGTTTGGGAGCCTGAATTTTGTTTGAGGAGAAGAGAATTGTTGATGTGTCGTACTCCTGAGCTGCAAAAACTTTTGCTTGGGTGAGGAGCTCAGGCTGACAGTCACCAGCTGCTGGCCCCAGAACATGTGGCCAGATGTGAGGTGCCACGGGCTTTGCAAGGTCACCTATCACCACGCACGTATGTGTGTCTACACAGTCCTAAAGAGCTGCAGGCTCCTTCCTACCTCCCTTTGTGGTAACCTTCTCTTTCAAGGGGTACGAAGTCGGAGAAGACGAAAGGGATGCAAATTGAGGGGACTCCCAATGATAAACCCAATGCACGTGGAGAAGACAATGAGTTCTCTGGTAAGAAGAAGGTGCAATGAGATACTTCCTAATGTCATTGACCTTTTCGCCTCTCTGGCACCTTAAGCATCTGAATGTTTAAGAAGAAAATGGGCTTCCTGTTAGAAACTCACATCTCATAAGAGAAAAAAGACTGAATCACCCCTTTTACTTCCAACTACACTTATCTTCAAGACACTCAGGAAAACTGAAACGTCTCCGAGACATCTGGGCAAGAATGATGTGAGGTTCACACATCACACTCAGTGGTGTTCACTGATGTTCACTGAGTTCACTCAGCACACTCAGTCCATCTTCACCACTGTTTATTCCTATTAAACCTCAAGTTTATTCCTACAGAAACTGAGGAGAAAGAAAACTTCCCCATCAGAGCATCACGCGCCTTCTGCAAACTGAAGCCGCTTCGGCACATCTGCAGCAGCATCAGTTGAAGAGGAGGCAACTTCTAGGCTTAAGGACATGAGAGAGAGAGAAAAAAAACCCCAACAAACAAAAGGGTAATAGGGTTGGGCGGCTTCATTTCATTTACATCTTCTTTCCTTCCTCCTCCTCCTCCTCCAGCCTTTCGTGAAGTGGCAGCTCCTCTGCGCTCTGGTTGAGCGCCAACGCGTGCGGGTTCCACTCATTTCCCGCTCCCATTCAAGACGAGGATCTCGTCATTAATTAACTACGTCTCCGGTTGGAGCCAAACAAACTGAACAGGCGACGGTGCTCCTCACCCCTGGGATTGACTTAAGGTGCTTGAAGCCAGCGAGTTAATGAGGCTCCAGAGGGAGAGAGAAGACTGTGGGCAGCTCCTCAACGGCATCAGCCGAGCGTCGGGAGAAAAAGGAATAGAAGAGAAAGGGGGAAAATAAATAAATAAATAAAGAGCAAGCACCCAAAAATCTGTATGACTGAAAGAGGCACGTTTAAATGCAAACTCTCCATATGTGCAAGAGTCTGTCAAGAAATGTACAGCTTCACTTTTAATTACTGTCAGGGGGAAAAAAAAAGAGAAAATAACTAAGAAGGGAAACAAAATGGGAAAAAAAAAAATCAAAAAAATAATTCTGGATACTAGAAAAGTAGCAGTGATGGAACTGAATCAGGTGAGAAGGGTCCCTGGTGGCCCCAAAGCTGAGGCTAAGATGTCTCTCTGATACCTGTTGGTTCTGAGGGGTCTCGAAGAACGTTTGAGTGATGCACTCTCTTGCCAGTCCCAAGTTGCGCGCTGTGAGCTGGCCAAAGTCACCTGCAGCCCCTTGTCAACATCTGGGGCATCTCAACAGGCTTCAAAGACTCAACAAGAAGCACTCATGCCCCATTTTGAAACAGTTTGGAGAAGAAAGTACTTAAAGCTGTAGGTGGCAGGTGGGAACAGCATTGTGGCTTCTGCTCCACCCTCACTGCCCCATGAATTTCCTAAATGAAGATAAATCTTCCTCCTTCAGAGATTTTCATCCCTGGGCTGAACCCAAACTCAAATAAAAGCTATGGCTCAGCAGCCATGTCACTGCTACAGAGAAGGGAAATAATGGGAGCAGCCAGATTTGCTCCCTCCTTGGCTGAAATCTAGGTGGCAAAGACAAAATTGAGTTGGGCAAAGACAACGCTGAGGTGGTAAAGACAAAATTGAGGTGGCCAAAGACAATGCTAAGGTGGTAAAGACAAAATTGAGGTGGGCAAAGATCAAACTGAGGTGGGTAAAGACAAAACCAAGGTGAGCAAAGACAAAGCTGAGGCTGGAAAAGACAAAACAGAGGTGGGCAAACTCTTCCAACATTTCCAGACCCTCCATCCACATCCCCACTCTGCTGCTGCAGCTGACCATTGGATCGAACCATGAACCCAAGCATGGAAAGGCTTAGAAAGAAAAGCAAACTCAGGGAAAGAATAAACAGGATTTTGTTCTCTCAGGGGAGTAGCAGTGTTGCCCAGGGAAGAACTGATTATTCCCAGCCAGACCTTAATCTCTTTCACAATGAGCTAAACCGATTCTGAATTATTTTGCATTAGCTATAGGGGGGAAAAAAAACCAAAAACCCCAACTAAACCAACAAACCCACCACGTATTGACTTCCAGGCAGCAAACCTGCTCCTACATAATCTGCTCATGGTATCAATGTGGGGTTTGGACTCACCATGGAGGCCACCACGGCCCAACCGTGGAACCCACCACCAGCGCGTTCAGCCTCTTCTCTTGAGGAAATCCCATCCCCCCCGATGCGCAAAGCAAGACTCAAACTGTTTTTATGCTGAAGAGCAGGCTGCCAATTTTGTCACTAAATTTCACAGATCGATTGGCATAAATGTTACATTTTAATTTTAACATTTGAAACGTTTGGGGATTTTTTTTTCATTTTTTTTTTCTTAAATGACAAGAGGTTCCAGTTTATCCTTTACAGCTAGTGAAACTGGGCTCAGCTGACAGCTCTCGGCTCCTCTGACAGCTCTGGACTGGGGCCGATTTCATTGTCAATTTGATCGTTAGCTCGTTTTTGTTTAACCTTTTCTCTTAAAATGCCCCAAATACAGAGTCACCACCATACCCACAACAAATAGGAACGGCAGCTGCGGGAGGTTTCTGCTCTGCACCACTGATCACGGGGCTCTGGAACTTGAAATTCCACAGAGTTTGCTCCTTCAACCAGCTGAACAGATGTGATGAATAGATCGAGCCATGACCTGGTGGCTTGGAGATCTTTGGTCCCTGGAGGACCCTTCTGGTATCAATTTGGGGTGATTTAGGGCCAAACCGTGTGCCTCAGTTTCCCCATTCATAAAATGGGGTTAACTAACTGCTCTCATGCTCTAGCTCATCATGTAAAAGACAATAAATCAATAGAAAAAGACAAGAATTTTTTTTTAAGTGTCCAAAGATGAAAATATGGGGTTGCACAAGTTGCATCTTGTGGACAACCAACTCTTCTTAGTCTTCTCTTTCCACAAGTGAAAGATAAAACTGAAGGTGTTGTAGGGGATTGGGGGAACAACATTAATCGTGGAATGGTTTAGGTTGGAAAGAACTTTAAAGATCATCTCAGGGTCTGCTGTCTGCAAATGCTAAAAATGTCTTTCAGGGTGCCACAAGATGTTAAAATACTTACGATGGGTGTCCCAAAGGGGATGTAACCTGTGAGGAACAAACAAAAACAAGAAGTGAGTCCATTTGCAACAAAAATTACATCAGAGACATCTACCAGTGAAGCCACTCTTGGCAGGATGGGCTGTGCTCAGGTCCACCAGCTCCAAACCACCATGGGGATGTCTGTGGATCAACCTCTGACACACCAAGCACCAGCTAGAGCTGCCTCTTGAAATTTTGCCTAATCTCTTTCTCAATCCTCTTTTCTTGGGTTGGAGTCTAAGAGTTTCCCTGACATTTCTAACATCTAGACCCTGAAGCTTACTCCAGTAAACCCAGTCTGTGCCAGTAGCTGGTACTAGCCCTTCAGAGTTGCATCTTGCTGTTGAGCTGGGCAGCAGAAACTCAAACCATGGGATAACAGCTCAGCCCAGGAGCTGTGCAGTCCAGCCCAGGGGGAGCTGGATGCTGCTGCTGAGTTGACCTTGTGGCTTGCTGCCACAGAAAGGGGGAGATTCCTGCCCCTCCTTTCTAGGCTCAGTCACACAAGCTGTTCCCTCCCTTGTGCCAGCTCTGTTGCTCATCACACTCTACCCAGGAGAAAAGTCCCCAATTTCTGCACCCCTGCCCCTCATGTTGAGCCTGGTCCCACTAGACCAACATTCTGAAGATGGTCCTGAAGCCATCTAGGAAGGTGCAGAGAAAGGAGTAGACCGTGGCACCATAGGTGGGACCTTCCTCTTCCATCACCTGCTTTATCAACCTCTTGGCTAGTGAGCTCATTTATGTCGAAGTCAGTGGGAGAAGGAACAGCTGAAGGAAGAGTATTTGCATCCCAGAGCACAGAAGGGACAATTTTAATCCGAGCTGCCAGTTAAAGCTCCATTAGAGACCCCAAATCTCAGCAAGAGACACAAGAACCAAGCGCTTCCCGTTCCTACCATGCCGAGTCTGCCAACTTTTTGTGCTAATTATAATCTATCTCTGTGACTTCCACTGGAAGGTCTCCGAGCATTTTACCAATATTTCCGAATTAAGCCACACAGATCCAATCGACACTTGGAAAGGGCAAGGAGCCCAGAGGAGGAAAAATGAGAACAAATTAAAAAAAACCACCCAAAACAGAATGAGGCAGCCAAGCAGTGAGTCCTGGGGCTTCTCTACACCTTCCTTCAGAGAACTGAAGACACAAAGCACCAATTCTGGTCTTTTTCCTTGGTGCCCAGTTCCCAGGTGAAGATATTCTGCCCGCCCCCAAAAAAAATATGGAAAAAGTGCTAGTTATTAAAATAAAAGGAAATACTAATAATAATTAATGGGAAGGAGCAAGGCTGCAGAGCAGAGGTAGCTGTGGACCTGTGATGTCCCAAAGTGGGAGGGTGGAGGAGATAATTTCATAATTAATCAGCTTTGTTAAGCTGATCCTTCCTGGGCTCCCATTAGCTACTAGGTACCCTGGACACAGGAAAATAGGGATCACCTCGTTCTCTCGTAAGCTGCTTGTGGGGTGTCAAGGCTTCACAGAATCACAGAACATCAGGGATTGGAAGGGACCTCAAAAGATCATCTAGTTCAATCTCCCCACCATAGCAGGATCACCTAGGCTTGTTGATTCCTACAAAATTCAAATGCCTGTGGGAGTGATGGATCCCTTAAAAACATCAGGAGACGCCTTAGCCTGAGAACATGTTAAATTATCTAAAGCAAAGGAAAAATATCACAGAATCAATTTGGTTGGAGAAGACCTTTAAGATGAAAGTCCAACCATTGTCCAAGCATTGCCAGGTCCCTACTAACCCCTGTCCCTCACCCTCTGTCTCCACAGGGACTCCACCACCACCATGGGCAGCCTGTTCCAACATCCAACCACCCTTTCAATGAAGAAATATCGAGTCCTAAGAGTCCACATAGGTATTTATGATCCCGATTCTCCTGGATGGCAGAGGGGATTTTGATACTCAAATGAGTTTCTTTAAAGGTTTACAAGACGCAATTCAAGAACAGGAGGGAAAAAAATAATGAATAAACCATATTTTATCCAAATTCCCGGAAAATTCATGGTGGCTCCATGGGGCAACAGCATACCTGACATCCGGAAAGGCATGAAGATAGTCTCGTTGGTATCAGGGTGGATGATGGCCTGTAAAGCAGTCAGCAAAGAGTCAGCAACAGCGGAGCCATTAATTAATTTTGCATAAATTAATTATTTAGAAGGAAATCATTTAAGCTGATGTAAGAAATTGGCTCTTTCTTGGCACTACAACAACCCCAAAGGCCACCCACCATCAGATCCATGAAGGGAAATGTAGATTTAGAGTGGGAAAAGGGAAACTTAATTTTTATCCGTGAATCTTTTTAGCATCTTCATGAAGGATCAGATCAGGGTTTCTGCAGGAATGAGGGTGCTGCTGGTGAAGCAAATGGGTCGCAGGAGACCCCTCCGTAAGAATTTAGACTCTGAAAACCTGAATTGCTGCTTCAGGATCTGGCTGAGTCGGGATAAAAAGATGCAGATATGATCCTCTCTGGTTGTCAACCATAAGAGTGACCTAAGTAAAATCCCATTGCATGATCCAGGATTTGGATTTGCTTGATAATTAAACCTGACCTCTACAGACATCTTAAATCTGTTTTCCTGATAAAGCCAGGAAGTTGCCCTGGTGTGAATTGGGAAAACAGGTCCCTAAGCCAAGGGGGAGGTGTGACACAGTTGTACACCTTCCCAAATTGCTGTCAAACTCTTCCCAAAAGCCTGAAGACAAGAATGGGAAGGAGATGACGGAAAATGGGAAGGAGAAAATGAAGCCACCAAAATAAATAAATACAAAATAAAACTAAATTTAAAACCAATTTCATTACATATAATCAACATTAAAAACTAAAAGATAAAGTAAAATAAAATACAATAAAATATATTAAAATAAAATACCAAATAAGAGAATGAAATAAGAATGAAGACCCTCTGATGGTGACTGCATTCTCTGCATTATGCTTCTGCGGCAAGACAAATCAGCAAGTGGCAAAGGAACTGATGGAGTAGGGGACAAAAAGGGGAAAAAAAGCAGCCGTGATTGAAAATTATAATGAAATACTATTTTAAAAAAAAAACCCAACTGTTATTACCTGCTTTATTTTCTGAGCTCCCCACAGCTAGGAAAAAAAAAAAAACAACAAAACTCATTAAATTTTAAAAACACCCGAGCAGTGTAATGTTATACCAAACCCCAAACACTCCTTTTTTCAGCTGCTGTAGTAAACCAACACGAGGGATGGATTTAAACAGCCTCATTCGCTGCATCCCTACAAGATGTATTTAAAGCTCCTTTCCACACACCAAGCTCCTTTGGATCTGCATGACCAGTGAGACCGCCAAGGCAGAGGGGATGTTCCTGCTTGTATCACACTTCTAAAACTATGATAAAATATAAGTCAACTATTAAAAAATAATCAAAATAACCAGGCTTCATGCTTTGAGCTCCAGGAATGGGGAATGGTATCAGCAGCTCGGAGATCTCAAGGTAAATTTAGTACAACCCCCGGATGAGATTCCTGTGGAAATCAGGGCTTGATGGAGCAAGACCTGCAACGAAATACAAGAAGTATCTCCTCAGATCAAATCTAGATTCAGAAGAAACCAGTTTTCACCACGAAGGGAAACACTCACACCAAAGAAGGCTCGTGAAGGGGAAAGAAACTCTTATTTAAAGCTCTCACAGGCGCCTACTGCTATTTACTGACTAATTCAGCAGCATCCAGCACCTTGAACAAGGCTCAGGCAGCCAAAAGCTAAAGCACCAGTTTAGAAACATCCTACATGAGGTGCAGGTAGAGCTCAGAAGTAGGTGCACATTGTCAAGAGATGCTCTGCCAGATAGATAACCACAGAGTTTGGGCAGACACATAAATAATCCCTTAGTTTTGGCAATTACATAAATAACCTCATCGCTTTGGCAGACATAAATAATCCCATAATTTTGGCAGACATATAAACAAACCCATAGTTCTGGCAGATAAATAACCACATTGTTTTGGCAAATATAGAAGTAACCCCACAGTTTTGTCAGATATTTAAAGAACTCCACAGTTTTGGCAGATTATATAAATAAACCCATAGATTTGGCAAATATAAAAATAACCCCATACTTCTGGCAGATAAATAACCCCATAGATTTAGTAAATATATAAATAACCCTACAGTTCTGGCAAATATATAAATAACACCATAGCTTGGGCACATTATAGTTTTGGCAAATACATAAACCCATAGATTGGGTAGATACATAAATGCACAGTTTTGGGGCATAACTCCATAGTTTTTGGGCAAATACATAAAACCAAAGTCCTGGTAGATCCCATCATGTCATCAGATACATAAACCCACAGTTTACCTCCGGCTTAACAAAGCCAGAGGACTTTCATAGAATCACAGAACATCAGAGATTGGAAGGGACCCCGAAAGATCATGCAGTCCAATCCTCCTGCCACAGCAGGATCACCTAGACCAAGTCACACAGGAACATGTCCAGGCAGGTTTTATATGTCTCCAGAGAAGGAGACTCCACAACCCGCCTGGGCAGCCCCTTCCAGTGCTCTGTCACCCTCACCAGGAAGAAGTTCTTTCTCATATTGATGTGGAACCTCTTATGTTCCAGCTCACACCCGCTGGCCCTTGTCCTATCATTAGATGCCAGTGAACAGAGCCTGGCTCCATCCTCCTGACACCCACCCTTCCTCCATGAATTCTTCCCAATAATTTCAATATCCTGATTTTGATGTTCATTATTCTAGGGATGGATGAAAAAACAGGAAACCTATTAAAAACCCCCAAAAGAACTTTGCTTTTAATATTAAGAATAGAGGTTAGATCAAGTCTGGCTTTACTTTCCAGGCACTGGCTCACGTGAAACCTTCCAGCACCACCTGGTTTTTCACTTCACACAGGTACTGGGAGCTCCTAAAACCCACCCTCTAACCTCAGTTTAAAGACGAAATCAACTAAAATTCACAAAAAAATACAAATAGAAAATTCCTGGGAGCCAAGAGACTGGTTGTTTCCTTGGCAAGATGCCGTTGCCAATCTTGTGCCTCTTCTCCTGTCTCTTTGCAGTTTGCCAACACCCTCTGGAATCAAGGACATCAAGAACATGGCAAATTAGTCCCACAATTAGTTAGTTGTCCCCATGCCAAGCCAATGGGAGGATAACCTGATGTAGTCTGGCCATAGATCGGAGGATTTCTGCTTGGGGAGCTTGGGATGAACCCACCAGAACACCCACTCGAGTGCCCCACACCTGCTCCGCCACCCGTCCTCATTGGTTTTACTGTTATTAGTTCAAAAAATGGGTAGACGTGGTGTTTCAGGAGATGGTTTAGTAGTTAAGAGGTTGTAGGGCAGATGGTTGGAATTAATGATCTTGAAGGTCTCTTCCAACCTTGATGATTCTACAATTCTATGAAATTCAGCCCTGGTTCTGCCATTCGAGGTTTAGCATCTTCCCCACACACACAAATCTCCTAAAGCACCACAAAAGTAAGGGAGTCACTCTACTCTAAATAGGATAAATTGTAGAATCCTAGAATGAGTTGCGCTGGACGGGACCTTTAAAGGTCATCTAGACCAACCCCCGTGCAGTGAGCAGGGACACGTGCAACTAGAGCAGATTGCTCAGAGCCCCACTGATACTGCCTTGACCCGCTGGGGTACCTAAATGTCACAGGCTGACACATGTATCCACGCGACTCCGTCCCAAGGAAACAGGCTCTAGGAAACATGGTTTAGAGGCCGTGGTGACATTGGGTTGATGGTTAGACTTGATCTTGGAGATCTCTTCCAATCTTAGTGATTCGATGACTTCAAATTGTCCCTTCTTAAGACCCATTTTACAGTTGAACACAGAGGTTGAAGGACACAAAGAGATGATCTTTGTGGCTGGTTGTCAGATAAAATATGTCTACTCTCAACAATCCTCAAATCCAAAGGGTTGGAGATTCCTACCAAGGATTTTCTGCACCTGCTCACTCACCACCTCCAGCACTTCCATGGGGTAAAAGCGCAAGTTTCTCAAGTAGCAGCTGACACCTAGAGCATCCCAGTACCCTGTGGCCACCCAGGTCCCAGCATATTTAATTTTCCTCTCCAACTACCAGCACTGAGACCAGCAAAAAGGGAGAGGGATGGTTTCCGAGCCAGCGCTATGGCTTTTTTGGTCAAATTCTCTAATTTCATTAATTGATCCCAATATTTATGCGTTTTCCGACTGCAGTGCAAATATTGTTAGAACACGCGATTTCATTACTTCTCAGAGAAGAGACTTTTCAAGATGCACCTGATGAGTCACCTCAAGATTCTGCCAGCTCATTTCCACTTTTCTTTTTATCCTTTAATGCATTTTCCGTCTGCAGCATTTTCCAGTAGCTCCAGTCCTTCTGCCATCAGAGGGGGCTCATTTCAGACCCTAATTTCCTTCTATTTCCCCTTGGTTTTTTGCCAGGGGTTTCATTTACCCTCTCTCCAGCCACCTTCCAGAAGCTGTCAGATTTTGATCCTGTTTCCACAAGCACAAAGCTGAAGCAACTTGGCTGCAGCATGTGGACTGACTCCAGATTCATGCTCAGCTGCTGATAGATTTTTGTTCATATAGTCAATCTGGACTGGGTGGGTCTCCTGAAATCGATGATTGTCCCCTATATCAGTTTTGCTGGGCAGTACCAGCTCAAACTTTCGCTTGGGATTTGCTGCCATTCAACCTTGAGTGCAAGAACCAACCCTTTGGGTTTACACCAAAAAAGCACAGAAGACAAGGGGGTACGAGCATTAAGGTGCTCCACTACCCACTCAGCAGTTTAAACAGCCAACAGTGGAGAAGTTTCTCCTGGCTGCAGCTACTGCAACCTTTCAGCAGGACAGATTCTGCTTCAAGGAAATGTCCCTCATGGTCATGGAGGAATCAGCCTCAGGACCATTCACAAGAACTCATCAGCATCTCAAGACGCTGAACTCATGGAGGAGAATTTCTACCCATCCTTCCCAGGATTCTGGGGCTTTCCTGCAGCTTTTTGAGGAAAAGTTACTCACTGCTTTGCTCACCTCCCTCAACTTATTATGGGTTGGACTTGATGATCTCTTGTTTCCAACCTGAGTGGTTCCATGATTATGATGTTTAAAGAAAGGTATCAGAGACTGCCATGACCCAAAGAGAACCAAACCCAGGCAAAGACACTAGAGAGTGGAGCAACCCCTGGGGAACAGAGATGACCTTTGGTTGACAGGACACTGATTAACACTCCTTAATTAGCTGCAGAATCACAGCGTAGAGACAGTTTTCCAAGAAAAATAATTAAAGACTCTATCCAGCCCAAATTAGTCAGCTGACACCTGCCCCTACAACAACAGCACTAGGGGAACCAGTCATTCCTGAGAGATTAACCTCCCCCCTGGTATCACAGAAAAATTTTATGGTCCTCAACTCTAATACGGGATTTTTTTCCCCCTCTACACAAAGTTTCACCTCAATCAGAAAACTATTTACAAATAGCTTCCCCTTGTTTGCAGCCAACTCAAACACTGCTAAAACAAGAGGTCAGCGCCACCCTACACAAGTAGGGTTGCCTGCATCCAGACCACCTACAGCATCGCTGGAGCTGGCCTTTGAGATCACAAGAACACCAACAGCTTCACACCACCTACTCCCTTGTGTTGCCAGCAACCACCTCGCTATAGTCACTGGAGACTCTGAGACAGATCTGTTGTCAGGGACCTGTAGTAGGTGCTCTGATACTTCCTTCCCTTCTGGATGAGCCAAAAGAATCCAAGTCCCTTGTGCAATACCTTAGTAGACATGGAAATGATCTTAAATCCATGAGTGTGTGCTCCGGGTGTCACACAGAATCACAGAATGGTGGGGTCAAAAGGGATCTCTGGAGATCATCTAGTCCGAGCCCCCCGTACCAGAGCAGGTTCTCCTAAAGCAGATCCCACAGGAACACATGCAGATAGGGTTGAATGTCTTCAAAGCAGGAGACTCCACAACCCTTCTGGGCAGCCTGGGTCAGGGTTCCTGTACTTCACTGGGAAAACCACACACTTAACACATTAAGGACAGGCATTGTTATTGTCAAAGAACTAATGAGGTTTCACACAGTAGATGAGCCCTAAGTGGAAGATGAAATACAGCAGTTTAGGTCCTGCAGAGACTAAGTGGCCTCCCTGGGTTAGATTTGCACCAGCATAGAATCAGAGAACCTCAGACTAGTTTCAAGTCTCCAAGAGGTCCTGCTGGGTTTGAAGTTTATTCAGTGAAGGATGAAGATATCCCAAGTGCCCAGAGCTACCCCACATTCTGCTCTGCTCTCACTCATCCTTTCTCACCTAGGAATGGGATTGCTCATGCTTTAAGTGACTTTCTCTCACTTCTCCTCAGCTTTACTTCTTGAAAAGTGATATTTAACATGGAGACAAATCCACACTTTAAGCTCCAGCCAAAGCTTCCCATTAGGGTTGAAGGCTTTCAGCAGTATTTTGAGATTGACTGGTGAAATCCCAAACCTTTGGGTTCCACACTTGATGTCACTGCAAACCTGGCTGATGTCCCTAATCCCACCTGCAACAACAAATGTGGAACACAATGTCTGGCTTAACTAATAAACAGGAAAAACAAGGTAACGCAAACCACTGTCTAGACTTGCTTCTCAGTAGGAAACTACCCCCATGGACCTTTCACAACCCTGCTCCAAATAATCTTGAGGATAAAAAATTTATCTCTAAGGAGATAAAGCTCAAATCATGCAGCATGTGGACTAAATTACAGAGGGCATCTAAACATTTTCTACCCTCCTCCTGCCACTGGAGTCAGCAGGAGAGGACTACAAGCACCTTCTCAGCTTTGATGCCAATAGAAAACCCCTTCCCTGTCCTAAGAATCAAGACACAAGCTTCTGCCCAAGTGCCAAATCACAAAGCCTTCGAGAAAAACCTCACATTGGAGAACATCAGCTGAGACAGGTCCCTCAGCATTGGGAACCAGACAGGAAACTATGAGTGATTCCAGCGCAATTCCAGATTTACACAGACACAAACCCAAGAACAGATGGAACTAGAACCAAGAGGTCACTGATAAGGAGTGTCTGAGGGAACTGGGGTTGTTTAATGTTTAGAGAAAAGGAGGTTGAGGAGAGACCTAATTGCTCTTTACAACTACCTGAAAGGAGGCTGTAGAGAGGTGGGGGTCAGTCTCTTCATCGAAATCACTAATGACATAACAAGAGGAAAGAAATGGTCTCAAGTTGTGCCAATGGAGGTTTAGATTGGACATTAGGAAAAATCTGTTCACGGATGGAGTGGTGAAGTGTTGGAATGGGCTGCCAGGAGTTGGCATCCCTGTAGGTGCTCAAAAAACAACTAGATGTGTACCTGGGGGCCATGGTTTAGTGGGCATGGTGGGGTAGGGTTGACAGTTGGACTGGATGATCTTGGAGGTCTCTTCCAATCTTAATGATTTTATGATTCTATAAGGAAAGAGAATGCTTTACAAACTCTTTGCATCTTCACATCACTAAGTAAACCTTGACTGATAAACCCTCACAGCATCCTACTGGGAAGACTTCAGCAGAGTAAGAGACACTCACTGAAAATCACTCCTTGCAACAGCATTGGAGAAGGAAACCAGCTTTGCTAATCCAATGAGGTAGCTCATGATCAGATTTGTTTAATCTCATTTTGGCCATATGGAGCCTACAGGTTTAATCTTCTTTGTAATCTAGACATGCCTTAAAATAATCCCCCTTAATCCCCAAATGATGAGATGAAGCACAGCCAGTTTGTAACCAAGTGAGAGCATCAGCAGCAGCATTTAGAATCATGGAATCATTTATCTTAGAAAAGACCTTCAAGATCAAGTCCAAATACAAACACCAACCAAACTGTCCCAAGGCCACTGCTAAACCACGGCCCTAAACTCCACATCTCTGTGACTTTGAAATGCATCCAGGGATCGCGATTCAACCCCCTCTCCAGGCAGCTTCTTCCAAGGCCTGATGACCCTTTTCAGGAAGAAGATTTTCCTCATGTCCAACCTAAACTGCCCCTGGTGCAGCTTGAGGTAATTTCCTCTTGTCCTATCACTTGTTACTTGGGATAGGAGAACAACCCCCATCTCTCTTACCTCTCCTTTCAGGTAGCAGTAGACAGCAGTGAGGTTCCTTCTTAGTTTGGTTCAGACTCTTAGAATGTTTTGTGCTGGAACGGACCTTTAAGGTCATCTTGACTGGTTTCTTTAAGATGCATTAACCTCCAACACTTTGTCCAAGCTCCTGTTGGTCTGGAAATGAAGCCTAAAATGTTCAATAATTTATGAACCAAGAGAATATTTTGACTACAGAAGATAGAAGGTCCAAGTTCAGCTCTTGGACCAGCAAACAGGCTACTTTCTCATGAAGAAAAGGAAGCAGCAGGACAACCGATAGATCTACCCGTTATTGAATCCTACAAAAGAACGGAAGGAGAAGGAAAAAAAAAAAATACAGTTTACTGCAAATGGACCTCTTCGCTCTTCATCAACACTGTCAGGAAAAGCTATTATTCTCCAAAAGGGAGGCTGTTTAGACTCTGATAGATTCATCGTCCTCTGCTGTGTCTGGGACAGCGGTGAGTGGCTCTTCCCGCTGCTAAGCTGATTGAAGGAGGCCCAGGGTAATAAATACGAGCCCATTAGGCTGGGGAGCCTCTTCTCACTTCCCCTGTGCTAATGGGGAAGAAATGAAACAGTTTCAAAACAGCCAAGTTGCCAAAAAGTGCGTTTGGAAAAAGGCTGAAAGAGTGCAAAAGCCACAAGTGTCGCGCGGCGGTTTGCGCTCTGCCAACGCGTGCAGGGAAGGGGCTGGATGAAGAGCAGCAAGGGACAAGCTCCATTTCTCCTCTCACTATGTGTTCTGGTTTCACTTATTCCTCTCAGGGTCAAAAGCAAAATCCAGGGACATATTAGAGAGATAAGGAATTTATTAAGGGAAAAAGTAAAGAAAGATTTTTAAAAGACAGAAAAAACACAGCTGAAGTCTTTTGCCCCCTGCATGGCTGCTCTTCCTTTTCCTCTCCCAGTACAGATGAAATCTGCCATACTCCCAACACCACAAAAACTAAATCCCACTCTATTGAGAGAGATACTGAAGAAAACAAGTAGAGATGGAAGATAATTGCGTATGACTTGCCCCAAATAACTGGAGACCTGGGACAGAGAGACTCAGCTCCATAGCTGTCTGGAAAAACACTCCAAACATGGTGACTCCATAAGCCTGGAGGACCATGGAAACATTGTTTGATTTACAAGCAATAGGTCCTTAGTTTGAATTCCACCTTGTTCAAGTTCCCACTACCACACTATGGATCACTCTGTTTGATTCTGTGACTGACCTGTTAGAGAGCAGTGTAGGAGAAAGGGACCTGGGGGTCCTGGTAGCCAGCAGGACGACCATGAGCCAGCAATGTGCCCTTGTGGCCAAGAAAGCCAACAGCATCCTGGGGTGGATCAGAAGAGGGGTGGTTAGCAGATCGAGGGAGGTTCTCCTCCCCCTCTACTCTGCCCTGATGAGACCACATCTGGAATACTGTGTCCAGTTCTGGGTCCCTCAGTTCCAGAAGAGGACAAAGAACTGCTGGAGAAAGTCCAGCACAGAGCCACAAAGATGATGAAAAGAGTGGAACATCTCCCTGATGAGGAAAGACTGAAGGAGCTGGGTCTCTTTAGCTTGGAAAAAAAGAGACTGAGGAGTGACCCCATTAATGTTTCTAAATATGGAAAGGGCAGGTGTCAGGAGGATGGAGCTCTGCTCAGTGGCATCTAATGATAGGACAAGGGACAATGGGTGTGAGCTGGAACATAGGAGGTTCCACATCAATATAAGCAGGAACTTCTTCCCAGAAGAAGGAACTTCTTCCTTCCAGTTCCTGTGTGACTCGATCCAGGTGATCCTGCTGTGGCAGTGGGATTGGACTAGATGATCTTTCGAGGTCCCTTCCAATCCCTAATGTTCCGTGATTCTATTTCAAGCTGCCTTAACACAGAAAATTCCCTGTGACTGGGACTTTATGTTTTCTTAAGTTTTCTGACTCAGGAGCTTTCTGACTCAAGAGCACCCAGCACCAGCTGTTGAGCTATCACACAAGTCAAGATGCTGCACGTAGCTGGTTACCAACACCACGAGTAGTTAGATTCTGAGTACGGGCAGATCAGCACATCTGTACTGACTCAGGAGAGTTAGAGGGCTTCACAGCTTTGGGCATCAGACTCGTGACACACAGCTAGATCTGTGTGTACCACACAATCATTCTGGTTGGAAACGACTTTTAAGATCATCAAGCCCAACCATTAACCTGACGGTTCCAACCCCACCACTAAACCGTGTCCTTGAGCACCGTATCTACATGATTTGTAACATGTCCAGGGATGGCAACTCATCCACCTCTCTGGGCAGCCCATTTCAGTGCCTGATCACCCTTTCAGCGAAGCAGCTTTTCTTAATGGCCATTTCCTCTTGTCTTATCACTTGTTTATGTGTGAGAAGACCAACCCCCACCCCTCTACCCCTCCTTTGAGGTAGTTGCAGGCAGTGATATGGTTTGTGTATGCTGCAACTGTGCCCCTACAGCTAGTAATGCCGGCACACGAGACTGCAGACTGTGCAGTCGTTCAGCTCCTCTGGGATATGCTTGGCTATTTCCCTGAGAAACCCAAGTGGACAGAGTCTTACAATGCCCTCCATCACTATAGGACCACATCCAGCCGAAGTTAAGACAAGGAATACAGGCTTGTGAAGGGTGAACTTCAGCCTTCTAGCCTGGAAAATGCACTTCATAGAATCATAGAATCATTAGGGATTGGAAGGGA
>JAOXOE010000405.1:40229357-40264694 GCA_028565055.1 Phoeniculus purpureus | reverse complement strand
CCAGGGATGGGGCCCCAACCACCTCCCTGGGCAACCCATTCCAGGCTCTCACCACTCTCACGGTGAAGAACTTCCTCTTCGTATCCAATCTAAATCTACCCATCTCCAGCTTTGCTCCATTCCCCCTAGTCCTGTTGCTACCTGTGACACCTCGGGCTTGTCAAAATAGGGGTGTCAGGTAGCAGCACTTGGGATGTCTTCCTCAAGAGGAAAAAAATAAAGCCCTGACTCTTCCTGTTTGGGAAGTGGGAAAGGGGAAAAACACCATAGTACGCTGGTTCCATTAAAAAAAAACAAAAACAAACCACCAAACACAAAACCCTACAAACAGCACAGGATGTGTTAAAAATAGGGCTCCTGATTAGGATCAGGACAATCAACTATTTATGAGTCCCACCTTCTTGGCTCACAGAGGGACTTGCCCTCCTGTCTGCTGCCACCTGAACACTCCATATGAAAAGGCAACTGAAATGGGGAACAACTTGCAGCAGTAGGATAATTTATAGGTAGATATAAGATTTAAAGGCAGACACATCATGGAATCATTTAGGTTGGAAAAGGCCTTAAAGATCAAGTCCAGCCACTGAACCAACTGTCCCAAGGCCACCACTAAACTACATCTCTAAGCTACATGATTTTGAAACGTGTCTAAGGATGCACTCTGCAATAAAATTTGAGAGCTTCTGGGTTTGTCCATCCTCATATCACTCCAGTCAGTCTTGCCCGTCCCCCAAAAAAAAGAAAAACCCACAAAAAACCCCCACGCAAAAGCAAAAAAACCCTCAAGTTCCCCATAGACTCCCCCACAGAGTGTTTAAGTGAATGGAGATAAAGCTCACACACCTTTTCCTTCTCTCAACCCCTTGGGAAAGGCTATTTTCAACTTTTTTCAGCTCACAAGTGTGGAATTATCCTTAAGTGGCTCTAAAAATACAACCAGCATTAAGGAGACTCAAAATTTAAAAAAAAAAAAACACGCAAAAATAAATGTACGCCAAGAGCTCATTAAAGAGCAACGGGAAGTCTGTCCCAGTAAAAAACAGCTGCCTAGCTTGTGCCGCAGCCTGGCAACAAGGCTGGAGAGGACTTGAGGGAAACTTCATCCACTCTACAGTGATTTCCAGCGGGAAATGATCAGAGCCAAGAGCAGCAAGAGCCTCCACGGCACCTACACGAGGTCAATATACAATTTTCTATTTTAAATATTTATATCTACGCATGAAAACAACTGGAAATAACAAAACCTGGAGCTGCTGCAAAATTCCAACTGCATTAAATAAACATGATGGATTAACCCACTGAATCATCACTGGTGTGGGCTTAAGGAAATAAAAATCAAACTATTATTGTCCAGGGAAGAGAAGGAGAGGATAAGAGTTCACAGCACAGATTTCTCCATCTAATAGTAATTTTTTTAAATATATACATATATCAGCTTGATAGCAGGTCATGAATCATGACTACAGAACTGAACATTCCTGCTGTTTGAACCATCTTGAAGGAAGAGGAAGTAACCCACCAGAACAGGGAAATGCTTGGGATGCCTCAGTATTTTAAAGATGCAAAAGCACCTCAAAAACAAACCTAACAGCAAACTCCCACCCTCATATTTCACTAAATCACTCCATGATCAGTCTCAGACTTTTTGTTTAGAAGTATCAGAACAATTTCTTCAAAAAAGTAAAGGTTCTGCAGCTGGGATTGGGGCAGCCCCCAGTATCAGCACAGGCTAGGGATGAGTGGATGGAGAGCAGCCCCAGAAAGGAGGACTTGGGGGTTCTGGTGGGTGAATGTCCACACAGGAGACAGCAACATGTACTCACAGCCCAGAAGTTCCCTCTGTCCTAGGCTGTGTGTCCAGCAGAATGGGCAGCAGGTCAGGGAGGTGATTGTGTCCCACTGCTCCACTCTGGAGAGACCCCTCCCCTGCAGGGCTGTGTCCAGCTCTGGGCTCCTCAGCACAGCAGAGACCTGGAGCTGGTAGAGTGGGGCCAGAGGAGGTCCCAGAAATGCTGTTCTGAGGGTGGAACCTGGCTGCTGTGAGGCCAGGGTGGGAGAGTTGGGGAGTTCAGCTACAGAAGAGAAGCTCCAGAGAGACCTTAGTGCAGTCTTTCAGGGCTTAAAGAAGCCAATAAAGAAAGATGGGGTGAATTTTGATCAGTCTGCTGTGACAGGACAAGGAGTGACAGGCTTAAAATTAAAAAGGAGATTTAGATTAGTCTCTTCACTGTGAGGGTGGTGAGACTCTGTCCCAGGTTGCCCAGAGAGTTGGGAGAAGGCCCATCCCTGGAACGATCCCAGGTCAGGCTGGACCTTGGGACTCTGAGCAACCTTGCAGATGGATGTCCCTGCTCACTGCAGGGGGTTGGACTGGATGAAGTTTGAAGATCCCTTCAGCCCAAACCCCTCTGTGATTCCATGACCTCACATGGCCATCCCTGGGACATTCTCCCACACAGAACTGCTTCAACGTCCCGTTTTCTCATTTGGTTTCAATGGCACCTCACAAACAGCACAAATTAACAGGGCAGTAATTAGCAGCCCTGGCAGAATGAATGTACAGCCCAGCCTGCAAAGCTTCCAGCAAGACACCTACTCCTTTCCCTCCTGCCAGACGGTGGGCAAGAAGATCAGAAATCTTAAAATTAAAAAATAAGCTTTCAGAGGAACCACTCCAAAACGCAATTACCCTAAACACTGCACAGTTCTAATTCTGCATCCCTGCCAACCTTAATTTGCTGCACTGGGTTGTTTTTTTATGGCATTTTTCAGCTTCTGGATGGGAATTTGTCTGTTTGTATCATGCCTTCCCACCTAGGAGAGCTCGTTTCTCCTTAAGCTCCTGCCTAATCACTCATCCAAAACAAACAAACTGCTCCTTTATTTTACCTTTCCTGAGCAAGCATGGTAAAAAGTAAAAGAAAACCTCTAAAGTTATGACATGCGGTGATGGATTTTGGCTGGAAAACCCTTCAATAACCAGCTAAAGGGCTGGATGCAAACACCCTGTGTACAAAGATGTGCTGCAAGTGGTGGCCAAGAAATTAAAAACAATGGGGAAAAAAGGTATTTTAGTGAAAAAAATTATCCCTGGGCAACAGTTCAACTCTTGAAAACAGGTAAGATGGTGTTTCATCTGTTTTGCCTTCCTGGACCAGTGGTCATGGATTTTATGGGGTTTTCAGTCCAGTCCCTGATGAGCAGATGTTCAGGACACAGTAATCACTGGTGATTTTAGTTCAGACTGTGGCATCAGCCCCCCAGTACAGTCTTTGCACTGACAGGGGCAGGCTGGAGCATCTGATCTGTCCCTGCCCTGCTGTTACTCCTCATAGCCAAGGAGAGAGCTGCAGGCTGCTGGGATGCATCAAACCTTCACAGATTCATCCAGAGGACTCGTGAAAAATACCTTTACGTGCAACAGCTGAAGAAATGTTTTAAGATACCTCATAGTCCTGACAGTCTTTACATCTTTAGCTACTAGTCCCAAGAAATCAAGTAGAAATTGTATGTGAACACCCCAGTTTTGGAACTGGCCTTTGCAGGACTCCTCCTTCCAATCTCTTGTTGCAGTGGGAGGCTCAGAAAGCCCCCATCCAGACAGTCACATCTTGCTGCTCTCACCTGGGCGTGGAGCTTCAAGGAAACATCATCTCCATTGCAACTCGGAAGCACAAGGAGACAATTAGCAGCAGGTTTTGGGGGCTATGAGCATCAGTAAGTGAAACAATGAGACAACCTAAACCTCAAGAGAGTTTCCTCTCCCTACACCTCTCACCAACCATATGTCCTATCCTTCAGCATTGACTTCACTTCTCCTCAGGTCCTCTTTCCCCACAGAAGCATGAGCAGGCCATCTTAATGTGCCAAGTCCCAGGGCACAGAGGTTGCAGATCCATCCCCAGACCTTCAACCTGGCAGAAAGGCTGCAAACACAGAAACAATAGGATTTCTCCAAGAAATTCCCATGGGCAGCACCTCTCAAGTGCTCCAATTTCACCAAGCCTCTTTGTTTTGCATTATAGTCTCCTCTCTGACAAGGAGCTTTATTTTTGCTGCCAGACACTCACAGACAAGTTATTCTTCAAACAAACGTCACTCAGGTCAAGCCAGGTTGAATCTCGACTTGCGCTTCCTGCTTTTATTTCCAGCTTCCATTTATTTTTCTGTCCTCACTGCTGCACTACAGTTTTAGCCACGTGGGTAATTAAACACAGGTTTGTTATTATTGTTATTTGTACAGAAGACTGAGGGCTTTGAGAACACTCAAGGAGAAAAAGGCCCTTAGGCACCATCGTATTTTGTCCTTCTATCTCAGGATCGCAATAAAAGCTGAAGAATGAACTAGTCCAACGCAGGATTAGTTAAGCTCAGATCCAACTGAGCATCCCGAGTATGACACAATTTCATCAGACCCTGATCCAGGCACCTGAGTTAAAAATGCTCAAGATAAAATAATTGTCTTTACACTTTTGATCTGCATAACCAAAATCGTCTCCTGCACAGATATGTCCATTCAAGAAGGGCAACCTAAAGACACAAGCCTCAAGTCCAACCAAAGCTGAACTGGGCATCCCAGAGCCAAGGCTTCCACAGAATAGCTCTGTTTGGAAGAGCCACTAACCCCCAGCAATGCCAGGTCCACTTACGTCACATTTCCATGGTTCTGCAGACCCTCCGGTCACAGGGACTCCACCACTGCCCTGTGCAGCCTGGGCCAGGCCTACACAATCCTTAAACAGAAGGAACTGTTCCTTGGGGCCAACCTAAACTACCCCTGGCACAACTTGAGGCCATTTCCTCTAGTTCCATGAAATAAGAGACCAACCCACTCCTCAATCTAACCTCCTGAATTGCCAAGAGCAAGAAGGTCTCCCCCGAGCCTCCTTTTCTTCAGTTAAACTCAGCCACCCCCCAGAGCACTTGTGCTCCAGATCCTTCCACAGTTCTGTTGTTGGTCTCTGGACATCCTCTAGCCCCTCAACATCCTTCTGGCAGCAAGGAGCGCAAAACTGACTCCAGGATTTGAGGTAGGGCACCCCCAGTGCCCAGTACCAGGGGAAAAATCCCTGTCCTGTATCTCCACCAGACAGCTGGTTTTAGGGCAAATAACAAAGCACCTTTTATTTCAAAGTTATTTTACCCAGGATTCTATTATTTGGGAGACTCAGAGAAGAACAACATCAGATCAAGCTTTCCTAGAGAAAAACCTCTCATTAACTTCAGGCTTTCCTATATTTAGTTAAAACTGAAATCAGACAAGTGGAGAAGTAAAAACCAAACACCGACACATAAAGGGACAGCAGGACCATTAAATAATTTGGGGTCTTTTTCCCCGTTCAAACTGTTTCTGGCAAAAGAGTTAAATCCCCTTAAGACACACAATAGGATTTGAGGCTTTTTTTAATAAGGAAAAAAAGCCACACAAACACCTCTGACATATTTTACTGTTACCCATGGATGTGTCATCTAGTGAGTTCCCGTCCAGCACCTATTCTGGAATTGTCTCCAAACTACAGCTCAGGCAACAATTCCTGGCACAATACCAACAGAAAAAACATTCCTTTTTAGTTGCTGCTTCCACAGTAAGGAAGAAAAAAGCAGGACCAGCACAAGACTGAGTATATACAAGAAAACTGGGGGGTTTTGGGGTTGCTTTTTATGTCAATGGATAAACACAAAACCAAACCTTGCTCTTAACAATATCATTGCGTTACAAATAGGATCCAACCCCTTCCACGGGCAGGGACACCTCTCACCAGACCAGGTTGCCCAGAGCTCCATCCAACCTGGCCTTGAACACTTCCAGGGATGATGGAGCAACCACAACCTCCCAGGGCAACCTGTTCCAGTGCCTCAGCACCCTCATAAGAAGGAATTACTTCCCAAGATTCAATATAAAACTCCCCTCTTTTAGCTGGAAATCCATCACCCCTTGTTCTAGCACCACAAACCCTTTTAAAAAGTCCCTACTCATCTTTGTTAGTGGCTCTGGATTTTCAAGAGGACCTTAAGCTCTTTCACTAGGACAGCAGTTGAGGATAAGTCTTGGCCACACTTAACAGCTCTTCACACAACTGTTAAGCTAAATCCTCATCTATTAATACACCCAAGGGCAGAGCCTCTTGGGCTTCCTCCTTGCCCAGCCAGGGCATGTGAGGACACGTGTGCTCCCAGCACTAGTATCTATTGTGGAGGACACATCACCACACCCTGAGAGAGCAACACAAAGCAAAATCGGCTCAGTAACAGCCATGCCCCGATGTGAGGATGTTGGGCAGACAGGTCAAGTCATTCTCCAGAGAACCTAAACAAGAACTGAAAGTGCCACAAGGATTTCAGGAAGAAGAGCGTGACCATTGTAGGTCTGAAGCGTTCCATTAGTGCAGTTTCAAATCCCCATCTGTCTCAAGAAGTGGGATGAGGATACTAGCCTCATGCACAGCTTTCTCATTGCTGTGGCTGACAAGCCATCACAGCGACTATCGCTCAGCTCCTTCGTGTCTAAGTGACCAAACCAAATACCAAATGCCAACTGCAAGGCCAACCTTTAGGTAGATCTAATTACCCATAAACTTATTATTCCTAATCAAAATAGAGAAAGGAAGTTCCACCAGATGGACACAACATCCATCGTCACTTCTGCAAGGCAGATAGCATCTTGGGAAGAAACAATTCTGTATGATGACCTAAAAGTGTGTGTAGATTCTCCCCAAAGGATGGAGCTTTCTACTGTGTGGCCACAGGGAATTGGTAAGCCTGGACTACGAACCTATGGCACTGGAGGTTTTCCGGAGAAGAACCATCCTGATGGCTCTTCAAACCCAGTGAGAGAAGGTCCAACTTCTCTCAGGAGCTTAGACTCGTGTTTATGGAAAATGCCATGAGTGTCACAGACATAAAGCAGTTGATTTCCACAAGCAGAGCCCGAACAGGAAGCTAGAGACACACTGAACTCCCAAATTAAACCTACCACAGCTAAAGGACCACCTACTCCTCAAAGACACCACAGCCAGCCCAGCTATCACCTCTGGACCTCAGCTTGTGACCAGACACAGCAATGGAAGCCAAGTCAAACGCCCTGCTGATTCACAGGCATTTCTAGAAGCCACCTCCTCCAGTCCCACCTCAAGGTGCACTTTCTCCAACCCACTACTGACAGATGTAGGTCACCCCTGCATTCCAGACCCTTCAGACAAGTTGCCTTGTATTCAAAGATCCGGACATTAGGGCCATGGTTTACTGGTGGCCTTGAGACAGCTGCATTAATGTTTGGACTCCATGATCTCAGTGGTCTTGTCCAACCTAAATGATTCTGTGACTCTGTGATATAGAGTCAGGTCAAGATTAAGGTTGTAGGTTCACCAAAGGGTGTTCACAGTTGTTGCTGACTCTGCTTACAGCAATGGAAAACTCATCTCTTCAGTGGCTTCTGCAGGACTTTAGCAACGTAGCGGACTTGGGCAAATGTGTAAAAAGTACAGTGCAGGGAAGGAGATGGCAGCTTCTCTGGGTGGCATTCACATCTTCTTCACTAGGGCTCTCAGAAGGAGTAAGTTTTGTTAAAAGGAGAGAGCTGGTCAACCTAAGGCACCTGAATGTTAAAAGCCTTGTGAAAATTCAAAGGAATAAAGTAGACAGTTGATGTCATCAGAGCAGGGCTTGAGTTTGAAGGAACAGTTAAAGCTCCTCCAGTCCAGCCTCCCGCAGTGAGCAGGAACATCGCAACCACAGCAGATTGCTCAGAGTCTCGAGGTCCAGTCTGACCTGGGACACTTCCAGGGATGGGGTCTCTCTCACCACTTTGGGAAACCAGAGACAGGCTCTCACAACTTTCAGCATCAACAATTTCTTCATTCTCTCCAGTCTGAATCTCCCTCTTTCAGTTTAACCATCACCCCTTGCCCTGACACAGCAGCCGGTGATCAAAAGTACCCTCCATCTTTCTTATCGGCCCCTTTAAGCCCCGAAAGGTCTCCATGGAGCTTTTCTTCTCCAGATGACCCCCATCCCCAACTCTCCCAGACTGGCCTCACAGCAGCAGATACCACCCCCAAAGCAGCACTTCTGAGGCCTCCTCTGCTCCCAGCATCTTTCACTGCAGAGAAGGTGATGAACACCAAGATGATATTTTGCAGAGGACACAGAACTGTTCTATTGGATTGACTCCAAGGCAAAAAGCTGCAAAGGATCCTACAGCAGTGACTATCAGGTGACAAAACAACAAACAGAGCTCAGTGTCAGTGGCATAAAGCAGGACACTTGCAGGGGAGGAATGGGGGACAAACACTTTAAAAAAAAAAAAAAAAAAATCACACTGAGGAGAAGAGGCACCAGCAGTGTTGTGGCTCAGACCACAGAGGCAGCCAGGAAGAGGAGAGAGAAAAAACAGAAAAACCTCACTGTTCCACCTAATGTATCTCAGGACATTAATTTGCTCTGTAATCACCACACACAGCTCTGATCTTCCCAGCATCATCGCAAGGGTGACAGTTGTACTAGAAAAGCAACAGGGATAATGAGCAACACAAAAGAGCTTTAGGAGGACAATGAAATAAGAACCTGCAGCCTGAAAGGCACTAAAATAAACACACACAACTTACTATTACTAGTAATATTCTGAGATAGCCTGGACCAAAAAAAACCAACACACCCACCCCTATTTTAAACTCTAAACCCCTCACTGTTCTTAGAGACAGGAGGATGAGCAAGAAAAGCTTCTGAGGAGACCAGTCTGAACATCTTGATGACTTTCTCAACTGTTCCTTGCATTTATCCCAAATCTCCACTGCTGCAATCCTAGTCCAGATCCCAGCCTGCGCTTTGGTCATGAAAGCAGCAGCTTGTCTTCATCTTTTCAACAGCCTGTTCAGCAGCTGAAGATGAATTGTGTCATCTTCTGTTGTCCTCTCTAGATTGAGCAAAAACCAAAATAACTACGATTGCTTAAAGTTGTGTTTGCTTCTCCTTTGAGGAATAAAAGACTCAGCAAGTTAGTATTATTTAGGCTTCAGAAGGCTCAATGGCCACTTCATCTTTGGACAAAACCCCTCCAAAGCAAATGACAAAGTCTCTGTAGACTCCATGAGCTCCTGAGAGCCCAGACACATGATCACATCCCACAGAACTTCATCGAATTGCAGCAAGGGATGGAGCTCTGGGAGGAAAAACTCACTAAGACACAAAGTATAAATAATGGAGCTGCACATCCCCATGAGCTGCTCCCTTCAGATCACAGCAGGACTGAAGCAGAGAGGGTTAATATGAGTGAGGATTCATGACCTCAAAGTTGTCGACAGACTCTTAGCACCTCCACAAAACCAGAGATAATTATACAAGTGAACTCCAGGCAGCGACTGTGGATGTTCCCCATGTTACACCAGACCAACCCATATCCCAGTGGGCTGATAACACCAATACCAGATATTTCACAGGAAACTTGGAGCTGAAGAGCAGCTTGACCAGAAGGCAACATTAATAGAATTTAGGCCAATATTGCAATGAACTGCCTTTTAAAATGACACTTAATTACCTACAGATGAAGCAGCCCAGGCTGGTTTTCAGGAGGTTGCAGCTTTTCCCTGTCTGGGTGGCAGGCAAACAGGCTGAAAGATGCTTCAAAAGATCCTGTGAGGATCTTATTAGCAGACAATTTACAGTTGTTACAAGCAGCTTCCTGAGCAAACTGTCTGGGCAGCAGTGAAGCATCTGGATGGTCCCAGCTTTGCCCTGCTGGTGGGTGGTGTGCCCGTCATGAATAACCCTGTACATAAAGCAAGGGATGGGACTTACAGAGAAGGGACTTGTGAGTATTTGGCCTGAAGGTGGTTCAGACACTATGTGATTTTAAAATGCTCTTCAACCCTTTCTGTGCCTGGCAGTTTGAGGAGAAGCTTCTTAGCACATGTCAGAGAAGGTCTACTTCATCCCAGAGCTAATCCAGGGTCTGCTTTCTCCCTCCTCAACCAGAGTAGGCTCTGCTGAAGGGAACAAAATCCATCACAGCAATTACACTGCGCCAACCACTAGTGAATGCAGTCCCAAGAGTGATCTGCAACATCATCTTCCCTCCCAACCCAAAAGAAGCTGTTCAGCCACATGTCTGTCAGTGTGCCTCATTTCACATCTGTGACACAGACCATTATCCTCATCTCACCCAATGAGCAGAGATTAGCACCAGCCTGGGCAGCCTTCATTCACAGCAGCCACCCCAGAAAACTTGAACTACTGCTCCTGCTTCTTACAAGGTTTCCATTAGACCCCACTGCATAGGAGTCACACACCTCAACCAAGACTTCTACAAGAGGAGTACACTGCAATCAGTTCATGGAATCAAAGAATCTCTTAGGTTGGAAGAGACTTCTAAGATCATCAAGTCCAACTGTTCCCCAGCAGTGCTAGGTCCCCATTAAGCCCTGTTCCTCACCCCACATCTCCATGGCCTTGCAGCCCCTCCAGGCACAGGGATTGCACCACTGTCCTAGGCAGACAGTTACAATGTTTTATAACCCTTCCAGTTTCTAACATACAGTCTAAACCTCCCCTGGGGCAGCCTGCAGCCATTTCCTCTAGTACTATCGCTTGCCATGAAGGAGAAGCAGCTGTCCCTCTCCTCACTCCAACTTCCTGAAGTTCAGGGAGCTGTGGAATAGGAGAAGGTCTCCCCTGAGCTTCCTTTTCTCTATTTCAACCACTCCAGTTCCCTCAGCCACTTGTCAGAGCACTTGTGCTCCAGTCCCTTCCCAAGATCTGTTCCCTTTCTCTGGACACACTCCAGCCACTCAATATCCTTCTGGCACACTGACCATCCCAAACCTGACCCCAGGCTTCAAGGTATTGAGTACAGGGAGGGGACGAGTCCTTCACTCCCATCCCCACACAACCTCCTCACTGCCACGGAAACAGTATTTGTGCTACCACACTGCAAAACACATCAAAGCAGAGCTGCGTTAAAGCAAAACATGTTTAACTGGGTTGTCCATCCAGATGTATTTTCCACCCAGGTCCACCTATGGATTGTACAAACGGTGCAACTTCCAGCTATGGAGACACTGTGAAGCTTCAGCAGTTGCTGAACCCCAACCACACGTTCCATGTCTAGAAGTGAAACCCCAGTTTCACCAGTTTCAGCAGCAGAAACCCAAATGATATGTGAGCAGGCTGTAATAGCTCCAGGTCAACTCAATCATGAGCTACAGAAGAAAATAATGCAAAGAACATCACCCTGTTCCACACCATCAGCACCAGCTCAGGGATCAGAATCTCAAACAAGCTGCTACTACTTGCACTCTCACATTGCTCCCGCCTGAATCTGAAGTTGTCCTGGACAAATTCAGGCTCCCACACATCCAGCCCTGGTATCTCAACTCCAAACCCAGAGCGAGCCTGAGGGTACCAAGGAGGACTTAAGGCAAAATCCCTATGGGAGATAAGGTTAATTATATCCATTAGCCCCAAATCAGAACCTTGTCGAACATTCAAGCCAGGAGACACAAAATCCTAACAAAATGCAGTCGATTTAGGGACTAAAACTGCATTACAGCTCCAATTTAATCTACAAAATGCCACCAGCGTGCTCAATTTTGTTCTCAGATTCAACAAGAACCTCTCCTAATACACGTGATCAGCAGATAAGAGACAAAAATCCTATTAAAAATATGGCTTTATACAAAAGGTACAGAATCTCTCCAGAGCAGGGGACAGCCTGAGATATGGGCTCACTGGGACAGAGTTAAAGGGAAGAAAAACCCCCACCTCAGCCTGCTGGTCACACTCCTCTTCATTCACCCTAGGAGCCCACTGGCCATCCTAGCCACAAGAGCGCATTGCTTGCTTATGGTCAACCTGCTGTCCACCAGGACAAGATGACTGAGGAGACCTAGGATGCTGTCTCATATGTATGTCTCCATCTCCATTTTCTAAGAAACACAGGTAAGTGCCAGTCCCAAGAGAACTGGTAAAATCGCAACCACTAAAGAATAATCTTGAAGGCAAATTTATACCTAAAAAGGAGAGCCAAAATAAATAAATAACCAGAGAAGGCTGATGATACAATTTGCAGCTGACACAAGAGCTGGCAAAACAACAAACCATGAAATCAGGCAGCCGCAGAGAACAATCGCTTGGAAATCTCAATCCTCCCCAGCAACTCACACTGCAGGAGAACTGAGAATGAAGGTGCAGATGTAGCACAATCCAGAGCTACAAGGAGCAACCCTGAGAAAATAGCTCTGTGTTAAGTAACGACCCCAAAAAGCTGAAAAAGCAGCTTGAGAGCAGGAAAAGGGCATTTTGGAGAGGGACAGACCTGCAGAGCACCAGCTGTACAACCAAGAAGAAAGGACTTGAAAATCCTAGCCTGTGTTTTAAGCACTGAGACGATTCCGGGTGTTAGAAGAGACTGCAGAGGAGCCTGGGAAGGAATAGCAGAACATCTGCAAGAACTGTTTGTGAGTGATTAGAAATTCAGCTAGGTGTGGGCTCATCTTCAGGTGACAGGCTGAGCACAAGGGAAAGAGGGGGAAGTTCTACAGCCCACAATACCAGGGTGGGACACAAGGTGATCTCATGTCTGCTGGCGTCAGTGGCTCATTTATAATCCAGGAGCATTTACCCTTGCTAGAATATCTATCACTACCTTAAAAAAAGCCAGACGCTGAAGTGGGCAAACACCTCACCAAAGCGCAACAAACCCCATCAGTCAGTAAAGCATAACAAAAATCAGAGAGCTTGAGCATCACAGCTCAGCCAAAAGGTGCTTTTCAGCAACAAGGAGTTTCATTTCCCCAAGAAGGGTACGTGAATTAAGTGATTCTCAGAAGCTCAGATCCAAAAATATTCTGCAAAAATCAAGTAAGGAAAAAAATAAAGATGAAGTACAGCAGCAGCAGGAAGTGGAATTAGGAGCGATGGATATAATTAGTTGAGGTTGAATAGCAGGAAAGACATCCTGAAGTGGATTATTTTGATTCCAGGAGCATCACAGACTCAAAGGAACGCCCCAAAAACTCAGTGGATTTGCTCAGTCAAACATGACACCACTCACCATCAGGTATAAAACCACAAAAATGAGAGAAGAGACCTCGATGGCATCAGAGCCATCAGCACAGCTCATCACCCGATCCCAGGTTGTCATAACGTTTCCTCAAACCTCCCACTTTATGTTTAGAAAGAAATTCCTCTCCTTGAGGAGGGGCAACCCCCTTTGTCCCACATCTACCCAGCACAATGAGGGTCTGGGTCATGCCACTGACTTGCAGAATCACAGCCAAAACAGAGCAGAAAAAAAGGGTTGGAAAGGACTCCAAGACAGCATCTTGTTCTTCCCCTGCTGCAGGGCGAAAATTACTACACTTGCCATTTCTTTTAGCAGCAAACACTCTCCCTGATGGGTTTGGACACAAACCCACCCAGACGGCTGAATTAGTTGGACCTTAAATTTCTGATCTTAACTCCTCCATCACCTACTGATACCGGCAACTCTTCCCCAAGCACTGTGCCATGACAGAAAGTGATAAAAGCACAAGCCCAGCCTAGTTCTGAGCTGCAGTTCCAACAGAAGAAGCCAGTCTCACTCCTGCAGACACATTTCTTCCGTGATGCCTACAAGAAGTGAGTCACTTTTTTAGATTGCCTTTTTTTTAAATAAAGTTTAGTTTGCTCCTTTTTTTTCCCCCCCTAAGTTTCTTTTGCTGGACTTTCCACCTCATCATATTTACCCTGAGCTGCTCTAATTTTCACTCTCAAAATCAATGCAGCAGGTTTTGCTCACACTTCGATCATTATTAGTAATCATTGTTAATAATCCTGATGAGGTACCAACAGTTAATGCCCACAAAGCATAAACCTTTTTCTGCCCCAGATGCTTATTAGCATTTCCTCTGTGGGTATGCAAAGAGCCACATTAAGCCCAATACCTTCTTGTACCTTAATACTATGAAACAAGATCAGCTGTATGTAACAAAAAAAAACCCAACCCACCCACACTCCTCCTCATTCCAGCAGTTCCCAGACGTCCCAACCAGTTTTTTTCAGTTTTGTTAACATACCTCACTCTCAGCATCTTCTACCACTCCAGTTTAAAGGTTTTGTGGGAGAAAAATCAGAAGACTGCAAAGAGTCAAAATAAAATAACCCAAACAACTGGGCGACCTTGCAGCAAGATAAGTCCCAGCACTCCACTGTGCCACAAATCTAAAGTTTTCCTGTCTGAATCTCGTGGCATCACTGCAAATCAAACCACTTAAACCCTTTCATTTTTAAATGAAAACCAGCAACTCGTCTCAAACCTTGAGCCTGCAGAATTTCACTAGTGAAAAGCAAGGAAAGGCTGGCAGGGAGAGGTGGGATGGGAGGTTCCAGCCCTGTTTTACCCCTAAATGCTCCCACCTGGCCCTGTAACTCCCAGTTCAGCAGCTCCCGGGCTGATGGAGAACAGCTGGGAGAGGACAGTAAAATCCTGCCCTGCTCTTGCCACCATGAGCTACAAAGCTAGAGCCAAATTTAAGTTTGAGATAAGGCAGCTATTTAAGATTTGGAAGCCAAGTGCTTATGGAAATCAGCCTATCTTCACATACCTCTCGGCCTGATCAATTTGGTGGCAATGAGCTATAAATATTCCTTCATACCATCAACAACCTCAAGATAACTCATTTTTCTGTATCCAGTGCTGCAAGTGAAGCAATCTGTGTTTGAGATTAAGTTCTTTGGAAAACTTTTGTTTTGCTTCAAAGTGAAGGAAAGAGGGATGAGGTGTCAGTTTGCCAAACTCATCGTGTGATTTTGGCAGGACAGTTATGCCAACTGTACATGGTCTGGCTGGCAAGAACAGATCTTAGAGGTGCATAATGCTTCTAAAACATCATGTTTTTTAAAATAGCGGGTGTTTTCTCATGAGACTCAGACTGGTTAAACAGTAAAGTACCACATAGTTCCAGCAAACGATGCAGCAGAAGTCACTACTGCAAAAACCTTAACCAGCATCACCAAAAAACACCCAAAAATCTGAAACACCATATCCAGCCTGGCCAAAAGGAGCAGAAAAAAATAAGGACAAGGGAATGGCCAATGCTCCTTGACACACAGCTCCTTCCATCCACCCTCCCTTGCACAGCAAAGGCAGATTAAGCAGCAGACTCTCTAGGCTGAAGGGACACTGCAGAAATCACTGGTGGGGTGAGCTAAGGGGAAATAAGATGCTTAATAGGAGAACAAAGGAGCCATTAAGCAAACAGAGGCATTAAGTCATATCACCATCAGGCTGGTAACTGTAGCCATCGCCACAGCCCTGAAATTATGGGGTCTTGCAAAAGGCGTTAGAAACCCCATGACAGGGGTGTTGGAACCGAATGAGATTTGAGGTCCCAACCCAAACCAGTCTGCGATTTTATGATTCTGTGAAAGCAACAGAAGGAATAACTTTGACACATTCAGGGTTCACGGCCCCTCTCCGCCCTCTTCACCATCACCCCCAGAGCTCCCCGAGAGGTTAAACTGGAGGGGCCGAACCCACCGCGAAGCAGCCTCAGGACCCCCGAGCCCGGCCCAGGCCCGGCAGGGAGGGGAAGAGGTACTTCTCATCGACGCCAACTAAAAACTCTTAACAATAATTATTATTCGTGTAAATCCCTGGTTTTGGGCAAGTCTGGGTCGCACCTGAGCGTGGGGCCGATACAGGCCGTGTCGGTGCTCTCGATCTCCCGTAGGATCCGCTCGTGCTCCGCCGCCGTCTCCAGGCTCTCCAGCTCCGCCATCTTTCCCCTCTCCATCGGGGCCGAACCGAACCACCTGCCCCAGCCTAGCCTAGCCCAGCCCGGCCCGGCTCGATTCTCCCCGCCCCGGGGAGCAGCACCAGCAACAGCAGCGGCGACTCCGAACCCCGCCCGCTCCGCCCGGCACGTCGGGAAATGGAGTGCGGGAGGGGAAGGGGAGGGGAATCGCCGCGGCCTGGGCTGGGCCTGCCCCGTACCCGGCAAACGGGGCAGGGGAGGCGCTACCAGCAGCCCCCAGGAGGCGGGTCGGCAGCGGGAGGGGTTGGTGGGGGTCAAAGATGGCAGTGGTTACCGGGCAACACACAGACATAACCCCCTCCACCACCAGCGCCTGGACATGGCGGGGAGGGGCGCGGCCCGGCGGCTGAGCAGAGGGAGCCCCTGAGGGGTGAAGGGGCCGGGGGAGATGGGACTGCAGTGGGAGGGGACACAGCGTCGTGGCCGCGGTAGTGACACGCACCGTGAGGGGACACAGCCCCATGACAGTGACACCCAGCGTGAGGGGACACAGATCCCTGTCCTGTCCCCCGTGGGAACACAGCCTCATGGCCATGATGGCCACTAAGAGGGGGCACAGCCTCATGACGGTGACACCTGTCATGGCGGGACACAGCCCCATGGTAGTGACACCTAACATGAGGGGACACAGCCCCGTGCATGTTACCTACCACGAGAGGATGCAGCCCCGTAGCTATGATACCCACAAAGAGGGGACATAGCCTCATGGCTATGATGATACTCAACGTTGCGGGGGGGACAGTCCCATGACAGGGTCCAGCACCCCACGACCATGACACCCACTATAAGGTGACACAGTCCCATGGCAGACACCTGTGTCCTCCCCCTTGAGGGTATGCAGTGCTGTGGCCATGATAACCACCACAAAGGGGCAGCCAGCTTCATGGCAGGGATCTCACATCTTTCCTTTTGAGGTGACTCAGCTGCCATGGCAGCCACATCCCATCTTGAGGGGATACAGCCCCATGACACAAGACCCACTGTAAAAAGACAGGGCCAATATGGTAGTGACACACACCCCCCCATGAGGGGACACATCTCCATGGCTATGATACCCACCATGAGTGGCACAGACCCGTAGGAAGGACCCCATGTCCTCCCCCATGAGATGACACAGCCCTATGGCCATGATACTAAGAGGGGACATTGCCACCATGATAATGATACCTGCCATGAGGGAACTAAATCACCACAGTAGTAACCCCATCATGAGGGAATACAGCCCTATGGCAGGGACCTTGTGTCCTCCCCCTTTAGGGGATGAAGACACCATGGTGGTAACATCCTCCCTGAGGGACACAGCCCCATGTCCCACTGTAAAAAGACACAGCCACTATGGTAGTGACCCCCACAAAAATGGGATACAGCCCCATGACCATGACACCCACAATAAGGGGACATATCCACCCCTCATTTGCCATGAGGAACACAGCCCCATGGCAATGACATTGTTGTCACCAGCCACTAGGGAAGGTCCCAACATGAATTAACCCCAGGCAAAAGCATCCCCTTGCCCTCAAAGGGTGAAGCTCTTCTCCACCTGCCTCATCCTGTCCCTCAGTCCCATAAAAAATGTCCCACCATCCTGAAAAGGTGCCATTGACCGTGGTTCCAAAGAAAGCTCCTGCTGACATCAAATCTGTCCAGTTGATCCTAAAATGTCCCACGAGCTGCTGAGCTGCAACCCCCACCCTGAGCTGCACCACCCAAGAGGTGTCTGCACCCAAGGACAGGACAGAGCTTTCTGCCCCTGGGAAAAACACCCAGAAACATTCTTGGATGTCAAGGTCTCCTTGAGAATTAACACTCTGCTCATTATTATTGTTACTAATTTGTGTCGTGAAACTGATACAGGAAGGTCCTGTTCCCAGCCACTGGCTATCAGAAGCAGTCGAGCCGTCCTTGCACACACATCCCCCACTCTGCCAGGGGCACGATGCGGGTGAAGAGCAGGACCAAGACAAAGCTGTGCAGCCCACCAAGGGCTTCTGCCTTTGCTTTTATCGTTTCATCTTGTGAGATATAAATAAACTGCACTAATTGCATGAGAATGCCTCTGGCTTCCCTCAGCACTGCCTGCTACAGTTGAAAGCTGCTGGTCTGAATATCCTGCTATCATCACTTAATTAAGAAGTGGAAATGGTTTCAAGTTGTGCCAGGGGAGGTTGAGGTTGGCCATGAGGAAATATTTCATCACCTAAAGGGCTGTCCAGGCCCAGCCCAGGATGCCCAGGGCAGTGGTGCAGTCCCTATGTCTGGAGGGGTTCCAAAGCCATGGAGATGTGGGGTGAGGGACAGGGCTAAGTGGAGACCTGGCTGTGCTGGGTCAACAGCTGGACTCGAGGAACTTAAAAATCTTTTCCAACCTAAACAATTCTGTGATTCTACATTAAGAAAGGGTCTAAAATTTCCCAAACCACAACAACACCACAGCTGGAACAAAACAGGAAGGACAAGGAGAAATCTCCCAAAAACTTTCTTAGTTCACGTGAAGTTCACCAGCTCCCGCACATCATGCCTATGGCTGCCAAATGCAGTGTCGTGCAAGACCAGATGGATGTCGCTTCGGATGTGTTAACACCAGTGAGGAAATCTGTCGTCCGACAGCAGTCACCATGGAGATGTGGTAGAAGCTTTCTGAGGACCAAGAAGCAAAGGGAACACGTCAGCGCTGGAAGGAAAAGTGGATAAAAATAGCAGGATAGTTTGTGAGCCCAGCAGCTCGGCGCTGCCATCGCCCAGGGCTGGGTCGGGAGCGGTATCAGGGGGAAACGCTGTGCATTTTGTGCCAGGCTGCTCCGCCTCAGCAGAAGGCTGGTGCTTTCAGCACCATAGTTTATGGGGGCAATCCCCTACGGTAGAATACTGGGACGGCTGCTCTGAGGAGAAGATCATTTGTGATTTAAACTGCTTTGGACTTCAGATTGCCAAGACGGGCTTTAGGAAATGTGTAATGTGCTGCTCAGTGTGTGAAAAGTATTGAGCTCTGGTGTAAAATCCATACACACCACCATGTAGTGGCTAAAATTATGGGGTTTGCTTAAATCAGTAGAGGCTGGAAGAGGTCTGGAAGATCATCAATGCTAGGTTTGATCCTGGAGGCTCAGGCTCAAAATACTACAGCTAAGGCTCTCAGGAAACAGTCATGTTTCCTCTAGCATGAGGACACTGCTTGGTCCAGTAATCTAACCAGTAATTTTTTGCCAAAATCACCATATTTCAATATTCTCCTTCATCTGGAAGTTGGAGAGTGGTGGAAATTGGTCTATTCTCACAAGGAACAAGCGATAAGACAAGAGAAAATGGCCTCAGGGGAAGTTTAGGTTGAACATTAGGAGAAACTTCTTCCTGGGAAGGGTCATCAAGCCTTGGAACAGGCTGCCTAGGGAGGGGGTTGAATCGCCATCTCTGGACATGTTTCAAAGTTGGGAGATCTGGAGCTTAGGGTCATGGTTTAGTGGTGGCCTTGGGAAAGTTAGGTTAAGGATTGGACTCAATAATCTTGGGGTTTTCCCAGCCTAACCAATTCTTTGATTCTAGCAAGAACAAAGACAATCCATCTACTCCTCAACATTCTGTTGAGGTCATGGGCACCATCAGCCAGACCCACTGGCCATAGGGTGACCTCAAGGGTGATGTCCAGCTGATTATCCACCATCATCTTCAATTCTTTTCAGGTCACTGCCATCTGGAATAAAATTTTCCATGCTGTAGGAAAAGCCACATCCTTTGTCCCCAGACACGTGGCATTCGGTCACCTTCCCATGAATATTCATTGTTTGCTTCTGGCTTGCTGAGCAGCCTGGGACTTGTCCGTATTATTTGCTGCCACCCACACTTTATCCCATCTGAAAGCCCGTCCACAAGAAGTTTATTCTTGCGGGTCACTGACATAAACAGGCTGAATTGGGATTGTTCTCTTCTATTAGTCAAATCATCACGCGGTACCAACACAAATGGATCAAAGATGGTTGTTACCAGCTCATAAGCTCATTGAAAAATGATACTGGGTTTGCCTGACAAATTCCGTTTCCCTTAAAATCCTTCTGGCTGAAGTTAACTCTTTTATGTTCCCTTAATTTCCTTGTAATGAAGTTCTGCATGGTTGTTTATGGGACTGACAACAGCCTGATTAAAACAGATTAAAAGTCTCTCTTTTAATCACTGAGCTCCTGTTAGTGTTTTCCCGTACTCTGGGACTTCCTGAGTGTTCCAAAACTTCCAAAACAAATAAAGCCAGAACCTCTTGACCTGGAAGACAAACCTCCTGGCAGGAACCCATGGGACTTGTCACCCACATTGTTAGACAATCTCAAACTTCTCTGGGCAAATCCCTTCTTTTGGGGTGTGAAGCAGCATCCTGGAGCCCCAGGAACTGCCTCCATGTACATCCCCAGCTTCCTCTGGCTCCCCATCTCTCCCTTCTGCCTTCACAGAATTACAGAAGCACAGAATCACAGAATGGTTTAGGTTGGAAGGGACCTCAGCGATCACCTAGTTCCAGCCTCCCCGCTGTGGGCAGGGACACCTCTCACCAGACCATGTTGCTCAAATCAAACCCCTTTGGCCATAACCCTGCTCTCAGCCAGGCTGGATCATCCTCAGCATTTGCTTTCTCCTACCCAGTCACTTGAAACTGGGCAAGGACAGGCTCCTGGTATTTCTAAAACATCAAGAACACTTGGGTGGTGACTAAGCGCACAAAGTCAGCCGGTCCTGTTTGCTCTGGGTGTGCAAAGACTGACCTTTGTCACCTTCTGCTTCAACTCCAGGAGAATACATCCATCTCCACTGCCTGGAGAGGTGCCTGCATTTCATTTATCCCCCTTCCTTCAGCCACCTTCTGTATTTTTGCTCCACAATGCCAATGGGAAGCCCCTGCTGTGCGCCCATAAAACACAGTCTTGTCCTTCACAGTGGGTAGAGCTCAGGGCTTGGCTGCCCTTTCCTGGGGAGAAGGGGAAAGGGCTGCAGCTGGGATAAGAGGATGAGGACGTGAAGAACCATGGGGAGCTCCTGGTTGTATGGAGGGTTGGAGAAGTGCTGTCAGCAGCTGCACTTTCTGAGAAAAGCCACAGCTCCCTCTGCACTGCTTGCCACCACCCCATACACTTTCATGCCACCCACAGCAGCAACGGCATCCAGCCTGTTTTGTCAGGAACTCACAATGGTGATTCCACCACAGCTGTGCTGCTCTCAGGCAGGTGCCCTCACCTAGACCTGGCTCCATGTGGTTTACTGTATGAGGAAAAGGAAAATAATGTAGTTTTCCTCAACAGACTTATGGGGGAGAATTGTTCAAACCCGAGTGCTTGGTTTATCTAAGTACAAGGACAGGGAACTTTGGTGGCAATGCTAGGGTGAATGTCTTTTGGCACTGGCATTTCCAAAGTTCCTACCACAACTCACGCGCCATGGCATCTAGAATGGATTTGAAGACCAAAGAGATGGATCCATGAGGTTCAGAGCGGCTCCTGAATCTGGAGCTGAACCTGGGATGTCCATGCTGGCCAGAAGCAGTGAAGAAAAGGGCTGGTCTCCTCATCTTTGTTTAGGAGCAGAAGGACAAACACATTCACCATTGAGCCTGAGCACTGCATGATGTGTTTCTACTCCAGATACATCAGGAAATGGTTAGCACAATTGAGTTCTGCTCTCTGACACAGTGCGGGGCTCAGCCACAACAGCAGCTGAAGGGATCACCATTTAAGAGGAGGGAGGCATGACCACCTAACCCATGATGAGTGGATATTTCTTCTCTTTCTGTAAGGAGGAGCTTCCCTTCTCATCACAGATAGCTGCAGGAGTGAGGTTCCTGCTGGTCCTCATTATCCTCACTGCCATGAAGCCCAGCCAGATAGCAGCTCCATGGCATGGAGCAAGAGATCTGCTGGCATCCGCAGCCTCTTCTCCTTAGGAGGTTACACAATTAGCTGCTGAACATGCTGAGATGCCACAGTTGGGGTGGCCTTTGGGCTATTAAAACAAGCAAAGCTCAGGAGTGAAACCACACTTCCAGCAGCCTGTGGGTAGTCATGGCAATGATGACTAACACCAGGGCCACCTTGTATGACTTTGAGTCCAGCCCTTTTAGGGTGGCAACGCCAGGCAGAAATACCCAGGACTCTTCCTGAAAGCTATTGTTAACTGTCCTTGGCAGAGGAATTCAGCAGTTCCTCTCCAATATGCATGAGCCTTGCAGAGTTAGGTCAGCTGCTGCTCAGGACTATCAGCCCCATGGTGTTTCCACCATACTGGCAGCATGTGGGGTGGTATTTCCTCACCGGAAGCCCTCCTGCCTTTCCATGGATTTAGGAGAACCCTCAGAACTGCTGAGAACATTGCAAACACAGCCACAACAGTCCAGTAGCCAAGTGGCTTCATGCCACGACAATTAAGCAGCTCCGCTACCTTCTCCAAGAAATCCAATGGGTACAACCTCAGATGATAGAGGGAGCTGAGGGCAATTCCATGAGCCCCCAGGAGGCCAGTGAGAGGCCTATGGGCTTCGCGCCTTGGGAGCACAGGGCGCGGGGGAGAGTCATTTGTGCAAAGCAGCAGAGAAGTTGCCAGAGGAGTAAAATTTTAGTTGGCTGAAACCTTAATCCTGGGATTGTTTAGCCTGGAGAAAAGGAGGCTGAGGGGAGACCTCCTTGCTTTCCACAATGCCCTCAACTTCAGGAGGTTGGGTCGAGGTGGGGGTTGGTCTCTTCTCCCCAGGAACAAGCAATAGGATGAAAGGAAATTGCCTCAGGTTATGCAAGGGGAGGTTTAGGTTGTCCCTGAGGAACAATTTATTACCCCAAAGGGTTGTCCAGGCCTGGCGCAGGCTGCCCAGGGCAATGGTGGTGTCCTCATCCTTGGAGGGGTTGTAAAGCCATGGAGATGTGGGGTCAGTGTCAGGGGTTAATGGGGACCTGGCAGTGCTGGGTTAGTGATCTTAAAGGTCTTTAGTAAGCAAACTAAGTCTGTAGTTGTGTGAAAATAGGTGAGTACAGCAGCAGCTGCTGAAATTATATTAGTGACACAGAGGAAGCAGAGGAAGAAGTCATAGATAACAGCTCCACCCACCTGAGGTTGATGCAGACTCCCAAACCGGCTAAACACAGTGTCTGGCCTTGGTAAATGATGTGTCTGAGCCAGAGATTCAAACCCAGCAGCAGGACTTCCCCTAGGAGACAAAAGGGATGAGTTCTTTTTTTACAAATGGGTGGAGCTGTCAGGGTGTGAAGATATCAGGAGGTTGAGTAGTGCTGCAGGTTATGAGTTTGGGAAATCATTTTGCTGCAGCTGCAGTGACAAGGAGCCAAGAAGATGCATCACATCAGCCCCAATTTGCCTGAATTTGCACAGAGCAAGGTGTATCCTTGGCACAAGGAGCGAGTCAGACAGCAGGAGGTATCTCAGCGATTTATCATTTAGTTGCAGCTCTGTCCTCCAGTTCCAGCTCTGGTCTGGATGGCCACCAGTTTCCTCCCTCTGGTTTTTTATTTTTAGTGAATATTAGCAAAAGCAACTTCTAACTGCTACAAGAATCTGCTTGCTAGACCCTTGTTCCTACCTCAACACCCTTCAGTGTAGCTTGATGACATGTCAGAGGGCAGAAATGGTCTACAGGAAGGAAAGTCCGGTAAAATGGTGGCCTCGATGAGGCCACAACTGAAGTATTAGGTTCAGTTTTGGGCAGCTCAATACAAGAAAGACATTGAGGAGCTGGAGCAGGTCCAGAGAAGGGCAACATGGTTGGAGAAGGGTCTGGAGAACAAACCTTGTGAGGAGTGGCTGAGGAAGCTGGGGCTGGTTAGTCTGGAGAAAAGGAGGCTGAGGGGAGACCTTGCTGTCTACAACTACCTGAAAGGAGGTTGGAGAGAGGTGGTAGTTGATCTCTTCTCCCAAGAACAAGTGACGGGACAAGAGGAAATGGCCTCAAGTGGCAGCAGGGGAAGTTGGACATGAGGAAAAACTTCATGGAAAGGGTCATCAGACCTTGGAACAGGCTGCCCAGAGAAGGAGTTGAATCTCCATCCCTGGATGTGTTTCAAAGTGGTGGAGATGTGGAGCTTGGAGCCATGGTTTAGTGGTGGCCTTGGGACAGTTGGGTTAATGATTTGACTCGATGATCTTGAAGGTCTTCCCCAATCTAAACTCTGCATCTGTGATTTCCAGCTGGCCAATTCTGCATTGAGCACAGCTACGTGGGACAGGGTGCATTGCCATGCTGGGGACCGGGGCATGAAACTTGATGCAGGAGATCAGAGCCGCCAAAATGGAGAGATCTGGCAGTCACTGAAGCAAGTTCTGCTATCAAGAAGCTACTTGTGAAAAAAATACACGTTTGCTGTCTTATTTTTTTTTTGCTGATGATTCTTAATTTCACCGAATGTGTAAGATTCACTTTAGCAAAACAAATATCACTCTTGGGTTTTTGCCATACCATGAATTTTTAATGCTTGATTAGGACGCCAGAAGGTTCCAGCCCACTCTGTGACTGCTTAATGCTTAATGAAGCGAAACATCGCTTCGTTACCTGCTCACACACCACTGGGACCATCTGTCCTCAGGAAGTGACAGCTGGGAAACCAGGTGCAGCTGCCAGTTCATTCCACACAACCCAGGTACCCCCTGGAAAACCCTATTTCAAACTTCTCTGTGCTCAGAGATATTTGTATTTCTTAAAGAGATTTTAAGGACTCTTTGGGATCAGACAGCGCTAATGGGGCCTTAACATGCTTGAGGGTCTGTGTCAACCTTATGAAGGCCAAGAACAAGGCCCTGCTTCTCAGTCAGGGCCTGCTTCATTATCAGCACAGGCCGGGGATGAAGGGATGGACAGCAGCCCCAAAGGAGAAGGACTTGAGGATTCCAGTGGGTGAAAAGTTGGACAAGAGCCAGCAACGTGCATTCACAGCCCAGAAGACCACCGTGTCCTCCACTGTGTGTCCAGCAGGATGGGCAGGGCTGTATTCCTCTACTCTACTCTGGTGGGACTGCCCTCAGCACAGCAGAGACCTGGAGCTGGTGGAGCAAGGCCAGAGGAGGCCCCAGAAAGGCTGCTCTGAGGATGGAACCTGCTGCTGTGAGACCAGGCTGGGAGATCTGGGTGGTGCAGCTGGAGAAGCTCCAGGGAGACCTTAGCGCAGCCTTTCAGGGCTTAAAGAAAACAGAATGAAGAGGGACTTTTATCAGGGCCTGCTGCGACAAGACAAGAGGTGATGGGTTTAAACTGAAAGAGGGGAGATTTACCTGTCCCGGGTTCCCCAGTGACATGACTGAAGCCCCATCCCTAGGACCATGTCAGGTCAGGCTGGACCTTGGGGCTCTCGGACATCTGTTGTGGTTGCAGATGTCCCAGCTCCCTGCAGGGGTGCGACTACAGAAGCCGCGAACGTCCCTTGCACCCAAAGTCCGACCACCCGGCGCCCTACGCACTTTCACTTGTGCCTCGGCTCCGGTCACACCCATTTCATACGTCATCACCCCCTCGACGACCAATGAGCTCCCTGAGCGGGCATCACGTGCTGCCTCCTCGCCCCGCCCTTCTTTGCCGAGATGGAGTCGGCTGCGGGGTCCGTAGCCGGTGCTGGGCGGTGGCCGGCGACCTTTTGCGTGGTGACGGGCGCGTCGCGGGGCTTCGGGCGGGCCCTCTCGCGGCTGCTGGCGACCCGGCTGGGCCCGGGCTCGGCGATGCTTCTGCTAGCGCGGTCGGAGGCCCAGCTGACCCAGCTGGAGGAGGAGCTGCGGGACGGCGGCGCAGCGTTGCGGGTCCGGGCTGTGGTCGCCGATCTGGGTTGTGAGAGCGGCGTGTCGCGGGCCGGGGACGCGCTTCGTGAGATGCTGCGGGAGGCGGTACCCGACCGACTGCTGCTCATCAATAATGCTGGTAACAGACTCCCCAAATACCCGCAAAATCCAGCGAAACCACCCCAAACCCTGCAAAACCACCCCAAATACCCGCAAAATACCGCAAAACCCTGCAAAAATCCGCAGAACGCTGCAAAAATCCTCAAAACCCTGAAAACTCCTGCAGAACCATGCAAAACCCCACAAAATCCCTTCAAAACCCCGAAAAGCCCTGCTAAATCACCCCAAATACCCTCAAAGTATCACAAACCCTGCAAAAAACCCTCAAAGCCCGGCAAAAAACCACAAAACCCTGCAAAACCCTTCAAAATCCCACAGAACTGTGCAGAACTCTGCAAAAAAAGCTCAGAACCCTGCAAAACCCCACAATCCCCTACCAAACATCTGCAAAATCCCACACATCCCTGGGTAGCTCATCCCATCATTCTTTCATTAAAGTATTAAATTTGGGGATGGTTTAGTGCTGGGACATTGGTTTGATGCTACTCATGAGGTTTTGACTGTCGCTGGTGGTATAGGACCATCTCACCGCTATCATACAGTCACAGAATCCCTTTGGGTAGAAGAACTTTAAGATCAAGTCCAACATTTGATTCAGTGCTGCCAGGTCACCCCTAAATCGTGTCCCATGTCCACATGTTGTTTGGATACCTCCTGCTCTGCTTCATCAGTCTGAACCTTCAGAGGAGCTTTGTGGTGCTTCATGTCCAGGTTTTAATGTCTCTCAGCTTGTTTTCACCCAGTTACTGGTGGGTTTGGTAGAGCTGGACTCAATGATCTTAAAGGTATTTTCCAACCTAAATGATTCTATGATTGTTGACTACTGTCTACAACTACCTGAAAGGAGGTTGTGAAGAGGTGCGGGTTGGTCTCTTCTCACAAGGAACAAGTGGTAGGACAAGAGGAAATGGCCTCAAGTAGCACCAGGGGAAGTTTAGGTTGGACATGCGCAAAACTCCATGGAAAGGGTCATGAGGCCTTGGAATAGGCTGCCCAGGGAGGGGTTTGAATCACCATACCTGGACGTGTTTCAAAGTCATGGACATCTGGAGCTTAGGGCCATGGTTTACTGGTGGCCTTGGGACAGTTGGGTTAATGGTTGGACTTGATCTCGAAGGTCTTTTCCAAACTAAATGACTCTGAAATGAGACCATACTGCAGGAGTTGTATCTTTCCCTGACTTGATCCTGAAAAAGGAACAAACAGGAGAACACATGGTGGACCTTGTACTTCAGGCTGGAGGTTGGCAGCTGTTTGTTTTGGTAGGGCTGTGTCCTTTGTCCCTGCTGTTGTTTCATGCAGGTGACATGAAAAACATAAGTGGAGCTGCGCTGTGCTGAGCTCCTCACTCTGCTGTGAGACCCTGCTGGATCTTGAGCCAACAAAACTTGTTCTCTGCAACGGAGTGTTGCATGTGGAAACATAGGAGCACAAGGGGTGTGCTGTGTTGGTGAACCTGTCGTTACTGTCCTTCCTTTCCAGGCTCCCTGGGAGACATCTCCAAATCCTTTATTGATCTCACCAGCCTAGAGGAGATCAACAACTACTATGCATTCAATGTCAGCTCAGCACTTTGCCTCACCTCCATCGCCCTGAAAGCCTTTGGGAAGCGGCCTGGCTCGACCAGGACGGTGGTGAACGTCTCCTCGCTCTGTGCTTTGAAGCCCTTCAAGAACTGGGCACTGTACTGCAGCGGGAAAGCTGCCCGGAACATGATGTTCCAGGTGCTGGCGCTTGATGAGCCTGATGTCCGTGTGCTCAACTACGCCCCAGGTGAGGCCCCACCTCAAATCCTAGGGTCGGTTCTGGGCTCCTCACTCACTACCAGAAGGACATTGAACAGCTGGAGTGTGTCCAGAGAAGGGCAGTGGAGCTGGGGAAGGGTCTGGAGCACACGTGCTCTGAGGAGCAGCTGAGGGAACCGGAGGGTTTTAACTGGGAAAGGGGGGCTCAGGGGAGACCTTCTTGCTCTTCATAACTCCTTGAACTTCAGGATGTTGGAGTGAGGTGGAGGTCGGTCTCTTCTCCCAAGAAACAAGCAACAGGATGAGACAGAACAGCCTCAAGTTGTGCCAGGGGAGGTTTAGGTTGGCCTTGAGGAACAATTTCTTCTGTAAGAGTGTTGTCCAGGGCTAGCCCAGACTGCTCAGGGCAGTGGTGGAGTCCCTGTGTCTGGAGGAGTTGCAGAACCATAGAGATGTGAGGTGAGGGACAGGGGTTAGTGGAGACCTAGCAATGCTGGGGGTTAGTTGTTGAACTCAAGGAGCTTGAAGGTCCTTTCCAACCAGAATGATTCTGTAAAGAGAGAAACTAACAAGTTTTGCTTTGCCCTTACTTTGATTTCTTCTCACTGTTTCCCCAGGTCCTCTGGACACAGACATGCAGCTCTTGGCCCGGACCAAGACTGGAGACCAGGAGATGCGTCAACTTTTCCAAAGCCTACAGAAGAATGGCCAGCTCATAGATTGCACTGTGTCTGCGCAGAAGCTTGTGAATCTTCTGGAGGAGGACACCTTCTCCTCTGGTGCCCACGTGGATTTCTTTAGCCTCTGAGTTACTCTCACCTTCACCTTTGCCGTCCTGCTTTGTTTCCTGCCAAGCTGTTCTTTGAGTGCCTCCATTGTTTTTGGTGACCACCTTCAAATCCTGGGTGCTGCACAAGTTGCAAGAGAAGGAGCTCCATGTGCCTTAGAAATCCTCCTAGTGTCCCATGGGCATGGGGGGATGTTTCTGCTTCACTGAGCCTTCCTAGGCACTGGCTGGGATTTCTCATCTGCTGGAGATGAAGGAGCAGAGATGGCTTTTCCGAGGGAATGAGCATGGAATTCTTAAAGCTGTAGTGTGCTGGAGAGGGGGTGAGACAAGGAGATACTAGGACACATGAGGTCAGGTCAGAAAACTATCCCAGAAGTTCTCAAAGAAGCCAATGGTAGGGTTAGAGCCAAGTGTCATTGTGTCCGTCCCCTTTTCCCCACAGGAGCTGTGTGCTCAGCACCTGAGCAAGTCACCAAAGAGCAGAAGAACCAATCCTGGGACTGGAGGAAATGGTGGTGCTCAGCCCTGAGTCCTGACTCTCCTTCCTTGTCTCCTTAGTGGTTTGTCCAGACTCCAGCAATTCTGGAATCATGTCTGTGTGAGCTTTGTGCATTAAGACATGGAGCAAAGCCTGTCCCTGTGGCTTTTGCCCAAAGGCCATAAATCACCAGGACAGGAGGTGGCTGGAGAGGGAGATGTCGGTTCTGGGAGGTGTGCCTGGGGTCCCAGGAAGCCCGTGCCCAAACACAATACAGGATAGATCTCATTGAGACACAGCCCCACCTTCTTGCTGCCTCTGTGTAGTTCAGATGTTGTCTCCCTGGATCTACAGTCATTAAAAGTTTCATGTCTTGTCTGGGTCTTCTGCTGTATCTATTGAAGTGGATAAATTTGGGAGAGGGTGGGAGGAGGGTTAAGTGCTACCTTCATGATCTCCTGCAACCCTGTTCTTCCATCTCTGAGCCCATCCATTAACTCTGTGTTAACTTGATCCTGCCAAGCTCAACCTTTACTCTCCATCTCTGATCATAGAATAGAATCACCAAGGTTGGAAGAAACCTCCAAGATCATCAACTCCAACAATCAACCCAACCCATAACATCCACTAAACCATGTGCCCTAGCACCACATCTGCTTGTTTTTTTGAATACCTCCAGGGTCGGTGACTCCACCACCTCCCTGGGCAGCCTGTTCCAAGATGTTTGGAAGATGTTTAGTTTCACCTTTCCTTTATGCCTCCAAAACTCATTATTATATTAACAACCTCTGGTCCTCATTGCACTGGTAGTTTTCCCATGGTTTCATGCCTGGTGGTGGCCAGGGTGGGCTGTGAAACCTGGAACCCCCATCTCCTCACCCTGCATCCGTATGGGCTTTTCCCATCCTCTCTTGGGCAGAGATTTTTGTTGGGATCTGCCTTTCTGTCAGAAAGAACCCCAGTGCTCAGAGCTGGTGGTCCCAGTTCTGCCCTTACAGAGTCACAGAGCATGGGCTGTACCAAAGCTGGGCTGGAGATGAAAGCACCCTCCAGAAAGGCTCAAGGAGACCCAAATTGCAGGAGAAGGCTGCTCTGGGGACAAGACCAGCATGGTACCAGCTAGGAGGGACATGCAGGTGGGTTCTTCAGGGTAAGAGACAATGGGAAAGATGAATTTTCAACCACGTTGAGGTCTGATCATCCCCCAGTGGCTGCAGTTCAGCAGCAGCTCTGTCTTGGAGCATCTGCTTCAGGGTTTGTAGTATCACAGAGGTGCCACTTGAAACCAGGCACTTCTCCAACCCAAACCTCTTCTCCAAGAGAACACATGTAGGCAGGGAATGGTGACTTGACATAGGGAAGTGCAGATCACAGAATCACAGAACATTAGGGATTGGAAGGGACCTCAAAAGATCATCTAGTCCAATCCCCCTGCCAGAGCAGGATCGTCTAGATCCAGTCGCACAGCAACATGTCCAAGAACATCTTGCTTGTCCCTGTCCTTTTAACCAGGAACCTCTACAGCTGCTCAGAGACAAAACCTGTCACCAATATCAAGCAGATACCAAATGAATTTTACTGGTTCAACCACAGGCAGCTCAGTGGAGTAAGTTCGTCTTCAGCATGGCCACTCCACGCTTTGTGCTCCAAGCTGGTTCCTGGATGTTATAATTTTTAGGGCTTTCATCTCCTTGGACCTACTGTGTATGTGATGAGGTGCTGGGCATCGCTTGGTGATCCCCAGGGATGTGCTGATCTTATGACTCCTGTCCCATGGAATCATTTATGGTGGAAAAGACCTTAAAGTTCATGGACTACGACCCTTCCCCCAGCACTGCTAGGTCCCCACCAACCCCTGTCCTTCACACCACATCTCCATGGCTTTGCAACCCCTCCAGGGGTGGGGACTCCACCACTGCCCTGGGCAGTCTGGGCCAGGTCTGTACAAACCTCTTGCAGAAGAAATTTTTCCTCATGGACAACCCCTGGAACAACTTGAGGCTGTTTCATCTCATCCTTTTGCTTGTTCCTCTGGAGAAGAGACTGACTCTCACATCCTCACAGTTCAGGGAGCTGTGGAGAACAAGAAGGTCTCCCCTGAGCCTCCTTTTCTCGTTAAGACCCCCAGTTCCTCCAGCTGCTCCTCAGAGCACTCATGCTCCAGTCCCTTACCCAGTTCCGTTGCCCTTCTCTGGACACGCTCCAGCCCCTCCATGTCCTTCTGGAAGCGAGTGAGTGGCGCAGAACTGACCCCAGGAGTTGAGACGGCGCATCTACAGTGCCCAGTCCAAGGGGACAATCTCTGTACTGGTCCTGCTGGCCATGCTGGTGCTGCTTCATTATGCATAGCTCTGCCCAGGCAGAAGCACCTCTGATGCTTTCAGGGCATCTTCTGGGTACCAGCACCCCCTGCCCAGGGAGAGGACGCAGTACCCACACCCCATGGGTCCCACCAGCTTCTGTGCACCCAGGGTTGCTGCGAACTTCAATGGCCGAACGAACTGAATTCGTTTTCTCCCCTTTTCTAGCATTTTCTGTGACCAGCTGAGGGCGTTCCAACACCAGTTAACAGCCACCTGCCAGTGCTTTGGAGCCTCTGATGGAGCCGTGGGCTGTTCAGGTGGGATGGAGCGACCTCAGCCTTCCGGGATGTTTTTTTGCTCCTGCGGTTTTATTACTATTAATGCAAATTTTTTTTAATCTCAGTTTTTGTTCATCCATGGTCCATGTCCTGGAGCCATGGCACTTCTCCAGAGAGTCGGGTAAAAAAGTTTTACAAAGGTATTTTTTAAGAGGAAAAAGAAGTTTTGAGGCCTCCTAACTTCAGAGGTTGAAGCTCACCTGGGTTAACATGACAGGTCCTAGGGGATCCCCAATATTCCAGAACCCTACAGATGATGGGAGTCAACCTGAAAGGAGCTGCTTATCTCCTCATTCCCAGGAAGGGCTGTCCAGCCCCAGTGAGAGGGTTCCCGTGGACAGCCTGTCCCCTCATGTGCCCCCAACTTGCTCTGAGTTCACATATCTAGAAGAAAAGTGATTTATTTTCTGCTGGGGAGGTCAAAAAAGCAGGACAGATGTGATGCCAGTGCCGGGCACTTCCCAGCCACAGCAAGTTCTGTACTGGGAGGGTGCTGGGGGGTGGGGTGTCTCCCTGAGCCCAGCGAAACAGGGGGAGGCAAAGTTGGAGTGAGAGATGTGCAGGTGCATCCCCATGTGACAACCCTATAAATGACCTCAGGAAACGCTGCAATGGCCTCCAGAGTACTTTGGGGCAGGAAAGGAATCCCAGAACCCCAGACAGATGGGGTTGGAAGGGACTTCTGGACATCACCCAGTCCAGCCCCTCTGCTCCAGCAGGATCACCCAGAGCAGGTGCCCAGGATAGGTTCAGGAGGGTTTGGGATCTTCCCAGATCAGGAGACTCTACAGCCTCTCTGGGCAGCCTGTTCCACACACAAAATCAAGACGATTCTCCTCGTGGATGTTCAGGTGGAACTTCCCAGGTTCCAGTTTGTGCCCGTTGCCCCTTTTCCTCTCACTGGGCACCACTGAGCAGAGTCTGGCCCCATCCTCCTGCCCCTACCCTTTGGCTGTTGCTCAGCATCGATCAGATCTCTCTCAGCCTGCTCTGCTCCAGCTGAACAGCCCCAGGGCTCTCTCTCTGCCTTTCCTGGGCACAGAGATACTTCTCAGCATCTTCACAGGCACCACTGGACTCTCTCCAGTACCTCTTTCTTGACTTGGGGAGGTCAGAACTGGACCCAGTGATCCAGAAGTGGCCGCACTAGGGGCAGAGCGGAGGGGAAGAAGAACCTTCCTTGACCTGCTCAAGTGTGTTAGGAGTGCCACTACATGAGCAACTGGCCCCAGCTCCCCAGGGGACCCTCTCCAGCCCCCTCGTCACACCGGGTAGACACTGTGCTCTTTGTGCCCCTGGTGAAACGCAGGCAACTGCGTTATGAAAGGAGTCAAAGTCACTGCTGGGGTTTTGTTTGCACCAGTCTAACTGGGTCCCTGGGATGGCAGCAAGCCTCTCAAATCCCCCCCAAATCCTCCCAAATTAAAACCATCATGTACCCAGTGACCTCCCAAATCTCAGCTGCTAACCCGGGCTGCCCCCAGCTCAGCAGGCTGAGAGGCTGCAGCCATGTTCCTCTGCCCTTTATTAAGGGTTTCTCAGCAGAGAGGAGAAGAAGACCTTTATTTTCCCATCTGGTGGCCAGAAATGCTGAGTAGGGTCCTTTTGGCCAGGACACCCCGTGCCCAGCAAGCTTCTTGCTCACAAACAATCGGCTGCCTCCAGCCAAGAGGCCAAAGGTAAATGAGTTCCTGGATGGGGGTAAAGGTCTGGAGGTGCCCACACTTCCCACCCAGGGACCTCCATCCTGTGTGCAGAGACCCCCTGAGATGTCCATGGAGACACCAGATGCTTCAGAAAACCTCCCACCTCCCTCTGCCACAAGCCAAGGGCTTTGTGGGGTGGCTTTGCAAGGTCTTCTCAGGGCCGTGGATGGGATGTCCATGGATGTTCATGGATCCCAAGAGAGTTAGAACAACAAACATTGTTCTGCTGAGCTTGCAGGGCTCTCACCAACTCCTGCCAAGAAGGAATAATGCATCCTCCTGCCTGTAACACTCCACACTCCTCACCCTCAGCCTCATGAGCTGCTTTTATTTTTCTCCCCAGTCTGCAGTCCCCTGCTTGCAGTGGTCTTGGCAGTGAGCAAGGAGAAGGCCTCCTGGAGCAGCCGTTTAATGTGTAACGAGGGACCCACTGGTCCATCAAGGAGAGATGAGAGATTAACCCAGTTTAGAGCCAAAGAGCAGCGGGTTTTCTGGTAAACTGTCCTGTTCCTGTGAGCCTCAAATGCCTTTAATGAGTTATTATTTACTCTGCTATGGAGGTTAATGGGGGGGCACTGCAGAAATGATCTGTGATTAATTAAACCATCTTCACCCAGCGTGGACACAGCCCTGGGATCACTGGGCTGGGACCAGTGTGGGATCCCTGGCTTCGGCACCACTGTCAAACTCCCACCCACCAAATTCATCAGTGATCAAACTGGGTCCTTCCCAGCAACAGCCACCTCCAGTGGGAAAGAGCTGCCAGCAACAGGAGATTTTCCTTGTCCTTTCCTTTTGCAGCTTCCAAAAGCCAGGCTTTGTCCTGTTAGTTGCTGTGGGATGCACCCAGGCACAGCTGAAGACCCTTTCTCTCAGTTATCTGCTGCTGAGCCAGAGGCAGGTTGTGACTGAGCTGCCCCTGTAGTTCTTGTGGTATGTGGGGACACCAGCCATCCCCAACACCCACTGCTCCGTGTCCCCTTTCCTTCAGCAGAGCAACCAGTTCGGAACAGCACATCCCTCCTCCTCAGCCTCCACAGACCATCCTGCAGCGCATCCTCCTCCCCCTGTATCCACAGCAAAACTCTTTCCAGGCACCCAATGATCCCAGTGGATCCCTCTCCTTCCCTTTAGAATCACAGACCGGTTCAGCTTGGAGGGGACCTCAGAGATCACCTAGTTCCAACCTCTTCCCATGGGCAGGGACACCTCTCACCATAGCAGGTTGCCCAGAGCTCCACCCAACCTGGCTTTGAACACTTCCAGGGATGGAGCAGCCACAGCCTCCCTGGGCAACCTGTTCCAGTGCCTCAGCACCCTCCCAGGGAGGAATTTCCTCCTAAAGATACTGGAAGACCCCTGAGCACTGAGTTTAAATTGAAAACATTGAGCAAACCCTGCCGCATCCATCACCTGCAGCCCCCCCTCTTTATGGGATCCCATCTGAAACAGGATCACAGAATCACAGAACCTTTAAAATTGGAAGAATCCTCCAAGACCATCTGGTCCAACTGCCAACCCAACCCCACCGTCCCGACTAAACCCTGTTCCCTAGTGCCCCATCTTCATGGTTTTTGACCCCTCCAAGGATGGCGACAACACCCCCTCCCTGGGCAGCCCATTCCAGTCCCTGACCACTCTGCCAGGGAAGAGAGTTTTTTTTCCTGATGTCCAACCTAAAGCTGCCCTGGCACAACCTGGGCGCTCTTTCCTCTTGTTCTACCCAAAGCACCCTGTTCCTTAGGATCGTCCCAGTGCTCCACCGGCAGCACGGCCTCACCCTCCCGGTGCCAGCGCCGGCAAGAGCTGCCGCATTCGCATTCGTGCCGCGAGCGCACTTGTCAGCCGAGCTGTCAGCCGCTCCCGTAATAGGGCCACGGCGGTCACTCGTGTTGGGAGTAAACACAGCGGAACCTGAGAAAACAAGAGCAGAGCTGAGCCCGGGTGCTCGCGGCGACGCTGCGCCGGAGCAGAGTTTGTGGAGCCTGGTGGGGTGCACGGGGATGCCCAACCGCAAGCCCCAACCCAGCGCGGCAGGGCTGTGGGGATGCTGTTGGTTCGCCCCAGTGTGGAAAACAGAGACGAAAAGATGAGCAGGGTTGTTTTGGAGCTGGGGCATGCAGGAGCTGCTCGGGGACATGAGGTGGTGAAGCTGCAGGTGGGTGGTTTTGAGCTGAAACCAGCTCTGGCAGGAGGAAAACCACTTTTTGCTTCATTTTTTGGTGGGGGGGGGAGGTGTTTACCTAAGGAGTGACATTTTACTCCTACCAGAGCTGCCCTGAGCCTGGGGAACTCGCTAGGAGAGAAGGTCCAGCCTCCTGCCACCCT
>JAOXOE010000405.1:40191298-40222520 GCA_028565055.1 Phoeniculus purpureus | reverse complement strand
CTGGAAAGAGAACAAACTTTCAAATAATTTCTTAAATAACCATTTCAAGAAACAAGAGCTTTTCTTCTTTCATCCCCACAAAAAGGCAGAAATTTTTGCTCGGGACCACAAGCTGTCAACTTCCCAACAAACCCACACACTCCGCCCACCCCCCCTCCACCGAAATCCCACTTAACTCTCTATTGTAAACAGCATAGTATTGCGCTACCACATCAATCCAAAAAAATTCCTGAAGGAATTATTATGGTGTTTGATTCAACATTTGCTCAGCATATGCCGCTGAGCCCAAGGTATTCAGGATGTTAAGGCTCCTACAAAGCTTTGGGGTTCAAAAGGACCAAGCAGGAGACACAAGAGCCTTGCCTGGGTGCTATTGTTTTAGCCAGAGTGAAATCCCAAAGAGAAGATGGCATTTGCCTCCTGCCTACACACACACACACCACCCCCCCAAAAAAAAAAAAAAAGGCTCAAAGCTATCTCCAAATTGGGCTGCTCCCAGCCAGATCAAGCTCTTGGGCACCACCTGAGTGGCAAGTGAATGTCATTCTCCAACCTACAAGTATGGTTTCCACCACTGAGACTTTGAAGTTGCTGCCTGATATGCTGGGGACAGATTCCATCTCATCACGTCCTGTCTTCCTTGAAAGTCATCTCTGATTTTGAAGGTCTCTTTCAGCCAAACAACTCTATGATCCTACAGGATCACAGAATCCTTCAGCTGGAAAAGTCCTTCAAGTTCATTGAGTCCAACCATTAAACCAGCACTGCTAGGTCCCCTCTGCCCCTGTCCCTCAGCAGCATCAGGGGAGATTGAGATGAGATCTCAGGAAGAAATTCCTTCCTAAGGAGGATGGTGTCGAGGGTGCTGAGGCAGTGGAATAGGTTGCCCAGGGAGGTTGCGGCTGCTTCACCATTCCTGGAAGTATTCAGTGCCAGGTTGGACAGGGCTCTGGGCAACCTGGTCTGGTGAGAGGTGTCCCTGCCCAGCGTAGGTATCTGGAGATACCTATATGTGGTACCAACAGTACCTCTACAATCCCAAAGACTTCTGCATAAAGCTGATGCCTCAAACCAGAAACGACGTCTTCGACCCACGTCTCTCCCTTCACCATAGAAAAGCTGGAAGTGTAAGCAGACAAGTAGCCTCTGCCGAGGATTATCACAGTGGAAATGAAAAATCCCTTATGAAAACTCTTTGGATCTGCCACCCTTGCAGCCGTCCCGGCGCCTGGCAGCAGGAGAAGGATTTAGGTTGACCATTTAAACTTTCTGCAGCAGCAAAGAATTCCTCATACCAAGATTTCGGAAACAGAAGGATTATAGAAGCCACCCACACACAGCCAACATTAACTCGTTGTGGAAATTCAAGATAATAAATGCCATCGTTTTGCCTTGAATGTTACATGAAAAAGTTTTATATCTATTTTTTCCCCCCAAAAAATGAATGTTTTTTTTCTCCATAAATTAGAAAAATCAAAAAACCCCTTTAGTTCACAAAGACAAGGAATTAACACACTAATGTAAATTCATCTCTGCTGATGGAATAGACTTACCCAGGCTCTACAGTAAAAGACCTGTCACTCACTAATTTGTAACTCAAATTTAGGATTTATTGCATAAAAATGATCCCATAAAGCTTTTTTCCCCCCCATCTTTTTTTCAAAAAACCTGTAGAGGATGAGTTAAAGCAATGGAAACAGCAGAGGGAAGACTGTGAGAGGAAACCTGGATGGGCTACTCAACCGCTGGCTTATTAATAGGCACAGATGCAGAGTAAAAGGGGAATTGAGTGACTTTCAGAGGTGGGGACACAGAGGTTTGTAAAGGATTTTAGTCTCTTAGTTATGTATTTTATTGCCTGGGCAAGATGCTGCTGCAGGTTCTCCAGTATCTAAAAGGACAAACTTAATCTGCAGCCTTTTGCTCCAGATACAGCGCTTCTGAGGGCTCGTCATAGGTACCCCCATAATTAATCCCACATAATTAAATCTTTCAAGAATCTAAAACACTGCCCAGAGAGGGGGCTGAATTGCCATCCTGTGATGTGTTTCAAAGTCATGGAGATCTGGAGCTTAGGACCATGGCTTAGCAGTGCCCTTGAGATAGCTGGGTCCATGGTTGGACTCTATGATCTTGAAAGCCTTTTCCAACCTCAATGAATCTGTGACCTAAAGCTGGAGACAAGCACAGCCTTTGTGTTAGAGACATGAAAGATCTGACGGACTAGACTGGTAGCAACTCATTTGACGCTCACTTTTCATCATGGCTTTTCTTCCTCTCCTTTTGTTCCTGAGGCCCAGTCTCACTTCTCCATTTTTTTCCGAGAGTCATCAAGGAGTTCTGCTCTACCCTTGGCTCCTGTCACTTTGGGTGTTACAAAACTAAGGGAGTAGCCACAGTGGATGGAGCCAGAGGTCTCTTAATTGCAGCTTCCACTAGTCATAAGCTTCCCATTAAGATAAGCTGCAGGAACTGGTGATGTTTATACTACAATAATTCATGTTATCGGCCAGCGCCTTTGGAGCTGTTAACTGCAGAGACAGAAGGGAGTGCCACAGGGAGGAGAGGTCCTGCTGGCTGTGAAACACTTGTCAGGAGAGTGGGAGAACCAGAAGAGCATCTGCTTGGTGGAAACCAGGAACTGTGTCCTAAACAGGGTTTTATGCCTCTAGGGTCACTTTTGATTCATGGAATTGTTGAGGTTGGAAAAGACCTTCAAGATCACAGAGCCCAAACATGAACCCAACTGTCCCAAGGCCACAGCTAAACCATGGACCTAAGCTCCATATCTCCACCACTTTGAAACATATCCACAGATTGCAAGTCAACCCCCTCCCTGGATAGCATCTTCCAAGGCCTCATGATCCTTTCCAGGAAGAAGTTTTTCCAAATGTCCAACCTAAACTTTCTCCAGCGCAAATTGGGCCACTACCTCCTGTCCTGTCACTTGTTCCTCATGAGAGGAGATCAAACCCCATCTCTCTCCAACCTCCAATGTCTACTCTGAGCCTTCTTTTCTCTGGACTAACCAGCCCCATCTCCCCCAGCTGCTCCTCACAAGGCTTGTCTCAGGGATTTCCCCTCCCTGCTCCCTTCACTAAGAGCAACAATGATTTAATAAATGCTTTTAAAAAAAAAATAAAATAGCTTGGCTGGCCAGAGTCAGTCCAAGAAAGCCTTTAGTCCGAGATCTCCAGTGAAACAGGACATAAGGGATTGATTGCTCAAGTTTGAGCAGTCCTTGGGCCCCTACTTCGATAATCTTTACAGCTCACAGGAGCCATTGAAGTGGTTTCCAATAGCTAAAGCCTCAGATCAGGCTGTCAAACACTGGGACTAGTAAAGTTAGAGCAAAAAAGCTCCAAGTGTTACTCTGCCCTTCCAAACAAGGAGCACACACTCCAAATTAATAATTTGCAGTGGAAGCTTCATGCTCTGCTTTGACCCAACCCCTTCCACAAGAAAGTCCTAACAGCACAATTCCACTCCAGCCCTTTCTCACCCTGTTCCACCTCTGAACATGAAAATTTCTGATCAAATTGCATCCTTTACACCCTGATTCGCAAATGCACTTAGAATCATAAAACAATTAGTTTGGTTGGAAGAGATATTCTGGAACTACCAGGTCCCCCACCAAACCCTGCACCTCATCCCACATCTCCACAGCTTTGTAACCTCTCCAGATGTGGGGACCCTATCACCACATGCTGGGCAGCCGGGGCCAGCCCTGGACAAGCCTTAAGCAGAAGAAATTGTTCTTCAGGGACAACCTCAACCTCCCCAGCACAACTTGAGGTTACTTTCTCTTGTGCTGGGAGAAGTGACCAACCCCCGCCTGGCTCCAACCTCCTCAAGTTCAGGGAGTTGTGGTCAGCCAGGTCTCCCCTGAGCCTCCTTTTCTCCCGTTCAACTCTCCCAGTTCTCTTCAGCTGCGGCTCAGAGCACTTGTGCTCCAGCCCCTTCCCCAGCTCCACTGCCTTTCTTTGGGCCCACAAACTTTGACAAGTATCAAACCTACAAGTGGTGGGATCTCCACAGCCATGCAGGGACCAAAAGATGTCTCATGTGATGCCATCAAACACAACACCTCAGAAAACCTCAGCGTGTCCATGCGCAAATGTACCAGATTCATCTAAAAGGACTCACAGTAAAAATAAGAACTTTGGGATGGATGTGAAGGAGTAGCCAAATACTTCAAATGCAGGAAGTGGCGAATCCTACAGACATCTGTGGGGCACGATGCTGCTCCTCAACCTTTGTTGCTTCTAGACAAAAAGCCGAGGGTAGTGATGCAGTCACTCTTTTTTCTTTATTATTGTATTTAAATTTTTTTTCTATTCTCTCATTTTAAGGAGTTACAAACATTCAAAGTACTTCTGTCCGGCATTTGCTCTGCCCCTGCCTCAGAGGAGAGAGGAACACGGAACTAATTTTTAGCATGATATGACCTACTCAGACCCTTTGGAAAAAGGATTCTCTAGAGTCAAAGGTGGATCCTACCTTTCCACCAGGCACTTAAACAATGGCTCCAGCACTTCAAAACACTTTATTTAGTGAAATGTTCTTTCCATACCTACCCAAGCCCTCCCAGTTGGTAACAGATGTCAGTGAAACGTGGGCTGCCGTGTCCCCGGTGGCCAATTGCAACTCAACGTCGCATTTCTTTTGCTGCGTTGGGCTTTTGTCTGGAAAAGTAATTTTTCAAATGAAGTGCTCAGCCCTTTGTCCCTCGGTGCACTGCAGCACAAACCATCCCTCCTGCCCTGCTCCAGCACACAATGGGCTTTGTCTCCTTAAACAAAAGAGCATGGACTTCCTTTCAATCATTTCCAGCTGCCTGATGGAGGCTTTACAGGATCAGAAGTCAACAGCAACCTGAGCAAACCCCGCTCTGAGAGGCTGGAGGACAGGGTATGATAAGCAGATCTTAATGTCCCTCCAAACAAGAATCCACCCTACATGCTCCTTCAGCAGGTCTCTCGCTTCTTAATTCTAGTGACAGGACAAGGGGATGGTTTCAATCAATCAATTTGGATCAGATCTGAGGAAGAAATTCCTCCCTGTAAGGATGATGAGGCACTGGAACAGGCTGCCCAGAGAGCTTGTGGCTGCTCCATCCCTGGAAGTGTTCACAGCCAGGCTGGATAGGGTCTCTGGGCAACCTGGTCTGGTGAGAGATGTCACTGCCTGTGGCAACAGGTTGGTACTAGGTTATCTCTCAGGCCTCTTCCAACCTAAGCCATTCTATGTTTCTACGATAATCACAGAATCACAGAACATTTTGGGTTGGAAGGGACCTTCAAAGGTCATGGCCAACTAGAGGGCTATCTTCAACTAAAGGAGGCTGCTTAAAGCCCAAATGTCCAACCTAAACCCTTTTCCAGCCTAGGAACAAGGTCAAAATACCTCCCCTCAGAGCAACCCCTTGCCCCATCACTGACACCAAGACCACAAGCCCAGAAGGGCCTCCTCTGTTCCAGCTCTGGTAACTCCTGTATTTTTGTATCTAAATCCCATTTGTTCAGGTGGAATTTCTTAATGAGGAAATTTGGGGGGGGGAGTTACTGGATTATTAGGACCAATCTTTTCCATCTTCATGACTAGGAGCATTAATGATCCGAGATGATCCCTCAGTGGGTAGAGCAACCCTGAGTCACCCCAGCCCAGCATGAACTTACACTTCTGCACCAAGCTAATTGGTGAAAAAGGGGATTTCTTCAGCTCAAAAGGGATTTTCTTTAGGACCCAGCCTGATGCTAAAATGGAAAATTAGCTGTGGAACTCCTCACCTCTCCCATTCCAACTCCCTCAGTCCCCTGCCCAGGTATGGGATGTTACAAGGCTGAACTCATACAGAAAACTATCAAATCTACGTAAAATTTCCCTGAAACTCCAGACGGGTGATTATCGCAAACTCCTCTCCCAAAGCTGATGTTACAGCATTTCATACAAGTAAGCCCCAGCACTTCCCTTTCTTCTCTTATACCAGTCAGAAATATTTTTTCAGTATTTTCTTTCAAGACGAGTGGAAGTTGCCTCAAAACACTCCTAAAGCACTTAAAGCCTAAAGACAGGGCTACAACCAAGTATTTCTCATTTACACCATTTCTACGTATTGCACATGGAATCAGAGAATGGGTTGGGTTGGAAGAGATCTTAAAGATCATCTAGTTCCATGCGAAGGGACACCTCTCTGCAGAGAAGGTTAATTGTCCACCTTCAGCCACCAGTCACTTCAAACTCAAACACAAGTGGCCAAAGACACCACAAGCTTCAGCAACAGAGTCAACTCACAGGGATACAAGGTTCAGGTGATGGAGAAGTCTACATTCAAAGGGCAAATCTGAGAATGCACACATCATGACTGTCAGCTCCAGCATAAAATGTTTCCTACTTGCCATGGAGATGGCAGAAGGTTTAGCTGGAGTACAAGTGACCTCCATGCTGCAGTAGAGCTTTATAAGGCAACATGGAATCAGAGCAGATTTCTAAGGCTTCAGAAATAGCTGGTCTTCTAGGAGTCTACTCAAGATGCAAAGCTTCTTTCTTTCTCATCCGCTAATCCCTCCACAAAATGCTCCCTCTAGTGTAGGGATCTCCAGCACATTCAGCAGCTCTGAGGTCTTCAGCTTCCACTGGTTTTGACGTTAAGTCTTCCAGCCACACAACACTTACCTTCAGCAGCAGAATCGCAGTCGCATCTGCCACTGCTTCCACCAGCCTCTCTCTAAATGGAGCAAAAAGCTCTTTAAAGGGAAATGTGGAAGATATTAAAGCCCTCACTTTCCCTCAGCAAGGAAAGAACATGGACCTACAACCAACACCTTGAGGGGATTTCAGCAGCTTAATCTACACCAGCTATTTTTTTAATGTTTTTTTTTTAAGTTGCTCAGAAAACATCAGGGCCAGGAAGCAGTAAACAAGAATTTGTTTTAAAAAGAAGCAAAGCAAATAAATCCTTGGGGTGGGGGGAAGAAATACATGTAGAAAAATCAGTGAACATTCCCAAAGAGCTGTTTGTGATAAAGGGTTAGAAGCTCAGCTGTACACAAGCTGTCCCACCCATGCTTAGCCTTACTGATGGTTCATTCCAGTGGCACCACAGAGACCGCTGAGCAAGGGGGTCTGTCAACGTTTCTCTCAGTGACAGCTGCTCACTGGGCTTTCTGAGGCAGAGGAACTCATTCTCCCCAGCCCCATTGGTGAGCGGAGCATGAGGTCTCCGAGTGAAGAGGAAAAAGATTAGCATTGAAAAACCACATCACATGCTGCAGGGTTTAGGGCTGGGGCAGAAAGAGAAGGGAATGCAGCAGTCGAAATCTGGAGTTGGGAGGGGAAAAAAAATGGCCCTAAAAAGGGCCATTTAGTGGGTATGGAACAAACCTAGGGTCATAGCTTCAATGTTAAAGCCCCAGAAGTGCTACCAGCCATGAGACACCATGTGGTCAAGACAAAACTTGAGACAAAATCATAGCATCACACACAGGTTTGGGTTGGAAGCAACCTCAAATATCATCCAGTTCCAAGCTCCTGCCATGGGCAGGGACACCTCTCATCAGACCAGATTGGCCAGAGCCCCATTCAACCCGGCCTGTGATACTTCTAGGGATGGGGCAACACCAGCCTAGTCATGTTTTTTTTTATATGTTAAGAGCATCAAACTGTACATCACAAAGGCTCTAATGGGACCGCAGCATTGTGCGGCTTTGAGTTTCATCTGTACCAGGCTACAAGATCACAGAATGGTTGAGGTTGAAAAAGACTTAAGATTGTTGAGTCCAATCATTAACCCAACTGTCCCAAGCCCATCCCTACACCATAGCCCTAAGCTCCAGAACTCCACAAATTTGAAACATATTCAGGGATGGCCATTAAATGCCCTCCCTGGGCAGTCTGTTCCAAGGTCTGATGATCATTTCCAGTAAGAAGTTCTTTTGAAAAGAAATCATTAGAAAGGTTGTGTCCAGTTCCTGAAGCTCAGGCACGGCTTCTTGCCCTTAATTCCACACCCTGTCCAATTTCAACCATAGATGCTTTGCTAAGAGTCCCATAAAAGCTGTTTCTGTGTGTACCCCATACATGCCCTTGACACAAGCTCCCCCATAAGCCCAGTTCTGCAGTAGCCACAAATTCAACTCAATAGCACCATAAAGGTACTTGAGTAACACCAGAGACATCAAAGTCTTTAAAAGTCAGTCTTAAAGGGCCAGCATCCCCATTGCTAAAAAAAAAAACCCACCACCACCACCACAACTCTATACCAAGCACGCAAAGGTGGCTAATAAATCCGGCCTTTGACAGCCACACTCATGGAAGACATTTATATGGGCCAGCCAAGCTCATAGTCCTTTAATTGCCTATCAAATACTGGGCTTGCAAGAACAAAACCAGATTTTGTGGAGCCTGTGCCAAATGCTTCTAGATATTTCATGGGGTGTAACCATCTCGGCCACCAAGGGGTTAAGTCAAGCTCCAAAGCTAGCAAAAGCTTGAAGGCATTGCCACCAACTCCGAAGGAAAAGATGCAGAGAAAACAGTTCTGCCAGCTTTGTTACAAATAAAAGGTTATTAAAACCATTTGTGTCGGTCACTAACAGGGCCAGCACCAGAAAACACTTGAACTTGTAAATATGTCCCATTAATCCAGGACAAATTTCTTTCATGCTGAGGACACCGATTTTCTTTCCCTACAAATCACATCAGAACAGCAGCAGAAGCAAGATGCTTGTCAGAGCCAAGAGTCCTGGCTAGGAGCTAAGGTGGTCACATAGCTCCAAGGAGTAGTTGAACAAGCCTCAGTGTGCCACAAGTTCAATGTTTCAGAGACAGAGTTTATGAAATTAAATGGCAACACAGTTCACCTAGAGTATCATGAGCTGCATGGGAGTGGTGGGACACCAACCAGAGAGGTGTGGATGCTCCATCATTGGAAATACTTCTGTGCAACCATAGAATCATTTAGGTTCGAAATGACCTTCATGATCATTAAGTCCAACCATGAACACAACTGTCCCAAGGCCACCACTAAACCATGGCCCTAAGCTCCAGATCTCCAAAACTTTGAAACACAGCCAGGGAAGGCAATTAAACCCCCAACCTGGGAAGCCTGTTCCAAGGCCTGGTGGCCCTTTCCAGGAAGAAGTTTCTCCTAATGTCTAACCTAAAGATGTTGAGTGCAGAGGGCAAGGTAACATCATGAAGTTGCTACTGGGTGCATAGAGAATCAAGCTGGCCAACTTCTCCACATACCAGGAGACAAAACAGCCCTCACTGCCAGAACAGGAATATTCTGTGAGGTTGGGCAGACTTCAAGAGCTTCACAAAGATTCACAAAGAGGTCTCAGTTTTCCCAGTCACAGACACTAGAGAATAAAGAAAACACAGAGATGGAAATTCACATGATTTTTTCACCGCAATCACATTTCCATCATCACCAAGTTCATGGGGTTCTCCCTACTGAAGATGACAAGAGAAAAAATAAGTCTACAAATTTTAATGATATATGTCCAGGAAGAAATAAAAAGTAGTTAGAGAGTGACAACAAATCCCCGGAGTTTAGCTGGAAAAGGGGAAAAACAGTAGTGTAAAGAAGGTGGTAAGAAGATTCAATTGGTTGCTAGAAAAGACCATATTGGCTGGCAGCAGGAAAGTGAAGGGCAAAAGAAAACTCAAGTTATTGGAAGAATAACTACAGTTTCAGTTAATGTGGAACCTTTACTCTGACCCCTTCTAGAAGTTCTCAGCAACATCCTCCTAAATGAAAATGATTCCATTGCTCAAAGTCCCAACAAATAGGACTCTCAGAGCTGAAATCACCAGAAATATCCAAGGACAAGGTGCTAGAAACCCCGACACTCCCCAGCAAACTCCAAACACTCAGCATTTGTTCTTACTGAAGTGTATCTATTGTTGGCTAGAAACACTGATGAAGTCAAAGGGGAAGAACTTTCCCAACAGCTTCAAAAAAAAAAAAAAAAAAAGGGCTACCAGAAACTGAAAAAAAAAAATACCAACCCTGCAGGAAAAGATATTCCAAGGGGGTTCTGTTTGTTTTTAATGGGCAAACAAAGGAGGGAGCTGGCATAGAATGAGTGTAAATCCATGCACAACTGGGAAAACAGCTGGCAAACAAGTCAGCCAGCTTTACCTACAGTGTAAGGTTAATGGGAGCCAACTCAGATGCCTTGGTCTCTCCAATTTAACCAGAAGACATCTCAAAACTAAGATGATTAAATCATGGAATTGTTTTCTTTGGAAAACACTTTCAAGATCATTGAGTCCAGCCACTAATCCAGCTGTCCCAAGGCCACCACTAAACCACGGCTCTAAGCTCCACATCTCCACCACTTTGAAACACATCCAGGGATTCAATTCAACCTTGTCCCTGGGCAAACTGTTACAAGGCCTCACGACCCTTTTCAGGAAGTAGTTTTTCCTCATGGCCAACCTAAACTTTCTCTGGATGGAGCAACGTGAGGCCATTTCCTCTTGTCCTATCACTTGTTCCCTGGGAGAAGAGACCAAGCCCTTCACTCTCTCCAACATCCTTTCAGGTAGTTGTAGACAACAAGAAGGTCTACCCTCAGTCTCCTCAAATCAAAGTTTTTTGTGCCTCTCATAGGAACCATCTGGGGCTATTAAAGGCACCACAGAGATGCACAGATACACCAATTTATCAGTGACAAACCAACCCACCTCCTTGCCAAAGCTAATGGAACCAGAGAGAGACCACAGAGGTGTTGGAGCTCCTTTAAGTGTTCAAGGCCAGGATAGATGAGGCTCTGGGCAACCTGCTCTAGTGAAAGGCATCCCCATGCATGGCAGGGGGTTGGGAACTAGATGATGTCTGAGGTCCCTTCCAATCTAAACCATTCCATGATTCTGTGATTCTTCTACCCTGGAGCATTGCTGCATCCATCCCACTCACTCAGATTAAGCCAGACTCTAAGAGTACCTGCCTTCACTCATTTATCCCCTTGCTTTTTGCCATCTGCCCTGTGGAAACGCAAAGTTAAAGGACATGGACCAGGGGGGAAGGCAGGATTATTTCCATATGGGTTTGAAAAGAAAAAGGCTGTAAATGAAAAATTCACATGAGGAGAGTGCTCACTCAGGACCTAGACAGTGAGAACTCTCCAATAAGGCTTTTCTTCCTTTCCAGAGACCAATTCTAACGAGTCTTCCAGCCCTGTATCATGCCATCCCATTCGCTTGTCCCTGGCACATGCCGTTGCAGGGCCTCACCAAGTCACCCCCAAGCCCTCTGTTTTAATCAGTATCACATAGAGTCAAACACGTGCTTTGAAATGTGCACCAGATTCAAAGCTTCGCCTCAAGGGGGTCCCGCTCAATCCCACATACCAGCCTGGCCGCTACTCCTCCAGCAATTATCTTTCAACTTTGGCTGAACCATCCCAACTGTCAACGCCAGCACATTGCCAACCAGAGAAAAGGTTGTGGGGTCGGAATGGAGAACGCAACTCCTTTGAGGCTGGAGCACTAGGAGAAGGGACTAGGGATGGAGGGGGTTGTTTATGCTGCTGTCTATGTCAAAGGAGAACTCCCAGAGCATATGTTTTATGGCTTAGCAGAACAAGCAGCAGCATTAAGAGGGGCTAAAATAGAACCAAAATTAAAACTTAGTAATGAAAACAAACATCAGCATCTGGCAAATCCACCTCCTGGAAGAGGGAGAGGGCTCAGGTTGTTTGCACCTCATAACTAGCAGCATCCTTCCAGTCCCACCAGAGCCAGGAGCGTATAATTGCAAATTCCAGACACCAGCAGCTTCCCCTGGAGCTTCCCTGCATTGCTGCTTCTGCTCATCAGCAGGAGTGATTGGAAGGTACAACAACTCAGTGCTGATTAGGATTTTGATATAATTGGAAGGAAGAGAAGGACATCTTTAAGGTTCCTTCCAACCTGAACCACTCTATGACCTTATGACAAAAAGACACAGCAGCTTTGCCTCTTCGGCTTCCAAACTGTCCCTACCAGGGTCCAAGCAGATCCTCCCCTCAAACAGAAGACCCCATTCTACACACAGACAACTGGCTCACCACTCGCTTTCCATAACCCCTTTTGTGCAACATCTAGGAGCAGGATCCTGCTCAGAAGCAGAAGCACAACAATACAGACCTGATGCAACAGTGGTGGCAGCATCTGCCCTCAGGCACAGGCTCCATCCCAAAGGGAGACACTTCAGAGAAGCACTGAGTTGTGTCATAAAGTCTCCATCTCTGAAGACATTCAAAAGCAGGTGATCCTGCTCTCACAGGGTGAGGTATACTACATGATCTTTCAAAGTTCCTTTCAACCCCTAATTTTTTGTGATTCTGTGTCCATGACGGTCAGCTTGTTGGTCTCCCAGAACTGCCCAGAGATGTTGTAGAGTCTCCTGCTCTGGAAGGATCCAAATCCCACCTGGGGCATGACACCCCATGTTGGACAACCTGCTATGAGTGAGTCTGGTGGAGCAGGGAAGGTTGGAATGGAAAGTCTCTACCTGGAGATCAATGGAGGGGTTGTAAAGCCATGGAGATGCTGGGTGAGGGAAAGGGGTTAGTGGGGACCTGGCAGTGTTGGGGAAAGTTTGACTTGATAATCTTAAAGGTCACTTCCAACCCAAGAGATCATGTGATTCTGTGAATTTATTGACAGGTCTTTCACGCTAAACCACTGCCACCGTGGATTTCCTACTCCTAATTCTCACCAATGGTAACAGTTACAAGTGAGGGGGGAAAAGCACAAAGCCAGGACCCACAGCAGGATCAGTCAACCACCAGATGCAACTGGGAGTGCTGGGAAACCCACACCACAACAGCTATGAAAACATCAACCTGCATTTAGAGTTGGTGCTCTGCAGGGTGAAGTAATTCAGAGCTGAACTGTATGTACAGCTGCACAAGCCCTCTGTACGGAGTCTAGGTGCTCAGCCAAGCGTCCACTTCAGAATCTGCATCCACAGAATCGCAGAGTCAGTGTGGTTGGAAGAGACCTTTAAGCTCATCAGGTCCAACCACTGACCCACAACACTGCCAGCACCCACTAAACCCTGTCCTTCCATCTCACATCTCCACAGCTTTGTAACCTATTCAGAGACAAGAACTCCACCACTGCACCCTGGGAAGCCTGGGCCAGCCCTGGACAACTCTTAAGCATAATAAATTGTTCCTCAGGGACAACCTAAACCTCCCATGGCACAACTCGAGGCTGTTTTCTCTCATCCTGTCACTTGTTCCTGGGGAGAAGAGACCTCCATCTCACTCCAACCTCCCTGAAGTTGAGGGAGTTGTGGAGAGTGAGATGGTCTCCCTTGAGCCTCCTTTTCTCTGGTTCAACCCCAACCCCAGGTCCCTCTGCCACTCCTCAGAGCACTCATGCTCCAGTCCCTTCCCCAGCTCCACTATCCTTCTCTGGAGAGCCTCCAGCCCCTCAATATCCTTCTTGTAGGACCTGTAAAATAATCAGGATTTCACAAGACAAACCAGACCCAAAACACCAACGTGACAATGGCTTGTCAAGCGCTACCCCTGTGCCAGCTTCATCTCCATGAACTGAGATGGTGATAAGCCATGGTGTCTGAATTATTTAGAGCCCGGTGGTCTCCCACCATCCCAGCTGCATCTGAAATCCATCACATGATGTCTGGACTGTTCCCTGCAGTGCAGGAAGATTATTTAATGCTTGGATTTTCCATCCTAAAGTGCAAACCCACACAACTGCACATGACAGTGAAGCTGTTAAGAATCCCCTTTATTTTTATGGTATTGCTTCTTCTCTAGAGCTAAAGCCTACATTTGTGGGATCCTACCTATGGAGACCAGAGAAAGCATGCTTGAACCTTCTACACCCATTCTTTGAGGAGATCTAGCACAAATGCCTCCAGCTAAAGCACCGCTCAGTTAAATATTTCAGCTTTTCCTGCCACAGAGACTGTCCCTCATGCACCCAAGAGAGATTTTGATTTCTCACCAAAACCCAGCCTTTCAAAACCCTGAAACAGAGCCATTACCTTGAGTACTGGGCTCAGTTTTGGGCACCTGAGTACTAGAAACACACTGAGGGGCTAGAGTGGGTCCAGAGAAGGACAACAAGGTGAGAAAAGGATTTGGTGAACAATCCTTGTAAGGACCAGCTGAGGGAGCTGGGGCTGGTTAGTCTGGAGAAAAGGAGGCTGAGGGGAGACCTTGCTGTCTACAACTATCTGAACAGAGGCTGGAAAAAGATGAGGGTTGGCTTCTTCTACCAAGGAAGAAGTAATAGGCCAAGAGGAAATGGCCTCACGTTGCTCCATCCAGGGGAAGCTGAGGTTGGACATTAGGAGAAGCTTCTTCATGGAAAGAGTCATGAGCCCTCAGAACAGGCTGCCCAGGGAGGGAGTTGAATCATAATCCCTGGATGTGTTTCAAAGTGGTGGAGATGTGGAGTTTAGAGTCACGGTTTTGCAGTGGCCTTGGGACAGTTGTGTTAATGGATGGACTCAATCTTGAAAGCCTTTTCCAACCTAAATGATTTCATGACTCTACGATTATCAGACTCTTCACTTGCAGTGATGAACCACGCTCAAGATCACAGCAGATGGAGATTCCCAAAGCCCAACACACAGAATGTGTCCAAAACCACCTCTCCCTGTCCACCTCAACAAAGCGATGGGGAAGAGAAGCAAAAACTGAGCTGTCCTGGAATAACTTAAGTTATTCCTCCACAACCAAAAGCTGTTCTGAATTTGCTCTATAGGCAAATCAGAAGAGTATGTTGAGAGGTTTCAGTGATCTGAGGCTGTCAGCAGAGCTTCGTGGTTCTTAAATAAAAAAAAAAGACAACTCAGAAGGAAGGGAAATCTTGGGTTGCTGAAGGATTTCACTCGGTGATTTCTGCCGACACCCGTTTGCAATTTGTACAGGAGAGTCATGCAGAGGGCACAGTATCCTCTCTCTGAAAACTAAACCCACGTACCTCTACTGGAAAAAAACCACCAAGCTGCTAACCCAAACCTATTTTCATCTCATTAGCAACCAGGAGAACAGAACTCCCTGGTGACATTGTTTCACACCAGCCATTCCCTTCAGTGGTCACAGTCCATTGGCTGAAAAGCGATGGCTGGTACTTCAAAAGCTCCTGAGGAATTACCTGGCAACGATGTTTTGTTTGACGGGCAATGTGCTGCAAGAGTCCTGCAAGTAATAAATATGAAACCTCAGTCAGCTGGATTTTAAAAAAATGCCCCAAAATCTAAACTAAATGGTGGTTGCTGTTTGCAAGAGGCAGTACTGGAACTCAAAGGGCGACAGTACTCATGAGGGTGAAGATCAAAGTGATGGTCCTGTTTTCACAGCAACACCAATGACTTGTCACATCCACACACTGGTTTATCCTTAGGTGAAGGTATGTGAAGACTTACACGATTCTGCTACATCACTGAATCATGGAGTCATTTAGGGTTGGAAAAGATTTTCAAGACCATTGAGTCCAACCATTAACCCAACTGTCCCAAGGCCACTACTAAACTGTGGCCCAAAGCTCCAGATCTGTATGATCTGTGTCCACTTTTGATTTAGCAGTTTCATTTTTGAAGTCCTAAGAACAATCCATATGAACACCCGTCTATTAATAAAAAAAATCCTATAGAGTATAAATCTTAAATGCAGATTTAAAACCACTCAAATTCCTCTTAATTAAACAAGGGAACCTTCCCTGGAAAGCCAGGAAACAGAATGGGTTCCTGACAATAAGCACTTTTGCATTCAAATTACATGATGTGAGGAAAAGGAAGTTCAAAAGACCTCAAACAGCATGCAATGGGGAACAGAAACCCACTTACACCTGCACGTACTCGCATTACCACCTCCCCAGTGTGGCTCACATGAGCTGCTGGCCTTCAGTCTAACCCTACAGCCATTCTTGATGATACCTTCGTCTGTTTTTCCCATCAAGCTGCTGTCCCCTCTACCCCAACGCAAGACACTAAACCCCATTTCCACATCCATCAGGAAGCCGAGGGATCACACTGAACCTCAAGAACCTGGTGTAATAATTCACTTCAGGAGCCACTTAAAGAGAGACACATCCAGCCCTCAAAACCAGTCATCTCTCTTCACCTCTCACAGAATGGTTTAGGTTGGAAGGGACCTTTAAAGGTCATCTAATGCCATCTCAATACCACGGGTACGGACAACTTCCACTAGAGCAGGTTGCTCAAAGCCTTGTCTAGTCTTTCCCTGGTTTTCATCCCTTCTAGAAGCAGCAGAGCATGCTGCTACAGTCCTAAAAGACCTTGCCGACCACTGCTTTGGTTCCCGCACATGAGCTCCAGCATGAATGTGCAAAGCAGGGGATGAAAGACAGTCAGTCTGAAAGAGTGTCAGACCCACACATGAGGCTACCACAATGTCTCTGGCTAAATGACACTGGGAGACAGAACCATAGAATTGTTTTGGGTTAGAAAAAAAAAAAAACAAACTTTAAACATCATTGAGTCCAGCACCTGGCTCCCAGCACTGCCAGGTGCCCACTAACCCCTGTCCCTCATCCCACATCTCCATGGCTCTGCAATCCCTCTAGGGACAGAGACTCCACCACTGCCCTGGGCCACCTGCACTAGGCCTGGACAACCCTCTGGAGGAAGAATTAGCAAATATCTCACCTTCACCACCAAGTCTAGAAAAGAGTAGGTGGATCCAGTGACCAATTCATGAGGATTTGACTCAAAAAGTTTCATAGTTAAACGGCTTAAAGTGATTAGTTCAGTCACAATGGAGATGGTGTTCAAGAGTCTGGTGGAACATGTCCCTGCCCATGACTGGAGTGTCGGAACTGGATGATCTTGAAGGTTCCTTTCAACCCATTCTATGATTCTACGACAAAAACCCAGTTTTCAAGGTCAAGTCTTCATGAAAAGGCAGTGAGTTATTAAGGATATATTTACAGCTGAAAACCAGAGCACAACAAAAGCCTTTTTACCAGTTTCCTTAAGTAAATCTTCAAAGGAGTTAAGCAAATGATGCTCAGGGTGAGTAACAGGCTGCCCAAGGACGTGGTAGAGGCACTGTCCTAGAGGTGTTTAAAAATCAGGTAGATACAGTGTTTTAGGAGTTGGTTTAGTGGTTGGGGGTTGTAGGGCAGACTGCTGGACTTGTAGATCTTCTTGGTAGGACAGGTGTAAACCCATTATAAGCTTCTGACAACCAATAACCATTTCTTCGGGGCCCCTGAAAACACCTCAGAGCTCACACAGGTTTAACCAGGACATTTCTCATCAGTAACTAGAATATATTAATCATTTCCCCACCAGACCACAGCATCCCACTTCACCCCATTTGCTTTAGGAGCCCCTTCCTCCAAAACCCACAAGCTGAGACCCTAGTTGGCCATTAGCCTTCTAATCTAAACACTCCCAGAAGATGCATTTCCTCTCATAATCCTGCAATACTGTCAACAGACAAGCAGCAAGAGCAAAGATTATGAAGGTCTCATTACTGAGTTTCACTAGAAAATAAGTTTCTGCTATAAGAACCTGCCCAGAAGGGGAAAACACTGTTCCCTTATCCCTGCTCCATTGTGTAAATAGTCATCACAGCCACAGCCACCAGGCTGCCCTTCCCAAAACACTCCCCTGTGTTTATCTCTACATCCAAGACGGGAAAAATCTCCCAGATTTTAATAAACAACATTATTTTTACCTTTTGGGATTGGTAAAGAAAACCTCCGGAAGTTCAGCTCTAAAGGTGCTTTGGGATGTCCCGGGGCATTAAATATGGCCCCCACAGAGCAAGAGGAAGGGGGGATCTTCCAGACAGTAGGCTAAGCCAGGCTTGGCTTCAGCAGACACAGGCCACATGGCAGGGGAGACAAAGACTTACACAGGGTTCCTGCAACCTCTAGTTTAGGTTGGCCCTGAGGAACAATTTCTTCCCCAAAAGGGTTGTCTTGGCTCAGGACAGTGGTGGCGTCCCCATGTCTGGAGCCATACAGATATGGGATAAGTTAACCTAACCGTGGGTTAAGTGAGAACCTGGCAGCGCTGGGGGAACAGTTGGACTCACTCATAAAAGTCTTTTAAATTAAAGAGCAACTGTGAGACACTCAGGACTCATCCCCAACGTGTGGCTACTTCCCAGTATCCCAAATGAAAACACACTGGGATTGGATTACAGCTGGAAGAACAAACCAGTAGCAAGGGGCAAACTACACAGAGGCACTCACATCCTGAAACTAATTGCCACGAATCCAGGCAACTCAAGGCTAGAATTAAATGTCAATGCAGACACACCTAAGATATTGCAGTACAGAGCTGGGTGCTCTGCACAGCCCCATAAGTGTGCAGCCCCACATGCCAGGCAAACCTTTTAGCAGCTGCTGTCCCCAACTCGAGTAGTTGGGAGGAGGGAAATAAATCTTTCTCCACTTTTCACGCACAAGCTGGGGCTTATTTTCTTCCACTGCTACTGAAGATTTCTGCACTGGAGAAAAACAGCAGATGGGGAGAGTGTGAGCAGCACAAACCCACACGTGGTCAGTTTGGTGTCTTTGACTACGCTCTTTGTAGACGTGACAGGCCCCAGTCACCATCCCTTCATATGTTTCAAAGTTGTGGAGATCTGGAGCTTAGGGCCATGGTTTAGCAGTGGCCTTGGGACAGTTAATGGCTGGACTCTATTAAAGTTGGAAAAGACCTTCAAGATCAGTGATTCTATTATACCAGATATGTCATAAAGTTGACTGTGGAGCTGCTGTGACCTGAAGCGCTCTGCTTTCCTTCAGTATGCAATCAATCACATTCCTAACAAAAGCAGAGCAGTGTTGCAGTTGGCTGCATCATCATGCAATGTTTTGCCTCGTTTAAGTGCATGCATAGGCTCACATCACAAAGGGGAAAATATTTACCACTGCAAGAACATACATTCATAGACTCACAGAATCACTTAGGTTGGAAAAGACCTTCAAGATCATCGAGCCCAACCATGAACCCACCTGTCCCCAAGGCCACTGCTAAACCATGGCCCTAAGTTCCAGATCTCCACAGCCTTGAAACACCAAGGATGGAGACTTAACCCCCTCCCTGGGCAGCCTCTTCCAAGGTCTGATGACCCCTTCAAGAAAGAAACTTTTCCTCAAGTTCAACCTGAACTTCCACTGGTGCTACTTGAGGCCACTTCTTGTCCTGTCACTTGGTCCTTGGAAGAAGAGACCAACCCCCACCTCTCTCCAACCTCTTTTCAGGTAGTTGTAGACAGTAATAATGTCTCCCCTCAGCCTCCTTGTCTCAAGACTAACCAGCCCCAGCTCCCTCAGCTGCTTCTCAAAAGGTTTGTTCTCCAGATCCTTCCTCAACCTTGTTGCCCTTCTCTGGACTCACTCCAGCACCTCAGTGTCTCACACAAACCTTACGTGATACAGCTCAAAAACATGCCAGACACCAACAGCTGTTGGCAAGAATGAACTTCACCTTAAAAAACAAAAAGCTGAAACATCAACCCATTAACAAATCACCACCCATTACCATCTGCTTTAACAGTATTCAAAACAAGAAAAATAAAAGAGATTGTTTGTCTTCATCTAGCTTGATCCAATAATAGATTCTGGATAGGTTGCCCTTGGCTCCCTCTGCAGCAGCATCCTAAGTGACCTTCTAAGCATTCCAGGCATATTTCAGGTCTTAAGTGTGATAATGAAAATCACATCCTGCATCCCAGAAAGCATTAATCGGATGTAATTAATTCCTAGCAAGCCCAGAACCAGATCTTTAAACACACAACAAGAACAACAACCAAACCAAATCAGGGACCATGGGTTCACAGGGCCAAAGTCCAAAAGGGGTTCAAACACCCAGAGCTACTTTCATCTGCTCAAGCATTACGTAATGAAGATAGATATTTGGAAGGCAGAAAATTCCCCCCAGAAGCAGAGATAATAAAAATCAGATTTTAAAAAAAAGTAACAGAAAACCCATGCAAGGAAAGGGGTCGTCAAGAGCTCATCACTGCCACAGACAGTATCAAAGACTTTGCTGTGGATGGTGAGATCACTAGAGCTCCCCATGTCCCGCTGACCCCAGCGACGTCTCACTTGACTTCACCCCACCACTGCATTCCTCTCAGATAAGGGGCCAACGTGCTCCCCACATCCTTGACTGACGGCCAGAAACACAGCGACGGCTCCGAGCACGTCAAGCCAGATCCTTCTGATTATCACTAAATGAAATTTTCAGCTCTTGTCATCGTCGGCTTCAGATTTGTAATGTTACACAAACATCGTTTCCTTTCCCCATTGTATCAAACCCTCTCCCGTTCCCCCACTGGTGAAATCAAACGATTTTACAAGAATTTATACGATGCTAATTTAAACCGAATGGATTTTGCTGCCAATCGCAGCTCCCCGACTCGCTCAGGCCTCCTGCCAGCTCCACTCCATTCCAAAGCGACCATCAATCACAGCCATAAGCCCCAGGAGAACGTTCCAGCAATACAAGAAATGATACTGGTAGTACTGGTAGTGGAAATCCTGCCCTTCACTTAGGGCAAGACTACATAAAAGTGACCCCATACCAACGTGAGGCTACAAGAGCTTCTGCTCCTCACTGCTTCTCATCGGTAAAGCAGCTCATGATGCTTTTTGCAGCACATAGCCTGAATTCCAGCTCAGCCTCTGAGACTGAAGTGTAAATTGACCTTTCTGCCCAAGACGCTGTGTGAGAATGATACACCTGTACGAGTGGGAAAACATTGAGTCCAGCTCTGTCCCAACAACGAGTGAAGGAAACTCCTACTGGAGTCTACACTCTCCTCTTGTAAAGAGCAGACATGCACGTCCTTCCTCACCCATCAAAGCAACTAGCAATGATGGCAGGAGGTTTAATTGTCCCCTTCAGCAGCAGGACAATGAAACTGGAAACTACAAGAAGAGGAAGCAACATCTGCCTCCTCTTACATCTCTATAATTGGTAAGTCTCTAAAGTAGCAGAAAGCATTTAGTAATACATATTTATTATTAAAATATCCTATTTTTAGGATACTCACTGTATTAATCGGACACCAAAACACAAATTAAATGCCTATTCCTTTCCAGCCACAGGAAACAAACAGGAATTTATTTCATAATCCATTTTTAAAAGAACCTTTTTTAAGAGTTTGGCTACTATGAAGGACAAAGATAAGAATGCTTTTGTGAAAGTTTACTGTGGTATCAAGTAAACCCAACACAACATGACCTGCAGCCTTCCCACTGCCCACAGCCAGGTCCAGGTCACAACAGGTTTTCTGCAGTTTCAGAAAGACCAGTTCGATTTTGACACAATGACCCATAAAAAAAATCTTACCGAACTCTCAAATGCTGCACACCACCTCTCCACAGCTCTGTCGCCTCATGTAAGGCACTGTTTGTTCTCCCAAAAATACTAGAAAGAGGACAATCAGGCTTAGGATACACTGCAGATTCAATAAATTAATAGAAGTCCTCAAGATACTCCATTTTACAGACAATGTAAGACAAAAAAATTGAACTTGCCTGTAGCTCTGCCCACAAATATCATCCCATGATGTTATCTCATGAAAATTTACCCCAAGAGTCCTTCCTATAAATCGAGTCCAGCCCATCAGTCACTGTCAGAGGAAGAAGTTTACTGCTCATGAGAGGTAACATTTCGTTACTGGTGGATTTGAATTTCATCAGCCCTTTTTTAAGAGCCTCTGTGAGCGATGCTCCACAGCCACAGTAAGAAAAACCATATTGAAGTTCCAACCTAGAATATTACTGAGAAAAGGCACTTCCAGTTTAATCCACTCACGGGGATGGCCAAGTAACATGGTTCTTTATTTCCAGACATCCACTGCTACATAAACGTAAGGAAGGCACAATCAGAGTTCACCCTGTATTTGAAAAACTAGTTTAAGATGTCAAAGACATCAGGTTTAAGCCAGTGAACTTGTGTTGCTTCACCCTGAACTAGGGAAACCATCACTGGTGGCTCCACATCTTCCAGATGCCACCAGGCACAGCAGCACAACTACTGCTGTCCTGCTCAGGACAGAGATTCATATCCAACTGCACTGATCAGGTTCTAGGCTACCAAGAGCCTACAGCAGAAGAAGCCAACAAAACCAGAACACTGCTTCCCAAAGAGTATGGAAATCAAAAGATAAACCTCCAGCAGTGATCAGAGAATGAACAATCACTGCTTCACTCGTAACAAGATTACTTCAATACTTAAAGCTGAATTTATTGCCTTGGAATTGGAACAGCAGAACACTATAGTGAAGCACCCTCCTGTTCCCAAAAGAGCCTCCACCACATGAGCCCCTACAGATCCTACCTGCTTCATCGCCGTCTCTCCAATCTTGTCCGAGTGCTTACGGATACTCTCCAGGAAATCCTTGAGGTCCGACATAGAGACTTCTTTGATCTCCTCCCGCAGCTTTGGGATATTATCCACCATGACCTTGCAGAAGCGGTAATGGCTCACTTGGGGCAGATACGTGTGCTCGAGGTGCTCCAGGGTCTTCAGTGCTGGGTAGTGTCTGGGAAAACAAGCAAGGCAGACTGTAGAATCAGGTAAGCTGGAAAAGACCTTCAAGCTCATGGTTCAACCATTAACCCAACTGTCCCAAGGCCACTGCTAAAACATGGCCCTAAGCTCCAGATCTCTACAACTTTGAAACACATCCAGGGATGGTGACTCAGCCTCCTCCCCGGGCAGCCTATAAGAAGAGCAGCTACGTCCAACCCCTCATCCCCTCCAAAATGTGCATGAATCACAAATAACTCAAAAACCTCAGCTCTGCTCAATGAAGCATGGACCTCAGCATTCAAGTAACCATTAATATCATTTTCTTTTGAAGCAGAGGAACACCAAGGCAACCAGCAGCTTCTTACACAGTACTACAGTAATTTCCTCACTCTAAAAGGAAGATACATTATCATTCCAGACTGCTAGAATCCCACTGTTTCTTCTCCTACGTGCAAGGCATGGCTTTATAGTTTGGTTGTGTTCAATGGCCTTCAATTTTATCCTTTCCACATCAAAGCCTGACAGAAGATGCTACAGAAAAACCATCCTAAGGAAATCCTCCTCCTCAAAACTTCTTACCTTTCTTTTCCCTTTGAAAAGTCCATAGGATTTGGAATATGGGTGATGTAAAATATGAAACACTCCTCCTTGCTTTGACCTCCGATCTGGCTAAATATAAAACTAAATATGAGGCCACCATCTAAGTCACATTAAGGTCTGTAAAACACTATTTCAGACTGACAGCAGCTCTAGGGTGAATTAATGCAACTTTAGTTGACAATACCTACACAACAAGAGGTAAAAAGTGACAGGATGAGAGGAATTGGCCTCAAGTTGAGCCAGGAGAGGTTTAGATTGTTTCTTGGGGCAACTTCTTACCCCAGAGGGTTGTCCAGGCATGGCACCATGGAGTCATTGCAGAGCCATGGAGATGTGGGGTAAAGGACAGGGATTAGTGGGGACCTGGCTGTGCTGGGGGAATGGTTGGACTTGAGCTTCAAGATCTTTTCAAATCAAAACAATTCTGATTCTATGGCAATTGACCCAGAGATAAAAGACAGATCCCTCCCAAGTCCTGCAGAACTTGAAGGAATCTCTGAAAACAGGCTTTTCCCTCATCATTTTCCCCCTAAGCACCTATATATTTCAGCTACTGGAGAAAATGTCTGTCTTCCTTTCTTATATTCTGGCCAACAGCAGACAAAACATTTCTCTCCAACTCTTCTCTCAGCTGGTCACATATTAATTCCATGGGTTTGAACCATGGGTCTCCCACCTTCAACTCCAGTTAACCCCATGGATTCCACGTTCTGTTTACAAACATCAAAGGGCCATCAGGCCTTGGAACAAGCTACCCAGGGAAGAGGTTGAAACACCATCCTTGGACATGTTTCAAAATTGTGGCTATCTGGAGCTTAGGGCCACAGTTTACCAGTGGTCTTTTCCAACCTAACTGATTCTATAATCAGGCAGCACATTGTCTGCCTTGGGAGCACTGAGTTCAGTCACCCCAAATACAATCCCATTACCCCTCTGAGCCTGGGTACTCCAAACTCAAGACTCTGAGTGGTAACCAGCTCTTTGCTGACTATTCTGAAACAACACGTAAACAAGACCAGGTACAGATGCTGAAATATTTCATTTGTTGCTGAATGAAGCCATCAAATCCAGACAAAGAAAGGAGGAGGAGGGGAAAAAACCCAGCCAATGGTTCAGACTTCCCTTAAATGTGGCTTTTAACTTCTATTTGTTTAAAAATTAACCAAAAAAAACCATCCCAGTCACAATTCTTAGAAGCAGCCCTTGGAAACTCTGCAAAGGAGCTGAGCAGCATGTGGATTCCCTTCGGAAGTTGTGATCAGCTCCAGCTCCCCACCCCACATCTGTCAGCGGATCAGTCCCTTGCTGCTCCTCCGCACAGAGTAAAACCAGTCAGATGAAGCAGATGCTGCCCTACTCTAGACTGAGACACCCCAATGGAGGGAGTGTGAGCTCTGGGAACAGCTACACAAGCTCCTTGTACCTCCTCCAGCCAGCCCAGCTTGGAGGGGGTAACTGATCTGCCTGCCCAGGGCTCCTAGGAGCATGTTGCTACGGAGGTGGGAGGGGAAGTGTAAAACGACACCCAACCCATTAGTTATCGCCTTGTTCCCAACATCTGGCTCCTTCCGTATTGTCCCAGTGATGGATGGCAGGCACGGGCCAGGCACCGCATCCGCCTGCTCTCCCTGCATGCCACTCGGCTGCCTTTTCGCTGACCTCCTTCCAGTTTGCCACCCCTGGGGTGATGACGCAGCGCTGAGTCCCCAGGGCTGGTAAAACAAAGCGTCATCCCCCCAGGATCCCAGCCATACCAGTGTCCCACAGCGTGGCTTCAGCCCAGAGATGCTGAGGGGGAAAATACCCTGGATTTACAGCTCAGGATTTCTGAGACACAAAGTCCTTCTGTGGAATTACAAGTGAACATTCATCCTCAAAGCAAAATTCAAAAATAAAGAACGTTTTAAAATAAGAATATCCTGGTTCTAGGCTGTACGGCAGGAGGCTGAGCAGGAGGGGGAAGACACCAGCCAGAAATGAGGTAAGTTGAAAAGAAAATGCAACTAAAAAGCAAAAATACAACTGAAAAGTAAAAATACAACAAGAAGTGCAAATACAAAACCCAAGAAATAAAAATACAAACCCCAAAAAACCTAATAAAGAGCCCCTCTAAAAACCCAACAAAACCCAACCAATAAAACCCAAAACACAAAAAAAACACCTAACAAAAAACCCCACCAAAAAACAAATAAACCAAAAAACCACCACAAGAAACCCACAAAACCCAACAACCAAGATAACTTGGAGAGGCCAATCTGAAAGTCCTAAATTTTGAGACCCTCTGGAACATATCAGGTCCCAACTGGGTGCATTTCAACCCCTTCATCACAACCAAAACATTACCTTTTAGATTTCATCTGCTCTCGCAGTTTGCTGTACATCTCCAGGACTGTAAAGAGAAGGAAAACACAGGAGCGTTGAGACAAAGCAACAAGGTGGGAATGAAAATAAACAGCTTGATGCAAATAACAAACAAATTCCAACTCCTCACCAGGAAGACACAGTGTGAGTTTATCAACCGTCGCCGAGATATTCCTCTGCTGCAGTCGGCATTGCTTCAGCTCTTCCATTGCTATTATCAGCTTGGGAAAGGAACCAAAAAGAAGTAAATTTATTAATGGAGCACAAACTGCTTTGCACTTGTCAAGTTCATCCAAACAGTAGGTTGCCCACAAAGCCTCCTCTGATAACGGGGCAGTGCAGCAGAGCGTGGACGAACTGGAGAGGACAAGCGGCTCTGGGCTGTTTAATGGAGCAGCAGTAGCAATACCGTAATTTCAAGCAGCAAGTAAAACCAGAGCCATCAAAATAACCAGCCTGGGAGCACGTCCCGTGGATTCCTAAAATGATTTTCCCCTTCCCAATTTATTCATCTCTTCCCTACACTCTCTCCAAGCCTTTTTTATTTTCACTACACTCTTCTCGTCTAGTTTTTCCAACTAGAAAAAGTTTTTCTAGTTCTTCTCAAAGACAGGATGTGGCCACTTGCTCCCAGGGGGCGATTCTTAACCATCACAGACATGTGGAACATCACGTTTTTAAATGCTCCCATGGAAAAACCTGGGCAAAACAACGATGGGCCATTGCAAACCCAATAAAACTCTGGAGCTGCTGGCTTTTTCAAAGGGGCAGGTCACGGGTTTGTCCTTGAGTGCCAATTTAGCTCCACAGTACCATGCTGAGATTGGAAAATTCTTTTGAAACTCTAGGATCCTCTGCTCTTTGAGGTGAATCTTCTGTTCACAGCAACCCAGGGGTTTGTTCATTTGCAGCTGCTCTTCCCCAAAGGACATTTTCACTCTTAATCCTTATTCGTATAACTGGTCCACTGCACCCCAACACAGGAATTTCCTTGTTTGGTTTTCAAACATGCAGCAGCTGACTGAAATAGGGCTGACTGCAGATAAATCTGGAGATTAGGGCCATAGTCTAGTGGTGGCCTTGAGACAGCTGAGTTAACGGTTGGATTTGATGATCTCGAAGGTCTTTTCCAACCTAAATGAGCCCATGATCCTTCTGAGAGCAAAACAAGGTCTGGATGTCTGGGATAGGGGCTAAGAAGGAAAATAAGAATGATGCAAAGAGTAGTAGGTTTATATGGAAAGCTCTGAAGTTCCCAACAGCCGATTAGTGTTTGCTCCCACATGATGAACTGGCAAAAGAAAGAATGAGGGTAGAAGCACATCATATCCAAAAGATGCCCTGCCTTTTCTCCATGCCTTGATGTGCCTACCCTTGCAGAGAAGTTCCACCCCCAGAGCAGCATTTATGGGGCCTCCTTTGGCCCTGCTCCACCCGCTCCAGGTCTCTGCTGTACTGAGGAGGCCCAGAGCTGGACCCAGCCCTGCAGGCAGGTCTCACTGGAGTGGCGCAGAGGAGCACAACCTGCTCCCTGACCTGCTGCCCACCCTGCTGGGAATGCAGTTAGGAACAATCCCAATGACACTTCTCAGGGTTGCAGGAGCAAGCCCACAACTTCATTATTGTTGCTTCAAGTCTCTCCTGCTTCCCAGGTAAAGCAGAAATGAGCAGGAATAGATTAATGGGTTGCTTACCTCTTTTCCTTCGTTCTGAAGCTTTCGGTTGGTGTCTGTCACTTGGTTCTGTGGGATATAAAAGGAAAAAAAAAAGATTAGGAACCTTTACACATAAATTAGGATAAAGAAACTGAAGGTGAACATCGCTACCTTTCACACCATCATGATTTGCCCGGCATAAAGCTGTTTGTTTGCTGATTTAATACCTATCACCATCCTGGCAAACAGAACATACTGGAATATTTCTGCCCTGTTATTAGAGAAAAGCAAAAAGGTAACATGATTCAATTGCTGTGGTACAGCCTCACAATGCTTCAGCCTTAACAGATCAAGTCTTGTAGCAGAAACATGGGTTCTCACTTTAAAAGCTGCTTTACGTGAGCAGTAGAGACAGGACAAACCTTGTGGAACTGAATCCTTCCCAATTTCGGGAACTTGATCCTTCCCAAAAACACTATAATTACATTTTTACTCCTTCATATCCCGGCAAGAACAAAATTCTTCAGCTTGAGCTTTACGCATATAGCTCAAATATTTTAAATCTCTAGATACACTTTCCTACTGGATCCGTATTCCTGACTGGTATAAAAACATGGGTTTCAATATAAAATAGACAATATTTTCTCTAGTAACACTTCTCTATTACCTTGTCAGGTTGGGGGCTCACTGTTCCCAAATTCCAAACTCCTTGCAAATTTGAAGGTTCCCTGGTCTAGCAACATCCCCCTGGTTAAGCCTTCTATGGCTCAAGGTATCGGTTCGACTCAGTAAAAACAACACACAAGAAAAGCTGCCTTCTAGGCTCCTTAGGAATGAAAATAAGCAGCTTGTATACAATTTAGATAACAAGTACAATCATGACTTCCATGACTTGGAAACACAACCAGGGACAGTAATTCAGACCCCTCCCTGGGTAATCAGTTCCAAGACCTTATGGCCCTTTCTATTAAGAAGTTTTTCCCAAGGTCTAATGGAAAACTGTTTCAGGATCCTAATTGTTTCCTGCTGACTACTGAAAGATCTTGGGTAACCGTGATTTGGTCAAATCACAGGAGTATTGCTGAGAGAACTGGAGCCATCCAGCCTTCAAGAAACATAGAATGTACTAGGTTGGAAGGGACCTCCAAAGGTCATCCAGTTCAACCCCTCTGCAGGAAGCAGGGACATGTCTAAGCTAGAAGAGATCACCCAGAGCCGCATCAAGCCTGACCCTGAATGTCTCCAGAAATGGGCAGCAGTCTGTCTCTCTAGGAAACCCGTTCCAGTGATCTACCACCCTCAGATTAAAGAACTTTTTCCTGATGCCTACAGTTAATCTACCCTTTTCCAGCTTAAAACCATGACCCCTCATCCTACTGTTCCACGCCCTTGTGAACAGTTCTTCCCCATTCTTCTGACAGGCCCCTTTTCGGACTGAAAGGTCACTATACAAGGTCCCATGGAGCCTTCGCCTCTTCAGGCTGAAGAACCCCAACTCTCTCAGCCTGTCTTCACACCAGAGGTGCTCCAGCCTTAGACTTACTGGTTTTTAAGCTCACCATGCTTAAAAGAAGTGAAAAGTCATCCTGTGATCTCCCCACACACCATTTCTCCACAGCATCTGCATCACATCGCTCCCCCTTCTGCAGTAGCTTTGGCTCTCCTGGCTGCCTGCCCTGTGCAAAAACTGCTCATTTCCTTTATGATGTATTGAGATTTTACAAGCAGGAGCCCAGCATCTCTTCCAAACATTATTTTATTTGCCTATATCCTGAAAATCCCACCAGGAAAAAGGAATCCATGTCGGGTAATTTAAAACTGCTCCTAAAATAATGCTGAGGCTGTACTAGTCTTCTATTAAAATTACATTTCAATCCCAGTTGAAGCAAAAAAAAAGGTAAAAATATTTTCTGTCCTCCCTCACTACGAGTTTTCAGGGGCAGGGGGTTATGTTTTGGTTTGTTCTTAAGAGCCACATCCATACCTCAAAAAAAAAATGAGATGATTATTTATATAGATTCTCTGTAGACACCGTGAAGCTTTCCAGAGGAGAGGGTTTCTTAATCTAAGGCAGACGCACAGCAAGGGGGGGACAGACAACAGGTGAAGGACGAGACATTGGGATCACACAAGGGGCTTATGGGATGCTCGAGTTGTTAGTTCATTCCTTTCAATACAGAACATGTGGTCTCAGCACAGGGCTGCAGTTTGGGGGGGTTTTCAGCTTTGCTCTGCGATCACTTAAAGAGTGTCAGAGTAATGACAGAGAGAAGCAAAGAGTGCTGGGAGGAATCCTGGGGATGGACCCGAAGGTTCCCATATGGATGCACCAACTCCGTCCCTCTGTCCATACTACTGCTTTCCAAACTAAGATTGGAAATCACTGCTGATTTTCCCCTAAGAAAGGGAAGGGGGCTGTGGAGTGACCCTACAAGTCAGCAACTCATGGACCTTCCAATCTGGAGGGTGCATCCAAAGACTGTCCATCATCCGGCAATTTCTCCTCCTTTAGTCTAACTCTGACGAGAATCCCCTTCCAAACCATTTTCGCATAGTACAAGAATGATGCTGAGGGGCTGGAGCAAGTCCAAAGGAGGACAACAAGGTTGTGAAATAATCTGGAGAACAAACACTGTGAGAAGCAGCTGAAGGAGCTGAGGCTAGTTAGTCTGGAGAAAAGGAGGCTGAGGGGAAACCTTCTTGCTGTCTACGGCTACCTGAAAGGAAGTTAGAGAGGTGGTGGTTGGTCTCTTCTCCAAAGGAAGAAGTGACAGGACAAGAAGAAATTGCCTCAAGTTGCTACACAGAGGAAGTTTAGGTTGGACATGAGGAAAAACTTCTTTGAAAGAGTCATGAAGCATTGGAAGAGACTGCCTAGGGAGGGGAGATGTTAACACATCTCTGGATGTGTTCCAAAGTTGTGGAGATCTGGAGCTAAGTGGCCTTGGGGCAGCTGGGTCCATGATCTTGAAGGTCTTTTCCAACCTCAGCTATTCTATGATCCTAACTCACTGCAGAGTTGCTCCTTCCATTCTATTTCATAGCCTGTGCACTCCTAAAAGAATGACACTGGGATTTCTACAAGCACAATATAACAGAAAACACCCCAAAGCCAGAAGCTCACGAGTGAGTACCGATAGCAGAGATGCCCCAGGGAGGACATTTCATTTTACTGCTGGTTGCATGTATGTTCAAAGAGCAGGGCTATGGAGAAAAAAAATAGATCAAATACAGGATAAATAGCTGGAACAAATCCCCCCCTCACCACTGGACCCACAGCTGATTCCCCAGGGAAACCCTTACAAAGCAGCCTGAATATTTCTCAAATAAGCTTCTGTGTGTGTTTTCTCCATGTGCCAGTTTATGAATCCCATAGTAATGGAAATCAAGAAAGATCCTGAGGGGACAGCAATGGACTTCACAGTGTGCCACCACCAAAGCAGCTGCTTGTAGAATGGGAAACAGCAGCGAGCCTCTGCAAAGAAACAATGCGGAATTCTTGGCTAGAAACAATAGGTTTAAAAAAAAAAAAAAAAACTTCTTTCACAGCATTTTCAATGGTCTCATCCCACAATCAACTGGTGACGGAAAATGCCAGTGGAGTAATACGGGGGGCTTCTGATGTCAGGACAATCCCCACACCAAGGTGTTCCCTGGAGCGGACATCATTCATGGGGTAGAGACCTGAGTGTGTAAAGTTGCCAGGAAATCCAGTGGAATCAGCAGAAGTGTGGGCAGCAGCCAGCACATTGAAGTTGTTTCTTCTCCAGAACTTGCTTTTCTGAGGTATTTCTCCCTCTCTTCTTTATAACATCGTCTTTTCTGATGCCTGTTCAGCCATCTCATGTGTTCCTAGAAGGTCTTTCTTCACAGAATCACAGAACATTAGGGATTGGAAGGGACCTCAAAAGATCATCCAGTCTAATCCCCGCAACACAGCAGGACCACCAAGATCAAGTCATACAGGAACACATCCAGATGGGTTTTAAACGTCTTCAGAGACGACAACTCCACAATACCCCTGAGCAGCCTGTTCCAGTGCTCTGTCACCCTCACCGGGAAGAAGTTCCTTCTCATATTGATGTGGAACCTCCTATGTTCC
>JAOXOE010000405.1:40172096-40191198 GCA_028565055.1 Phoeniculus purpureus | reverse complement strand
GTGAAGAAGTTCCTTCTCATATTGATGTGGAACCTCCTATGTTCCAGCTCACACCCACTGCCCCTTGTCCTATCACTAGATGCCAGTGAGCAGAGCCTGGCTACATCCTCCTGACACCCACCCTTCACATATTTATAAACACTAATGAGGTCACCCCTCAGTCTCCTTTTTTCCAAGCACAAGAGACCCAGCTCCCTCAGCCTTTCCTCATCAGGGAAATGGTCCACATCATCATCTTTGTGGCTCTGCGCTGGACTCTCTCCAGCAGTTCTGTGGCCTTCTTGAACTGAGGGACCCAGAACGGGACACAGTATTCTAGATGCAGTCTCACCAGGGCAGAGTAGAGGGGGAGGAGAACCCCTCTGTCTGCTAATCACCCTCCTTCTGATCTACCTCAGGGTGTCATTTGCCTTCTTGGCTACAAGAGCACAGTGCCGGCTCATGGTCCAGCTCCACTAAGTCAAGACGACTTGCTATGCTTGTATCTGGAGACAGTTCACACCTTTATGTGCCATCACACAACTCAGCCCTGTTCACTAAACAAATGGACTAGGAGGTTCCTTTGAGTTTTCAAACCAAGGTCCCATCTTGTTGCTGCAGCAAAGTGCAGAAATGGCTTTTTTCCCCCCCACACACTACTAAACAGTTTCCCATAAAACAGCCACACTCCACCATTCTCTCATCCTTCTACCCAGCTTTAGAAGGCCACAATACCTGAAAACCTCATTCCTAGCTGGGACTTTCTCCATTCCCAGCTCTAACTAATTTATCTTCTAGTTAAGCCAACCACATCTGGAGCTGCTACAGAAAAAGAATCCAGCTGTGAGTCTGTTCACACAGTCTTTCAGTGTTTAGGACATTAGTGGCTACTTTTCACTCCTGTCCCCAAACCCACCTGCAAAGAGAATTCAACATCAGATGAGGCACTCGAGTATGTGCCACTACTCTGCCTGCAGAGCTTAGTTTTGCTTAAACAAACTGGGATTCCAGGAAACGAAATTTCCTAATGCAGAACACGCTGAGCTTTAAGCTTCCTGGAGCTGTTAGCATACCACACTGCTCCACTCTGTCCAGTAACTGTCAAATTTCAGAAGACTAACCTACTGCAACAGGAGGAATGAAGATCTATACCTTATTCTATTTATTTATATTTCTATTTATTAGATATTTGTTCTATTTATTGGATACCTGTTATTGGTTTTATTTGCTCATTAGTTATTTGTTCTAATTATTCTGTTTATTTGATATCTATTCTATTGATTTATTAGATAAAGAAGCAGCTCTAAAGAAAACAGACATTCAAGCTGGGTCAGCTGGTCCAAGCCCCCTGCTCAAACCAAGCTGCTTAGCACCATTTGTAGATGGTTTTCACTTACCTTCAGTTTTTGAGCTTCACCTCTAACTTTAAGTAGCTCTGTGATGGAATCCACAAAGCCTTGGTAATGGAAGTTGCACATTTTCTCAATCTCACGATCATGGTTTCTGACTCGGGCTTCCAGTTTCTCCATGAAGCGACCATGTTCTTCTCCATCGTAGACAGACCTACCAAGGCAACACCAGTGTTAGTCAAGGATCCAATATCCCTCACTGTCCTTATTTACCAGAAATAACCAAGACAGGAGCTTCATGGAAAACTTCCCAAGGTAAGGAGATAGGTCTGGTTTTTATTTGCCAACGTCGGCACCAAACCCAAGTTTCAAAATCTTTTTATCCCAAGCTCTTCTTTTTCTACCTGTCAAACATGAGCTTGATGCTCCCTCAGAGACCACTATGCAGACAGATCCAGTACTGAATGGTCTGCAACATCTTTGTGCTCTGCCTTTGAGCTCAGCCACCTCTGATCCCTATCTGCTACCATATGCCCCTCTTAGGCAACTTTCTGGATGTTCTTTTAGCTTCAGAGGTAAAAGATGCAATGGAAAAGCATCACACTCGCTTTCCAGATGTGACCAAGCCCAGCTGTGCCTCTTGCTGAAACGCAAGATGACTCAAAATAATGGGGACACCTCAACCCAAGATACAGCATGAAGTGCTGTATCTCACATCCACAGTCAGAGCCACCATGCAGAAGTACACAATAACTGATAAGGGATTGTGTTACACTCTACATGAGATTTTCTGGGGGTTGCTTCATTGGCCTTTTTTTTTTTGTAGTAAACACTGATACTCTATAGAGTGTAGAAATCTCACCCTTAGACCTGAAGCCTTCAAAAGGTGACATTATCACTTTCTTTATTTCAAGGGAGAAGCTGGTTGGTGCTGAAGAGACACTTCCTAAAATTCTATGAATGCCAGCCCTAGTGGCATTTCCTTATAGCTCTGCAGTTTTGCTGGTGAAATACAAAAGCTGGAGGCTGAGTGCCATCTAGTGCTGCTCAGGCTCTTTGCAGAGTTTCTCCTGAAACTAAGGACCTACTCTCAAAGACAACTACTCACCATAGGAATCAAAGCCTTACAAGTTGTGTTTTCATTCAAAAATAGATTAAGGAAAAAAAGGACATGAATGATGGGTGTTTTCAGAGGAAAATATCGTCAGTATCTGTCAGTTGGGGAAAAAACCCTCAGTTACTTACAAACTCCGAAGGAAACTTTACCTAGAGTTAAGTCATACAGGTCTGAAGATACTACAAACCCATCTGGGCACCATTCTTGGCAGCTAGCTCTGCGTGACCCTGCTGGAGCAGGAGGAGCTGAGCTAGATGATCCCCAGAGGTCCCTTCCAAACTCACCAGTCTGGGATTCTGTAATCCTTCACTTCTGCCCTCTCCTAACACACAAAGCGGCAACAGCCAAGAAGTCACAGAACAAACCGCAACACACTCTGAAGCTGCAGGATGTCAACTCCAAAGTTACAGGATGTCAAGTTCCTGCTCTGCACTGAACATCACTGCGTAAGTGAACTCTTACAGCAACTCTTGACACGAAACAATCCAAAGACTCTGACTACAAGAACAAGTCTCTTCTCTGCAATCACATCAAATCACCCCTCAAGTCCCAAACTCTACCATCATCATCTCTGTATCAAGCTCCCTTGCTCTGACAAAGATCCACCTTCCACAGCTATTTCTTTACCTGCCTGGGATGTAGCGTTACCCTTGAAAAACCATCCCTGAGATCCCATATCCCTGATGTTTCAGCACTTTATGTACCCAGCCACAGCCAGCTCTGTCACAGCCAACTCTAGGTCTCATCTGACCCATTCAATAGAGCACGTTCATCATCTATTGCTTCCTTTTCAGGATTAGATCTGAGGAAGAAATTCCTCACTGTGAGGGTGCTGAAGCACTGGAACAGCTTGCCCAAAGAGGTTATGGCTGCTCCATCCCTGGAAGCATTCAAGGCCAGGTTGGAACAGGCTTTGGACAACGTGCTCTGGTGAGAGGTGCCCCTGTCCATAGCAAGGGGTTGGGACTGGATGATTGCTGAGGTCCATTTCAACCTAAATAATTTTGTTACTCTTCTAGACATACACTCTGCTTCTGATAACATCTCATCTACTTCAAAAGATAACTATACCCTGGTCTGGATCTTTGAATAACTGTCCTGAAATGACCCATTATTCTGAAGACTTTAGAGAGGGATGGACAGAAACAATTTCTAGAAAGAAGTAAAAAAAATATCCTACAAGTAAAACCACTAATAAATTCAATAGCCCATAATGTAGAACTAAAGCAGAGAAATAAAATATTCAGAATCACATTTGCTTTGGGCTGTTCATTTTCTTGGCTGTTAAAAACCACAAATTGTCCCGGCAAGGCTACAGAACATCATTCTTGAGGCTGCTGTGTCCCCCACAAACTTATCTCCTGACTCCAGAATGGGCTGTAATTCTCTGCCAGGGCCAGATTTGCCCGGTTTACATTTTTTAATACACACTCACCAAACAAAAACCCATTTTAGATGACTTTAAAAAGATCTCAGACTGTACTGTCTGGTTTAAAAACTTTACATTCATTAAAAAAAAACAACTAATAACGACACACTTTGATAAAACACAACTGGAAAACTCTTTCCAGGAAAGCCAGGATGGCCAAATGTCAGAGGAAGGTTAGGTCGGACATGAGGAAAAACATCTTCCTGGAAAGGGACATCAAGCCTTTGAACAGGCTGCCCAGGGAGGGGGTTGAATTGTCATTCCTGGATGTGTTTCAAAGTTGTGGAGATGTGGAGCTTAGGGCCATGGTTTAGTTGTGGTCTTTGGACAGTTGGGTTAATGGTTGGACTCGATCTTGAAGGTCTTTTCCAACCTCAATTATTCTGCAATTCTATGAAATGCATCTAGAGTTGCCATCTGCAACCTCTTATTATCATAGACTTTAATTCCCAAAATAGGGGTAACCAAACCTGGGCCACACCCAGTAGCCACATCATTACCAACTGGGACACCACAGATGTGGACCTGACCTGTGGCCAGGTGCCTTTTCCATTGTCCAAGCAGCAGAGCACAAGTGCTTGCTTCCAGAGAAGCACGACACCTTGATGGGGAACCTTCCACACCTTCATCCTCCTCCATACATGCCAGAGGTTCAGTCAGCTCTGCTTGTACTCAACCTCCTGGCTGCACTGGTTGACCTACAGCAACCTCCATCACTTCATCACCCACAAGAGCAGAGATGGGGGCAAGAGCAGACGTTTTGAGGAATACAGCCAAGGAAAAGCCTGAAAAACCAAAAAGCTCAGCTACAAACCTCTTTTATCCATGGCCACAGGCAGGGCACAGAATCTCTTTGGTTGGAAGACACCTTTAAAATCATCAAGCCCAACCTTTATTAACCCAGCACCAGCCAGATCACTAGATCCCTTATCTTGGGTCCTGCTACCAACCCAATCTACATCCTCCACAGCCATGCTGGAGATACTGCTCTCAGGCTGGCAGCTCCTATCACAGACACCATATCTACAGTGAAAAAATCCCAGAGGAGCTTAAAGCTGGTGCACAAGTACTAAGTAAACGCAGAAAAGCTGTAGGAAGCAGCTCTGCAGGTCCTTCCTACAGCTCATGTTCAGCTGGGTAACAAGAGGCCTCCAGGCACCCTCAGAAAAGGCCAAGCCACAAGGCTGCCTCCATAACTTAATTCCCAAGGAGAGCTGCCGGCAAGCTGGGGACTCAGAAATAACCTAAATAAATTCAGCTGAAAGCACAGAGGAGGAAAATCTCTGGGGGGCAAAATGAAAGAGATCTGGAACAATGCAAGGAGGACACTGTGGGGACAGCAGAACTCAAGTGACTCCCTTTTGTTTTCAATTAATATGTGGAACAAATTCTTTAGTCTGTTGTGGACTTGAAATTTTATTTTATTCTCCTCTCCCCCTCTCCCCTCCCCGCTTTTTTTAAATTTCTGTAGTGGTTTGAAACCCCTCCGAAACATTTTCTTCTCATTAAGCTACATAAAAGCATTAGCAGTTTGTTTAATCTTCTTCTGACTTTTGTACTAAACAAATTAACTACTGAGCAATGCAAGAAAATGAAATAAAAATAATTTCAAGAGTGGTGCAACAGCTTGATGGAAAAAGGTCACCAAAAGTTTGCAAGATTCCTATCAGTTTAATAGCTAACAGTGAAGAGTTCACAGCTCCAAGCCTCGGACTTCACAGTTTGTCTATGTACCAGCCACAGACTGGTTTATGTTTAAGGGCCCTTTAAGATCATCTCACTCCAAACCCACAGCAGTAAGCAGGGACATCTACAACCCTACAACCAAAGTAGGTTTCTCAAAGCCCCAGGGACCAACCTGACCTGAGATTGCTCCAAGGACAGGGTTTCAACCACCTCTCTGGGAAACCTGGGACAGGCTCTTACTGCCCTCAAGGTCAAGACTTTCTTCCTTACATCTGATGTAAATCTCCCCTCTTTCATTTTAAACCCATCACTCCTTGTCCTGTCAAGCAGCTCCTGATAAAAGTCCCTCTTCATTCTCTTTTAAGCCCTGAAAGACTGCATTAAGGTCTCTCTGGAGCTTCTCTTCTGCAGCTGAAGCCCCACCAACTCTCCCAGCCCGGCCTCACAGCAGCAGGTTCCACCCTCAGAGCAAAATTTCTGGGGCCTCATCTGGCCCCACTCCACCAGCTCCAGGTCTCTGCTGCACTGAGGAGCCCAGAGCTGGACACAGCCCTGCAGGGGACTCTCCCGAGTGGAGCAGAGGGGCACAATCCCCTCCCTGACCTGCATCTCAGGATAAATCTGTCTTTCTGGGCTGTGAGCACATGGTGCTGGCTCATGTTCAGCCTTTCATCCATAAATTACCAAAAACCACATGCAAATGCTGCTCAAAACCCATCCAAAAGTGATGTTACTTGTCAATGACTGGCCTCAACCAGGAGGAGCTTTTCAACAGGGCTTCTCTGTGCATTTATCCTGCGCCTGGTCTTCTTCAGTGGTTTTACTAGCAAATTGGAAAATAAAGAGCCAGCTGAACTTTCAAAACATGCTGGTAACACCAAGGCGAAGGGTGTTGTGAGCCTTTTTGAAAGAGGCAGTCAAAAATCTCAAGAAACCGGAAGTGTTTCCACAAGTCAAGAACAACAAAGGTCAAGAAAGGCAAACACATTGTAGTTTCTTTTGACGGTCCATGGAAAGGTCAAAATAATAGACTGGTTTCGGTTGAAGGGGTCTTTAAGATGATCTAGGTCCACCCTGCTGCAGTGAGCAGGGACATCTGCAACCAGAGGAAGTTGCTCAGAGCCCCAAGGTCCAATTTGACATGGGATGGTTCCAAGGATGGGGCTTCTCCCACCTCTCTGGGAAACCTGAGGAAAGTACTAGGGTAGATTTTGTGATGAAACATGAAGACAGTCAAAACCATGAAAGAAATGAGACTGGGATACTGGAAATCCCTGTCCTATCGCTAGAGTGCCTCGGAAAAAGTCCCTCTCCAGCTTTCCTAGAGCCCCTTCAGATATTGGAAAGCTGCTAAAAAGTCCCCTCAGAGCCTTCTCTTCTCTAGGCTGAAGAGCCAAAATCCTCTCAGCTTGTTCCCCAGAGCAGACAACTATGAAAACATTTTTAATTCTAGGTTTGGGATCTTTTCATTCCATTTTTTTCATTCTGCCACAGGGACTTGTGACAGAGTCAAGCATCTTGCTGATCCAATTCTTCCAACTGCATGGCCTGATCTAAAGTAGATACACCCTCATTAAAGCCTGATAATTAGTTCTACAAGTCACATGCAAGCCTCAGATTAGAAAACTAAATATAGATGCCTGGAACCCTCTAAGATACCTCTCTAGGGCAGGTCAACCTGACACAGGGCCTACAAAGCACCACTGGTTTGTCAGAGACATTAGCTAGAGGCCAGTCAAGATCATTTAGGTTGGAGAAGACCTTCAAGATCATCAAATCCAACCACTAACCCAACTGTCCCAAGGCCACTGCTAAACCATGGCCCTAAGCTCCAGATCTCTACAACTTTGAAACACATCCAGGGATGGCAATTCAACCTCCTCCCTGGACAGCCTGTTCCATGAAGAAGTTTTTCCTCATGTCCAACCAAATCTTCCCTGGATGGAGCAACTTAAGGCCATTTCCTCTTGTCCTATCATTGAGAAGAGACCAACCCTACCTCCTTTCAGGTAGCTGTACACAGCAAGGTCTCCACTCAGCTTCCTTTTTTCCAGCTGCTTCTCACAAGGTTGTTCTCCAGACCCTTTCCCAACCTTGTTATCCATCTCCTGACCCACTCCAGCCCCTCAATGACACATTTCAGATGAGTTAACCCCCTCCGTGCCAACATATCAACCTCACCACCAAAGTACTGATTGTTTCTGAACCACAGTGCCCTAATTCACAGTCTCGTCCTCTTTCTAAAATAGATGCTGACTCTGGGAAACCCATCCGGAGGACACAAGACTGAGCAACAGACCTTGGGGAGGAAAAGCTGTATTGAAAGACAAATCAGTGTTTGGCCTGTACAACCATGAAGGAGGCCTAGACCCACATACCTGTGAAAATATTTGTGTCTGTTGCAGAAAGAGAACATTGTAAAGGGCTTAAATAGCCTGGGAGAATTAGGCTAAACATTAGACTCTGTTGAGAATGGCAAAAAAACAAGGGATCATTGAGGCATGTTAGGGAATCCTGACACACTGATTGTTTCTATGAATACGTCAGGAAAACATCAAGCAGAAACAACTTAGATGATTTGTTGCTGAAGAGAGCAAATACCTCCTTTGGTCAGGAGGAGTCCTCTCATTCTTGAGATGCCCTGAAGCTCTGTTTGCTACGGGTCCAACCTACAGAGTAGCAGAAGTTCTTTGGAAACCCATTTCATTCATTTCTACAAGATCAAGTCATTAGTTAGAAAAGACCCCCAAGTTTTTCCAAGTTTAATTGTGACAGCAAAGAGCTTTCAAGCTACATGTTACTGGGAAAAACCAAGGCACCATAAACCTGCATGCATGGAGCTTAGGGCCATATTTGAGTTGGGTTAAGGAATGGATTTTATGATCTGAAAGGTCTTATCCAACCTAAATGATTCTACAATCTCTAGGGTGGAATAAAGCTCTTCTGTGCCAGACCAGCTTCTGAAGGAAATGAGGAATAATTACCCTCATTAAAAATATAATGGAATGACTCAGTCCTAATTTGCCATTAAATAACAAAATTCAGATGATAAAAGACTCATTAAGAAGGAGAGCTTGAACAAATTAGCCTCCAGAGGAGCCAGGAAGCTTAAGGAGCAACCCAAAGTGGGGTGAGCCACAAGAGCTACAACAAAAACCCAAATGCCCCCAGCCAAGTCAGCTATGGGGAGAACCAGCCACGAGCAGAGCTTTCAACTTCTTCTCAAAAGCACAATGGAAATAATTCCCCCTCCCAGAACAAAAGCTATGCGTCAGCACGCACGGCTCTCTCAAGCTCTTTCAAGTTGGAAGGACAGTTGATTCGCACCATGTGTAGGATCGGAATGTGAACTAGAACCGAGTGAGATAAATTTCGCCCCGTCCAAGCTGGTTGACATTAAGAGGGAGATGAATCATCTTTACAATGCATGGAAACAAGAGGGTTTTAAAAAAAAAAAAAAGGGAAGAAATGTAATGATACGCCCCAGTCACGCTCAGGAACTCTGAGCGTTTGAACCATATGGACTATTGCGAGGAAAAGCATTGAAGTAAAGGGGCACACACCAACCCACCGGCATGGGAGGATATGGACCTAAAGCCACCAAAAAAACTCTAATCTCCTCACAGTGCTGTCCCAGCACATCTAATCCTCTACAACAGGCAGAGGCAAGGGAAAGACACACTTGGAGTGATGGGGCAGGTGTCCATCAGATGGGGAAAGAGAGGAAGAAAGCTCCATGAAGTCATCTGCCCTCTCTCACTGGTTGATGCTCACACTCCAACCTTGGCATTGGAAGAGGTTGCCCAAGATACTGTGTGAATTGCCATCCCCAGATACATTCAAAGTCTTGGAGATCTGGAGCTTAGGGCCATGGTTTAGCGGTGACCTTGTGACAGTTGGGTTAACGGTTGAACAGGATAAGCTTGCAAGTCTATCCTAACCTGAACAATTCTATGAAGCACTGGTGGGAAGGAGAAAACCAAAGTATATGGAGACCACAGCAATCTGGGTTACCTTCCACTGGTGATTCAGTTGTAAAGGAAATTCCAAGACCAGAGCAGTGAATATTCAAGTCCTAGAGCTATGCAAGTTCCTACAAAAGATCTTGGACTGGATGTGGTGCCTTGGATGTGTCAAAACACTGACAAAATCTTCCTATTTTCACAGATCACAGAATCATTCTGGTTGGAAAAGCCCTTTAAGTTCAGAGTCCAACCTCAGCACTGCCAAGTCCCCACTAATCCCCGTCTCTCACCCCACATCCCCACAACTTCGCAACCCCTTCAAACACAGGTACTCCACCACTGCCCTGGGCAGACTGGGCCAGCCCTGGACAACCTCTGTGGGGAAGAAATTCTTCACATGAGACTCCTCTATTATCTCTGGGCCTAGATAGGGCACACCTCCTCCAGCTTGAGAGGAAGGAGCTGATGTTACTGTCTTTAAACTCTTCAAGGCTCAGCAACAAGGAGCAATGAGATGTGGTTTCACTTGTTCTGGCCTGTAGTTCATTTAGATGTCTCCGCTATAATAGATTAGTCCCACAAAACATTAAAAGATGTTCAGACACCAGGAAGTCATTTTCCATGAGGCCACCAATAAGCATTTCAGTAACAGAAAGCTTAAGACCGAAAGCACATCCTCACCTTCAGTGTTTCATACACTTCCTTGACTTTAATTACACAAAGGCTTTGAAATTCCAACCCAAGAAAGAGCTACATGGAGCTGGATAACAGAATCACACAGAACCCCCAGACTGGCGAGGTTAGCAAGAACCTCTGGAGATCATCCAGTCCAATGCTGCTGCTCCAGCAGGGTCACCCAGAGCAGGTTGCCCAGGATGGGTCCACATGGATTTGGGATCTCTCCCGAGCAGGAGATTCCAACACCTCTCTGAGCAGGGCTCTGCCACGCTCACAGAAAACAAGGCTCTCCTTATGGAACTTCCTGGATCTTTGTGCCTGTTGTTGGGCGCCACTGAGAAGAGTCTGGCCCATCCTCTTGACACCCACCCTTTAGACATTTAGATGTTGATGAGATCTCTTCTCCTCTCCAATCTAAAGAGCCTTTCCTAATAAAGGAGATGCTCCAGCCCCCCTCCTCAGCTTGACCTGGATCCAGGACTCCAAACATGGCCTCACCAGGTCAGAGCAGAGCAAGAAGAGAACATATCTCAACCTGCTGGTCACAGTCCTCCATGCACCCTACGCACAGGACCATGCCAACAGACACATTATAATTCAGTAAAATAGCAGAAAAAAAAAGTAAAAACAAAATTAAAAGCAGCTTCCTAAGTGCTGCAGACCCCATCCTGTGATTTGCTGACAATTCTTTTGCTGTGTTGATTTTTAGGGGCTGCTTTGCCTTTCAAAACAAGACAGATTGTACCTGGCTTGAGCAAGATCCTGTAGGTGACGCTTGTCTAGTCTCAGACTGATAAATGATTGGGACAGACTCAGGCCAGCCCTCTGAGCCTGGGCAAGCTCCTATCCTGCCACATGTTCCTTTGAGAGACCTGCAGGACATGGGATGTTTCTCTAGCAGAGGAGACTGGAATCCCATGCAGGAGACCTGCAAGTCAGCTGTCACCCAAGCAGCAGAGGACACTCAGAAAAAGGTCAGCACCACAGGAAGGGGTGAAATAGTAATGTGGATAAAATATCTCAGGCTACTGTTCATCAAAAAACAGCACAAAGACAATAAATCTCATATGAGATGTGCTGGTAGGAGCTTTAAAGCACCAGACATTAAACAGAAGCACCAAGCCAAAGACTGGAAGGAAGAGACCTCTGTCAACACCAGACTGACCTTACCTGAGCCAATAACCTTACCAAAACCAACTGACCTTACCCAAGCAACAAAGATGGCCCAAAGGTGCCCAAAGGTTCTCCCCAGTTACAAGGAAATGTCAACTACAGTGAGGGGACACCAAGAAACGTTTTGGTCATCAACTTGTGTGATCCCAAGAGCTTTAAGGCACTGAATTTCAGGAGTCACAACATTTCATTAGCAGGGAAGGAGCGAAAAAAGCTCCACCAGCAGCAATTCTGCAGACTACCAGAGTAGGGAGCTCTCAGTCTCACATGACCGTCAGCGCTCTGTGTTGGCTGGGAGAGAACCAGCATTTGTCCTGCGTTTTGTTTCACAAAATCCAGTGAGAAGCCACAAAAATGATTGTTTAGGCTTCAAATTAGGCTAAGCCCAAATTTCAGCTTAAATAAGTGTTCTTTCACAGAATCCTTTAGGTTGGAAAAGACCAACCATTAACCCAGCAGTCCCAAGGCCACTGCTAAACCATGGCCCTAAACACAAACTGTGTTTGAAACATAGCCAGTGATGGCAATTAAAGCCCCTCCCCAGGCAGCCTGTTCCAAGGCCTCACAGCCCTTTCCAGAAATAAGTTTTTTCTCATGTCCAACCTAAGGTCTCCCCTCAACCTCTTTTTCTCCAGACTAAACAGCCCCAGTTCCCCCCAGCAGAAGTTGTTTCACAGTACAGCAAAGCCTTGAGTGACACCTGACCTGCCTATGAAGAGCCTGTGAGATTACTTCTCCCCTCCTCTTTTCGCTGCCTTTGGGAAGTGGTAACAGGATGGAGAATCCAGGGACTGGCAACACTAAGTAGAAATAAAAAGGTCTGATCCACCTTTGTTGCTGCCTTCTAGATCCCACAAGCCAGTGCTTGGGGATTTGCTTCATCCAGCTTAGACTGATTTTTCTCTTAGCTGCCTTAATCTATTTAAAGAAGTTAATTATCCCAGATTTTAGTCTAATTAAAGGGAAGGGAACACAAGACGATGTGCATCAGCAGATGCCAGGATGGCCGAATTATCTTGGGATGTGGCACATAACTCACAAACAGTAAGTACTCACAAACTGTGAGGACTTCTGAAAGAGAAACTTTATATACACGGTGTTGAGAAGGTTGTGCTGAAAATGAGTTTCCAGGTTTCATTACATAGGAGGGCGGAAAGAAGGAGGATTTTATAAATTAATATGAAACATCAAGATGTGGATGATGACAAGGTTTCTCCATGGCACTAGACACTTCTTGGTGGCCCTGCAAGAACCTGATAGGTTAACATACACTTGCATTAATGGTAGGACTGGATCTTAAAAGTCTCTTCCAACCTGAATGATTCTAATCAGCACCAGGAAAGTTGCATGAAGGGGAAAAAACACAAACCATCTGACCTCACTTCTGTGGACAAAGGTGAAAGAGCTCCAGTTTTAGGTGTTTCTGAAGTCCTCACAGATATCCCAAAGTAACAGCCAAGCAAAATACAGCAGTGCCCAAGTCAAACATCACAGACTCTATCTGTAAACAGAGCTGATGGGATGGAAGGAACACACCAATATCTGCTTCTGAAACTGCCATGAAAATACCCTTTTTTCTAGTCTCAATCTGTTAAGACTAGGTTGCTCTGAGTCCTATCCGATCTAAATCCTGTGCCATAAACTCATCCCATTCAAATTAGGGCCATATACAGCAAGCACTAGCACTGCCAAGTCCCCATCAACCTCTGTCCCTCACCCAACATTGCCAGACACAGGGACTCCACCATTGCCCTGAGCAGCCTGGGCCAGATATGGACAACTCTTAACCAGAAGAAATTGTTCCTCAGGGTCAACCTCAACGTGCTCTGACACAATATGAGGCCATTTCCTCTTGTCCTACTGCTTGTACCTGGGGAAAAGAGACCAACCACCACATCATTTCAACCTTCTGAAGTTCAGAGAGCTGTGAAATGCAGGACCTGGTACTTGGCTTTGGTGATCCTCTCCAGCCTGGCCAGACCCCTCTGTGGAGCCTCTTGAGCCTCCAGCAGATCTACATTCCTACCCTACTTGGTGTCCTCTTCAAAGTGACTGAGAGTGCTCTCAGTCCAGCTCATTGATAAGGATTTTGTTATCTACTCACAAGACACAAACCCCAATCTCAGTGAGGTAGGTTGAAGGACACACAGCACTTCATTGTCACTGAATCCTTGCAAGGTCTCTCTTGGACATCACCACAGCACCCCATGCTGGGGAGGGGAAGCTGGCACAGAACCCAGCGCAGCACACCAGCCCAACCTGGATGGACTCAAGGCAATGGGACAATGGGTTACATGTGCAAAGAAGATATCTAAGCCACATGACTGTCACACATTTTTTTTCTGCTCCTCACACAAAAAGGACCCTGGCAGAAAGGAAACCATTACTTGCTCATAAATCCCATTTAGCTGAAGGAACCTTAACTAATCCTCCTCAGCCAGTGAGATAACCCTGAACAAAGGACAATATCTCTTCATACCTAACTCTGCACTTCCCCATCCTGGTTCACACAGAACCACAAAGCCACAGTTAGAAGAGAAAAACTTGCAGACAAGATGACCATCCAACCTGACCCAGCACAGATTACACCACCCCAGGCAGCTCAGCAGAAATGGGATTAAGGGCTAATTAAGTTATTTTGAAACCAGGGGATAATGTGAAGTGGTGACATTCACACCTTTAAACTTCTCTGCTGAAAGGGAACCCAACTGACCAGGACCGAAGGGCCACTTGGCCTTTCCATTACCATTTTGAAGGCTATAACTTCTAGGTTATCCACAAGGCAGAGTCCCACTAGCCAGCTTAAAAAACTCATAAGGTAAATCCACAGGAGAGCTTCTCTGTGAATAACAATGAATAGGACACAGTTACACTCTCTTGAAGAATCTGCTGCTGGTGTCTCCAGGAGACCTCTGGACCAGCTTCCTATTTTCACCCAGTTTTACATTACATTAAGAATACATTATTTTTTCAGACATTTTGCTGACCCTCTCCTGAAAAGCCACCAGCCCCTAGATTCGGAATACAAAGTCAGGGGTTTGTCCTACAGATTTATTTTACAGCAATCCTGTACCATCAGCCAGGCTGGAGGTTGGCACTGCAGAAGGTGATGTACAAGTTGCATCAGGGGATGTTTAGATTGGACATGAGGAAACCATCTTCCTGGAAAAGGGACATCAGGCCTTGGAACAGGCTGCCCATGGAGGGGGTTAAATCACCATCCCTGAACATGTTTCAAAGTCATGGAGATTCAAAACCCACCTGGATATGTTCCTGTGTTACTTGGTCTAGGTGATCCTGCTGTGGCAGGGGGACTGGACTAGATGATCTTTCAAGGTCTCTTCCAATCCCTAATGTTTCTGTGATTCTATGATCTGGAGATTAGGGCCATGGTTTAGCAGTAGCCTTGGGATAGCTGAGTTAATGGTTGGACTTGATGATCTTGAGGGTATTTTCCAACCTGAATCAATCTATGATTCTGTGTAAAAAGAACGTTTGAAAAAGGTAGAACATGAGTTAAATCAGAGGAGCAGGAACGAGAGGGAACCAGAAGACAATCCTTTAGACCCTCGACAACCACACTTCAATGAAGTGAAATTATTCCTGACACCGCCATGCTCTGCCCTTCCCACACAAGTCAAGTCCCAAAGAATCTCTCAGCACCCTGGAGGAAAGGAAACTGTTTCCTAATTGCAGCCTCTGCTCTCTCAGAGAATCCTCTCAACCAACGATACTGAATTTGGCCACTTGATGGCACCAGAGAAAGTCCTAAATTTTCACGCAGCAGGCCCGGCTCAGAAGAGTAGGGAAGCCCTGGTACTGCTGGCCACACCATTGCTGACATAAGCCAAGATACTATTGGCCTTCTTGGCCACCTGGGCACACACACTGGCTCGTCTCCAGCCACTGGTGACCAACCACTGCCCAGGTGCTTTTTTCCAGGCAGTTTTCAGCCACTCTAACCTGGCCTGAAGCAGTGCGGGGGGGGTTAGTGTTACTCATGGGCAAGACCCAACACTTGGTCTTGGTGACCCTCAGCCCATAGGCCTACTTGGCCACCTGGGCACACCACAGGAAACCCAAGCCCTGAGCACATCAAGCTCTGCCAGCCCCAGCCAACCCTTCAGCAAGCCAAAGGGTGACAAGTTAAACCCACAATCCAATTAAAATGACTCAGAGTTAATCAACAGTCAGCCACAAAGCCTAGAGATCACCCAAAGCTGCTTCAGTCAGCAGCCAAAAGCAGGTCTGGGATGGCACAGGAGACCGATGACCGTGTGCATGCCTGTGACATAACTCGTCTGGAAAGAAGAGGACTGTCCTCCCCTTGTCTGGAGAGAAAAAGAAAGTTACTAAAAAACTATACTACATTTAGAAAAGCAGGTTTGGGTGGGTTTGTTTGTTGGTTTGTTTTTTTGGTTTTTGGTTTTTTCCCCACAAATCTTGTTTCAGAAAACATCCAGGATATGTTCAGAAACAAAACAAACTTTCAGTGGTTGCTTGGAAAGACTGAGAAGGAAGGTCCAGACTCAAAACCATGCAAGAGGATTTGACCTCTGATTTGTATCTGCTCTGATTAGACCAGACAACCTTGAAACCTTAATTAAAAGCCTGTGGTGAAAGTTAAAGCCAAAACCACAAAGCAAATTTGTTCTCAACATCAGGCACAAACCACCACAGACATCTATGTGTGGAGCCAGGAAAATGAAACTTATCTTCTAGGAGGCAAAACAAAAACCCATGAGGACAAATGAGCTCTGCCGCAACAGAGATGCTTCAGAGGCTGGTGCTTGGAGAGTGGATGAAGGGTTTGATTTACTGGTGTCTGTTCATCTAGGAACTGGGAATATGGGTCACTTTTTCTGCTCAGAAATTACTGTGGAACACAGAACTGCAATAAAAATGGACCAATCTGACCTGGGATGGTTCCAGGGATGGGCCTTCTATCACCTCTCTCTGGGCAACCTGGGACATCATCCTCACAGTGAGAAATCTAATCCAAATCTCTCCCTTTTAATTTTAAACCCATCACCCCTTGTCCTGTCACAGCAGACCCTGATCAAAAGTCCTGCACATCTTTCTTTATTGGCCTCTTTAAGCTCTGAAACGTCACACTAAGGCCTCCCTGGAGCTTCTCTTCTGCGGCTGAACCCCCCAACTCTCCCAGCCTGCCCTCACAACAGCAGATTCCACCCTCAGAGCAGCATTTCTGGGGCCTCCTCTGGGCCCACTCCACCAGCTCCAGATCACTGCTGTGCTGAAGAGCCCAGAGCTGAAGCCAGTCCTGCAGGGGAGATCTCACCAGAGCAGAGAAGCACAATACTCTCCCTGCCCACCCTGCTGGACACATAGCCCAGGACATGGGGGACTTCTGGGCTGTAAGAGCAGGTTGCCAGCTCCTGTCCACCCTTTCACTCACCAGAACTCCCAAGCTCTTCTACTTGGGGCTGCTCTCCAACCCTTCATCCACAGACTGTGCTTGATACTGGGGGTTGCCCCAATCCCAGCTGCAGGATCTTGCACTTGCCCTGTTGAACCTCCTAAATTTAACAAACACTTGTTCTACCAGTACTTGTCCATTTGGGTCTAAACTCCCAACATGATTCCTTCAGCCACAGCCAACCCACATGTTACAGAATCACTGCTCACAGCTAGGTGGAACACAGCCAGAATACAAGATCATCCCAGAAAACATCTACTGCTGTGACGTGATGCTACTTGGTGGACCCACAGGTTTCCTGTTGGTGGCGGACACTTAATAGGGGAAACTGGAATAATACAGAAAAAATTACCTGCAGCAAAACCACACTAAAAGATGGGACAGTAACAGCCTTGTCTTGTATTTAAACAAGTGGACCTGGAGCTTAGGGCCATGGTTTACCAGTGGCCTTGGGACAGTTGGGTTAATGGTTGTGCTCAATGATCTTGGAGGTCTTTTCCAACTTGAATAGTTCTGTGATTTCTCTTTAACTGGATTATTCAGCTGTCCAGAAGCCAACACCTATTTTAGGGCCATTCTTTCAATACATTTAAGCAAAGTTATGACTGAGGTACTTCAGTTAAGGGCTGAGACACTTTTATCCCCATCTTCTCTCTGTTCCCAAGAGCTCCCAGGCTCAGGCTCCCTTTGCTGGGACCCACCACTCAGATTTTATAAATAAAATACCAAAACCAACACCACAATTTTCAAGCTATTTCAAACCTCAAGTAGCTTTTTTAGGTTTTTTTTATAAAAACAGAATAAATGGGCTTTTGGGATTGGGGATTTTTTTTTTTTTTTTTTTTTTACACATTAAACAGAGTAACACTTAAGAGTCCCAAACGATGGTGAGAACCTCCCTGGGGTTCCTAGAGAGTTTTTCCAGTCTTCAGCTTTGTAGGTTACTCAAAAGGCGGAACAAAGCGACTCTCTGCAGCTATTTAGGACAGGAAGTGAAGGATGCTGCGTCCAACTGATAGTGCAAAAGGAATTTTAAAAAGCCAATGGGTAATGTCTCAAGGCCTAGAGCCAATTTGCTTCAAAGGGACCTTGGTGTCCCCAAAGGGGAAATTAAGAAGGAGAGGGGAAAAAAATAAAACCACACATAGAAAAACAAACGAATTTGCACAAAGCTGTCTTGGTTTGCCAGGAGCTTTGCCTCCAGCATGGAACCATACCTGAAGGATCACAGAATCACTAAAGATCTTTGGTTTAAAGGTATCTTTGAGCTCATAAATCTGTTATTCAGCCCCGGAGCTGCTCATTATCACTCAACCCAGATGTTTCTAGGCCAGCACGGGCTACTGTGCCCACCAGATCACCTTTACAACTACAGTATGGAGCAGCCTGGTGCTTACCGAAGCTTGGGAGAATCTTTCTGAAGTTACTGCATCCACCAACATCTCATCCAGCCCAGATAAGAACCACACAAACTGCTTCCTGGGAGAGCGGGGCAGGGGGGAGGTATTAAACCAGTTTGCAGTTGGTTTTAGGCAGGGAAAGCGCAAGGTAAGTGGTATTAGAGCAGCACAAAGGATCTTCTCTGCAGCTATGTTCCCCCTATACATCTGGTTCATGATGCTATTGGGTAAGAGGATGAGATAAGGCTCTTCTCAGTGATGCCCATCGACAGGTCACAGGGCAATGGGCACAAAATTGCAACACAAGACTTTTTTAAACAAAGAGAAGCTTCTTCACCTTGAGGATGGCAGAGCCCTGGCACAGACTGCCCAGACAGGGTGTAGAGTTTCTTGCTCTGCAAACATTCCAAAGCCACCTGGACATGTTCCTGTGGGATCAGCTCTAGGAGAACCTGCTCTGGGGCCAGGGGGTTGGGTACATGATCTCCAGAGGTCTCTTCCAACCCCACCAGGCTACGATTGCATGAAGAATTATTTCCTCTGTGACAGATAACCCAGAGGAGCCCTAGATGGAAGGTTTGCCAGACTCACATCACCACTCTACACAGTAAATAAAATCCTTATCCCAGGGTACTTTCCCAAGACTGACTTCAGCTCTGAGTCAACACAGAGCAGCAGCAGAAGTCACCAGCCAGCAAGCTCCCTGAAACACATTCTGCAGAAATCATTTCTATAAGCTTCATCCCATGTGAAGAATAAAGAACCAAACCCCCTCTCTCATAGAATCATAAGGGATTGGAAGGGACCCTGAAAGACCATCTAGTCCAATCCCCCTGCCACAGCAGGATCACTTCACTGGAGAAGTTATACAATCAGAATCACTCTG
>JAOXOE010000405.1:40118023-40171996 GCA_028565055.1 Phoeniculus purpureus | reverse complement strand
CCCCCAAAAAAAAATACCCCAACACATCAATGAACAACTTTTTAAAGTTCTCAAGGATGCCGAGGGGAAACTTTACAACCCTGAAGTCCAAAACAGAAGTGAACCACCACAGATTTTCCAGGGTATGGTTTGTGTTTCAGTATCGAATAAAAGGATTGAATGGGGTTACAAAGAAAGAAGAACAAAAAAAAAAGATGAGATGTTTTCATCTGAAAGAGAGGGTTGGGTAGCTCCTCTCCTTTGAATTGTGGTTCCTCCAAGAGCTCTTCTCAGCCCTTGAAAGAAAAACTTCAATTGTTTTGCCCCATTACCAAAGAACAAACATTTTGGTGGGGATGCTGGAGCTCCTGGAGAGGTGGGAAGGGGGTAGGAACAACCAGCTGCATCACAGCCACCACCATCACAACCAGCCTAACAATTATTAGCCCACAAAGGCAGAACAAGGAAGATTAACAAGCACTAGCTCACTTCTAAGAGGAATTAAAAATACATATATATATATATATACACACACACACACACATACACACACATATATATGTGTATTATTTAAGGGAGGGTTGGGAGGAGTCGATCCGCCAACGGATTTGTGGCATCACCCACTTCAAATGAAACCTGCTCAGTTTGGAGATACAAAGTGGTGTTTCCCATCCTCAGCCCCACAGTTCACCTCAAGTCACACAGTATCACAGAACATTATGGATTGGAAGGGACCTCGAAAAATCATCTAGTCAAATCCCCCTGCCACAACAGGACCACCTAGATCAAGTGGCAGAGGAACATATCCAGGCAGGTCTTAAATATCTCCAGAGAAGGAGACTCCACAACCCCGCTGGGCGGCCTATTGCAGTGCTCTGCCACCTTCCCTGAGTCGAAGAGCCCCAATAGAGCTTCTGCAGCCCAATTCACAAGATAAGAGAAAATAAACCTTCCAAGGCCATGCCAGCTCCTCTACACATCCAAGAGCTAATGCAGAACGGTTTAGGTTGAAAAAGACCTTTATGACCATTGAGTCCAACCAGGAATATAAAACATTCTATTCACCAAAATAGATGGGGAAAAATATTCCCAGTTGCTATCGTATTTAATATGGAATTTAAATCCATTGATTACTTGCAACTTTGGTACTTTCAGGTAAAGTGGGATCTTTAAAATGACTAGTTTTTTAACTTTTTTATTTTTACCTTTCCTGCATCAAAGCAGCTTTAGGGTTCGAGAGGCTTTGGGGCAGGAGAAATGCAGCAGATAAAAATGTCAGTGGTGAGATAGGACAAATTTATAGTAAATACCTGTCAACTGCTATTTATCTAAATTATCCAGCTCTGGGATTCTCCAGAAATACTTCATCAACCAGGAGTCAGCTCCAATTTTCAGCCTCTATTTACAGCAGAATCTGCTCCTTTTTTCTTTCTGTCTTTATTTTTTTTGGACACTTGTTCTTTACCCTAAAATGACCCCTTTGTAGCTCAGATCAAAGAGCTGGGAGCGTCAATACCGGTGTCTTCACGAACATGTTAAGAACCTCAAAGTAATTGGGAACCAATTAGCATTAAGCTAAAAAAACCCACCGAGCTAAGGCAAACCCTAAATGAGTACGAACAGGCACCAGGCACTAAGTGAAGCAGAAGCTGAAGCAACTTAAATTCCCCTTTAAAACAACTTCTGCGGATGACCCTGTGTGCAAAACACCAGGTCTTTTTTAGGGTTTAGTTGGTTGGGGTTCGTTTTATTTTATTTAATTCCTTTCCCCTCTTCGTTCCACCCTTAGCTTTCCACTCTACTCACGGGAAACATGAAACAAAAAGTGCTTTTCATTTTGTGTTATGTAAAGCAAAGCAATTCTATGCCTTGGCCTTGGAATACAAGGCAACCCAACAGCTGTTCAGATGCTCCAGCAGATAAACCATCTGGCCCAAACCTCACCTTTCCTCATTTTGTTTGGATATTGATCAAAGCAACACGAGCGTTACCTAGACTTTGGTCAAAGCCCAACATGAAAAGAGACAAAAAAAGGTTGATGGCAAAATCGTTTCACTTAAGTAAGTCTTGTTTCTTCTTGATATAATAATATTCCCGTTTCCAACACACTTCTCTGTTCACTCAAGGAAAAGATAGAACGATAGCGACCTCCAAGCAACCGCAGATGAACGTCCTTAAATAGCACAGTGCTGCTCAAGAGAAACTCACTGGGGTTTAGTGGTTGCCATCACCCAAAACTATACATGGACTTTGGCCACCTGGCTAAGGTGACCAGGACAGGCTCCAAGACTCCTGTGCCCAGGATCTGCTGCCCAATGAAATGATGCTCCTGGCATCTGAAGAACCATCGTATCTACAGTTCTAGGTAGACTAATTTAATTTTTCTAGGAAAAGACAAAGCAACTTTGTCTAACACTGTCAGGATTCCCACCAATGGCTGTTCAGTGGTTACTGACTGCTACCAAGTTGAAACCAAACCCATCATCTCAGCACAGCAGAGACCTGGAGCTGGTGGAGCGGGGCCAGAGGAGGCCCTAGAAATGCTGCTCCGAGGGTGAACCTGCTGCTGTGAGGCCAGGCTGGGAAAGCTGGGGCAGAGAAGCTCTGAGGAGACCTTAGTGCAGCCTTTCAGGGCTTAAAGAAAAGATGAGGAGAGAGTTGTTATCACAGGCTGCTATGAAAGGACAAAGGGTGATGGCTAAACTAAAAGAGGGAGATTTAGACTGGAGAGCAGGAACAAATTCTTGACTGTGAGGGCAGTGAGACCCAGGTTGCCCAGAGAGGTGGGAGAAGTCCCATTCCTGGAACCATACCAGGTCAGGTTGGACACTGGGGCTCTGAGGAACCTGCTCTAATTGCAGATGAGGTTTAAGGTCCCTTCCAACCCAAACCACTCAATGATTCTCTCTCAAAAGCCTTTGTTTCATGCCCTTTCATTTGCCACATGCAAAACCCACAGGCAGGGTAAGGGCTTGTTCTAGGGATATGAACTTAGGGACACAACCCCAGACAGTGAAATCAAGGGGTTAGCTCAGCAGAGAAGGGTTATCCATGTGTACAACTCGGCAGATAATCCCCAAAGCCTGTCTTGAGCTGTTTTTTCCCCGATAGCTGCAGATATCCAAAGCCTCCCCTACGCCCATTTCTTCCTCAAGACACCGTCAGTTCTCACAAGAAAAGGAACGGCCCGAAGAATAGTCCCATAAAGCATCCCAGCAGAGCCTGTCCTCCCTGCCACCACACCAAGGTCCAACTCTCAATTAACCCCCGCCTGACCTTCCTTCACTTTCTTTCCCCCTCCTCTGCCCTTCCTGAGAAAGTTCAGCATTTCCTGGAAAAGTCTCCTTGGCCTGTTTGATATTGTCCTTCGCCTTGGTCGCCGAAGGAAGGATTTACAGGTGCCTGGCCCCCTCCGCAAGACCATGACCGCAGGTTGACCTCCCGCTACAATATGTGAACTCCTGCCCTGCTGATAAGGCTGCCAGATATGAGTAGGATTTTTCAAATAATCCTTTGGGAATTTATAAGCAGCGCAGCCATAAAACCGAGGTGACTGGAAGGTCGATTTCACTAAAAATAATAAATATCTCCATGTTTATTCAACGTGGGCCTTTTTAACTGCAGGCCAAGCACTGAGATAACGCTATTGTAAATGACAAATATTAGGATTTTGGAGGGGGGGGGTAACTATTACATTATGATCCTTCCGGCTGACACTGCCGTGGCCGTTTCCCTCAATGCTTGCAAGATCGCTGACATTGTTCAACCCAAGGTGGACCTAGAAAGCCAAGGCAGGATTCAATCATGGGTCAGGAAAAGGGCAGGTTTTTTCTCAGGAGCCTTTAGAACAGTTGGTTACCTTTTTCTTCTGCTCCTGTCTCATCCAGACACCTCCTTTTGAGCTCTGCTGTGTATTTTTTACTCATTGCTGAACAAGACAAGGAGTAGGGGTGGAAGGATTGAATGATCTCAGCCCAGAATGATCTGGGACCAAGCTCTCCTCAGTAGTGCCCAGCAAAAGGTCAAGGTTGTGTGTGAACCTTCTGGAACACAGAAGTTTCCATCCAAACATAAGAAAAAATATTTTCACTGTGAGGCTGGCAGAGCTGTGCAATGGGCTACCCCAAGAGGTTACAGCGTCTGGTTTGGGATATCCCAAACCGACCTGGATGTTTTCCTGTGGGATCTGCTCTAAGAACCCACTCTAGCAGGAGGGCTGGACTGGATGATCTCCAGAGGTCCCTTCCAACCTGAATCATTCAGTGATTCAGGACAGGTACAGAGGACATTAACCTGCTGGCACGAAGCTCCTGCACCAGGTTTAACCTCACCAAGTCCAAGGGCAAGAACCTTTGTTTGCCAAGAAAGGTTGGACCAAATGATTCTTGAGGTCCCTTCTAACCTGGGATTCTATGACTCTACGATTCTAAGATTCTATTCCCACCTCTAGTAGAGGACAGTCCCATCCAGATCCACCACAGAGTGCTTGCCATGAAAAAAGTGGAAGTGTTCAAGACCAGGTTGGATGGGGCTCTGGGCAACCTGGTCTTCTGAGTGTTGTCCCTGTCCATGGCAGGGGGTTGGGACTAGGTGATCTCTGAGATCCCTTCCAACCCAAACAAATCTGTGATTCTATGAAACTAGTCTCCCAGCAGCAGCATTTCCCTTCTACACTTTAGAGGACCAACTTCTATTTCACATTAGAGCATAAAGCAACGAGACAACAACAAAGCCCCTGTGAGGAGAAACAAGACCATTTCCAACATCCAACTTTGATATCCAACATCAAATGCTCCTCAGCCCTTCTGCAACAGTTTGACATGTAAATAATAAAGTAAATCGATACCCTTGGGTTAAGCATAAACTCCACAAGCAAGATCCCTAACCCTATGTTCATTATACAGAGTCTTCACTGAAGTTTCTGCAAATAAAAAGACACTGAAATGCCCAAAACGTTTCAGACCAGTGGCAATCTTCAATTAACTCACTGGCCAAACTTGGCTTGCAGCACCAGCTTTGAGAAGGAGGGTTTTTTGGGGGGGCCAAGATAAACAAGAGTAACACATTTGGGGCAGGCGAACTTCTTCAACCCAGTAGAACATCACATCAGCGTAGCCAAACATCAAAATTATTAACAGATGAGGGCACAAAAAAGGATTTTCTAGACATGAGGGGGGTTTTTTATGACAATTCTTTTCCTTTTTGCAAATCCATTCGTACATACCACCAGAGAAACTGGCTTTAGATAGGTCTTAAACACAATTCCCTCTCCTTGGAAAGGAGGGAAGCTGAGAACACAGTGATCCTTTCATCTGCTGCCTGAGCTTCAGATTGTTGAATCACCACGGAAGAGCTGCCGAGAGCTTCGCCTGGCCAAAGGACCTCAAAGAACAGATCCAAACAATGCAGGTTCTTTGGGTCCGTGGACACAAGTGTCAGATGCTGCTGGTGGTGTCTTGGGTACTCAAAGTTGAAGGACCAGCTAGAAGGGGCAATTCATCTGCCCCAGTAGAAAGGAATGAGTGAAGATGCTCAATGCTTAAAGTACTCAGAGCAGACACAGCTCCTCAAGCAGCCTAACTCTGCAGAGATGGGAGGTCTCTTGGCAAGTTCTCAAGTACATGGTACTGCTCAGCCAAAAAACAAACACCAATTCCAGTTTGGACAGAATTTTTCAGCTCACACAAATCCTATTGGGAAACCAGGAGTGATAGTGTCCAACAGCGGATATTTGCTGGGATGATGTTTGAAGAGCAGCAAGGGAGGGACTCTAGTGGTAGGACAAGGGGGATGGTTTCAAGCTAAAAGAGGAGAGATTTAGATGAGATATGAGGAAGAAATTCCTCCCTGTGAGGGTGCTGAGGCACCGGAACAGGTTGCACAAGGGGGCTATGGCGGCTCCATCCCTGGAAGTGTTCAAGGCCAGGCTGGATGAGGCTCTGGGCAACCTGGTCTGGTAAGAGGTATCACAGGGAGCTGAGACTGGTTAATTTCTGAGGTCTCTCCCAATCTAAACCAATCTCTGACTTCACGAATCAAAGTTCTCCTAAGCAAGCAACAGATTTAAAACAAATTTCTGTCCTGCAACATCTCTGTTTACTCAAAGAAGGATTTTTGCAGGAAAACTATAAAACCAAGAAATATTTACGTGATATATCTGGGGTCTGCAATAGGTGGAGAAAGTATTCCTTTATATTTCAGTAGCTTTCACAAAGTGACCATGTGGATTTTACCCAAATCCATCCACCTCTGAGCTACTTTCTAGCAGGTAACAGCCTTGCCTAATGAGGTGAACACTGAAAGATGTTTTGCAGCAGCTTCAATAGAAGGAGCAGCTGCCCACAATCACCTTCAAACCACAACTGAGTATCAGATCCAGCATTACAGGCAGCCTAGAGTCACTCACCAGCACAGAGTAGATGTGCAGGCATCGGTACACGGGGGAGAAGTCCACCAGGTCCTGTGCACCAGGTACCTAGAAGAGAGCAGAAGGTCAGTGTGGGACAGGTACAACACCCAGAGGTAACCCCAAGTCCATCTGAGAGCAACACCAAGACTCCAGGTGTGAATGGAGGGAAGGCTGCCATCGACTTAAACCTGATTATATTTACATTCTCTATGAAGTTTCTGAAAGCAGGAAAATGTTATTACTATTGTTCTTGCTCCATTTACACTCCCCTAGGACACAGCAGGACAGCATTTGGCCCTCTGTTGGTGAACTCAGCAGAGATTTAATTTTAACCGTAGCCTCAAACACAAGTTTAATCATCCTGGCACAAACCATTTGGGTACTTATGCAATGAAAGGAGGTGGGGGGGGAAAACAGAAACAAAATTTTATTCTCTAGATTGGTAGTTTGATTTCTTTGAAAAGCACAAAATGTACTTTGCATTGTTCTGGGGTTTTTTCAAGTCTTTGCTGAGCCACACAGGCTCCAGCACCTTTCAACAACACGAGTCTCGCGCAGGGACAAGGAAGCTCATTTCTGCTAGGGTGGGACGGAAGGAGGGAGGGGGAGACGAAAGATCAGAGAGGATATTTGCATACAAGAAGTTTGTGTCCTTTGGAGATGTTGGAGACAACGCAGCGTTTAGCTTGTTGGCCAAGACATAAAGCTCAGGCAACCGGCCTTCTCTCCCAAAATCCAGAGAGGAGGGGAGTGTTCTGTTGACATGCGGGGGAAACAAAAGAAAAGAGGGGAGAAAGATTAAAGGGGCCAATGGACAGGCCTGGGGAATGTGCTTATTTTCTATATTTTTAATTACCCTTAAGAGGAGGTATTTCTGCTAAAAAGGAGAGAAGATGAAGGGAGGTTTCCAGTTGGATGGGGTATTGCCAACCTCAGCTGACACTGCCCCAAATGCCTGGGGCCAGTCATCCTCCTCAGATTCAGCATCAAGCAGGGGAATGCGGAGGTTATGAGCTGGAAAGGGAAAATAAGAGGGTCTGGTATAGACCCTTCTGTGGATGGTGGAACTGGAGCTGTCAAGCCATCTCCTCCATGCAAAGAAACTTCAGTCCTCAGTGCTTCAGAAGTTCTTGGTTAGCGATGAAAAAATAGAAGAAGCTATAGAGACAGACAGAAGGGGAAACACACATCCCAGACCAGACCTCCAGCACTGCTTTAAGAACCGCACAACCCTCCCTCTGCCCAATAACACTGACCACTTCATCTGGTAGTACAGGGAGGGTAAGAGCTGGTTGCAAGGTCAGGCAACTGAGTTGGGGCAATCAGCATCAGCACAGGCTGCAGATGAAGGAAAGGAGAACAGCCACAACGAAAAGGGGTGCTACTGGGTGAAAAGCTGAAAAGCTAGGCAGAAGCCCCCTGTGTCCTGGGCTGTGTGTCCTGCAGGGTGGGCAGCAGGTCAGGGAGGGGATTTGGCCCCTCTGCAGGGCTGGGTCCAGCTCTGGCTGCTCAGCATAGCAGAGACCTGGAGCTGGTGGAGCAGGGCAAGAGAAGGCCCCAGAAATGCTGTTCTGAGGGTGGAACCTGCTGCTGGAAGAGTTTCTGGGGTTCAGCTGGAGAGGAGAAGCTCTGGGGAGACCTTAGTACAGCCTTTCAGGGCTTAAAGTAGTTAATGAGAAATACAGGAGGGACTCTTGATCAGGGATTGAAGTGATAGGAAAAGGGCTGATGGTTTGAAAATGAAAGGGGGGATTTTAGATGAGATGTGAGGAAGAAATTCTTCCCTGTGAGGGTGCTAAGGCACTGAACAGGTTGCCCAGGGAGGCTGTGGCTGCTCCATCACTGGAAGTGTTCAAGGCCAGGATGGGGCTCTGGGCAACCTGGTCAAAGGAGAGGTGTCCCTGCCCACTGCAGAAGGTTGAGGCTGGATGATCCCTGAAATCCCTTCCAACCCAAATCAGTCTGTGTCTGTACGATCTGAACAGCTCTCACAAAAAGACAAGCCTGCCTCACCAGGAAGAAGGAAGGATTTTGAGTGAGGGATGGGGCTGGCACCACCTCCATGACCCTCTCCACATTGAACCCGACTGTTCACCAAGTCTCAGCAGAAGATTTACAGCTGAACTGGCAGCAGCCATGAAACACAGCTCCCGGGTCTCAGTAACATCTCCTGCTTTTACCTTTTATAAGACTATATTTGACAATTGCAACCACTAGGCAGCAGTTTTCTCGTGTTAATGCTGATTTTATGGTGCCTTCCTGGTCAGTTATTTTCCATTTGCAGTCTCCCAGGCCTCATAATGCCCCAGTAAATTGCTCCCAACCCAGATTTCAGCTGCTTTGCCGACTCTTCAGGATGGAGCTTTTGCTTCATTCTGTTCCTCCAGCATTAAGCGCAATCGATCCCCAGTTGGTAAAACACTAAATCACTCCTGGCTCCGAAATCCCCCATTGCAAAACTGCTGGAGGTCAGTAAAGCAGACGGGAAAGGATCGGTGCTCGCTCGACCCAACCATCCACCGGCGACCACCATCAGCGTGGGGAAGCTGGACTGGCTGGACTCGAGTCCACCCTGTGCTTTTTTAAGGGAGGAGAAATCTGTCATCCCTTCCCTTCACCATCAAAGCAGCCGATGGGTGGGTTTTTTTGCTATGAATTTGAATTCAGGATCAAACAGGAATATCTTTTTTTTTTTTTTTGCTCCTTTTGGATTTGGGGCGCCGGCTGAATGCACTTCATAGAGAAATATTTCTGATAAAGATTTGTGAAATCAGGGGAATTGCCAAAAAAATGGAGTTGCACTCCCCCAGAGAAATTCTTTCAGACCAGAACGCAACATTTTCAGCGTCTCTGATCTTCTGGAAGAAACTTTTAAGCCCACACACACTCGCTCACAAAAAAATCAAATAAATCTGCCGGAGTATTCTGCTGAGTTCACATCTCGGGAGACGTTAACTTGCTGATCTAGGTAGGACAGTATCAGACCTAGAAGAGCAAATCCTGAACCACAGGGGAGCTTTTTAGAAGACTAAATGCACCCAAATCCCCTTCCTCTGGTTTTTTGTGGTATGAAAAACTACAATACACTTGAAGGAAAAGAACCTCTTCCATATATCACAGAATCAGAGAACATTAAGGATTGGAAGGGGCCTCAAAATACCATCTAGCCCAATCCCCCTGTCAGAGCAGGATCACCTAGACCGAGTCACACAGAAACATACCCAGATGGGTATGACAGAAGAAACAGTAACAATCCTACTGCCTGAAATTTAATTCATCATGCTGCACAACTTCAGTAGATGGAATATTTACATTTTTAGATGTTTAACTAATATTTTGACATGTCTTAAAAAAAGACATCAGGCTCAGCACATCCCTTGTAGCAGTCAGTTGCTCTTCTTAGCTGAAGTTTATCGCAATGCTGGTAGCTAAGAACAAATAAAGAAATCTTTGATTTGGGAAAGTTGACAGCGAAATGACCGTGACAGCTGCTTTGACAACAGCACTGATCCCTCTCCTGACATCTCACCTTCAGCCTAATCTTTTTTTTTTTTTTATTTGCAGAACAAAGAATTTATTCATCTTATCCAAACTTTTCCCAGTCCACAAAACATCAGTTTGGCAAACGTTGCTCCTGAATCCTGCATCAAGCAAGTTCCTGGTGACAGGAGCGGGGTCAGAGCTGTCAGTCTCTGTAAACAGCCAAACTCTCTCTTTCTGCAAGAATATTTTCAGTTGGGTTAAACACTGATCGTAGCAATTTAACCCATGGAGGCCAAGTTTCCCATGGAAATCTTCAGCTGTAGCCGCCACCAACATCAACACTGACCAACAATCATAAAATTGCTTAGGTTGGAAAAGATCTTCAACATCATCGAGTCCAACCATTAACCCAACTGTCCCAAGGCCGCTGCTAAACCCTGTCCCTAAGCTCCAGATCTCCACGACTCTGAAACACATCCAGGGATGCTGATTCAACCCCCTCCCTGGGCAGCCTGTTCCAAGGCCTGATGACCCTTTCCATGAACACGTTTCTCCACATGTCCAGTCTAAACTTCCTCTGGTACAACCTGAGGCAAAGCGTAAGGGATGTTTGGCTGTGGATAATTTGTGATGCAACAGGTTGAATCTCTGATCCTTGTTAGGTTTTAATGGGAAGTCATCACCCAAGCACCTAAACACTGACTCCTATTTTAGCGAGGGGGAAAAACCTCCAGATTTAAACACTAGGAATTTAGGAAAAGTTGTTCTATGAACCATCTCACAGACCCACTGATTGACATTCATGGCTGAGCGGGTGGAAACGAACATGAAAACACATGATGCTGCACCCATAAATCTTCAGGTCCAATGGAGGACACTGAGCTGGGTGTCTGGTGTCCTCATGTGATGGGCAGACATTGCAGAAAGCTACTGTTCACCTTAGGCAGTAAAGCTCTGCGTCCGAAAGCAGTGTTGGCTGCGCACTGCAACCAGCTCTGGAGTCCGCAAGACAGACATGGACCTGTTGGGAGTGGAACCAGAGGCCCCAGAAATGCCGCTCTGAAAGTGGAATCAGCTGCTGTGAAGCCAGGCTGGGAGACTTGGCAGGGGACTTCAGCTGAAGAAGAGAAGCTCTGAGGAGGCATTTTCTACTATTGCAGGGTGTCCCATGGCTTAACCTTAGGAAAAAAAACCTGAATGGATTTTTAGGGTCAAGAGGATGCTGAGGATACTGAGACATTGCAAACAGCAAAAGGTTCTGTGGACTAACTGATCTCACATTGACTCCTGTTATAGACAACAGGGAAATGTCACTCTCAGTGTCCAAGATGAGTTTTGCACAATTACTACTGGAAGCAAAGAAAACCTGGAGGTTGGTGGCACTTAATGAAACTATTTAATCAGGATAAGCCAAGAAATCTCCCTGGGGTCTGTGCTGTAGCTCCTAAAACTTTGTATAAGAAATCTGTGACATTCATGGAGAGCATTACATCTTCCTAGAGCCATGTCAGCCTGAACAAGGACCAGAAGCATAAGGGAATATTGCACACCTGCACACATCCTGAGCACCAAACTCCTTTCCCAAACAGAAAACTCTGCAATTTGTTGACTTCTTCAAAGACAAACGAGTGGCCATTACTCTGATGTGTGATGTCCTTCCTTGAAATTCTCCCTCTCCAACAAAGGAACACCAGGGAGTCCTGTTCGATCCAACCACTTCACAGACACCTAACCAGTCTTTTTCTGAAGAGCAGAAGAAATGAGGCCTAACACAGGCGGGTTTGTCCCACTGCATTCACCAAGACCTCAGAAGAAAAAGGCTCTGAAAATGAGAAGAATGTGGATAAACTTTGTAGTTTTGGGTATGGTTTTCACTACAAAGGGAACAGTTGGCACAAACTGAAGGGACTGTGGAGCTCCTCACTGTGAAATGCAAATTCTCCTTCTGCAACTTGACATTCATGAAATCTGGATTTAAGCCTTTGCCCAGCTCGATCTCACAGCTGGGCCGGCTTCCTCGCTCTAGTTACTGGGAGCCTGCATCCCAGTGAGGCATCTCTACTTATGTGAAACAAGTCTGGACCATCTTATCTCCAAACTGAAGAATGCCAGTGAAGTGAAGGAACCACATCTCCTATTTGTCCTCTTGAATGCTGCTAGCAGAGCTCCCTCAACACTTGTCCATAGGAGAGAATGATCTACACTGAGACACATGCAACAACATAAGCAAAACCCTTCTGTTCTTCCTTCTCTTTCAAAGCTTTGCCTGTAAAATGTGATGCAGGAATGAAGGGGTTGCTAAATAGGCATTTCCAGAACACCTCATTCAGCCCAGGTGGAGAATTCCATTACAGCCTGCTGAAAGGTCTCTGATATTTCCTAGAGGAGAAAAAAACTATTTACTCCACTGCTTTGAGTCTAAACTTCATCAGAAACACCTAGGACCATCCTCCTTCAATCTGCTCATGACATCAGCACAGACTTTGAATGCTTCAGGATCAGGTCTTCATTTGCTCCTGTCTTTATTCCAGGGGCAGCCTTTGCTTTCTCCAGCTTTTTCTTGTTTGTTTTCAACTCCTCCAGACATGGGTACTCCATCACTGCACTGGGCAGCCTGAGACAGGCCTGGACAACCCTTTCAATGAAGAAACTGTTCCTCAGGGCCAACCTAAACCTCCCTTAGCACAACTTGAGGACATTTCCTTTTACCCTGTTGCTTGTTCCTTGGGAGAAGAGACCAACCCCCACCTCACTCTATCCTCCTTAAGTTCAGGGAGTTGTGACCTTCAATCCCAGGTGACTCTCCAGACAGCCAGGCTGAGCAGAGGAGGGAGGTCCTGCAGGAACTGCCTGGGGGCTGCCCTGTTGTGCTCCATTTCATCACCACGGACAGCAGCCATCTCCACCCATCCACGTCCTGCGTCATCATGCCCACCCTTCGTATCTCTTCCTTGGACCAGCCCAGCCCTAAATCCACACAGAAGACGGGTTCAGCTGGAGAAGCTCAAGAGAGACCTTAGCACAGCCTTTCAGGGCTTAAAGAGGATGATAAGAAACGCAGGGGCGGGGGGGGGCACCTTTGATCAGGGGCTGCTGTGACAGAAGAAGGGGTGATGGTTAAACTGAAAGAGGAAGATTCAGACTGGAAAGATGGAAGAAATTGTTGATACTGAAGGTGGTGAGACCCTGTCCCAGGTTGCCCAGATTGGTGGGAGAAGCTCCCTCCCTGGAGCCACTCCAGGTCAGGCTGGAACTTGGGGCTCTGAACAACCTGCTCTAGTTAGAGATGTCCCTGCTCACTGCAGGTGACCTTTAAGTTCCCTTCCAACACAAACCATTCTATGACCTTGTGACTGGATTACTCTGACTTTGAAGAGTGTGATGGAACAGAAACTACTGACAGCCCAAGGTTTTTATTTATTAACAGGGAAATATCAAACTCGATCTATTCAAATCGATGTTTGTTTTCAAGAAAACGTGCCCTGCCCACTCATTTTTCTTGTCTTTAACTTCTGCCCTAGTCCCATTCTGATGTAGGAGTAAATAGCACACCCAGATGGTTTCAGCGCAAGGTTTGGGCTCTGGGTTGTACCCTCTAGTTTGTTTCTGGGATGTAATGGTAATCTCCTCAGTCTGCTCTAGAAGCTCAGCAGATATGAGGAGGAGAGAACTGATCTGGTCATGGACCATCAACTTCAGGCCCATAAATGTTACCCAGTTAGCTATAGGCTGCTGATGAAAATACTATCTTGACACAGGAGAGACTTCAGAGGCCAGAAGAACCCAGTGTGACAAAACAGGTCAATGCAAGGCTGCACAACAAAACATGAAGGACACATCAAAAAGCTTAATATCTCATGACCTCCAAGGAGCTATCTCTAATCCCCCTGAAGGTCTTCCCAAGTAAGCACAGAAATGCTGTCCTTGTGTTTGGGGTCAGCAGACATGGGGCATTCATCTCTTGCACTATATTTGGCATTTCTGCTCCTTCTGCTAATGAGAACAGTGACAACAGTGCAAAAATCACCCAATACCTAAGCACCCACCAATGTTTTACCAATGTTCTGCATTGGTAGGACATGCTGCATGGCAATGTGAAAGACTGAGTGAGGTGCAGATGTTGATGGATGGGGCATGGAGCAACCTGCTCTAGAGAGAGATGTCCCTGCCCATAGCAGGGAGTTGGGACAAGATGATCTCTGAGGTCCCTTCCAACATAAACCATTCTATGATCTTATGCAAGCACAGTCTGAGACTCTACTGATCACCCCCAAACCATTCCAGCTCTCCTGAATTTAATGTTATGCAGTTACCTCTTCATCCTCATCCTCATCTTCAACATCCAGGATACCCGAATCTTGCTCAGACATGGGGCTAGTGTTTTTTACCTCCAGATCTGAGCTTGCGCAGGCTTCTTTCTTGGACTTCTTCGCCGCACTTATCCTGGGATGCTGTGACACAATATTGTCCAGGTTTCTTTGCTGCTGTGCCTAGAAACAGAAGACAAAACAGATTTTACCTTCTATTTAACTTTTTTTCAGCTGCAATAAGTCATGAAATGGGACAAACAAGACAAACTAAACCACATGCACTTAAGGAAACTTAGAAATGTTGTGGGGTTGGGGTTTTTTTCCCCTAACCCAGCTACTCCAAAGAAACAGCAGAATGGTTTTGAAAGAGTTGCAAGGATTATGCAACAACACGAGCGACACGCTGACTCTTCGCAAATCAAAACGCCAAACTCATCGTCCTGCCATATTGATCTATTTACAGCCCAGATGCAGAAATATTAGCCCATAGGCCATGTGGTGACTGTCACAGGCTAAATTAAAGGACGCACTTAACCGCTGGATTTGTTCCTCTTTTCAACCCGTGTCAGCACAAAACATTCCACATCTGGACCCCAGAGGTTCCTGAAAGCATTTTTGTGGGACCCCAGGAGAGCTTAAATTGTTCGTTGCTGATGTAGGGAACGAGCTGTGAAAGGTATCGACCCCAAAGGCACTCACAGCAGCCATGATTCAGGGAGCAGAACACGTGCTGCTCCCTTGAACGGCTGCAGAGACCCATTTCCTGGGGCTTTTGGGTTTGTCAAACCCATGTCGCTCTGCTGCAGAAATTCACTTGGCTCCTTCATTGTTACCCAGCACAATGTTTGACATGAAAAAGGGTTTAGTCGCAATTGTTTAAGAGAATCAATCAAGAACTTTAACTTGAAGGGGAAGGCCAAGGAAGGGGGAACAGAACAGAGACTCTGTTCTTGCCCCAAGTACCAAATCATGGGCAAAACAAGGGGAAAAGGCTCAAGCCAAGGGATGGGGCAGTTCTGCACATGTGGGCTTGTGCTCAGCTGAAACTATAAAACAAACTCAAAAAAAGGCCAAAGTCTATATAGACAGACACAGATTTACAGGATCCTGCCTATTCCACTGGTTTTTTATACATAAGAAGGTGAGATACTAAGAATCATGCTATAGAAACGACTGGCAGCAACACCAACTCTGCTACAAAACAACGGAGAAATAAAATTAGTATAATCTGTTAAAAAAAAGCCCAAACTCTGATTATTTTTGCTACCTGAACTGCAAAAAGTAGGAAGTCCCAGCACAGCACCGATACCCTAACCCTTGAGAAACCCAGCATCATAAACAAACTCTATTTTAATTAATCAATTAAAGGTGGCAACTTATAATTCAATTTGATCAATCTGGCTAACGCTGGACACAGCTGCACCAAGTGGAGCTCAGCCTTCAGTGATGAGCAGCACAACCTTGACCTCTAGTGGTTACAAAGCTGTAGTATCCCTGATGTTTACTACAAGTGCTCCTCCAGGAGAAGCAACCAGCTGAGCAAGGGGACAACCAACCAAACTCATTCCAAAGTTCTCTTCAGGGATGAGGCTCAACAATAGGGATTTTTGCAACCAAGCCACAGGAAAAGGTCTGTGTGAAAGCAGCTGAAGAAAAATTCTGCTAGTTAACGTCAGTCCTTGAAGCAGTTAGGGGAAAATGGGGTGTTTTTTGCATTAGGAATCACAAACTTCAGAGGCACAAACTCTATAGAAAGGCATTGCAACATCCAATAAAGAGAATTAGGACTTCAAAAAAGGGCAGGGAGCACTTGGTCCTTCTGAAGCCCACACAACAAAGAGATGCGAGGCTCGATTCCACCCTTAGATACGCCCATGGATGACATAAGTTACTCAACTGAAGCGTAATGAAGTTGTAACGCTGAATCCACTGTAAATTCCGCCAAAAGCAAGCCCAGTGTACTCATTAAAACCTCACAGATTTATGGAATTATTTTTTTGTCATTTTTCTTTCTTCCTCTAGAAAGGGAAGAAATCAAAGACTGGGAAAATGCAAAGTTTGGGCTAAAACACTGTGCTTGAAATGGATCATTAAACTGGGCGTAGCAAGATCAGAGCAGAAAAAGTGGTCATGGGAGAGGAACAATCTGGGCTAATGAGCTGAAGGGGGCTGTTGCCGGCTCTGAACTCCACTAGCACAGCCCTGAGCATCTAACAGTCACTTTTAATAGGCTGGGCACAGAGTTAGTCTCACCAGAGGCCCCTGCAGACATGTTCTCAGAAGACATTGGAGGTGTTCAAAAAACGTGTAAATCTAGTGCTTGAAAACATGACTTAGTGAGCAAGATGGGGTAGGATTGATGGTTGGACTTGATCCTGGAGATCTCTTCCAAACTTAATGATCCTGTGATTGTATGAGATACATTACCTTGGTCCACTATCTCATGGCCAGTTACAGGTGTTCCCACCACCCTTCAGCTAGAAGCACAGTGGCACATGAAATCTCTTAGCCAGATGTCAACATTGCCAAGATCCAAATACTGTCAAAATCTCATCAATACTGGTATTAAGCAAAGCTCAAAGTCGAGAAAGTCTGTCCTACACGAAGCCATCACTCAAGACCAATGGGCTAGATGCCCAAATTCAACTACCACATTCTGCATTTCTCAGGTTTAAATGCAAAGAAACTGCTATATATGGAATCATCAAATGTTTGAGGTTGGAAGAAGTGTTTAAAGGTCACCATGACCTGAAGTCCAGGGACCAGACTCCCCCTGCACTCTGCAGTGGTGAGGCTGCACCTTGAGTACTTGGTTCAGTTTTGAGCACCTCAGTACAAGGGAGACATCGAGGCACAGGAAAAAGTGCAGAGGAGAGCAATGAAGCTGGTAAAGGGCCTGGAGAATAAATCTTACCAGGAGAGATTGAGAGAGCTGGGGCTGTTTAGTTTGAGGAAGAGGAAGCTTAGGGGAGACCTCATCGCTCTCTACAACTATCTGCTAGGACATTGTAGAGATGTTAGTGCTGGTCTCTTCTCACGGGTCACTAGTGACAGAACCAGAGGGAAGAGTTTCAAGCTCCAACAGGGCAGGTTTAGATTAGACATCAGGAAAAAATTCTTCATGGAGAGAGTGGTCAGGCACTGGAAATGGGCTGCCCAGGGTGGTGGTTGAGTCCCCATCCCTGGATGAGTTTAAAAAAAAGCTTGGATGATGTGTTGGGGGATCTGGTTTAGGGGTAAACTTGTAGAGCAGGACTGATGGTTGGACTCAATGATCCCAAAGGTCTTTTCCAACCTGAATGATTCCATGATTTTATGACCTGTGGAGAGGAAATTTTTACAAGGGGTTCTAGTGACGAAGGAGATGGTTTCAAGATAAAAGAGGGGAGAGTTAGATTAGATCTCAGGAAGGGGGTTGGGACTGGGTGATTTCTGAGATCCCTCCAACCTAAACCATTTAGTGATTCTACAGGCTGCTAGGAAAGGGAAAGTCAGGAGAAAAAAAAACCTGTTCCATCTTCCGTAGATTGACAGAAAGCAGCCAGAAAGATGCTCCAAATGACACAAAACCTTTACAGTCCAACAAAAGCAACTTTTACCTTTAAAAATTTGGGAAGGCAATTAATTCTAAATTACTCAAGATGTTCCAGAGATTTCTACCTCAAAGCCCAATAAACGTTCCCCAGAGTAACGCAGTCACTGTTTATTCCTCTCGAGCACATCAGTGCACTTGCCATCACAGAACCAGCGTCCCGTTGCACTGCTGCACACCAGGCAGACGAGCAGAGCCCATAACCAAGGTGTTAGGCTGGAACGCCACAATGCAGATGCCAGAAGGAACAGTAATTGCTTTTCCATTAATGGGAGGGCATTTCCCTCCCCACGCTAAATTCTTGGCAGGAAACAATCTGGACTGAAGTGACCTAGAAGTGAGAAATATCAAATTTTCTTTAACGTCGGGCAGCCTTGGGAGAAGTCACTGAGGTTTCGGTTTCACCAGGAGAGAAAGAGCGAGCTGGGGAGAGGCCCAGAGGAAGCAACTAAGAAGAAATTTGGGTCAAAACACCAAGGAACTACCCATTCCTACCCCCCGTCTCTTTACCGGCACCTTCCTGGGCTAGGGGTGCTGTAGAAGGACTCGGCAGTAGCTTTGACGTGGCACATAAAGGATGAAAAACGACCTGCAGAGGAGGCACATTTGGGTTTTTAACGTTCTGTTTCCCATAAAGGCATCTGTGGGGAGCCCGGTGAAGAGGCACTGCTTTGGAAACCACATCAAAGGGCTGGTGACACTCCGACGTGAAAATGGAGGGACCTGGGGCTACAGGGGGAAGCAAAAGAGCCCTCAAGGAGTAAAAATGCAGTAAAATAAGAAAAAAAAAATTCCCCTTTTACCTTTTGGTGTGGTTTTCATAAAAGCAAAAAGATTTCTGTGTATTAGTCTGTCAAATTGCCCTTACTGTACAGGACTATCAATCTCTCGACGCTGTGTAATGTGATGAAGGAAAAGCAAATTAAGAACCAAATGTCTGTTGAGAGCTGATGCCACGTTAAGCAGCAAAGCACCAAGAGTTGGGTTTCTGTACCTTTGAAACAGGATTTCTCTCTCCAGCCATCTGCTTCTCTTGTGCTCCCTGTACAGAAATCAACCTAAATGCACCAACTTGGTGGATGTGGCTTTGGGGGTTCTCTCTTCAAGCTTGTCAAGCAGGAGACAAAAAACCAGCCTCATGAAAATCTATGTGGGCTAGTTGCGATTCTATGAGGGCTAAAAACTAGCCCCCATAGAATAACAACTGGTCTGGGTTGGGAAGGACCTTCAAAACTCATCTAGTCCAACCTCCTGCAGTGAGCAGGGACATCAGCAACTAGAGAAGGTTGTTCACAGCAACAAAGTCCAATCTGACCTGGGATGGCTCCAGGGAGGGGGCTTCTCTCACCTCTCTGGGCAACCTGGGACAGGGTCTCACCACCCTCAGTATCAACAATTTCTTCCTTCTCTCCAGTCTGTCGCTCCCGAGCACAGCAGTGGCACAGACCCCTCTCTGACCTGCTGTTCACCCTACTGGACACAGGCAGCTTCTGGGCCATCAGCGCAAATTGCTGGCTCCTGCCCCGTTTTTCACATGCCAGCACCCCCAAGTCCTTCTCCTTTGGGCTGTTCTCCTTTCCTTCATCTCCAGCCTTCAAACCCCAGATACTGGGGATTATCTCAATCCAGGTGCAGGATTCTGCACTTCTCCAGAACAAATCCATCCTGAAACAGCTGTTGCAAGCTCTGGAGCATTGAGTGTGCCTTCCCCACCCATCAAAAGCCAACTGAGCCAATCCAATCATTTAAGCACACAGACCTAACGTTCCACATGAGAAATGACCAGTTTTGATTTACAACCTCAGGGACAAGCATCTGCTGAATTTTCTATGATTAAGTTCTTCAGTGACTTGGCTGTTTGTGATCAAGCAAACCTGCAACCCCGAACCTCATAGTGAAGCTGGGGAACAACACAGAGCAACAGAGCAGGTCACGGCCCGCTCTAGGCTCTGCCTACAGAAGCCAAAGTTGTTCACCCACCTACACAGCCAACAAGCTCCTTTAAAACTCAAATTGCTTTTTATAGGGTTTTTACAACTTCGCTTTGTTGCCAATGCGTGAGCGTGTCTCACCTCCCGTCACCTCCACCTACCAACGAGCTGAAGGGATTTACCTTTGAGAAGAATCTAATTAGCTCTTTCCTGATGAGAGAGTAGATTAAAAAAATAAAGCAGAGGGTTTATGATTTAAAGGGGATGAAGCAGCACTGCGGTTACCTTCGGCGGTTTTGATTAGCAATTCTGTGATTGTTTTATAGACCCTTCTAATGGGTTGAGGCACCAACCTTTAAAATCTAATTTCCCAATATCCCAAGGAACGGGATTCACGTTCCTTAAACAGCATCAGGGACAACAAAAAATAAAGGAAAAGTAAATAAAAAAGCCACACTGGCTACAGGGAAGGAAAAAAAAGGAAGCTAATAAAAAATGACAGTAGGGCTGGCTCACCGCCAACAAGCCATTCGAAAGTTATCAAATCCCCCTCCGATCAGATAAAAGCAGGGATTATTATTGCAAGGTGTAAACTCCACATGCTGACATGGCTTCTGGTTTGAGTTTGAAGAGGAAAAAAAAGCAAAAAAAACCCCATCACTTGTCAAGATGATAAGAGGTTCAGACTATCCACATTCTCAGTGTTAACTGGTTATAAGGGAAAACAATTTGTCGGAGGGTTTGTCTGACAAAGTTCACCATTGACACAGGAAACAAGACCTGAGAACTGGATTATTTTTTCTAAACTTGATTCATAGTGTTTAAAAGAAGTAAGTTTAGAAATGCAATATTCAATACATTTTCCCTCCCTGACACCCTGCACAGATCTTGCTTCGATCTCCTACTCCTCCTTCCCTAAAAAAAATGATGCTTCTGCCTCAGCTCACCCAGTGCCAAACTCCAGCTCATGACACTGATGATCCCAAATGGCAGTTTCTGCTCAGATATAGAAATCTCGCATCAAGGGAGCAACAGGGAACAGGCAACTCTCCCACTGCTTTTGCTTTCACCCTGGGATTTATCCTCGTCCCCATACTCCTGCTCCTTCTTCCCACCTAGAAAAGGAGGTCACAATTATCTGTATAAAAGAGGGGAGGTTTAGGACCTGAGGAAGAAATTTCTCCCTGTGATGGTGCTGAGGCACTGGAACAGGTTGCCCAGAGAGATTGTGGCTGCTCCATCCCTGGTAGTGTTCAAAGCCAGGCTGGACAGGGGCTCTGGGCAGCCTGCTTTGGTGAGAGATGTCCCTGCCCATGGCAGGGTACTGGAACTAGATGATCTCTGAGGTCCCTTCCAATCCAGCTCATGATTCTAAGTGCCCTGAAGAAGCTCCAAAGCCATTATTTTCAGAAGTCTTTTATAGAGCAATGTGTTGATTTATGCCTTCATCTGATCCAGCCGCCACAACTAGGCATCAAGAGTCACTCAGTTCTGCAATTGCCCAGTTTATTTATCACATTTACACAGAGCAGAGGAGCTGAAAATGAGATAAATGGCCTGAAAGCAGGAGGAGGAGGAGGACTGACCTCTTACAAAGCATTTCAAACATGTTAAAGCCCCTGGCCCTGACTTCTCCACAGCTCAGGCCTTTGTTTAATCAATAACGAGTCAGGCTGAGATAAATCATTGCCTCCTCAACTCTTAAAGCAACTAGATGAAGATCCTTTGATTAACTTTTACCAACTATTTAGATTTTTTTTTTTTTTTAAAACACCAAGCGCCTTCATGCAAAATCCCCTCCTAGATGCAACTCTAGACACCACAGGGTTTGGGGTTGGGTTTTTTCCATATAGCACTGAAGAGGCATCTCTCTCTCTCTGTGAGAAGAGTTTAATTCTGACTCAAAGCGCCAGTGGAAACTCCCACGCTTCAGTTTAACCTCTCATTAGCCTAATTGCAACCCAACCAAACCCTTTGGCGAGTCAAGAGAGGGAACAGCAAGGTAATCGCAACCCAAAGTGGTGAAGAGGGTTCAACTCTCACCTTCCCTGTCCCAGACTGACTCAGGTGCATGCAACCGTGCAGGACCAAGCCTTAACTTTAAGAACTCGCTCAGGCGACGGGGACGAGTCATTCTTGTCTAAGCGCAGGGTTGTTTGAACACGCTAACTGATGATCAGGGCATGACTGAGGCAATGAGTTTGGGAGGTTTTTTCGGCGCTGAAACTATCAGAAAGGAAAAACCCAGACAAAAGTCTTGTTTCCCTAGAAACCAATGTCTGAAGAAAAGGGGATACAGATGGAGAAGTAGTCAGAGGACAGTGTCAGGCTTCGACTTAAGGGCACACTGTGCCCTACTTTTGCTTCCATTTAAGCTAACCACAGTGAAGCACTGGAGCTTGGCATCATGGCAATGTCTTGCTCCATCTGACAGCACTCCAAGAAGTCCCCAGCCCTAGCACCACCAACCCAAGATGGGAGTATTCCCAGCTCAGTAACCAAAGCCTGCAGGCAGCTTCGGCAGCAAGCGATGACAGGCCAATCCTCACCCCTTGGGCAATGCTCCAGTTGTCCTACAGCCCCAACCTTGCTCAAGGAAGCTGTAACTATCATCCTGATGGCAATTTAGGGGGAAAAAGAAATGGTGGATCAGATCTCACAAAAGGTTGAAGATGTGATGGACATTTCCCAATGGCTTTACTCTTACCTGTCCCGCTGTCTAAGGGGTGAAAACCATTAACATTACTGGTGAACTAAGGAATATACCGCCTGATATCCCCATTTTATGTGGGCAGATTCTGAGAAACCAGCAACTTTTAAGGCACCAATCTTAGATGGTCCTGACTAGCTGGGAGCACACAGAGACTCTCTTAAATACAAGAATAAAGCCTAAAGCAAACTCCTTGGGGTTGTGGCTTTTCCACATAGCAGCTTGTGGAAAACAGATCTGGAAACATCTGCACTGTAGTTATCCTTAGACCTCCAGGCAGAGACTACCCTTGACCCTACCAGCAACAACCTGAGAGAGGAGGTTCCACAGCAGGTCTTCAACTACACTGAGGCTGTGGGCAGCATTCCACCAATTTAAGCAAGGACAGTGATCTTCCAGCTTTACTCCACAGACAGAATCTGTACCAATAGGCTTTGGGCAACAGCTCCAAGTAATGTTATCCAAGACATCGACACCGGTGACTCATCTGTTCTGGGACACACCCAAAGGTACTTTCAGGGATCTAAAGGGCATTGAACTCTATGCCTTAACGATGCAGCAGCTCACAACAGGGTGAGATCTGGGTGAGATAGGGTGGAAGACTTGAGGACAGCAAAGGATCGTAATGGACAACCTAACTGGACATGATCCAGCACTGGAGACCCAAGAACTTGTTTGATATCTGCACACTCAAGATGGGCTCTAACAATGTTGACAATTTCCAGGAAGAACCAGGTGGACTATTATCCCTGATGGCAAGCTATAAGACTAAAGGAAACGGTCACAAGTTGCACCAGGGGATGTTCACACTGGGCATTAGAAATAATTCTTCATCAGAAGGGTTGTCAGACATTGGAACAGGCTGCCCAGGGCAGTGGGAGAGTCCTCATCCTTGGAAATACTTAAAAGACATATAGATGTGGTGCTGAGGGACATGGTGCTGACCTGTCAGCATTGGGTCAATGCTTGAACTTGACACTCTTAAGAGGTCTCTTCCAACCAAAATGATTCCATGATTAGGGTCTTGAGAGCCTTCAATAACCACACTTCTTATGACAGAGCAATGCCTTTCCAGTGGTCATCTGAAGGTGCTCACCCACACTGCTGTCCTCTGCAGCACGGGAGGTGACATAAGGACAACTTCAAAGTTACAGACCAACAGAAACGAAATAGTTGAGCAGCAAGACAAGGCAAGGAGAGCAGCAGTTAAAGACTGAATCCTACAGATTGCAGAGTCCCTCATTATCTAATTCCTATTTATAGAGAAGCAGCACAACTTCTACCTTCAGAAGATATAAAAATAGAGAGAAAGAGAAATCCTTCTTGGAACAAAGACTACTTCACTCTGTTTAGGAATATCCCTCATGGTTTTTTTGATGAGAAAGCTACAAAGCAGATGCCAAAAGGGCTGAGCCACAAAGACCAGCTTTGCTCATCAAGAACTAAACAGCTTTTCTTCAAGAATAATCATCTTCTCCACAATCCAGGAGCTTTAGGGTGGTAGGAGAAGAAAGTAGGCCCTTATTGTGTTATTTCTGGTTTTAATTAATTGGCAAATTAGGCAACCACCGCCTCTCCAAGCACGTTGACTATAAGGGGGATTTAATCTTCATATGAAAATTTCACTGAAAATGACTTTACAAAAGAGCCTGAACTTCTCTGGGTTTCCTTTGTGTCACACAGATTCCTCTGACACTGCAGAATATTCTGTTGATAAACACGGTTTTTTCCTAAGCAGTTGGTTCACCAAGAAGATGACCAGTGGGCATGAGGCTTGGGGATTTTGAGAAGACATTACATCAGAGAAGAATGAAATGACACATCATCAAACACTGAAAGCCACTCTTCAAGCTCAAATGAGGTTTCTTGTGGTCTTTTTAAACATAAAAATTAATTTAGTCAACATATTACGTAATTCTTCTCTACCACAGCATGTTTCCAGCATTCTTCTCCCCACATCGATAGGGAACATTTTGCTTGCAACACAGTTTTTAGCACTGAAACTGAAAAATACTGGAAATTCGCACAGAGAGGGAAGATTCAGCCTAGAGAGAAATAACTTATTTTACTGAGTGGGGGTGAGAGCCTGACCCAGGTTGCCCAGAGAGGTGGGAGAAGCCACATCCCTGGAACCATTGCAGGTCAGGTTGGACCTGGGGTCTCTGAGCAACCTACTCAGGTTGCAGATGTCCCTGCTCACTGCAGGGGGTTGGACTGGACGAGTTCTGAAGGACGTGATGTGCTTTGAAGGTCCCTTCCAACCCAAACCAGTCTGTAATTCTACGATCAATCATAACTTAATCTCCTCTTGCTTCTTTCAGCTGACATTTCATCTTTTACAGCACCAGAAGTTATTGCAGAATAAAAATTATGCATTAAAAATATATCTATTCAGAGTCTCTGAACTTCCAGAGTCTTCAAACTTTTATCATTCACAAGAAGAACGATCAGGCAAGTCCCTAACCCTGTGATTTACTGGGCATGATCTGCCCTCTAAAGGTGACTGAGGAAATTGCAGAGAACTTCTCAGCCAAGAATAAAGATCTCAAAAGTTATGTAAAACCTCATCTTTTCTTTTTCTTTACCTCCCTGCCCTCTCCTCGACTTTCAACCTACCGTCCAACACCTCCAGAGAATTCCACGTTCGACTTGACCAACATTGACTCAGTTCAGCCACAACCCACACACTGACCACCCTGGCCTCATTAAACTTCTATAGAACTCCCCCATTGTCCTAACACAGAAAGATCTCACCTCTTCAGGTAGTTTTCTTCAGTGCTGATTAACAGATGAGTATCACAGAATTACAGCATCATTTGGGTAGGAAAGTCCTTTAAAATCGTTGAGTCCAACCAGTCCCCCAGCACTGCCAGGTCCTCACTAACCTCTGAACCTCACCCCGCATCTCAACCCTTTCAGGGACAGAGACTCCACCACTGCTCTCAGCAGCCTGGGCCAGGTCTGGATAACCCTTTTGGGGTAGAAATTGTTCCTAACCAGATTTCATCAGACACAAGGCTGAATCTCATCTATTTGACAATTTGACACAATTTAGTAAGTCACTCGCCAAGAAAATAAAGTCAATGGTATAGCTGACCCCATATATCTCATTCAGCCCACCCACACAAAAAAATCCTGTAAATGAGTTCTTTAACCTCAAAACTATCTATGTTTCCATCTTAAACTAGAAGTCAGCCCCAGCTGGAGGAGTCTAGTTTAAGATGGAAGTATGGGGCTGACTTCCATCTTAAACTAGAAGTCAGCCCCAGAAAACTGACTTTCTACTACTCATTCCACAATAGATAATACCCACAGCTATACTAATCGTCAGAGCCATCACCTCTTCCAGACCGACAGGTCCCAGTAACATCCCTTATGGCACAACGGGGGTTTTTGGCTATTTGAAGCTTGTTTTTCTCCATCACAGAATCACGGAATGTTAGGGGTTGGAAGGAACCTCTAAAGATCATTGAGTCTTTAGAGCAGGAACAAAACTAATGCAGATCACCCAGAAATGCATCAGAAAGCTCTCTAGGGACCCTGATCCTCAGAGAATCTGGCCTCAAGTTGAACCAGGGGAAATTTAGGTTGGACATCAGGAAAAACTTCTTCCTAGAAAGAGTCATCAGGCCTTGGAACAGGCTGCCCAGGGATGGGGGGGTTCAAAGGCAGGTAGGTAATGATCATTCCTACACCCCAGACCCTATATCAAGAACTGCAGACTTCACAATCCAAAACCCCAAAATAAACAGCAGCTTATATATTATAAAAGAGTGGAGGGGAGGGCAATTAGAAAGTCAACATTCCTCCAAGTTCTCGTGCATAAAAGTTTTATGACTCTCCAACATGTGGCACTTGGGCAGAAAACCTGGCAGCAGAAAAAATGCCCCTGTCTGCCTTTACAGAAATCCAACAACATCCCAGCACTGGCAAAGACAACCTAGTTCCTGTTAGCAGCTTTTTTCCATTATAGATTTACTAGTTAATTTTATAGAAACAAATAAAGGGACCTGTGCATTATAAAACTATTAAGGATTAGAAAACCTTCAAAAAATAAAAAAAACTAAAAAAAATCTCACTCTTTGCCTGCAGCCTTTTCCAATTTTAATTTATAGGCCTTTTAAAAGAAAAAAGAGCTTCTTGATTGAGCTGGGAGGTCTTCTCAAAGTCCCCAGCAACCAGCACACAAGTGGAATCATTGCTCATACTGGGGCAATGGGAAGCTTAATTAACTCATCCCTCTTTCAAGGGTATCCAACTCCACCTGCTACTGATAAATAAGGAAAAAGTCCCAAAAAGATGTATTTAAATTATATTTTCTTCTAGCCCAAATATGAGGTTGGTAATGGAAGCTGAAGGACAACATTCCAAAGGGTTTCAACTGCCTCCATCTGGAGTTAATGAGGTTGCACCTGCTTTTCACAAGGTGTCAGCATGACCCCCCAAAGTGCTCAAAGAAGGCAGTGGTGCTGCCCAGCATAGAGCTAAGAGTAGGGAGATTTCTCCAGGAGGGAGGGAAGGTCAAGGAAGAAAACATTAATTTGTATTATGAGGAACATATTTGATTGAGAAAAGTCATGAGAAGACAGCACAACTGTTACTTCTTTCCTCTAGCGTCAGTGAAATTGGCTAATCGAAACACACCTGAGTTTCTTGACCAGCAGCTACAGCAGTGACGGGGAAGAGTCCAGACAACACAAAATCATGGAATCACGGACTGGTTTCGGTTGAACAAACATTCAAAGCTCATCCAGTTCAACTCCCAGAACCGAGCAGGGACATCTGCAACTACAGCAAGTTCCTCAGAGCCCCAAGGTCTAACCTGACCTGAATTGGGGCTTCTTCTACCTCTCTGAACAACCTGGGGCAGGGTCTCATCACCCTCAGGAGCAACAATTTCTTTCTTCTCTCCAGTCTTGAGTCTCCCTATTTAAGTTAAATCATCACCCCTTGTCCTGTAACAGCAGCATCTGCTGAAAAGTCCTCCCATCTTTCTTCTCAACCCCTTTACGTACTGAATGTGCAGATTATTCTAATCTCCATTAAGGTCCCCATTAAGAAATAAAATAATTATTTTCTTTCTTTTTGAACAAGGATTTCTTTTTTATGCTGTAAGATAGCAACACCATGTTCCTACTGTTCCTTCGGTATCTTTGGATGAAACCTCTTCCTGAATCTGGAGTTATGACCTGCAGTTCACAGAATCACAGAACACTAGGGATTGGAAGGGACCTCAAAAGATCGTCTAGTCCAATCCCAGCTTGTGGCTTTTCAGTATCTTTTGCCTTCACTTATTTCTTCACATCAGGATGTTAGAAAAATGTGAATACATTAAATAGAATAATTTGCCTAGAGAGGTAGTGGAGGCCACATCCCTACAGACATTCAAGGTCAGGCATGATGGGGCTTTGAACAGTCTTTTCTAGTTAGAGATATCTTTGCTTCCTGCAGAGGGATTGGAGTACGTGACCTCTAGAGGTCTGAAACTTCAGTCTTCAGATCTAAACCAGAGTAAAGCGCTTTTATAAGACTAAGAAATGACACCCTGGAAACTGGGCATCTTGGTTTTCTTCTTGAAGAAAATGTAGTTGAGGGGGGTACTTTGAAGAAATGCCTCCAGGTTGGGCTTCTCTCTGGTATGCCACATGCGACTCTGAAGGAGGTTTTGATGATGACTTCACTAAATCCAGCTGAAATGCAAGCTGTTCCACCACCGTGTCTGCAGGCAAGATGGACTCATGTCACACGTCACAGCTTTAGTCAAGAATTCCATGGAATCACAGGCTGGTTTAGGTTGAAGTGACCTACAATCTCATCCAGTCCAGCCCCCTGCAGTGAGCACGGACATCCACAACTAGAGCATGTTTCTCAGAGGCCCAAGGTCCAACCTGACCTGGAATGGGGTTTCTCTCCCATTTAGCTGCGAAACCTGGACCAACAATAGTTAACCACCTTCAGCAGAAAAATATTCTTTATATCCACATGCAGTGAAGCAGCTAATGAAGCAGTTGACTTGGCCCACTGCTCTGCCTTGGTGACTACACGCCTTCAGAAACTCCTGAGAAGTTCCTCACCACAGGCCAAATCTGGTCTGCAGATGAGACTGAGGAATTCCACAGGACTGGTCGGCATGGTAGAGAGTGACAAGACAGCCACTGAGATATTTATAGGAACATCTCCAACAACAATAGTTTCCATGAGAAAAAAGTGTGTCATCAACTCTGGCCCTGGGCCACAGATCAAATGGGAAAAGGTCAGGGAAAAAACAGAGGGGAAAAAATCCTATTGAACATGTTTCCTTTCAAAGCTCTCCCTGGACCATGAGCTACTTACAACCATGGACCTAAGAACCTGAGCCCAACGGAACTTCTACGTCATGACTGGTCTTCTAAGTTTTCTTCCTGTCTCCTTGTCACCTTCATCTCAGAACCACAAAACTGGAATTTTCTAGGCAACCAGAGGAGAGTTGAGCAAGAAGAAAGACAACAGAACTGCTGGCAACCCCCCTAAAAAAACCCCAAGAAGAAACCTTTCTACCTTGCCCCTCACCCATGTGCAGCATAGGATGCGAGCAGGTTGCCCAGAGCTCCCATGGGTGGATGCAAGGAAGAATCTCACCTAAAGAGAATTTTTCTTTTTCCCCTAACACATGGACTGGCATTGCCCACATCAGACTAGCCCCACAGATCTGCTGCTGCAAATAATCAGAAAGACTTCAAGGACCTGGAATCTCCACATCCTCCAAATAAATTCCAAATGGTCTCTTTGTTCCTTTCCAAGGGGAAAAGAAAAATCCTCCCCATCTACCCAACTCTTCATAGTGTTGAGGTCTTAAAATGCTTTGCAGTTACTTCAGTAGAAATCATCACAGAAATATTAAATAGAGTTTCATGCTAAAGCCTTGCAGGTCACTTAAGGGCCAGATCCACGTGTGAATTCCTGTCTCATCCTCTGTATTTGTGTCATTTAAGGTGATGCGCATCTGGGGATTTCAGAAACCTCAACAGTTTTGCCAGTCTTGCACTACAGTTTATTAGTATATCCTTCTCTATGTATTCAAACTACTTCAGTCTACTGAGAGTACTTCAGTCTAGTGGCTTGATTTTCAGCTCCCAACGTAGACTTCCAAGTCTGTGTCACACTAGCCCCCTGCATTGCTCCAGGCTGGGGTAGAGCGGCGGGAAACAGCTCAGGGAAAAGGAACTGTGGGTGTTGGTCACCAATGGTTGAGACCAAGAAGGCAAACAGCATCCAGTCTGTATCAGGACCAGGGTAGGGACCCACCAGGGTAGGATTTCTGCCCCTCAGTCACAGCTCCTGCACCACCCATCGTGGATCCAGCCATCACCTCCTGCCAGTCAAGAGCTGGAGTAAAACAAGGGTTTAAAAATAATCTTGAGAGATGCTGCAACGTGCAAAAAGGAAGTTGGCTGCTTTCCTAACTAGAAAAGGAAATGCCTCCTCCAGGGCACCAAATGTGAAACAGAGGAGAAAGCGATAGCCCTCATGCCTACGAGGTGCTGTGGTGGGAAGTTACTGATGACGTCTCCTCGAGGGTAATGGTGACAGACCAATTTAAAGCAGGTTTTGCTAATCAGGGCTCCAGCCTGGTCTAAGACAAAATGCTGAGCTCCATCAAGAGATGTTTGACTGGATGGACATGTTAAGTGGTGCTAAGCGACCCAATACATCACACATCAACAGGCTGCAGCTAGAAGACTGTAGAGAAAGCCAGGACTAGAAGTTGTAGTTCAGGAAGGCAGAGACCACCGGCATAAGCTCTACAAGGACATCAAAGACAAAAGTGTTCATCAGGAGAGATTGATGGCCTGAGCTGAGGACTGTGAACACAAGAGATTTTGTGCTGAAAGCTGAAAACAAATAGGAAAGACCTGAGCAACGATGAGTACAGAAGTAGTTCAATAGGTGGGTGCATGCCAGAAGAAAGCAAGCAATAGGGACTCATGCTGAGCTCGTCCACAACAGTCATCTCCTTCAGGAGGCATAGCCAAGCACCATCCACTTACCCGAGGACTTCAGGAGTCACAATACAAAGACGGTCTTTTCTCACAACAAGAGACAGGACAAGAGGAAATTGCCTCAAGTTGCACCAAGGGAAGGGAAGGTTGGACATTAAGCAAATCTTCTTCCTGGAAAGCCTCACCAGACCTCAGAAGAAGCTCCCCAGGGAGGGGGTTGAATTGCCATCCCTGCACACTGTTTCAAGGTTGTGGAGATCTGGAGCTTAGGGACACGGTTTAGCAGTGGCCTTAGGACAGCTGGATTAAGGGTTGAACGCTCGATGATCTTAAAGCTCTTTTCCAACCTAAAGGATTCTGTGATTCTATGTCCAACTACACACTGGAATGTCACAGTCTAGAGAAGGTGACTTGGTGAGTATTTGAGAAAAGCACTTATTTTTGAGGATACTCTGGTTGATGTGGCCTGATCCTCTTTACAGGGAAATTTCAGTTCTGGTATTTGCCTGCCTGTGGGCAAATGGGGATACGAGTTCAATGGGATATTAGGACCCAACAGAGCAGCACCCTCAGCTGAACACAAGACAAGACATAATGGATTTTGGTAAACAAGTTCTGTGGGTCTGGATTAAGAACAGACCTTGAAGCAGGAGAATAAACGCAGTGGGCTTCATTATATCTAGTCCATGGCTAAAACCATTCCCATGCCCGAAGCCAACCCTTCATGGAATGACCAATGAAGCAACCCCCTCCAGTTTGCTTCTGCCATAAAAGAAGCCAATTTTCCCACAATCCCGGAGCCACCATATCTGGGACCAATATGCTTTCTCAATAGCAATACAAAACCTTCTTCAACTCTCCCTCCCTCTCTCCCTCAAGGTGGCAACTGTCATTCAAAATGACCAGTCCCACCAACTGCAGGATCCTAGACACACGTCTTTGAGATCAACTCTCCAGCTTCTCCACAAAGCCACAGAAAACCAGTGACTAGAGATGCTAAGGGCAGACACAGACAAACAGAGGCTCACGTACCAGCATCTTCTGGAAAGAGTTACCAAAGATAAAACAATCTTCGGAGCTTCTGATTTAAAAGGGACTTCTGGGCTATGTCTGTCTTAAAAGCCAATAGAAATTTGCATTTCCCCCTTGAGGCTCTCAGTACCAAAGGGTTCCCATTGGCTTTTAACAATGCTACTGCCCTTTTTCATGAAACAATGACAAATTCTCCTTCTCTTGATGGATGCTCACCCTCTACAGAAGTCAACAGCAAAAATGTGAAATGGATACTGAGCGTCACAACAGGCTTAGAAAACTGTTTTGGCTCCTCAGCAAAACACAATGAAGAAGTTGGCAAGAAGCAGTGAAGATGTGTCAAAAGAGATACCAATCTTGACATCAAAGCCAGCTCAGGTTCCTCCCAAATCATTTCAGCAAAATGGGTCTCTGCTCCTCTGGAGGACTTTCAGTGGCAATTTTATGCCTAGTTTTGTTAACACTGCCCACTAGAAAGGGCTGGAGAAGTAAAACAATAAAATGAAAGGGAAAGAAGTTAAGGCAATTCAGTGTCTAAGAAGTCACCGAACCATTGCTCACGCAAACTTCAGAAAACCATTCATCTTCTCAATGGAGCCCCCAAGAAAGGCGTTTCAGCAACTCTGACACAAACAGTCATCCTTGTGGGAGGTCTAGTGAAAACCCTCAGAGCCTGGGACTTGGAAAGCCAGGAGGAAGATAAAGTGACTCAGCAGGAGCACCCTCTTAACAAAGAGGATGAAGGTAAAATCCCTTCGATGAATTTAAAGCCAGAGGCAGCTTAGCCTGGTTAAAGTGATGGGTATAGGTGGCACTTCAGTGCTGAAGATCCTCTACCTCACCCAGTAAAGAGGAAGGTTTCAGGAAGGTCACAGGAATGCCTACAAATCCACTGGTCACCAGTTAGACAGGGTATTAAAGGGAGTTGTTCACCGTGTATTTATAGAATCATAATCATTCAGGTTGGAAAAGACCTCCAAGATCATCCTACCATCAACCAAACTCGCAACCTACCACCAAAATGTGTCTCCAGGCTCCATCTCTGCACAACTTTTCAACACATACACGGATGATGAACCAAACCCCTCCCTGGGCAGCTTATTCCAAGGCCTGGTAACCCCTTCAGTAAAGAACTTCCAAGTTCTTTGAAGCAACCCAAGAAATTCCCTGTCACAAAGATTGCCTAGTCCTCAGCAGAAAATCACAACCAATTACATTGGACCATCACCCACTGAGTAATAAGAATTTCTTGAGAATTATGGACACCATCACTCTTAAGCTAAGAAACTTAAGCATGAGCTAAAATACGTCACATACAACTGAGGATGCTTGGACCAAGAATCTTGCTTTGCTGCTTATGTCCCTCAAGAAACGTGAGAAACATGTCAATGCCATTTAGAAACATCCCATCCTCATCTACCTGTACTGCATTTGCTGCAAGGTTGAAGAGGCCCCCAAATACCAGACATTTCTCATCAACTCTAACAGGTCCCACAACAAAATTGACCCTGGAGCAGATGGGAACTAAAATTATGTGAAGCCACCCCATTGGCACCCACAGCTTGGATCATTAGAAACCAACGAGCACAAGAAACAATGAGCAAATTCCCTTTCTTCTCTTTCCTTGTGTGTGCAGGCAGGAGAGCAATTTTCTCTGGTGAAGATGACAATGAAACTCCAATGACAGGCAAAAGATCCATGAGTTCTTCGAGCTTGGACACCCACCACTTTGCTGAGTCAAAACCCAGAAATGCAGCAGCTGCCTCCTTGGTTGTACAGGATTACTTGAACCACATGAAACACAAATGTGACATAAGCACACAGAGTCACAGAATCATGGAACAGGTTGGAAAGGACCTCAGAGATCATCCAGATCCAAACCCCTGCCATGGGCAAGGACATCTCTCCCAGACCAGGTTGCCCAGAGCCCTAACCAACCTGGATGGAGGGATGGAGCAACTTACAGAGACTGAGCAGCCCCAACCTCCCTGGGCAACCTGCTTCAGTGCCTCAGTACCCTCATGGTGAGGTATTTCATCCTAAGAAACACAACCGCTATTCACCAGCAGTTTTACAAGAGTTTTCAGTGTTCATTGATAAGAAGAAATTAATGAAGCCACAAACTCAGCTGCTCTAAGTCAGGCCTTGGAACAGGCTGCTCAGGAAGGAGGTTGAAGTATTTGAGAAAAGCACTTATTTTTGAGGATACTTTGGTCGATGTGGCCTGATCCTCTTTGCAGGGAAATTTCAGTTCTGGCATTTGCCTGACCGTGGGTAAACGGGTCTTTTCTAGCCTCTATTATTCTCTCCACACATACAGTCCCCTATAGAAAGAAACAAACATATAAACATGCTGCAGGAGTCTTCAAGAAGAGCTGCTGACAAAATAAAGAAGTTCCCACGATAAGGCAAATGGCAGAAATCACGGGGCAGCGCTACAGAAACGTTCTGACATTCTAATGTACAGTAGGATTTCATTACATTGCAATAAAGAGCTATATGAGGTCGGGGTTTGTTCCCTGATTTACTAGATCACTTCTTTAAATTCTAAGCCAAGCCGTGCTTTTTAAGAAAAAAAAAAGGGGGGGGCTTTAAATCAAAAACTAAAATCAAATAATTAAAAATAGAAACAGCGCCACAAAGAACGTTTGGAAAAATTTCGGAGTCGATTGTTTATTGGGACTCCAAATGATTTTAATGAAAAATATGGTTATGATTTTTTTTGTTAAATAAAAAAATTAAACCCCCAGCACTTTCATGTTTTGCATAAGGATAGTCCCCACAATACAACCTTCGGGGCACTTTTGCAAGAAAAAAAATAAAATTAAAAATAAAAAATAAAATCTCTCAAATGGTCACAGGGCTCTGTGGCCAAAAGCCCTCCGTGAAAAACCCCAAAGATGTGGGCTGCAAACTATTTCAAGTATCCACAACAAGTGAAACTGGATGTAGAAAAGTATGTTCTCAACATTTACTTCTGTTTATGGTGAAACTGGAACCAGACGACCCCTACCAACATATTGTGTGAACTGGTAATTAACCAGCTGCAGATGGAGCCCAACTGTTGCTCATTTCCATCCGTGGCCACTGATCATTTCCAGCCAGCTAAAGGGAAAGGTCAGCTGCAGGGTAAGCTGGGCCAATCCCTCCCATAAAATCTCCAAACGCATCCCCAATGCTACAGGTTTGATCTAGCCGAGGAGTTATCTGGAGTGCAGAGCTCTGGAGAGACCCTCTGGTTCAGTGCAGGACATCCTAGTGGCTTCCAATATAGGGTATCTCGCTGGGCTTGTGCTAGTAGAAGAGAGGTTCAGCTCCTTCTCCCAAAGGTGACTTGTGTCTTGGTTCTCCCATGCAGTTTTCCTGCCTCAGCTCTACCAGCAGAACCCTGTCCTGCTTGCTCCACCATAAACATTATCCCAGTTTGGTTTCATGTTGCTGTGAAGGTTACAGGAAAGATCTCCAACTGCACTTGGACCACTCTGCACTTACACTGCATTGATTTCCCAGAGTACCTTGGGCTTTCCTCCACTTCTCCAGTTCATTCTTACAAAATTTCCACCTTCCCATTATAGCCAGTGCCACCTCCTGTGGCTTTTCTGAGGCAACACCATCTTCTGTCTCATCTGCAAGCTCCTGCACCTGGGCCACAGTGTGTGTAGCCAGTGACAAGGCAGCTAAACTTGTTGAGACTTCAAAGGACTGGAGACCACAGAATTAGGAATTGGAAGGGACCTTGAAAGATGATCTAGTCCAATCCCCCTGCCAGAGCAGGATCACCTAGACCAAGTCGCACAGGAACGAGATGACGTTCTCTCCCTACAGAGGCACTGCTGGCTAAATGCCACCAAACCCTTAAGCCAATATCCTACATGCTAGTACCAATCTGGGGTAAAAAACAGCAGTTTCTAGGCAGCAGCAAGGTTTTATCCCACTTTTCTTGACAGCTAAAACAACACCACAGCCTGGTGATGCACCCAAAACTTACTGAAATTAGGAGTAAAACAGTACTACTACCGATAGTAGGTACATTTACACATCTGAGTATCTACGCACGCAGCAGTTTCATCAAGCTGAAAACAATTACGGGCCAAATCAGTTGGGAAAAAAGAACGTAATCAGAAAAATATGAAGGCTAATTGAAAATTGTTTAAGAACATTTTAACTAGATGCTCCAAAAGCCACAATCCCACAACTGAAAGGAGCGGCTGCGCTAGTTAAAAGGCAACCTGGCTGAGACGGAAGTTAAGGGGAGGCCACAAAGAAAAAGAAACAGAAAAAAGGGAACATGGCAAATGGAATTCAGAGAAAAGCTCGAGCTGACAGACGACAAAATCTGGTGTTAGGATGTGCAGATGGAAGGCAAGAGGATACATGAAGAAATCAGGGGCTGGTTGAGTTTATCAGTGGTTTCTTTTGTGAGAGGTCCAAAGGATTGTTTCTCTAAAGGAACTGGGTGGAAAAAATGGGAAAAATTGGAAAAAAACAGGGACACTGGAAAACAGTTCAACAGTTTGGGGTTTTTTTGTATGGCTGAGCTCATTGTATCACAGATCTATAAACACTTGTCCTCTTGCATCAACATGAAAAGCTGCTCAGTCTGAAGAAAAGGAGGTTGAGGTGAGACCTTCTCGCTGTACACAACTTCCTGAAAGGAGGTTGTAGAGAAGTGAGGGTTGGTCTTTTCTTACAGGACAAGATGAAATGTCTTCAAGTTGCACCAGCAGAAGTTTGAGTTGGACATCAGTACAAAGTTCTTCACTGAAAGAGTCACCATGCCTTGTTGGTGGCATTGAAGGTCACCAGCCTTCAAAGGCTGTTCTGGTGTCCAAATTCAAGACAGTCAACAAACAGAACTTGACTGATTTCTTCAACCACAGCAAAAGTTAGTGAACTGTAAGTACTCAGCCAGGGAACTTGGGTTTAGTGCTGTGAAATTAATCCCAGTATTCAGGGAAAGCCAAAGGCAGACTAGAAATTAGATCTGTGTTATTATCAAGAACAGCGATTAAGCGAATGGACGCATCAAGTGCAAAGTACCTTAATATTTGGAGAGAGAAGAAAACTGAAGAATATCTTGGCAATTATTTTCCACTGATTGTATCTGCAATCCTTTAGGAAATGAAGAGAACAAAGATTAAAAAAAGTGGCAGCAACAACAACAAGGCAGAGAAGATCAAGAGACACAGGCAAGACAAACTTATTGGAAGTGAACAACACAAAAACATAGAAATATGGAATGGACCTCAGAGGTCATCTAGTTCCAACCCTCTGCCATGTGCAAGGACAGCTCTCACCAGATCAGGTTGCCCAGAGCCCCATCCAACCTGCCAGTGGTGACAGCAGATTTGGGTATTTGCACAATTGAAGGCAACAAACTTCAAGAGAATTGTCAGGAAAATGAAATCCACAACTGATACACTTGAAAGAACCCGTCAAGGGACTCATTTAGGACAGACTAGAAGGTCAGGAGGGGAAAGAAAAGTGAAGTATCTGCCTGTGACCCAGGAGAGCGGTGAAAGATGAAGCAGCTGCTGCCATGAGACTGAGCAGAACCCCAAGTGTCCAGGAAAGCAGCTGCTGCAGAGCTACGACAGCCAAAGGGTTAGTAGAACCATGGGTTACGCAGCTCCACAAGGTTCTGTTGACCTTCAAGATTTTTTGAAGATTTTAATTTCAAGCTTAAAGTGACCTTTTCCTATAGAAAAAGTGCTGACCTTGAAGCTGACCAAACATCTTGGTCTGGACTGAAAACAAGAAAACATGGAAATGGTTGGGTTGGGGGGCGTGGGGGGTGGAATGACATACAAATTATATATAAGAACAAGAGTGAAAATTCAGAGAGGGACACCCAGATCATGTCTCACCCTCACTGGTACCATCTGATCCCAGGCAATGGCAATAATTCAATGAGAATAAATAAATGCCAGAGACAACCAAGGAAATACTTTCCTAGTAAAGTCACATCGTGGTGTGTACAATGCTGCCCGTCCCCCCCCAGGGTCAGTACTCCACCATGAGTCAGATCCTGATCCATTTTCCCGTAACACGGCAAGTTTAACAATCCAAGAATTTTGAATTTCGTCAAAATCCATAAACACATTTTATTCCATCCAGAAGAACACTGAACTTGGCGGGACAGAGCACCACAGCAGTGGCCTCCAGTCAAGAAAAATCCTCTTCTGAAGAGGCAAAACATGTCTCAGGAGTTAAATGAGGTAGGTCTGGAAAATGGGCATCTCCTCGAAATACAAATATTATCCTTTGCTGTAAAATATCCATCAAAAGCTCTGAATTATTCCCCATTTACACCAATAGCACATTAAAACTCCTCATCCTATTAGGTGGGTGAAGACATCCAACTGGGAAAAACTGGCAAACTGAGGCACACATGGATTAAGAACTTGCCCAAGGCCACACAAGGAGAGTTATCAAAAACCAACCGCCAAAACCTTTGGCTTCCGGAGCTGTGCTCAACTATTTTTTTCTCTCAACTCTTCAACCTCCTTTTTTTTTTTTTTTAACATCACCTTCACCACCAGAAGGAAAACATCAACCCTGAATCTATTAGTCCTATAGGCATAAAGTTTTGGAGATCACCAGAGTCAGGTAGACTCACATCTTGAAAAAAGCAGGTGAGGAGTTGCCCATTAACTAGTACCTACTTCACAGTTGTGGTTGAGCTGGAACATGAAGGTTTTAGAAAAACCAGGTCATTTGGATTTTAAATGTTTTTCCAGGGATGATGCAATGTCCACCACAAACCTAGACGGACTGTTCCAGCAGCTCATTATCTCCTCTCCCACGCTTTTACCCAGCTTTGACCTTTGCCGTTGCATGTCTTCAAAACTTTGGCTGCTTACCTTAAAATAGCAGCTACTACCAGTGTGTCCTAATGGAATTCCAGAGAAGTAGAGGTCACAATCCTCTTCTTCAATAAATTAAAGGCTGTCCAGGGAGGTGGTGGAGTTGCCATCTCTGGAGATATTCAAAAAGTGGGTAGATGTGGCACTAGGAAACATGGTTTAGTGGGCATGGTGGGGTTAGGTTGATGGTTGGACTTGGTGATCTTGAAGGTCTCTTCCAACTTTTATGATTCCATTCTATGAAAGATACTGAGTTCCTCAAGCCTTGTATTGAAAATCTTATTTCAAAATCCTAACCCTGGTGAAGACTCTGTACAACAAAACCATTAAGAACTCTAGCAACCATGAAGAACACAGAAACTGGGGATGAAGGGTCAAAAGAACTACTAAAACCTTATTTAGAAGATAACTCCCCAACCAAAGGAAAAATGGGTGAAAAACTGACTCAGTCTGAAGACATTCTAGATCAACAAGACTATGGGAACTGTGCAAGTCTGTATCCACTGCCTCTCTGGGCAGTCTGGGACAGGGCTCTGCCACCGTCACAGCAAACAAGGTTCTCCTTGCGGAAGTTCAGGTGGAACTTCCCAGGTTCCCGTCTATGCCTGCTGCCCCTTGCCCTGTCTCTAGGCACCGTTGACCACTGGTTCCACTCTCCTGCCCCCACCCTTTAGCTATTGCTCAGCATTGATTAGATCCCTCTCAGCCTGCACTGCTCCAGCTGAACAGCCTCAGGGCTCTCTCTTAGCCTTTACTTGAATGCTCCAGTCCCCTCCTTACCCTTGTAGTCTCTGCTGGACTTCCTCCATAGTATCTTATCTCTCTTGACCTGGGGAGCCCAGAGCTGGACCCAGTGATCCAGATGCGTTCTCACCAGAACAGAGGAGAGGAGGAGTCATCATGCCTCCTGAAAAGCCACCCTACCTTAATTGAAGTTCCTGACCAATTATAATCAAGACTGAATCACCATAATTACTTCTACTAATTCACCAAATCAACCATTGCTGCAGCTATAAAATACTTTATTACCTATTTTTTCGGTTCTCACCACACTGTAGCCTATTTTGACCAGTGTCCCAAGTCTCAGCAAAGTGCAGGACACTTGTGACTTTCTTCTCCATGTTCTGCAGCTCCATTTCCACACCATCCTTCATCAAGAAGGTGAGGAGCACATCAGGATCTTCCATCTGGAAAGCTCAGGCCAAAAATCCTTTCCACATTCCCCTGGCTGCATCTCAAACTCTTCTTCTTCTTTGGCATTCAACGTATGTCCCAACTTGGAAGAAACTGAAGGACCCAAAGAGCCAAGAGGTTCTCAGGAGGAGAGAGAAGGGATTGTCCTGCCACGAATCCCATTGCTGTGTTGTTAATTACGTCGAGGCAGTTCTCTACTGAGATTACAGGCTGCGACGCTGCCGTTGGAACCTCTGAAGTCTCTCCAAAACCTTCTTTCACTGCTGCTTGCTTAGCGCTCTTGGTCGAGTCCCAAGCTGTGGAAATTTGGGGCTGTGTTTTGATCAAAGGCCTCCTCGTGTTCCGTGCAAATTTCAACACTTGTGGTCGCTGGGTTCCCTCGCCAAACTCGAGCCGTTGCCTTTCAACACCCATCGCTTGCTGCCTCTTTCAAGGGGTGATTAGGCACGGCTCTCAAGCAAAGCTGGTATTTAAGAAGTTGTTTGAAGGCCTGGGACAGGGTTTTTACATAATAATCATGACTTTGTTTAATTAGGCTCTGCAAAATGTTTCAATCTGAGATCAAACCTTTCAACTTTTTATTGCTCTTCTCCGAGGTTCTCTCTATCTTGAAGGAACTATGAAAACTGAAAAAAAAAAAAAAGTCCTGAACCAGAGGAGCTCAGAGAGAACCACTTCAGAATGAGGACACTCTTCCAACCCCAAAAAGATCCCCGTATCTCCACGCACAGGGGTTCCTCAACAAAGCACCACTCCCATCTCCAAGCAGCAAAGTCAGAGCATTGCCATCTTATCCTGAATACCAAGTCAAACCCATCCATCACCAACAGGGAAAGAACTAAGCAAATCTGCTTCTTCCAACCAGAGTGGTCACGGTAGACATAAAGAAAAGCCCTAGGCACCACACAGCAAGGGAGTTCTCCTAACGGAAGAAACCAATCGCCCCAGGGATCAGAACCGCCTTGTCCATTAAGATCCTTCGCTGAAGAAAGTTGCAAGCTTTTTCACTGTGTTCAACACAGAAACTTTTCTTGATCTCGGACTGGTGGGGTTGCAGGGGATCGTTGGGGATCATCTAGCCCAGTCCTCCTGCTTCAGTAGGATCACACAGATCAGGCTGCTCAGGATGGTGTCCAGGTGGGTTTGAGATCTCTCCAGAGGAGGAGACACCACAGCCTCTCTGGGCAGCCTGAGTCAGGGCTCTACCACCTTCACAGTAAACAGGATTCTCCTCATGGAAGTTCAGGTGGAAATTCCCAGGTTCCAGTTTGTGCCTGTTGCCCCTTGTCCTGTCACTGGGCACCACTGAGCAGAGTCTGGCCCCATCCTTCTGCCTCCATCCTTTAGGTATTTAAACTCAGATCCAAACCAAGATGTTCCCAGGCAAGTGTTTTCCTCTAGGCATGAAGATATGGATATGGTTTCTTAAAAAAGAAAGGTATCAGCCGTACTTGTGATCTTCTTTCAGGGAACACACAGAGCTGTGCTGGATGCCATCAGAGATGTGGCTTCCTTACTCCAAGTGTGTCGCCAGCACCAGGTTCTGCTGATGTTTCAACAAAGGAAAGAATCTTTCCTAGATACACTCCGGAACTGCTGACGGAACCTATTTCTTCTTTAAAAAATACATAATTACGGAGAAAAGCTCCCAGTTATAAACCCACCTCTGCATGAATGTGGCAACCATCAAGGAGACCTCCCCTAATGTGGGAAGCAAACCAGTCCCTCCTGCACAAGTTCAGTCTGGGTAAAACCAAGAAGCATGAGGAAGATTTAATGCCTGAGAGGTGATAATAGCAGCTGTTGGGTCAGGAAATGTTTCACAAACCACCTCCAACACGGTATTGCAAGCTCAAACCTTTGGCTTGACACGTAGCTACACTCTAGGAAGGGATCCAAGTTCTTCCACACTTCTTCTTGTGGCCAATGAGGACAGTTCCTTCCCATAGCCTCAGGGAAAGGTTATTTCTTCTGCAACATCAGGTTTGAATTGATTTTGCCTCAAACGTGTTACAAAGACACTTGGTCTGTGGCAAGAACGCAAATGATTTATCCTGAGGCAGAAGCAACCAACAGGCAAATATTAGGTAAATGAGGGCTGGAGCTTCAGTCACTGCAGGGGTTTGCCCCTGAGCACTTAAAGACTCTTATGAGGAGTCCAGTGAGGAGCTGCTGAAGGAACTGTGGGGGTTGAACTAGAGAAAATGAGGCTCAAGGGAGATTGTCTCACTCTCCACAACTCCCTGAACTTCCGGAGGCTGGAGTGAGGTGGCAGTTAGCCTCTCCTCCCGTCCTGGGTTAGGGGAAAAAAAAATACCCTTACTCCTGCAGCTTCTGCACCCTCTGCTCTGAGCCACTGAATCACCTGCTCCTGTTGCCACTCTGCTTCGAGCCAGGCTGAGCTGCAGACTGCCCAGCATGACCCCTGGCCCTGCTCTGCTCACATTCTTCACCAGCAGGTACTCCACTCACTCCTGCTCCAAACTACCTGTGTCTCCTCTCTCAGGTTTTGGAGGGTGCAGGGGTAGAGAGAGAGGGTGGGTCACAGAGTGCAGGACTTCGAGGGGTGACTCTCCATTATCGGCTGGCTTGCCTCAGTTCTGTTGGCATTGATATTTAATATCCCGCTTTATAAAAGTTATTTCTTTCACTTGCATTCGGGTGCTTGGTTTGTTTGTCTTTGTCTCTCAAGAAAGAGAGAGCCAGGGCAGTTCAACTGTGGGAGAAGAGACTTTTAACCAAGGGTCTCTGGCCCCCAAATTGTTCCAAACTGGTAGAGGACGAGACTAAATGTCCTCAAGCTGTGCCATGGGAGGTTTAGGTTGGCCCTGAAGAGCAATTTCTGTCCCACAAGGGCTGCCCAGGGTGCAGTGGTGGAGCCCTTCTGTCTGAGAGATGTGGGGTGAAGGACAGGGGTTAGTGGGGACCTGGCACTGCTGGGGGAACAGTTGGATTTCATTCTAAAGTTGTTTTCCAACGTAAACTGTTCTGTGATTTTATGACCTAAAAGTCACAACTAGAGTTACCCAAAGCAGCTGCTTCTGTTCAAAGCCAGCAAACACTGTGTCTTCTTCCCATGGAATCTTCCTCTAGACCAAACCAAGCCCTGAGCGACTCCCCTGCTCTTCAGAGCTGACATTTGGCAGTAAAGTCTCTCAATTTCCATCACTTCACTGGTGAAGACACAAATCAAATTGTTCTACATTTTGTTTGATTAACTGGAAAAACAAGATCTGACAAAATCTCAAGCTCCACCAATGGATACAAGGATGAAACCCCCTCAGGACCACAGGAATTTCTAAACTGGTCTCAAAGCAGCACAGAGAATCAGAAAACCATTAAGGTTGGAAGAAACATCCAGGATCATTACGTCCAACAGTCAATCCAACCCCACCATGCCCACTGAACCATGTTACCAAGTGCCATATCTACTCATTTTTTTAACATCTCCAGGAATGGCAAGACCACCACCTCCCTGGGCACCCTGCTCCAGTCCCTGACCACTCTGTTAGCGAAGAAATTTTTTCTGACATCTGATCTAAACCTCTCGTGGCACAACTTGAGTCTGCTTCCCATTGTTTCTATTGCTACTGACTCGACAGATCAATCACTCACTGAGGTCCAAAAATTGACAATTCCAGTAAGCTCCAGTATTCACAGAACATTAGGGATTGTAAGGGACCTCAAAAGATCATCCAGTCCAATCCCCTTGCCAGAGCAGGATCTGGCAGGATCACCTAGACCAAGTCACACAGGAACATATCCAGGCAGGTTTTAAACTTCTCCAGAGAAGGAGATTCCACAACCCGCCCTGGGCAGCCCATTTCAGTGCTCTGTCACCCTCACTGGGAAAAAGTTCCTTCTCATTTTTAAATGGAACTTCCTATGTTGCAGCTCACACCCACTGCCCCTTGTCCTACCACTTATATGACACTGACAAGAGTCTGGCTCCATTCTCCCAACACATACCCTTCACATATTTATAAACATTAATAAGGTCACTCCTCAGTTTCCTTTCTTCCAAGCTCAACAGATCCAGCTCCCTCAGCCTTTCCTCATAACACAGGTGTTCTATTCCCTTCATCATCTTACCGGCTCTGCGTTGGAATCTTTCAAGCAGTTCTGTGTTGTTCTTGAACTGAAGAGCCCAGAACTGGACACAATATTCTAGATATGGTCTAAAAGGAGGGCTTGTCCAGGATTTGAACTTGGAACTTCTCACACCCAAAGCAAGAATCACACCTCTAGACCAATAAGCCACATAGTCAAACTGGGATCATTTGTACTCTTCCATGATCAGCTGCCTGTTTTGTAACATCCTCTGAAAACAGTGAAGAAACTAGGTAGCACTTGCCTTAATGACAGACTCACCACTGATCTTCTGAAGCCTCCTGTTTGCACAATTCTGAGGTATCCCAGAAATCACTTGAAACTTTCTATTCAGAACCTTAAACAGATAAATTATTCAGCCACGTTCCTTGAAGATGCACAAGGAGCACCCAGGAGATCAAACGGAAGCTCCTGGAGATGAGCAAAGCAAGCTGCTCTCCATGTGCATGAAGAAAGAGCCATCTATAAATAGAAAAGTAGGAAGTGAAGTCTCATTTAGGAACATAATTTATATGAAGTTGTTTTTGTTGCCCAACTTCAGAAGTGAGAAATAGGAGGAGGAATAAAAACTGATTGCAATCTGCTGGCGATGTTGGACGGCAGCTTTCATATCTCTGCATTCTCAGAAGCTGCTTCACATGAGAGTGAGCAGTGGCTCCAGGAGCATGAGGAAAGCAGCAGCTGCAGAGCAGCAACTCATCTCCGCAGCACACAGGAGGGAATGAACCCTCAGAGCTGACTTCATTTTGACCCAGGTCTCTGCAGCCACATTAAACACTAACAGGCTAAGAGCCGCTAAAAGAGACGGAGCATATCTAACCTCTGCTCAGCACCTGGAACCCACGGAGGAACCCAGATGATCGTATCTAGCTGTGCTTCGAGGCATCTCTTCAACCTACCAACAACCACCGACCTTTTTCAGATGGTCTGGTACAGCAAATTTTTCAGAGAAATTAAGACTGCGTGAAGCTTTCCTCAAATCTTCATGAAGATTTTGCCCCATTCCTGGAAGTGTTCAAAGGCAGGTTGGATGGGGCTTGGAGCAATGAGGTCTATGGAAGGTGTTACCTCCCATGGCAGGGGGGTTGGAAGTAGATGATCTTTTAAGATTCCTTCCAATCCAAACCATCCTGTGATTCTAAGAAAGCCTATCAGAGAATCAGAACAAGAGGGGCTGGAAGGGAACAACCTGTCCAAGCATCACAGAATCATGTCATCGTTTAGGTTGGAAAAGACCTTCAAAATCATTGAATCCAAACACTAATCCAACTGTCCCACGGCCACCACTAAACCACAGCCCTCAGCTCCAGATCTCCATCACTTTGAAACATATGCAGGCATGGTGATTCAACCCCCTCTCAAGGCCCAATTAGGAAGAAGAATTTCTTCAAGGAAGAAATTTTCCTTCATGTCCAACCTGAACTTCCCTGAAACTTGAGGTCTCTTGCTCTATCACTTGTTTTTGGGAGAAGAAACCAACACCCACCTCTCTCCAACTTCCTTTCAGGTAGCTGTAGACAGCAAGCAAAATAACTTAGGGAATGAGGGGGTTTTTTTTTCCAATCAAGGAGTTCACTAGTACCTCTCACTCATCTTAGCAGAGCAGGGAAATCTGCTGAACACCTTTGCTGCTCTTTCCCAATGAGGTTACACCCTCACCCAATGCAACAGATGTGGAGCCAGTGGGAACAGCCAGCAAATCCCAGCATTTGGGCTTGGTACAGTGAAGTCTGTTATCTTGGTTGTACATTTCCATAGAACAAAGACTCTGAGGCAGCAACACTTTTTCTGTGAAAGCTGCAGACAACCAGGCCCTCAGCAGTGCCTTGAGGAGGCTCTGCTGGTCTGTGTGTGGCACCATAAATAAAGATGCTCCTCCAAGTCCAGTGTGGAGCGATGTGCTTGCATGTGCTCCACGAGTCATGCTGGATGCAGAGGAACAAGTTGCTGGCCTGGTTTTATCTCTTTACCCTGCAGAAACTTCTCCTCCATCATCACAGGTCAAAGTCAGAGGCGACACTAAGCCCTGACATAGTTCCAATAAAATAAGCTTCTCACTGTGGGGACCAGATGGGGAGGATCCAGTATCCTGCCATGACAGAAACTCCCTCGATAAGCCTGGAACCCATGAGCCCAGTTCTTATTACCGGTCCTGTCAGCAGTGTGACCCCCTGCTCCCAGTCCCCTGCCATGGAATCAGACAGGACTCAAGAGTTTGAGCTTTTCTTTCAGCCACATCTCGGCAGCAGGAAGACTTGGGCTGTCAGCCACAGTGAGGCAGGGAAAACCCGGTGGGAGTTTGAGGCAGCAAGAGATCCAGCAGCTGCCAGCATCCAGTCTGTGCCCCCACGCTGCCAGCAGAGCCCAATACAATCCGAACCATCAGTACCATCCACTAAACAACTCCTTCCCAACCCCTCAGAGCTTCTCAACAGGTCAGCAATGTTTTAATTTCAGAGCTCCAGGCTCTCACCACTCCCAACTCCATCACATCCCACATCTTCCAACAGCTCCGAATTAGAGTCCCCAAGTCTCCCCATGCAGGGTTCCTGTAAACACATCACTATTAGAGAAGATCTTGCTATTTATTTATTTATTAATTGAGAAAAAAAAAACACTAGGGAAACCCAAACCCTAAAATCTCAGGCAAAGAAAAGCAAAGCAAAAGCTTTGCTCTCAGTAACACCGCTAATCCCCTGTTGCCTGCTCCATCAGGGCGATGGAAGAAAGCCGATTGAATTTTAGGGTTGTTTTTTCCTGTATTTCCAATAATTATTTAAAGCTGCCAGGGTCCTTGTTTTCAAAATCACACTGTGTTCGCTCTATATATTACGCTCTGACTGACACAAAGAATTAGGAAAACCCTGCTGCGAGTGAGCCACATCGATCCCACTTAGCTGTGAGTTTGCAGCTCTGGAGTTTCTCAGGCAGCAGACGAGGCAATAAAAGCTGCTTCTAGACAACAAGACTCTTCCAGATTTTAAGAATAAAATTTCTAAGACCAAATGGAAGCATCTTTTTTCCAGCAAACCTTGCTAATTTGGGATGCAGGAATTAGAAACAGGCTTAGGAGCAAGCTCAGCACTAAGCCTGAGCTTAATTTCCCCTAAAGGTGACTCAAGTGCTGTCCTAAATGCTCATGGTTTGCTGGATGGAGGCATTAAAAAGAGTTTTGTAGGGAGCTGGGGTTTCTCGCCTAACTAAAACTGAAAAATTAATATGGATGCAGTAGTATTTTTCTTGGTCTCTGCCATGTTTTTCCAATCCTCTGCATGTTGCTGCACTTGGGTTTATGGAGAAGCCTTATTTGTTCAGCTGAACCCTCCCCAGTTTATCCTGTTCATTTGATTTGTCGGACAACAGCGACTCCTTTTCAGAAACCAGGAGGAATTTACAGATATTTCTGCTGTAAAAGCAAATTTTGCAGAGCTTGAACTGACCTGAGATTCGGTTCTAATTTATTTTTTTTAATCTATTCTCCACCACCAGGGTTCTCTGACTTCCACAAACCAGTGGTGCCACTACTGGAGTCACAGAATCACAGAACATTAGGGATTAGAAGGGACCTCAAAAGACCATCCAGTCCAATCCCCCCACCACAGCAGGATCACCCAGATCAAGTCACACAGGAACATGTCCAGGCGGGTCTTAAACATCTCCAAAGACGACTATTCCACAACCCCCCTGGGCAGCCTCTTCCATGAAGAAGTTCCTTCTCTTATTGATGTGGAACCTCCTATGTTCCAGCTTACATACGTTGCCTCTTGTCCTATCATTGGATAGCACTGAGAAGAGCCTGGCTCCATCTTCCTGACACCCACCCTTCACATATTTATCAACATTCACAGGGTCACTCCTCAGTCTCCTTTTTTCCAAGCTCATGAGACTCAGCTCCCTCAGCCTTTCCTCATCAGGGAGGTGTTCCACTCCATCATCTTTGTGGCTCTGCGCTGGACTCTCTTCAACAGTTCTGCATCCTTCTGGAACTGAGGGGCCCAGAACTAGACACAAGATTCCAGATGCAGTCTCACCAGGGCAGAGTGGAGAGGAAGGAGAACCTCTCTCACTCTGCTAACCACTCCCCTTTCTGATCCACCCCAGGATGCTGCTGGCCTCCTTGGCAAAAACCCACAGCTCCACACAGAGACCTCCATATGGAGTCCCAGTGCAGCAGTTCACAGATCTAAGTTACATCTAAAGAGGCTTTGGCAAACTGGAAAGCTTTAAATAAAATCCTTATTTTAAGTTACCTAATTATTTTAAGCAAACTCCTTATTTTAAATAAAGGAGGAGACTCTTACAAGAATTCCTCTCCTCTAAGACAGATAACGTTCTGCATTACAACTGAGCTTTATCATTTTTCCCCTAAGATCACTAATTACTTTATCTACTCCTCCTCTTTGTATTTCTGTAGTCAAATGTTGTTTAATCTGCTACCCCTCTAATTTCTAAGCTCTGAAAATCTTTATAGGTCACAGGAGCCACTGAAGAGTTCTTCAGCCTACACCCAAAGTCATTGCCCTTCTCTGGACCTGCTCCAGGACCTCAATGTCCTTGTACCGAGATGCCCAAAACTGGATCCAGTACTCAGTATGTGGCCTCAACAGTGCCAGGACAGGAGGGACAATCCCTTCCCTACTCCTGGATACTGCTGGTCCAAGCCAGGATGCCACTGGCCTTCTTGGCTATGTGAGCACCCTGCTGGCTCATCTGCAGCTGATGATCAATCAATACACCCAGGACTCTTTCTGTCAAGCAGTTCTCCAGCCACTCTCCCCCAAACCTGGAACATCTCACTGGGTTGCTGTGACCTAGTTGCAGGACCCAGCACTTTGTCTTTTTGAAGCTCATACAATTAACCTTGAACCATTGATCCAGCCTGTCCAGATCTCTCTGTAGACCATCTCTACGCTCAAGCAGATCAACACACACAATTTGGCATCATCTGCAAACTTACTGAGGGTGCACTCAACCCTCGACAATTAAACACTGGAATAATCTCCCAAGGGAAGCAGTCGATGGCCGTACAACAGACACTTCTAAGACCCAGCTTGATAGGCTGCTGGGACTTTTAATTTAAACTCTATTTTTAGTTTGAGAGGTTGGAGTAGATGATCCTTTAGGTCCTTTTGAACCTGATATTCTACAAGTCTATGAATCAATTCCCTCATCCAAATCATCAAGAGATTTCATCAATAAAGAGACTTAACAGGAGTCTCCCCAACACTGAGGGATCACAAAGGAAGGTCGCATGAGGACAGGAAAAAAACTGAAGCAGTCATGAGCAACACTGAGGACCTCTTGAAGGCCAACTCTGCACTGGCTTCCTGACAGTTTAGCATGGCCAACCTGTCCATCACATCCAGCAAAGAGCAACTTTCCCCCCACCCCAAGCTGTCCAAGCTGTGTCACTCAGTGTGATGCTCTTAAAAATAGCAATTCTGCAGAGAACATCTTCCACTCCGACAATGGTGGGGGGAGCACATGTGTTGCAGACGGCCGGAGGTGAAGTTTTGTTTTGCTCTTGTTTAGGATTAACTCAGTTTACCAGCAGCAAGCCCAAGGAAAATGTCAACAAGCACATAGTTCCTCGAGGGTGAGTGAGGGGTTGAAAAGGCTTCTCTTCCCTGACATGTGTCTGGTTTTACACTGTTGGTTTTGGCTCTTCAAAGGAAGGGAATTAAATGAACAGCTGCTTCTTTTTTTATTTCTAATCCGTTTGGAATCCTAAAAAGGATAAATGCTGAGCAACAAGGGTGCAGGAGGACATGAGAGCCTTTTCTCCAACCAGTTCTGTCAAAACCCCTCTGCTAGAATCCTTGGTAGATGTCATCAGCCACACCCCAGGGTCCCAGTAATGCTCCAACCACAATCTCACTCAGCAAGGCCAAGGATATTGCAGGTTAGGAACCAAAGAGGGGTAAGGTGTTCCTTCTGTAGCACCAAGCCAGGCTGCTAAGTCTTCATCTCCTCAACTGTAGACAGTTTTAAGGCTCAGCTCAACAGAGTGCTTGGCCATCTCATTTACACTGTATTTATTTAGCTTAAAGGGTTGGACTAGATGATCCTTGGGGAACCTTCTGAACCAGGATACTGGTCTTCATTGTCTCACCATCTTCAGTGGTGTTCTACAAGTCCATTTTCAAGTCCACAGCCCAAACGCAAAAGAGGTTCTTCACCACTTTTAAAGAGGTTCTGTCCTCTCAAGTTGCACCAAGGGAAGTTTAGGTTGGACATTCGGAAAAACTTCTTCATGAAAAGGCTCATCAGGCCTTGGAACAGGCTGCCCAGGGAAGGAGGTGAATCACTATCCCTGGATGTGTTTCAAAGTCGTGAAGTCATGGAGTTCAGACACATGGTTTAGGGGTGTGATTGTATCAGTTGGGTTAATAGTTGGACTGTATGATCTTCCAACCTCAACAATTCTATAATCCTCCACTAACTTGCTCAGAGACTGCAGTCCTGGAGATGTAGCTGAAGGTGTTATAAAACCACTTTCCTCTGCTGAAGGGTATGGCCCTGCTGTAAAGCCATCGGGAAAACCCTGTGAGCACCCTGTTCCTGGCTCCAGAACTACGTCTGAACAAGGAAGTAACAGAAGATGCTATGGATGTTTCTGCACCAAGTACTGTGGACATGTCCACAGCAAATATTAGTAGCTGCCTGGTCCTGCTCTAAGAAGGTTCTAAGTTACAACTGAGATGCACAGAAACTCAATTCTTGCGGCAACAAAGATTTTCCAAGGTACAAGGCGAAAGTGGTGCAAGAGAAGCTGGATGGTTACAATTCCCAGGAAAGCAGGAGATCAAGTAGCTTTCCAGGCCAGAGGTAAAAAGTCTGAGCTACTACAAGTCATCAGGAACAGTGGGGTAGAGTAACGAATCTCTCTTAGACCTCTCTTCCAAGACAAACATAATGACAGAGCCCATGTTTTTCATTTCAAGCACAGATACCTTTGTTGGGAGCCAACAGAGATACAAACACTGGGGTTTGGCAACAGCTCCCTAAAACCCCAGCAGCAGCCTGTCCGCTCCCAGTTTACTTTGCTCCAACATCATTTCTTCTGTCCTGGCCTCCTTTCCACAGACTTTTCTCGACCTTTCCCTTCCTAAACACAAAGTCTTCACACCCCCGTCTGCCACCTCCTCACTTCTCCTTGGCAAATCCTGCTGGGAACTCAGAAGGCCAGAGCTATCAAGTGGTTTTGCCTATAAATATTGATGGTTACATAATGCAGCACTGGAAGGGGGTTTGAGCTCTAAGCACAAACCGCTGCTCCTGGTCGCTTTCTACAATGTAGAATTTTAATAGACATCAAAAACAGGAAAACACTTAAGAGTTATGCAATGGGACCGATTATTAAAAACAGAATCAAATCCTAAAACAGAATCTGGGGCAGCCAAGCAGTGTCCGCATACCTAAGCCAGTTTGATGGAGCCGCCACCTCCCACCAAGATGTAGTCTGAAACTAAATCAAAACTGCCTAGGAGAGGGGCTGGGCTGTTCGTTCAGGTCAGCAGCAGGTTGCCGGTGGATTTTCAGAGCGCTCTTCAAACATGTCCCTTCACATGCCCCACTATAACATCACACCCCTGACAGATCTCAGGTTGGAAAAGACCTTGAAGATCAAGTCCAGCCATTAACCCCACTGTCCTGAGGTCACTGCTAAACCACGGCCCTAAGCTCCTGATCTCAATGACTTTAAAACACATCCAAGGATGGCAATTCAACCCCCTCCCTGGACAGCCTGTTGCAACGCCTGACGACCCTTTCCAGGAAGAATTTTTTCCTCATGGCCAATCTAAACTTCCCCTGGCAACATAATTTTTCCCAGGTTTTAGGAATATTTTCTGGTTTACAACCTTGTAGCTTCGGTAAAGGAGTTTCTGCCTCAAGTGTCCCATCACCTAACCAAAAATAACCCCAGCGTTCTCCTTTCATAAATACCAGGGAAGTCTCTCTCCATAATTTCCAGTCGAGTTTTGCACTGCTGTTGGGACACCAGCCAGCTCCTCTGGAACAACCGTTTGGAGCAGCTCAACCCTCTCACCAATTAGGAAATGAAAGGTTTTGAGACTGTTTCTGGATTTAAGAGGCAGCTGTGCAGGGAAGCATCAGCAAACACACAAAAAATAAGAGAAATAAACAATATTCCGTGAAGTAACTTGATAAAAAGACAAAAGTTTGCCCTTCCAGCTTCCTCCCAGGAGGACTGACACAAGAACACAACAAGGGAAAAGTAAAGGGCCAGATGATTTAGTGGGATGTTGAGGTTTGTATAAACCACAGGAAGGGGAGAAACAGAGGACAAGTCAACACAGGGCAAGAGCATCTGAGTGTCTTGCAATGCTGCATTTCAAAACCCCCATCAAAACTAGCCTACTCCAACCTTCTGAACCTGCGGTCAGCAGAGTTTGCAAGCTGAGTCTCCCCCTCTCTACACAGAGTCTTCAGAAAGCAGCAACAGAGAATGCAATGACATTGGAGTAGGATCCCAACTCTACATGAACTCAACACCAAGCAGCTGCCAATGCTATGGCAACACTCCTAGTCCTCCATTCAATATCCCTGTCCATCACACACCACACAGTGTGATCACATTCACTAGTCAACAGCAGAAGGACAAAGGGGTCACAATGGTCTCCTGCAAGCTACAGAGGTCTGGATATGGCCTATTCCAATCCACCTGTAGAAGGTAGGGTGACTCAGGAACAGATCCCCAGTGATGACACCCTCGCCACAACTCTGTTCTGACACACTCCCAAAGAGGATGGTGGGAACCCCTGGTCACAAGGAAAGAGACATTGGCTCCATGTACCCAAGCCTCCCTTCGCCAGCAGCATGGCTCCAGGAGATCAGTGACAAGAGATCAGACCCTAAAGATACCAAAGGATGGGAACCACTTCATCCCTTGGCTCTAGTAATACTGGCCATTTGACTCTGGATATATTAAGAATTGAGTTGACTAAGATATCCTACAAAGTCCCATCCTAGCGCAGGAAGGGCAGACACATCAACACAGCAAGAGTTAAAATATCTCTTCTGTTTCCAAACCTAAGGACAGCTTTCTATTCATCTGAGAGGATTCAGATTCTTTATAAATAGAATATTCTTTATTCTTTATAAATAGAATAAACCAAAAAATAGTAAAAATGCAACAAGTGACACAGTGCAGATAATCCCGATCAGTAAAATCAAGCTTAGGATCTGAAGAGGATTCCACTTGAGTGTGGATGACAGTTTAGGAGATGGGAGGACATAAGGGCTCAAAACCAGTCTCGTACTATGGAGACGATTCACAAGAACATGACAGAATCACCAACAAACAATGACAATACAATTATTCTTTGGGACTGGAAGACAGGTTTGTTGGGGTTTTAATAAAAAAAACAAGGGTGCTGAAGCTACCCAGATCCCTCTGTTGTATAAGCAATGGTTGGAGAGATGATGGGTTCCTTCTGCTCAATATGCAGCCTCATAAACAAACTCATTATGGTAGATCTCAAAAAGAGTAAACAAATAGTTGGCATCTCACACCGCTGTGTTCTTGCACAACCGAAACCAAACCCACGGCACTTCCAAGTGCCGCTGCCCACCCGGCCACTAGTTCATCAAATCCCTGAAAGACACAAACAGCAGTCAGGACACGATGGGCTGCTCCAAGTAAGAGGGGACTCTAGCAGTGAGTGCGATTGGTTCAGAGAAATCCCAGTGATCATAGTAACACTTCAGCTGGGAAAGGCCTTTCAGATCATTGAGTCCAAATGTTTCCCCAGCACTGCCAGGTCCCCACTAATCCCTGTCCCTCACCCCACATCTCCACAGCTTTGTAACCCATCCAGGGATGGGGACTCCACCACTTCCCTGGGCAGCATGGGCCAGCCTTCTTGCAGAAGAATTGTCCTCAGGGACAACCTCAACTTTCTTTGGCACAACTTGAAGCCATTTCCCCTCACCCTGGTGCTTGTTCCTGGGGAGAAGAGACTGATTCCCACCTCACAGCAATCTCCTGAAGTTCAGGGAGTTGTGGAGAACATGAACATCTCACCTGAGCCTCCTTTTCTCCAGTTCAACTCCTCCTGTTCCCTAGAATCATAAGGGATTGGAAGGGACCTCGAAAGACCATCCAGTCCAATCCCTCTGACACAGCAGGATCACCTAGACCAAGTCACACGGGAACACATCCAGGCGGGTCTTAAACGTCTCCAGTGAAGAAGACTCCACAACCCTCCCTGGGCAGCCTGTTCCAGTGCTCTGTCACCCTCACTGGAAAGAAGTTCCTTCTGAAATTGATATGCAATCTCCTATGTTCCAGCTGACACCCATTGCCCCTTGTCCTATCACTAGATGACACTGAGCAGAGCCTGGCTCCATCCTC
>JAOXOE010000405.1:40024804-40117923 GCA_028565055.1 Phoeniculus purpureus | reverse complement strand
GCCTGGATATGTTCCTGTGCGACTTGGTCTAGGTGATCCTGCTCTGGCAGGGGGATTGGACTAGATGATCTTTCAAGGACCCCTCCGATCCCTAGTGATTCTATGATCCTATGAATTCTGCACAAGCAGGAAGGTTTTTGTCAGGCTGCTGCTACAGGACCAGTACTATGCCTAGACTGTGAGAATACAGGGAGCTTCCCTTCTGAGCTCCAGAATTTAAGGTACCTGAGACATGTTCTGTTACTGAAGTAATACAGGGTGTTTAATGGAATTGGCTTTCCAATAAAAGGGAGAGAATATTGAATTTATTAATCTGAGAGCCGCTCCAAGAGAGAATCTTTGCTTTGTACAAATGGGCTGCTAGGAAGCAGTTGTTACCCAGCTCACTTCGAGTATAATCTCCATTAGTCAGTTTGTGGTTTTAACATTACGTTTGCAGATCTGCTGAGATTTGTTCCTGCTTTAAAAACGCTGGTGCCTTTCCGTTCCTCGTCTTCTGTACAGTTTGCTTATTGAACACAGAGTTCATTCCCTATGATCACGACCCAGTTGAGTTACTAAGTTGGTTAATAAGACTATAAATAATAATAATTCAGAGCCTTCTTTTGTAGTTAGCGGTGGTAGCCCATTGTAATTTTCCTTGGCAGCACATATGGTGGGTGATAAACTAACTAATAAAAGTGCCACATGGAGCATAGGTTCGCTTTTATTTTTTTACTACTGTTTCTCTCATCTGATCCATAATTAATGTGCGGGGTTCAAAATGGTTTTGTCTGTAATTTTGGCTTCTGCTGGTGCATTCGGAGCTGTAAATGTTGTGTGAAAACAATGATTCCCTGACTTAATCAGCTGCATTTGCTCAATGACCATTGAATAAAAACAGCAAATGAGATTGTCAAAACACTTCCAAAGGAATCTCGTATTCACTCTTTGAGTCTTATTGCTGGTTCTGCAGTGTAAAATAACTGCTAGTGCCACAACAGGTCTTGTAGCCAAGCAAATGCATTTGGTCTTCTTTTCTTTCACTGGCTTTTCAGAAGTTCGTGCTCTTTCCTTGGCTCTTAGGTCTTACTCTAAAGAAAGGATGAGCTGCATCTTGCGGTCTTGAGCTTGTAAGCTGAATTTTCTAGTGCCCACCTGCTTTAGAAGCAGCAGCTGCAGCTCTTCTGCTGTTTTGAGAACTTCAGTGGAACTGCAGGTTGACCTTGGAGAAAGCTGAGAAAAGGGACATCCATTCTGTACATCCCATTTGTTCTTCCTCCTCCCATCACAGAAAGACATCTTTTTAAGTCATATTGCTTCACATTAAAGTGATGTAACTTTCCCCCCAACCTTCATTTTGTAAGTCTGGTACTTTATGGTGCCTGAATCCAAGTGGCTGACAGTGCCTCTCAGACTGTTTTTGTGGAGTTTCAACATTTCAGGTTAATCAGAGGATATCTGTGTTATAACCCACATAGTTCTGGGTCCTTCTAGCTTATCACTTCTCTCCCCTTCTATAATTAAGTAAATACACACTTCTTGAGTCAAACTTCCCATGTATAAACCCTCTCATTGTATAGTTTCAAAGTTCTGGTGGTACAGGGACAGCCTTATAGGTGTGTAACCACCATATCAGAGAGAAATCTTCACTGCAAGTACCCACCATGTGTTTCATAGGGACTCTTAATGAACAAACTCTGCCAGAGTCCAACCTGCTACTCACTGTGGTCTTCTCAATTAGCCCTGGTGGATTTATTTGTTGGGAGACAGACCCAATGGTTTTGCAGCAAAACCTCCTCTGAAGGAGGAATCGCATTTCCAGCTCTACAAGATGTTAGTGTGCTTTGGTTGTTCACTGTGGCCAACCAGTCAGGATACTCAGTGAGCAGATAGCCTGCAGTGATACTACGGCTTAAGAGAGTCACCGCAGTACGTTTTTATTCCCCTCCCTAGGAGCAACTAGGGAGTGTACTGGATGTGTTCCTGTGTGACTTGGTCTAGGTGGTCCTGCTCTGACAGGGGGATTGGACTAGCTGATCTTTCGAGGTCCCTTCCAATCCCTAGTGATTCTATGATTCTATATGCTGGAGTGCAGCGAGAGCTAAGCATCAGCATTGCCCGTACTGACTGCCACTGTCTGGCAGACGACAGATTCCCACCTATTTGCTGATGTGGGTGATCATTTTCATTGTGGGATTTAGGTTTCGGTTTTGGAGAGTTAGTGATAAACAGTGTTAAACAAATCCTGTAGCAGTGCTCTGTCACCCTCACAGTGGAAAAGCGTTTCCTGCAGTTCAGTGGAAACCTCCTGTTTTTCAGTTTGGTGCTGTCTGGGCACTGCTGTAAAGAGGCTGGCTCCTTCGTCTGTTCACATACCTGTCGATTGACAAGATCCCCCAGAGCCTTCACTTATCTAAGCTTTGACAGGTCCAGTTCTCTCAACTTTTCCTTATAGGAGAGAAGCACCAGTCCTTCAATCATCTTAATGGGCCTTTGATGTCTTTAAGGTACATTGCTTATTTTAGAGTAGAGGATTCTTCAGTGGAGACCTTCTCTCCAGAACTGTTCAGCTGGGGCCTCAAGCTGGTGGTTTTTACTCTTGTGCCCTTCTCCGACAGAGACCTGCAGCGTTCACAGGTGTGACTGCACTTGTGTTAAAACACACGTAAGGGTGACTGCTCTGTCCATTTTGTGGAAGGATGTGGAAAAGATCCAAGTTGTTGTTAGAGAAGGGGATCAGACCTGAGGGCATCCAAAGTGTAAGACTCTGCTGTTAGCCAGGCAAACTCATGACAAGTAATCCTTGAGTGGGAAAGTTCAAAGTACTGTAAAGAAAAGTAACGTTAGGATGGTGAATATGAAAGTTTAGACGTCATATAAATACCAGAAGGAACTTCTTCCCAGTGAGGGTGATGGAGCACTGGAAGGGGCTGCCCAAGGTGGGGTTGTGTAGTCTCCTTCTCTGAAGATATTTAGAACCCACCTGGATGTGTTCCTGTGTGACTTGGTCCAGGTGATCCTGCTCTGGCAGAGGGATTGGACTGGATGACCTTTCGAGGTCTCTTCCAGTACCTAATGTTCTGTGATTCTGAACTCCATCGACAACAGCAATTTCCCTTCCTGAGGGAATTAAAAACCAATAAAGAGAAACAAACCTCATACACTTTTTGCTTCTCCAGAGATCCCAAAAGATATTTCATTTTCACTTTTGAAGTGTTACTGTCTTAACAACGAAAGGCGACTTCATGGAATGATGACAAATTATAGAAGGGATTTTGTTTCCTTTGGCAGTGTAATCCTTGGCCGATAAATTACGTGATGCTCCACGTTGTTCAGATGCTTGTGGATGCAACGTTAACGAAAGGAAAACTAAACTGAAAGCAATTTAATGCGGCTGTTTTTCCTGTACCCTTGAGCATTTTCTAAGTTTGCATTTAATCACAGAATCTTGGCCATGATATTTCTGACAGGTAATTTCCTTAATGCAGTTGACAGAGATGGATTACATGGAAGCCTATTGGATCCAAAGCTTTTGTGTGCAAGTGATAAGACTAGATTAGGGTTATCTTGCTCTGAGTGCCTGGAAAGATACAGCCACCTAATAATTCCCCTGGTAATGGGGATGGTTTTGTGGGAGCAGACATTCGTGGCTAGATACTGGCCTGCAGAAGCATTACCAGATTTTATTGCGCCTTGAGAGCATCTGGGCGATGTGTGTTTTCTCTGTTCCATGGTATCAGAATTCTATGTCAGAGAGATACAAATGCAGTGACTGTTTTGCAGATTGGAGAAGCGATAAGGCAAGAGGCAGCCACACATCGTAGAAATATTAATGGGATTTTAGAATAAAACTATTTCTGCCATAACCCTGAGTATTATTCTTACTTTGCAGAGAAAAGAAGCCGGAAAAAGTAGTGTTTAGCTTTGTAGCTGCTCTAAGAGTTCGTGGAAGAAAATTGCTGTTGACTTGCTGCCTTATTAAAAGACCCTAAGCCCCAATGTTTGTAACCAGGATGCTTTTGAAACAGGATTTAGTTTTAAATAGCAATGTCTGAATGAATTTTAGATCTCCATAGCTACTCTTTTTTCAGTCAAGACTTTTTGAACTCTTGAGTAGAAAGTGTACACCAAGGCTGGAGTGAAATAATGAAGAGACATTGATGTACAGTTTATTTTTACTTACTTGTAGCAGGTGTGTGTGTCGACAGAGCAGGGGTTGTTTGGTGATCTCCATGATGATTTTATGACTTCTTCAAACTTTTATGACTTTTCTTCAACTAGATGAAGAAAGTAGATTTGAGGGGCTAGCAGTTACCAGTGTTGCAATCAAAGCATCTGTTAGTGGCCTTTCATTTGGAAACTGGGAAGATGAAGGTTGGAGAAAAGAGTGAGTAATGTCCATAAACCACAACTGACACTCCCCCTACAATCAGCAGAGTGATGCCTTTTCAGGAGGCAATTCAGAGTGAGAGTCTAAATTAGATGGCCTCAGTCACGTCCTGTGGGATCCTCTGTGTCTCTTGACTGATTACTGGGAGGGGTAGAACAAGCAGCTTCCTGAAGCTGAAATTAGTTTTTGTGAATATTTGCTGGAATAAAGAGCTGCACAGAGTCAAGATTTTCCAGGTTTTCCAGCTTTCTAGGTAATACAGTTATTCCACGCTAAAATGTTCAGTGGCTTTGTGGTGGGACACACACACACATGCTGTGTTTCTTGGCATCATGGCTCTGGGCTTCCTTCCAGCTAGTGGTGTAAAAACTGTTGTCATATGTTATTTCTGGAAAATGGGAAACAGGCAGAAAAGACCATCCCTGTACTGCTATTAAAAAGACAAAGAAAGAGGAAGAAAACCTCCAACAGAATAGTTGGGTTTGGTGTGGTGGGGAAGCTTCGTGCCCTTTGGGTCCTGAATGGTTCTTTACTTTGGCCCAATAAAATTAATTCTTTGTCTTTTCCTGACTTTCTTTTTCTAAAGCAGAAAAAGGTAGGAAAGGCATTTAGTACAGAGACTGTGTCATGAAAAAGGCTCCCATAGGTGAGCCTACCATATGCTGTGATGAGTAATTTTGGTCATGGTACATCAGAAAGCGAGTTCCCTCACCCTTCCTTCTAATAAGGATTCTAATCCATTGATGACAAAACCTCTACAGCATTTGCTTGCTGCGTCGTAATACGCTGTGACGAATTGTGTCTCTGGAGTTGTAAAATTTTCTCATAGCTTGTAATACCTCGTTTAATGAATTGATCACACCGAAACGTAAAGATGAAGCAGCATTTATTTTGTGTGTTATATTCCATATAATTTTGAGACTTGACATTTATAGCCATGGAGGCTGTTATTTTACATATCGTTTTCAAACCGTATCAGCCTTAAACACATTTAAATTTAATAAGCAAGTAGATTAGATTTGCTTTTAAGCCAGGCATATCATTATAGTTTGTGTTCCCTTCAGCAGGGCAGAAGCTTACCGTTAAATGCTGTATTTAGTCGTCTTTCAAAACCCTAAAAACAATGGAAGGGTGTGGATTTACGGAAGTAATTGAATATAAAGCTGCTTTTGGGGGCAGCATCCGCAGCCGTGATTTTTTATAGGGGGTAGACGTTAGAGGAGTTTTTGTTTCTTATTAAAAATATCCCTGTTTTGAGGAAATATTAATGTAGGAGCTGTGTGTGTTTCAGTTCTGAAATACCAAAATCTGTCATGGTAACATATGGCCTGATCATCATCTCCTGCAGAAAAAAAGCCATGGGAGGGAAGAGCTTATTTGGAAACTCTGCATGATTTACCAGGCAGATTTTCTGATGCTTCATCTTTCTCATCAGAAGGAATTTGCAGCTGCCAAGGAGGGTGGATTCTTACAGCCTTCTAACTACTTAAACGCCTTTCCATCCATAAAAAAATGCACGCTTAGTAGTGGGGAAAAAAAAGAGACAGCCCAGGCTTCTTCTACCACTGAGGAAACTTTACAGAACACTGAAGAATCATTGGGTTGGAAGGGACCTTCAAAGGTCATCCAGTCCGACCCCCCCTTACACCAAGCAGGGCCATCACTCACCAGACCAGATTGCCCAGAGCCCCATCCAACCTGACCTGAAATGGCTCCAGGGATGGGGCCTCCACCAAGTCTCAAGGCAGCCTGTTCCAGAGATCCCCCACCCTCAGATTAAAGAACTTTCTCCTGGTGTCCAGCCTCAATCTGTCCTTTTCCAGAGTCAGACCATGACCCCTCATCCTATCGTTCTCTGCCCTTGTGAGCAGTCTTCATCAGCCTTCTGACAGGCCCCTCTCAGGGACTGGAAGGTTGCCATCACATATATGAACCCTGTTGTCGTTGTGATCTTTTTGGGACTTCTACCTCAGGGTCATGGAGGATGTAGTATCAGTGGAGAGAAAAACCTAACGAAAATCTGGACTTTGTAAAACCCCAGTGGACTTCACACTAGAGGTGATACTGCTTTGCCCGGTGTAGCTGCTGAAAGGCGATTCCAGCATTGACCTTGTTGATTGTGGGATAAAATTAGAGAGGATGCATGTAGGAGGTTTATTCTTTGTATGTTTCTTATTCTTTTTTTTTTATTATTCTTTTAAAAGACCATTTTGGAAAAGTGCTACTGAGTTTTCCAGTCTTTATAGAAGCATTTTAAGTCATTATCCTGGGACATGTTTAAGTTGTTCAGATCTGGAGATTAGGGACAGGGTTTAGCAGTGGCCTCTGGACACTTGAGTTAATGGTTGGACTCAATGATCTTGAAGGTCTTTTCCAACCAAACTTTTTCTACGATGTTATGGATTACAGAATCACAGAACATTGGAGATTGGAAGGGACCTTAAAAGATCATCTAGTCCAATCCCCCTACCAGAGCAGGACCACCTAGACCAAGTCGCACAGGAACATACGTAGGCGGGTTTTAAACGTCTCCACAGAAGGAGACTCCACAATCCCGATTATTAAGAGAAAGAAGAAGGACACTGCTGGATCTGGACCTGTTGCCACAGTCACGGACTTCAGCCACCGACAGGCTTTAACAGAGCCAGATTTATGGCAATAATTAATATTAATTAAGATACAGGCTCAGAAATGGGATGACTCTGACTTTTGGTAATTTTTCTAGCAATAACTGGGAAACAGCAGCAAAAGCCAAGTCAAAATCCCTAGCTCTCTTCACATGCCTGCAAAGAAAAAAATCATTTAAGTCTGGGAACGTGAGCAAGCCTGCAATCATGAGCCCAGTTTAAGGGTGATAAGGATCCGAGCCATCCCTTGTGGTCTTAGGAGGTTGTCCTTGTCGAGGCTGGGGAGAGGGGAGGGCTCGTGGCTCTAGTTTCTCCCCCCACCCCTTCTCAAGGCCCCAAGTTTACAGTTTGATTTTCTGCATTTGTAATCTGCAGCCCTTGTGTATGTAAGGTCTAATGAAAAGGGCCTTTTTCAAATTAACATGGTATTTGGGAAGAAAAAAACCTCTAAAAAATGAAACCATGTGCTTCCACTTCATTATCAAACTGCCTTTGGAAAAGAAAAGACATCCCAGGGTGGAGGGTGATGTGATTTAGTTGGCAGGGACATGGGACAGTCAGAAATCTTTGATATCCTCACATCCACGTCTGCACAACGTCAAAATGCCTTTGGGGACAACTTCTTTCTTGCACAAGTTAATAAAACCCCTCCACGCCTTCCTCCTCGGTGCAGCCACCAGGGTCTTCTGAGCCTCTTCACCTAATCCCCCAATCACACCCAGTGTTGACTCTGTCATTTGCCCTCCTGCTGACAAGATCCTTTGAAGAAAATCTCTCCTAACTTCCCAGCATCTTCCTTTACGGATGTTCCTCAAGAAAATACGAATCATGTGGCTTATTCTTCATTTCATTTCATACTTAGAGTCACAAAATCATTTAGGTTGGAAAGGATCTTTAAGATCATTGAGTGCAACCATTAACCTGCTTCTAAGAGTGAATCACAAATACAAACCAGAAGGTAGAGAACCCAAAGTTGTAAACGTGGAGAATCACTGAGTATCTGGGCTGGAGGGATCCCTGAAGGTCACTCAGTCCCTGCTCAAAGCATAGGAGCTGGAGTGGCTCACCTGGGACACCACCAATTGGGTTTTAGGTATCTCCAGAGATGGAGACTCCATAAATCCTTGGTTCCTTGAGGCAATTATCTTGTTTGCTCAATGGAGATGGGCAGCTAAAGAAGACAAGACCATGCAAGAGAAAAGCTCAGCTCTATTAGACACTAGAGAATCCAAATAAGGCTGAGCTGACAAATCCAGGCTCCCAGGACAGCAGGGCTTCTCCCATTTCAGGTATTTATCAGGGTTGGATAAGATGCTCAGCAAATCAGCTGTGCATTGAATCCACCTCTTCTCCAAGAAGGCTCCCACCACCTTCCTGACACCTTTTTCTTCCTTATTAGCTTTTAGGGACACATTTTTTATTCTTCTCTTTCACTACCACCATGACCCCTTGCTCCAGCCCCTTCCTCAACCCTATTGCTTAATTTTCTTAATCCCAGCACCTCACAGGGAGGAAGCCGCCCTGTTTTCCTTATTAATCAGAAATCTCTGGCAGTGACCACAAGAAAAGCCTCCAAGAACGCTGAACTTTCGGGTTCAGTGCATTTCATCATAATAGAGCTACCAGCCCGCAGAGTTGATTTAGTTTTGCAATTCTCTGTGCGAATCACTTCCAAGAGCTCATCTCAGCTTCCAGAAATCCTCTACCACGCTCAGGAACATCTCAGAAAATTGCTTGTGCTTTTAGGAGCTACCAAATTCCACAAAACTGTTGGTTGAACCATTGTACTGAGAGGGGATGGTGCTTCCACCCGTACTTGAACATCTACCATTAAAACACCATCGTGTTTTGGGCAACACAAGACCAACACACACATCTGGAAACCATCTACCATGACCATAGTGTCCCCAGCAGGGGATAAGTTGTTCCTTCAACACAAAATGAGGAGTTCACCAGGCTCTGGTCAATCTGCTTCAGTTGGAGATGTTTCTGCTCACTGCGGGGGGGTTGGAGTGGAGGAGCTCTGAAGGTCTCTTAAACCCAAACCATTCTATGATTCTATGCTCCTAACTATCATCGCTTCACTAGGACTGGAAGTATTATTTCATCAGTTTTTTCAGCCAATTCAATCCTGTCCCATCAGTGGAGAAGAGCAAACTGGTACGACTGGGTTCATCAGCACTGAACAATACCCAATGCAAAGGCAAATTCCTGAGAGAAGAGGACAGAAGCAAGAGGTGGAGATGGGCAAGTATCAGAATCATAGAATCATCAAGATTGGAAAAGCCCTTCAAGAGCATCAAGTTCCATATTTAGCTATTTCCACAATCACAGAATCAGTGAGGCTGGAAAAGGCATCTGAGATCATCAAGCCCAGCCCACGACCTAACATAACGACACTCACTAGACCAGAGCACTAAGAGCCACCTCTAGTACGTCCCTAAACACCTCCAGAGATGGGGACTCTGTCATGTCCCTGGACAGTCCCTTCCCATGTCTGATCACCCCTTCCATGAGGAAGTGCTTCCTAATATCCAACCTAACCCTCCCCTGGTGCAGCTTCAGGCCCTGCCCTCTTGTCCTATCACCAGTTGCGTGGGAGAAGAGCCATCACCACAATTTAGGCATCGGCAACAATCACCACAACCACCAAAAGGTTTATCTACATGCAGCTACATCCACCCTGCGTCCATCCAAAACTTTAGAGGTCAATAAAAGATGTGTAAAAATAGCCAATAAATAAAATAACTGCTAATAAAAACCCAGCAGCCACATCAAGATGTGACAACCAACATACAGAGACCTTCTTGGTTAGTGATTCCACACAATTCCTGAGAGACAGAGCTTGAATCCATCCTCGATCTGCTAAAATTCAACCAAATAATCTCATTTAACCTTATTATTCCCAAGGAAACCTCCCTGGAGCTGCTGTTCCTCCAGCAATCACTGACCGCAGGCAGGGAGAGGACTGAGCTCTGAGTTTCCTTGATTTTTATCAGGGTTCCCTCAGCCTCACGTCGTTTTGAGATTGTCTTTGGTACTTAATCCTAGTTCAACCCTGGGTCTGACCTCGCCGCAGCGTGAACTGTAAAATGAGTGTCTGCTCCAAGGTTACGAGGAACCGGGGAGGGCAGCAGACGGGGCTGTAAGTAATCCAGTAATTTATTTTTTTTTCCTCTTGCAGGGCTTCTGTAATTCTATTCAAGGCACTGTATTAACTGTTCTCCTGGCATCTTCAAAATATTGGGGGTGGGGAGTTATGGGGAGGGCACTGCGGTGGGGAGGACACCTCATACTATAAAGATCCCCCCAAAATTGTAAGTCCTCATGAGGCTTCACTGTTCTGGTAGCACAATCTCAGCTCCTGGTGTTTATGGCTGCTTTGCTGTGAATTTTAACTTCTCCCATTTGGATATTGGGAAGACACTCCTCCCTGTGAGGGTGCTGATGCACTGGAACAGGCTGCCCAGGGAGGCTGTGGCTGCTCCATACCTGGAAGTGTTCAAGGTCAGGTTGGATGGGGCTCTGAGCACCCTGGTCTGGTGGGAAGTGTCGCTGCCCATGGCAGAGGTTTGGGACTGGATGATCTCTGAGGTTCCTTCCAACTCAAACAACTCTCTGACTACGATTCCTGGTACAGCCTGGGATGTTTTACTGCACTGTGTTGGGTTTGTAAGGCTTCTAGAAGAAGCTGGTAAAAGCTTCTCCTGTATCCAACAGAGCCATACCAGCCACCTCCGGGATGGACTCAGTGCTGGCCAAGGCTGAGTCCATCAGTGATGGTGCTAGCACCTCTGTGAGAACACACTTAAGAAGACGGAGGTAAAAACAACCTTGTGCAATGGCAGCCAGTGAGATGAGTGAGAATAAGTGAGAGCTCTGGAGACACCAAGGTCAGTCAAGGAGGAGGTGCTCAGGAATCAAGTTGAGCCTGAGAAGACTGGAGGGGCAGGAGGAATGTGTTTCAAGATTGAGTCTTTATTTCTCATTACCCAACTCTGACATCGTTGGTAACAAATTAAATTCATTCTCCCTAAGTTGAGTCTGTTTTGCCCACGATGAGCTTCAGGACATAGTTCAGCAGTGGCCTTGAGATGGTTGGGTTAATTGTTGGACTCCATGATCTTAATGGTCTTTTCCAACCCAAATGATTCCATGCTTCTCTGATTCTATCTCATCCCATGGGCCTTTTGTTATATTTTCCTTCCCCATTCCGCTGAGGAAGACAGGAACAGAGCAGCTTTGGTGGTACCTGGCATCCAGCCAGGGTTAACGTGACCCACCACATGCAGCTTTATTCCATGGTCTCCACCTCGACTCCTTCGGCTGCTTTCCTTCTGTTCAGTCTAACCAAGCACTTCAAAACATGCTGTATGTTGTTTATGAATCAAAGAATCACAGATTCATTAAGGTTAGAAGAGACCTACAAGATCATAGAGTACAATCATCAACCCAACCCCACCACACCCACTGAACCATGTTTCCCTAGGGCCACAACTACACGGTCTTTTAACACCTCGAGGGATGGAGACTCCATCACCTCCTTGAGCAGCCTGTTCCAATCCCTGACCACTCTGTCAGTGAAGAGATTGTGCCTAATGCCCAGCCTTAACCTTCTCTGGCGCAACGTGAGGCTGTTTCCTCTTGTCCTATCGCTAGTGACTGTTTATGAAAACAAAGTTGGCTTTAACAGCCTCTTTGGCCAAGCACATTTAGCAGTGATTTCATACCCAATATTTCTGTCCATACAGATGTCCGAAATTCTCTTCCACACTTATTTATTGATCCCATAACACTGATAGGATGTTCCTGAGATAACTACAGACCAAAAGCAATTAACCCAGCACTGAACTTCAGATCTGGAAAGCAGCAGCGTCTAACCGTGAGTCTGACTGGATGCAGGATTTTTGCAGTCATTCATGATACTGTTTTACACAATCAATAATAAATCAAGGTTGCTCCTCAGCAGGTTGAGTTTTATAACCTCTGAAGAGCCTCCCCAGTGGAAGCGCCACCATCTGACACAGTCACATCTATCTGAGTACACTGCCTGCACTGAGAGGCTACAGCACGGCTGAACCCAGGTCACTGCCTCCATATAATCATAGAGTCATTTAGGTTAGAAAAGACCTTCAAGCTCATCTAGCCTAACCATTAACCCAACTGTCCCAAGGCCACCACTAAATCATGGCCCTAAGCTCCACATCTCCACAACTTTGAAACACATCCAGAGATGGTGATTCAACCTCCTCTCTGGGCAGCCTGTTCCAAGGCCTCATGACCTTTTTCAGGAAGTTTTTCCTTATGGTCAAACTAACCTTGAGACCATTTCCTCTTGTCCTCTCACTTGTTTCTTGGGAGAAGAGACCAACCCCCACCTCTCTCCAACCTCCTTTCAGACAGCAAGGAGGTCTCCTTTAAGCCTCCTTTTCTCCAGACTAACCAGCCTCAGCTCCATCAGCTGCTCCTCACAAGGTTTGTTCTCCAGACCCTTCACCAACCTTGTTGCCCTTCTCTGGACCTGCTCCACCTCCTCCATGTCCCAAAAATCAGGAACTGAATCAATTTTCCAGCCGCCTCGTATCAGGGGCAGATCCAGACTGACTGAAGGTCGCACTGCTGAGTGTTCAACTATCCCCCCTTTCCCATCACTGAAATAACAAATTACTTTTGCAGAAGAGATGGCAACTCAATCATTAAAACTAGATAATAGAACCAACTCACAGCCGGTGCCAGGAGACCAGCTAAATCCAAAGCCAAGATCAATTCTGTTGGGAGGCAAAAGCTGTCATTTAATCGATAGCCATGTGCACCTCGTGCCATAAGCCTTCGCACACTGTGTTACCGTGGCCCCAACACGGAGCCCTTGCCCAGCACAACCCTTGGCTGCTACTAGGAATACTTAAGCTGATACCATCTGCTAAGCCTTTAAAGCTGGGGTGACATTTTAGGTGACCGCTGAAGGGTGGAAGTGTTTAATTTAGGACACTTTCCGGTATAATACTTGCAATAGGAGATCTCCGAGATAAGTTACACCGGCCAACATCCTTCTGGGAGAGTTCCTTTTTTAATTATATATTTTTTTCTCATTCCCCCCTTTTCGCTTTCTGACATGACAAAGGGGCCTTTATGATGGGTTGGGGGTTTTTTTTAGCCAGTCTGTTTATTTAGTCCATATTGTGGCTGTTGAAATATCATCCATTTCCCTCCCCGGAGAGACGCTCAAAGGAGCAGCGAGTAATTGACTTGAAAAAAAAAAGGCCATCTAAATATACAAAAAGGGGAGAACAATAGCAGCATTAATTATCCACCAGGCAGGAGGGTTTCCAAGGGGAATTCTTAGGCAAGGAATTGGTTTCTGCACAATTTATTTCTCTCTCTGGGGGCTCAGACGCTCAGAGCAGCACAGAGAGGCTCAAGCAGAGACTTGGTTCTAGCAGAAGGTCTCCCAGTCCACAGCAGGGGTACTGGGACTAGATGATCTCTGATGTCCCTTCCAACCTAAATCATTTGATGAGGTCAAAGGGGTCAGGGAAGACAGAAGTGTTAAACAAACTGGAACCACAACGGGCCAGAAACCAGCAGGAGAACCAAAGCCACAGAATTTGAAACTTGGAAAAGAGGGGCTTGGTTCTGCTTGGTCGCTGCAAACAATAAACAGCAATTAGGGATGAGTCCCACAGCTTTTATCACTTTAATAGGACCCCAAAATCTTCCCTGCATGTGATTCTCAGACATCCCATAATCTGTTCTACCCCTCTCCCACTGCTGGTCCAGCAACTTCAGAAAAAAATCCCATGGGATTAGAAGTAGTTGGATGCTCCAATGGGAGCTGGGGGCTGAGGTTGTTCAGCCAGCACTGCATGATGTCCATCCAGCACTGCATGATGTCCATCCACTGCAACATCTGAAAGGTCCCAGTAAAGCCAAGGAAGCGTTTTGGCTTTTCATCCAGCTCAAGAGGAGCAAGTTCAAGACAGGGTTTGTGGTTCAGAAAGTTCTTGTTTGGGTGAGTGTTGGCCAAGGAGTGTCAGTCCCTACAGTGAAACCCTTGCTTGGGGGAGATTCACTTTGCTCTTCTTCAACCCAGGAAAATAAGGAGCAAAGTACAAGGTTAGGAGATACTGGAGAGGAACAGCTGCAGGACTCCATGAGGAAGATCCGCATTTAGGGTTTGTTCAGCCTGAAGAGGACCATGGCTCCAGGGGGACCTTATAGCAGCCTTCCAACCCCTGAAAGGAGCCTATAAGAAGCCTGTGGATTAACTGTTCATTAGGGCATGGAACGACAGGGCACGGGGTCATGGTTTTAAGCTGAAAAAGGGTAGATATAGGTTACACATCAGGAAAAAGTTCTTTAATCTGAGGGTGGTGGATCACTGGAACAGGTCACCCCCCTGCAACAAGCAGGGCCATCACTCACTAGACCAGCTTGCCCAGAGCCCTATCAAGCCTGGCCTTGAAAAGCTCCAGGGATGGGGCATCCACCACCTCTCTAGGTAACCTGTTCCAGCACTCCAGTGATCCAACAACTGAATAACCCCAAACCTTTCAGCCTGCCCTTGAGTGTGGCTTGCCTTCTGCAGAGCAATGGAGGAGGCTTTTTTTTTGGGGGGATATACAAATTCTCTTTAATAACATGGAGGGCTATTAATATTGTAACAGATGGGAGGCGAACGCACGCAGAGCCAAACTTCTCCACAGTCTAAACAGCTGCAACGGTCTCAAAGTTATAAATCATCCCCCCAAAAAATGGAATAAACTCAATACATTTCCATAATAAAAAAATCAAATCCAATCAAATCCCCTGCACTCAATTACACCATCAACTCCATCAAGGAATTTCCCTGGCAGAGTAAGAACAAGCCAAGTTAACCCTTTCAGGGCTGGTCAGACCAGCCACCACGGTGCCTTGATTTAGCCATACACATCGGACTAGACGACCTTTAGAGATTCCCTCCGATCCAATACATTCTATGATTACCACCACCATCATCCTTATCATCACCATCACCATCATCATCACCATCATGGAGAACATGACTTACGAGCAGAGCCTGAGGGAGACAGGATTGTTTAGCCTGCAGAAGAGGAGGTTGAAAGACCTCTCAGCTGAAAGAAGAGCTCACTGCCCTTTACAGCTACCTGAAATGAGGTTGTAGGGAGGCAGGTGTTGGCCAATCTTTCAGATTGGAAATTAGGAAAAACTTCTTTAGTGAAAAAGTAGTTAAACATTGGAACAGGCTGTCCAGGGAGGAGGTGGTGTCCCCATCCCTGGAGGTGTTCAAAAGGTGAGTAGATGTGGCACTTTGGGTCATGACTAGTGCTCATGGAGATGCTGGGTTGAAGGCTGGACTTGATGATCTTAGAGATCCTTTCCAACCTTAATGATTCTGTGTGATCATCTATTCAGCAGGTTTCATCTGTCTTCAGAGTTTCCAAGGTGCTAAAAGACAATGGGAAAGGGGTAAATCCTGTTCTTTAGGGAAATTAGTAGGAGCTTCAATGTTGACTCAACATTTGGCCACAAACTATGAATCCAAAGGAATGTCAGATGATAAATGCTCCAATGAATCTCCAAGCCAGTACCTCGCAGCCATAAACACACTATCATCCATCCTTCCTAAAATGAAACACATCATAAGGTCAGGTTTTCCAGCAGCTGTCCTGGTGTTTCACATCTCCTCTCCCTAAGCCAACAGGACTGAACCTTTTTTTTTTTCTAATGTGCTGAGCTCTCCAAACTCATCGGAGGAGACGCAGAGTCTTGAATAATTAATTGAGCTTTACTGGCATGAGGCTCATCTGGCTGAGTGACCTTTTACAGACCCCTCAGCAATCATCTAGACACTCAAACACAATGTTTTCACCAACAAAACCTCCAAGACAAGTCTTCAAGCCAATCAAACTTCATGACCCAGAGTTCCGTTGCTCATGCTGGGGGGACATCAGACTTGTGAGCAAGCAAAAGCTTCTTGGGAGCATTGTTCGTGCTGAGATGGTGCTCATCATTCAAAAAGAAAATGAAAATACTTTTCAAGTGGGGCAGTTTTGGTTTCCTTGTTTGTCTTCAGATGGAAACCAAGATGGGGACGTGGCTGAATATCTCTGTGTCAAGAGAGGCAAGACAGAAGAGTACAAGTGCACAGACAAAAGGTCACCTTCTCTCATTTTTTGAACTGGTGGCTAAGCAAGTTGCACAACATTGTTTCCTCAACATTAGGTTCTTTCAAGATTAGGCTGGACAGGGTGCTGGGCCATCTTACCCAGACCAGGCTTTTGCCAAGAAAGGTTGAACCAAGATGATCCCTAGATCATCGCCAGATCATCACCATCTCCGGACATGTTTCAAAGTCATGGAGACCTGGAGCTTAGGGGCATGGATTAACAGTGGGTTGAGACAGTTGGGTTAATGGTTGGACTCAATCTTGAAGGTCTTTCCCAGCCTAGACAATTCTGTGTTTCTTGAGGTCTCTTCCAACCTGGAATTCTAAAATTCCTTCACACACCTACGGACATCTCTGCAGAACCCACAATCAGCTTTGCCCTTAGGTTTCCACTACAAATTACAGCAGGAAACTAAAACAAAATAAACTTTGTGCTCTACAGCTTCTTCCCACCCATTGATACTGAAATGCTCTGCAAACACCAAGCCATGAGGTCCAGACATCCACACAAGATTCTAGGGTTTGTCCTTGTTACTGGGAACACTTTGCCTTGCAATGAGGAATGACGAACCTGCACCCCATGATGCCTGGATCCCCCACCCCAGGTGCTTTCTCTCCTTGCTGGACATCTCCCATTCCACTGTCACTGCAAAGGTGTCAGCGCAGCTATAACTGACAGCATCTGTGGACAGGGTTAGCAGCACTCGAGAACAGGCACGGTACAAAATACCACTGGAAAACTGAAACAATAACAGTAAAATAGAATAAAATAGTTTAAAAAATAAAATACAATAAAAATGAAATACAATTTTAAATATTTTTAAAATAATAGGATAAAATAAAATCTAAAACAATAAAATGGAATAAAATTGAAGAAAAATATAAAACAGGACAGAATAGAATCAAGCAAAAAAATTGAAAAAATATAAAATAAAAGAAAAAAATTGCATTTTGGTTCGTTACTCAGGAATGGGGCTGGTGCAGCAGCAGAACCCAGTGTACACCATACGTTAAGACCCAGTTTAAATATAGCATCAAACTATGAAAACATGAATAATTGCGGTGCTGAAACCGTCTGGCTAATCTTTCGCAGAGCTGCAATCAATCACCAGTGTCAGACTGGGAAGCGTTTCTGGGTTTCATACACAAAACCTTCCTTCAAATGCAAACTATATCCACTTTCATAGTTTGGCCTGACTTTCTCATCTGATATTAATGGAAGCTCTCCCGGCATAAAGAGGCACCGGTCGGAATTGATTTTCTGATTTATTTTTTTAAATTAAAAAAAATACATAAAACCCCCATCCAGTCGGGAATGACAGTCATAGGATAAAAAACATCAACCCAAAAAAACCAATCCAACCTTCCACTCCCTGAACAAAGAGGAGTTTGAATGGGTTTGGAGAATTACTAAAGAAAAAACACGGGGAACACACTGGGTTCATCTTGTGGCCCGAGGAAAGCAGCAAGGAACAGCCAAGCGGATGGGTGACTCCAAACACCTCTGAGCTCGTGCCCACCACCCTTATGGCTTTTCTTTGGGAAGTTCAGTAGTGCCTCTGGAGGGTGAAATATAGTCTAAAATATTGCTTTACTGACAAACTGGATGTTTTTTCTTAATTAATAGTCAATACTGACTCACCTGAAGGTCAGCCCCACTGTCCAACGCCACGCACCACGCTAGGTCCCTGCTATACCAGCGCTTTGCCCATTCCTCAGCACACAGTAACACATCTCTGCCTTTCTCAGGACACTATTCCTCAAGTTTCCCCAAATTCCTGGAGCGCTGCTGGCCAGGACACACATTCCAGAGGAGTTCCCTCTGCTCAGCCAGAAGATGCATGAGAAAGACCAGGAGAAGCAAGTTAAGTTTCCTTCTCCCTAGAGACCAGCTTGTAGATTCCCTTGAGGGTCTACTGCCAGTATAATTCAGTTAATGCAGTTTTACGGTTGGGATTATTTCTCCCACTTTATTCCAGCAAAGACAGTTGGACTAGATGATCTCCAGAGGTCCCTTCCAACCCCTACCATTCGATGATTCTATGAAAGAGAGATGGGTCCTGTCACCATTTCCCATATTAAAGAAGAAAACCTCAAAGCTGGCAGCAGGAGAAACACTAATTGTTCTGGTCGCTGGCATCAGACCACTGCAAAGCTCAGACTTCATCCAGCTCGAGTGTTCTGAAGCTGTAAAAAAACTTGAGGTTGGCTGGAGGGATGAAGGAACCTGATCTGATCAGATTCTAAAGCAACTTAGAGCCAACATGGGCTAGGATGACCCACTCGCTCCTTCTTTCTCTTTGTTTGTTACCATTTTTAATTATTTATTGGGGTAGGGGAAGACTCCAAAGCTGAGGTGACAAAATCTGGTGAGTAAGAACCTGTCTTTTTAATCAGTTGCAATCAGAGGAGCTTACATAAAGTTGGGCTGTTGGGAGGGGGGATTCCCTACACTGGAACACACCGTTTGAGGTGTAAAAAAAAAAAACAACCCCATAAAATCCCCGTGTGAAAACCCCTGCCTGTTCTGAGAGCACCCCTAGCTGCTCCTTGGGATTTGCTCCCATAGACACGACTTCCCACAGAGTCCTGGAACGGTTCTAGTTGGGAAGGACCTTACGGATCATCCAGTTCCATCCATGGGCAGGGACACCTCTCACCAGACCAGGCTGCCCAGAGCCTCATCCAAACTGGCCTTGGACACTTCCAGAGATGGAGCAGCCACAACCTCTGTAAGTAACCTGCTCCAGTGCCTCAGCACCCTCACAGGGAGGAATTTCTTCCTGAGATCTTCTCTAAATCTCCTCTCTCTTAGCTTGAAATAATTCCTCTTGTCCTATCACTAGAATCCCTTGTAAAATGTCCCCCTCCAGCTTTCCTGGAGCCCCTTCAGGTACTGAAAGGTCTTTCTGGAGCCTTCTTGTCTCCAGGCTGAAGAGCCCCAGTTCCCTCAGCCTGTCCCCACAGCAGAGGGGCTCCAGCCCTCTGATCATCCCTGTGGCCTCCTCTAGACTCACTCTAACAGTTTCACGTCCTTCTGATACTGGGGGCTTCGGAACTCGCTACAGGACTTCATATGAGGTCTCACAAGAGCAGAGTAGATGGTTATAAACCCCTCTCCTGACCTGCTGGTGACACTTCTTCGGATCCAGCTCAGAACATAGTTGGCCTTCTGGGCTGCCCTCACACAATGTCAACTCATGTTGAGGTTCTCATCAACTTCTGAAGGTTTTGGGTTGTTTGCTGGGCAGAGCTACTTGCGGTCTCTGGATTTTTGGGGTAGGTGGGGGTGCGTTTTGGAGATCCTCCTCCAACTTGAAGACTTGTTTTCCAACCCAATTCCTCTGTTCTGAAAAACTGAAAAAGTGCTGCCTTTCCCTTCGCTTCCCCCTTTTTCAGGACATGCCACCCAACAGGGACACAGTGGCACTGTTGAGACTGAGAAGAAATGTCGTGTTCAGAGCATGTTACTCCAACATCTGCCACCCTGGCAACTCATCTTCTCTATGAGTCCTATTTAAGTGACTTTAGCGACACCTTCACTGCTGAATGCTGAAAGGAGATTTGAGATGCTACAGGGAGGAGCCAGAAACAACCCCAGTGAGACCTTTGGATGCCCTCAGGAATTCCCACCACCAAGGTGTTTCTGAGCTGAAGGTTGAGCTTCCCAAATGCCAATCCCTAAGCCAAGCTTGAAAGTAAAATAAATCAGCTGGCAAGCAGCTCCAGACACCTTGCGCCACAGATTCAGACTTCTCCTTGGCCAAAACATGCTGGCATCTATTTTTGGCTTCTCTTCTTCTCCAGGCAGGTGTGAGCCCAGCCCTGCCCACAATACTGGGAGGACTGGGGGCTGCTCCATTTCCTCGCTCATCAGCTAAATCCTTGAGGGAATTTTGGCAGAGAAGCTCTGAAGATAAGATTAGCTTTGCTCCTAACAGTTGGAAGCACCTTCAAGGCAGGATTTGTTGTGATAAGGGATCTCTGGCTTCCTCCTTCCCTTCGCCCTAACATGCTTATGGGGTTTCTGATCCTATTAAGCTCTTGTTCCAAAAGGACAGCACTAAAGATGTGCTGTTGGGGTTGCTTTTGACTCCACAACCTCACAGAGCTGCTGAATCTCATGGGTTCAAGTGTTGCTCATGCTAAATACACAAGGACCCTCACAAACTTCTCCCATATTGATTCAGCCCTGCAAAACCTACAATAACAAAAATTGATTCGGCTGCTTCTTTGGAGGAGACAACCCCTTCCAACACAGAGTTGTGGGTTTACAGCCTTCACGTGATCGGGATGAAACTCATTTGGATCTACTTCAGCTTTCAGGACTTGGTTACACATCATTACAGTTTCTCATCTTTTGGGATGGGCAGGCTGCAGAAGTTTAAATGACTTCACCAAGGCAAATGCAGCAGAGCAAGCCAGTGGTTCTGTCCAAAGCCATTGAATGAACCTCATTTTCTAATGCTTCTAAGAAACTGGATGGACAAAACACTCCAACCACATATCTCATCATTCAAAGACTCGATACCAAAATGCTTTATGCAATGGACAGTCCACACAGATCCAACTCCACCCGTACTCTCACTGGTAATGCAGGACAAGGGCAAAGGGGCAAAAGGTTGATTTAATGTTCTAGTAGGTTTTATCACCTGAGCTTTCTGATTCAGGGCTGTTAGGAGATTTGGGATTTCTCTGGAAGACAAACTCTTGTTGGAGGAGTCCAGCCTTATTTAACCCAACCAGTACTAAAAGTTGCTGATATATGGTAGAAGCATTTCCCTTCTTATGTAAGAAAGGACATCAGGTTATTCACCACTAATTCCTGTGGTTAAGAATGAGGATCAAAATAAGGCAAAACCTGCCAGTCAAAACACTAAAGCACTTAAATTCCTCTTGTCTCTTCTCCTCCAGAGTGATCCTGAGCTACTCCAAGTCGACACCACCGATTCCTCCAGATTGCAAGTCAGCAACTCGCTGCACTCCAAGAGAGAATTGCTTTGGAAAAAGGTCAATTTATGAGCAAGTCTCCAAGTCAACCACTCTTTGCCAACATACAAACCAAGACCAGACCCTGCAGGAGAAAGATCTAAGAGTGGGTGTCAGGAGGACGGAGCCAGGCTCTTCTCCATGTCATCTAATGACAGGGCAAGGGGCAATAGGTGTGGCAATAGGTGTGAACTGTAACATAGGAGGTTCCATATAAGTATGAGAAGGAACTTGTTCACGGTGAGGGTGCCAGAGCACTGGAACAGGCTGTCCAGAGGAGTTATGGAATCCCCTTCTCTGGAGATGTTTAAAACTCACCTGGCCATGTTCTGGTGCAACTTGGTCTAGGTGATCCTGTTGTGGCAGGGGGATTGGACTAGATGATCTTCTGAGGTCCCTTCCAATCTCTAATGTTCTGTGATTCTGCGTGATTCTCCCTCTCCTGGGGGAAGCCAACTCACGGGAAAACTCACTATTTGTGGCCTTTGCATATGTGGGTTTAAAGAAACTGGCTTGTTGGGGCATTTCTTCTAGAAGCTACTATGCTACAGCTCTACCATGAGACTCCTTGCTGGGCACATAATTCACAGCTGATAGAGAACAGGCTCTGGAAGGTATGAAGAGATAGTTAGTGGGGTCTAATAGGGTCAAATTCCCCGTGTTGAGGCAACAAAGCTTGGCGAGCTGGAATTCACTGTGGTGTTGCTTGAAGCTGCCTGCTGGAGAAGACAACATGCTTGAGGCTGGGCTTAGGGAAATCATTGCACACAGCTGTGGCAGTGTGATCTTTAACCGGGTGGGATTCAAACTGAGGACCTTCTGCTTGTAAGACTGACGCCACTTCCATGGACACATGACAGCCCAATATCCCTTCTCACAATCCTACTGCCCAAATGAATTTCTGGCATTCAGAACTGTGCGGCTCTCGGGCTTCCAGAGTCACCATCTTTGGGGTGTTTCTCCAGCCAGCTACAGAGCAGGGTCTCTCTCTTCCAGCTCATCAGTTGTCTGGGATGAGTGACACACAATTCATCTTCCATCACTGTTCCTTTTCCTCCTTCTTTCTCTCTCAATAGGGTGGGATTTAGTTTTCGTGGCATTAGGAGCATTGGCAGTGGGTTTCATCCATACCAGGAGAAGACAGGCATGAAAGCAGCTGTGGAGGGGACCAAAGGCTTCAGCTGGGGGGTTTATTTTAAAATCTTTTCTTTACTTTTTCTGCTAATAAATTCCTTATCTCTATAGTAAGTCCCCGGATTTTGCTTTTGACCCTGAGAGAAATAAGCAAAACCAGGACAGTAGTAAAGACGAGGGAATTAACGCCGGCTGGTAGCAAACCCACTGTAAATTCCAACCTCAGTTTGGTCCCCACTCAACACCCTGCAGAAACATCCCCTTTCATCAGCATTAAACTAATTTGCCCAATTGTCAGGACCAGCAGGCGTCTCACTGGTGCAGAGCCACTCACTCTGCCTTCTTAGAAAACCAGCAACGACAACAAAAAACCCTAAAACCCCACTCTGACAGTCAGAGGCGCTTGGAAAACTGCTTTTCTGGGGAAGTTTCCATCCCGTAAACATGGCGGGAGTTCCATCACGGCTCTGAATTCTTTTGCCCTCTGTTATAACTTAGTTCTTGTTCGCTTGCCAACTTGCATAAGCGAAGGAGCACGGCTCCATCAGAGTGTGGGATGAGGGATGGGGATGTGTAGGTACAACCAAGATCCCACTCGGGAAAGGAGAAGGTCTCTGCAGGGAGCAGAAGTTCTTGCTCAACGTATCTTCCCCTACCCACAGAGTGTCCCCACATCTTCCCATAAAGGCGTTAGAAGTGGCTTTTGGTAACCACTGAGCCCTGAGTCAACTGGAGGTTACAGTAAATCAAAGCCATGAGCATTTCAAATCCTGCTGAAACGATCATTTCATCCTCTGCTGTCTCAAATATGTGGTTTGGTCACTCCAGATGAAGAAAACCCCCCTGGTTCCTTGGAGCAGCGGCACTGGGGCTTGTCACACATGCGAAGGACGGGTTGGGGATCCCCACTGGTGCCAAACAGGAGCTGTCAGAAAGCCCAGCAGATGTCTGCTCCGCCTTAGCCACCCTTCCAAGGGAGGATCCGTGGCGTGGACGGCAGCCAGGTAGAGGAACAAAAGGGCGCCTGCTTGGTTTTTCCTCCTGTTATTCAATACTGGGGGCTTAACAGCCACACACTTGCCTCCTCTCCTCAACGCTGATGGATGCTCGGTGCCCATCCCAGCTCCAACACATGCAACGGGCTCTCACCTTCCTGCACGTTATCGCCTCTTGATTCCTCTCTCAAGTCAACCCAGGCCAAAACCTAATGTTCCTTAACTTTGCTGGATGAGAGCACGTTGCAAGGTTAATCTTTTGAAACTCTCCCATTCTTCTCGTAATTTATTGATGAAAGGATTCCTCGCTGCTTAGGCAATATCCCTGTGGATGAAAGGCTGGCTAAGGTTCTCTCCTTTCTACCAGCCTCGGTAACGTAAACCTCCTCTCCAAGGGCCCCCGATGAAAAATTCACGACGCGTTGGGCTGCGCTGCCAGTTGTGCTGCTGATGGATTGCGTTACTTTGTACCTGTTCAGATTAATCAGGTTACAGCTCCAGCCTGCCAACAAAGCATGGCCTCACACCTCAACCCCAGCACTGGAATCCATGTCCAACATCCGAGTCAGGCAAACGCTGCTCTTACAATCATCGAATCATTAAGATTGGAAGACATCTCCAAGATCATGAAGTCCAACCATCAATCCCACCCCACCAAGGCCATTAAACCATCTACATGGTTTTTGAACACCTCCAGGAATGGCAACTCCACCACCTCCCTGGGCAGCCTGTTCCAATCCCTGAACACTCTTTCTGGGAAGAAATTTATCCTGATCTCTAATCTAAACCTCCCCTGGCAAAACTTGAAGCCATTGAGTTCTATCCTCGAGCCCAAGATCAAGCCTGGGACTCAGGAGAGGCTTTAGCCGTCATTTCAGATGAAGAGGAACCTGAATTTACACCACTATTTTAACATGGAAAAACCTACTGATACTTGTAATCTAGTTGCAAAGAGCAGTGTCCCAGCCTGGACCAAGAGTTGGGTGGTGGGAATGGAAACTGAGAAGCTCTGCTGTCCTACAACAGCAGAGCTCTATTTGAGCTCCTAGAACCACCCAGAATCACAGAACCCCCTTGGTTGGAAGACTTTTAAGATCATCAAGTCCAGCTGCTACCCCAGCACTGCCAGGTCACCACTAAACCATGTCGGTAAGCACCAAGTGCACACATCATTTGGAGACCTCCAAGGATCCTGTGATTAGGAGCAGTTCAGTGCTTCAACTCCCTCCTAGGGTACAGTCGTCTGTGAGTTTAATTTGTACTTTTAAAGATCTGAGACCCCTCTGGATGAAAACTGGGACAGAAACATTCCTGACTTGCAAATTCACTACCCTAAACCAGGCAGAGTTTATCACTGGGACTAACTTTCACTGCATCAGAGGACAAGGCTCATCTAATCTTTGCCATGCTTAAACCCAGCTTAGTGATCGTTAGGATTTCACTGCAAATTGCAGCCTTCACTTCATCCACCCGTTTTGCCCAAACCAGAGCTGTTGCTCAACTTCCTCCTAACCAGACAACCAGATTCTAGTTACATGAGGTAAGGTTTCAGCTCTGGGAAATGCAGGTAACTTTTGCAGCCAAATACCCTGGCAGTGCCCTTGCACCGCTGTAATTGCATCGTCACTCATCATGAATGTCACAGAGATTAATGGATGATTAAAACTGAGATCCCCAACCCTGGGATAAAGCAAAGGTACAGGGAAAACCCAGCAATTTTGAACTTATTTAATAAAAGAAACGAACTCATTTTTAACTAAAAATATTTTGAACTAAAAGAACTGTTAACTAAACAAATTTTGTATTCATTTCCAAGGAAATTCAGAGGCCAAGAGGGCAGTGTCGCAGGGAGCAGGTTTGAGTTTCAGAGCCAGCTCCAACTGCAATATAAGATGATGATGATAATAATTAATAAGGACCATAGGGACTGATTAACTTCATGCTTCAAGGTCAGACGTAGCTGCTACGAAACGATGAGTTTCTTAAGCAGCTCTGCAGGTTTGGAGACCTATTGAAGTACAGGAGAAAAAAAAATCCGCCCTATTTCTTAATATTTTTATATGTATCATGAAAACAAAAATCTACTGCTCGGCAATAATTGGCCTCATTATGAGATTTTGCTCTTATTGTCCATAGGTGTGGAGCTCTCTACTGTCTTTTTCTTACAAACCCAAACCCAATGCAGACACTTGGATAAAGCCTCAAGCTTCACATTAGGTAGAAAACACTCATTTCAGAGAATCACAGAATCATTCAGGTTGGAAACGACCCTTGGGATCAAGTCCAACCATCAACCCTACTATACAAAGTTCACCTCTAAACCAGATCCCCTAACACAACCTTTAAGAGACCTTTAAACACAATCCAGGATGGTCACTCAACCACCTCCCTGGGCAGCCTATTCCAGCGCCTGACTACTCTCACTGAAAGTTTTTTCCTAATGTCTAGTCTAAACCTACCCTGCTGCAGTTTGAAGCCCTTCTCTCTTGTTCTATTGATAATAACCAGTAAGAAGAGACCAGCATCAACCTCTCCACAACATCCTTTCAGGTAGCTGTAGGTCTCCCCTCAGCCTCCTTCAAACTAAACAGCCTCAACTCTTTCAATTGCTCTTCCTAAGATTTATTCTCCAGGTCTTCCACCAGCTTTGTTCTCCTCCTCTGCATTTGCTCCAGCACCTCAATATATCTCTGGTACTGAGGTGCCAAAACTGGACACGATATTGAAGGTGTGGCCTCACCTAAACCAAATACAGAGGGACTACCACCTCTCTACACCTGCTGGCCACATTATTTCTAAAACAAGCCAGGATGCCACTGGCTTTCTTGGCCACCTGGGCACACTGCTGGCTCATATTCAGCCACTTGTTGGTAAGAACCCTCAGGTCCCTCCCTGCCAGACTGCCCCAGACCTGTAACGTTGCATGGGGTTCTTGTGACCCACGTGCAGGACCTAGCACTTGGCCTTGTTAAAGTTCATGCCATTACCACTGGCCCATCGATCCAATCTATCCAAGACCCCTTGCAGAGTCCCCTTACCAAGATCTATAAAGATGTTAAACAGAAATGGTCCCAACACTGAGCCCTGAGGCACACCACTTGTGATTGGCTGCCAGCTGGAATTAACTCCACTGACCACCTCTCTTTGGGCCCATCTGTCCAGCCAGTGCTTTATCCAGCAGACCACGTGCTCATCCAAGCCATAGGCAGCCAGTTTTACATGAGAATTCTGTGGGAAAATGTGTCAAAGGGTTTTTGAAAGTCTAGGTATCCACAGCCTTTCCCTTGTCCAATAGTTGGGTCATTTTGTCATGGAAGGAGAACAGGTTCTTCAGGCAGGACTTGCCCTTCATAAATCCATGCTGACTGGCCCGATTCCTAGGTTGTCCTCTATATGGCACATAATGGCACTTGAGATGATGTGTTCCATGACTTGCCCTGGTACCGAAGTCAGACTGACAGGTCTATAGTATCTGGGATCCTCCTTTCTGCCTTTTTTGTAGAAGAGTGTTTCATGAGCTACCTTGCAGTCCACTGGAACTTCCTCAGTTAGCCAGGACTTAGGTAAATAATGGAAAGTAGCTTAGCAAGCTTGTCTGCCAACTCGTTCAGCACTCTTAGGTGTAACTCATTTGGCCCCATGCACTTGTGTGCATCAAAGTGAAACAGCAGACCACTGACCAATTCCTCTTTAACTGTGATCACCTCATTCTGCTTCCCCTCCCTGTCTCCAAGCTCATGGGGCTGGGTGTCCAGGTAAGAGCTAGTTCCACTGCTAGAGACTGAGGCAAAGCTGGCATTGAGCACCTCTGCCTTTTCCTTTGTCATCATGTTTCCTGTTGCATCCAATAAAGGATGGAGAATCTCCCTCGTCCTCCTTTTGTTGTTAACAAATTTATAGAAACATTTGCCAGTTGTGCAGAAGTCAAGGACACAGACTGCCTCAAATCATCAAGATCAACTGGCAAAGCCAAGTCCACAGTCTCCCAGATCCCCAAACTCTCTGTGGAAATTCTCTTTCTTCCTTCTTCCAACCACCCCTGGAACAAACTCTTGGGAACAAGGTTGAAGAAGGTTCCCTCAGTGTTTCTTCTGGGCTGTGGCTCTCCTGGCTCATTAACCCCAGCGGGAATGAAGCCGGCAGATTGTTAATTTTCTGTAAGTCACATCTTTCCTTCTTTCCTTTTTTTTTCCCTAACATGCCCAGAAGTCATTTATTAACGCCGAGCAGGATTCCCCACACAAGCGATATTCTCAGCAAAGCCAAGTGCTCCAGAATGAACGGAATGTGTGCAGCCCGACCAGCGAAGAACGAAACTACTTCAAATAAAGAGCGGAACATCTGGCTTAGTTTAGCCTAAAGCTCTACCCAAACCACAGTCTCCTCAACTCCACTGGCAGCGAGCTCGTGAAAAATCACACAGCCCCAGGATGACAGTCCAGAGTCGGAGCAGCAGCAAGTAAAGAGCATTTGATTAGGTGTCAAGTCAAAGCGTCTTTGCTGAAGCAAAACTAATGACCCTTTGCTTTGATCCTATGGGAATGTCCTTCAAGTGTCTAGCTGGATGGTTTAGTGAAGGATGTACACAACCTCCTTCATACATAGTCAAGGTAAGAGGTGTTGGCAGAGACTCCCAACGAGCAGGGAACACCAAAAGGTTTCTCCACCACCATGCGATGCAGCAAATTCATCTTCTCTGCTTCTGCTGCACTTCTTTAAACCAGTTTGTTCTGTAATTATACGCACGAAGGAGCTCCTGCAGCTCCCACAAAAACACATGTTTTTAAGAATACATTGATGGGTCTGGTTATAACTCCTTGGGTACTGAAGCAAGAGGAAAACCAAGGCACCACAGACGGTGCCAGTACAGTACAGTTATAGATGGAAAAGACCTCTACGATAACCAAGTCCAACCATAAACCCAACAGCACCACTAAACTATGCCCTGAAGTGCCATGTCTAGACATTTTGTTGAATACCTCCAGGTATGGGGACTACACCACTGCACTGGGTAGCCTGGGCCAGCCATGGACAACCCTTTTGCAGAAAGAATTGTTCTTCAAGGACAACCTAAAACTCCCCTGGCACAACTTGAGGCCTTTTTCTCCATCATATTGCTAGTGACTTGGGAGAAAAGACCAATCTCCATGTCACTCCAACCTCCTAAAGTTCAGGGAGTTATAGAGAGCAAGAAGGATTCCCCTTGGCCTCATTTTCTCCAGTTAAACCCCCTCAGTTCCCTCAGCTGCTCCTCAGAGCACTTGTGCTCCAGACCCTTCCCAGCTCCATTGCACTTTTCTGGACACACTCCAACCCCTAGATGTCCTTCTGGCAGTGAGTGGGGGTCCAGAACTGAACCAAGTAATCAAGATAAGGCCTCACCAGCGCCCAATACAGGGTGACAATCACTTCCTTACTCCTACTTGCCACACTAGTGCTGATACAAGTCAGGATGCTGTTGGCTTTCTCCGCCACCTGAGCACCCCGCTGGCTCCTCAAGGCCATCAAATGCATAAGAGCCACACATCATACTCTTATTCAAATAGTCTTAAGCAAAAACCTTGCCAACGTTAAAGATCAGATCAAATAAGCTGTGTTTTAACATGCTACCACTCTTGTAAGACACTGTCAAAACAAACTTAAGCTTCAAGACCATTTCTAGCAGCTGGAAACTGCTCTTGATGACATCTCTTCGCAGAGATGCTATTGGCACCTTCTCAGGCTGCAAAACAGCATTTAATGTGGTCTTGAAAAAGTTTATTATGTCACCGTAACAACCTTAAAACTGACCCAAACATGTTGCTAAAGGCTCTCGGCCACCGAAGAGTGAAGGAGTGAGTTAAACAAATGCTTTGAGCGCAGTCAAGCTCTTCCTCACTAGAAACTCAGGACAGCAAAACAAAAGTAAACCACACTATCTTCAAAACATACCCCCAAGCCCTCAACCATATCTCAGCGTAATAAAATCATTTAGGTTAGAAAAGACTTTCAAGATCATCAAGTCCAACCAAGAACCCAACTGTCCCAAGGCCACCACTAAACCATGGCCCTAAGCTCCAGATCTCCACAACTTTGAAACACAGCCAGGTATGGCGCCTCCACCACCTCCCTGGGCAGTCTGTTTCAAGGCCTGATGATCCTTTCCACAAAGAAGCTTTTCCTCATGGCCAACCTAAACTTCCCCTGGATGGAGCAACTGCAGGCCATTTCCTTTTGTCCTATTGCTTGTTCCTTGGAAGAACAGACCAACATCCACCTCTCTCCAACCTCCTTTCAGGCAGTTGTAGACAGCAAGGTCTCCCCTCAGCCTCCTTTTCTCCGGACTAACCAGCCCCAGCTCCCTCAGCCGCTCCTCACAAGGTTTGTTCTCCAGACCCTTCCCCAATCTTGTTGCCGTTCTCTGGACCCACTCCAGCCCCTCCAGTGAGGCTGCAGCGTATCGAGAAGTCTCAGGGCAGAGGGGGGCATCTCAGAGCTCTGTGCCCAATGGAACCCTTTCTACAGATGTTGGCCAAACATCCCGAAGAAGCCAAATGCCATCCCCCACACAGTGATTTCCAGCTCCCCTGATGGAAGCCAGATTTAAGCTCCTGTGCAAGAGCCAGGCTGCCGTCTCTAAATACCTCCCCACCCCTCAAAAACCTGATTTCATCAAAAGATCCAATTGCAACCGTATCATTTACCAAGAAAAACCCACCCCATAAATATCCTCTTAGCATAATCTACTTTAAAAACTAAATCTCATTTGTAGGTTATTAGAGCTGCTCCAGTCCGTAACATCCATGCACGGTGCCCCCATGAATTTGGAGACGACGGAGCCGCAGTCAGTTGGACTTGAGTGTTTTGACAAGTTTCTGCAATGCTGGATGCCGGCGGCTCATTAGCTCCAGTGCCAGCCCCAAACAGCTCCAATCACTCGCAGAAAACCCTGCTTGAAATGACAGCGGAAAACACAGGACTGAAAAAAAATGGAAATGAAAGGGACGGCTTGAAAGAGCTCTGTGCTGAGCTTCAGGGCTCCTTCGCTCTTGGCAGCCCCCACCTCCTCGAGTCCCCATCTGTGTGTTTTCTACTTGGACTGGGCTCACAGGAGCCACAACTATCTTTGCTACTCATTGCAGACCCCCTATCACACTTCTGGGGCAAGATGGACTCGTAGTTGTTGACTACTGACCCTCTTCAACGCTAAATTTTAAAGTACATCTTAAAGAGGAGTCTGTGGCCACACAGGAGTTTGTAAAAGGCAGATTCCCTGGGAGAAAAGGATTTCTTTTTCTTTATTTTCCCTCATCCACCCTTTTTTCTTAATTTCCACAAAGCTTTAATCACGGAATCACAGAACTTTAGGGATTGCAAGAGACCTTGAAAGATCATCTAGACCAATCCCCCTGCCAAAGCAGGACCACCTAGACCAAGTTGCACAGGAACATGGAGGAGAGGAAAAAACTTAAGCACAGAGACAGAGGCCAAGGTGAAGGCCAGTGTGGGGTGCAGAGTTGGAGCCTCTGGCTATGAGGGTATTTAATTACTGTCTACATATACAGGAGGTCCAGGTGTCAAGAAGAAAGGAATCTTCTCTTTTCAATTGCGTCAGCCAAGACAAGGGGTAATGGATGCAAGCTCTAGGACCCATCTTGATGCGCTTTTGTGTAGCTTGATTTAGGTGGTTATGCTTTTCAGTAAGTTGCATTCTGCTTGAGCAGGAGGGTTGGAATCGATGGCCTTTGAAGGCTCCTTCCAACCATAACAAACTGTGTAATCACAGAATCATCGGGTTGGAAGGGACCTCCAAAGGTCATCTAGTTCAACCCCACTGCAACAAGAAGAGCCATCACTCGTCCAGATTGCCCAGAACCTAATCAAGCCTGACCTAGAATGCCTCCAGGTTTAGTCCCTCCACCACCTCTCTACGCAACCTGTTCCATATCTGAGGGCGGCTTCAGAGAGGAGAAATGCCACCCAGCTAAGCACTGCTGTTGCTGTTGGCCATGCCTCAACCTTCTGAGGACAACTCCAATCGTCTTGCAGAGCTGGGAAACAACCCCAAAACAGACTGCAACAGCAAACGACTCCATAAATCACTGGAGTGCCCAAGACGTGCTTCCTCCAGCTCTTCAGCCTCCCCTTCTTCATTTCTAGACTATTTTTTTTTTCCTTCTGGCCTTGCCTAATGAACTGCTGAATCGGTTTGACACCTCCAAGCTGTGACAGATGGCTCCGTTAATGTCCTGGAAAGCACCACTGGATGCCCCAAACCCAGCATGAAGTCTAGGGAGGGAGCTCTACCAAAGCGGTTTACATTTCAATGGGTTTGTGCTTTTTTTCCACTACTTCTATCCTAAGGGCGATCAGATGAAAGGACTAAAAACTAAAATCAAATCTTGTTTCCACAGACCATTACATCACCTTTTCCTCTTGGAAAAGTTTGTAACTTCATCTGTATTTCTGCACAGAGCCCCACACACATTCTACTATCTCTTTACAACAGCAGAATCTTCTCATTATGTGCATTAAAGGATAATCTATAGGAAAAATCTGCTACTGGAGAGGAATTTGCACTGGAGCCTTTCCCCACCTTCTACTAAAAGCCCTATGGAGAAAGTTTCAAGTGGCTGAAAGGCAGGGGGATAATTAGATGCTTTAAATTATAAAGTCATTGAATGGTTTAGGTTGGCAGGGATATCAGAGATCACAGTATCACACAGAACCACAGAACATTAGGGATTGGAAAGCACCTCGAAAGATCATCTAGTCCAATCCCCCTGCCAGAGCAGGATCACCTAGACCGAGTCACATAGGATGATCTTTCAAGGTCCCTTCCAATCCCTGATGATTCTATGATTCTATATCCAGATGGGTTTTAAACGTCTCCAGAGAAGGAGACTCCACAACCTCCCTGGGCAGCCCATTCCTAGTTCCAATCCCCTGACACCTCTCACCAGACCAGGTTGCACAGAGTTCCATCCAAGCTGTCCTTGAACACTTCCAGGGATGACGAAGCAGCCACAACCTTCTCTGGGCACATCCACTTCATCTACCTGCTTCCACCCCTGTATAGAATAAGGTGCCCAAGAGGTTTCACACAGCAAGTCTGGACCCCAGACACTTCAAACACTAAACGCTAAAACCTCCGGCTTCCACCAAGGCAGCCGAGAGAAAAGTCCCTGAACTCAGGCTGACCCAACTGAAATCCCTTCACCTAAAAATATAAAAGACAAACTGTTTCCACTGCGGGCTGCTCTATAAAAACCACTCTCCAGCAAAGCACCAGACTCCTCTCAAAACTAACCTCAAACATGAAGCAAATTCCAGCCTGTTATTTGCCTCTGGCATCACGGACTGCACATCTCCAGGGCAGAGCTGGCTGGTCCCATCAGCTCCTGCTCCCACAGAACAGATTGTTTTCCAGCCCTTTGGAAAAGCACTTCTTGCACTGGTTGAACATTCCAGGGAGGATTCCCTCCACCCCCTCCAGATTTGAAACATTCAGAGGAAAAGAGCAATAATAGAGTCTGTAGACTTTGGTTTCAAGTTATCACCAAAAAACAGTAAGAAAGGAAGGTGAAGAAAAGAAGAAAAAAGAAAAGAAAGAAGATTGAAAAGAAGAAAAAAAAGAAAAGAAGAAGAAGAAAAAAGAAAAGAAAGAAAGAGGAAAAGAAGATGAAAAGGTGCATTTTTGGTTGCTTTTTTCTTCAGAGCACGCTCACACCAACCAAGCACCCGACATGACAATCAGACACAACAGGATCATGTAGGTTGGAAAAGACCTTCAAAACCATTGACTCCAACCGCAGCTGCCTCTGACCTTGCCCTGGGTCTTTCAGAGGCCAATGACAGGTTCAGATGACAACAAGTCCAAGTCTTTCTGCAGAAAGACTCCCCTTTGACGGGCGGCTTTGAGCCGTGAGTCAGCGCACGAAGACGACTATTTCTGGTTACGGGGCAACACCCTGTTGCATGACTCTCGACTCGGGTTCGCTTAATCTTTGAAACAAAAGACTCCTATCTCCCAGCGCTGTCATTCCTGATTACCACATCGTTTCCCCACCAGCCCTCATGTCAGCAACCAAATTAAGGTATTACAGCCTGGAACATTTAACGTGATTAGATCGGAGGAGGATTTACTCTTCCACTCGGGCAGACGTGGCTGCTGTGAACAGGAGGATGGGGAGATGCCAAGTGAGCCTCAGCATGGTCCACACCTACTGTTCCTCCTCTGTCTGCCTGGTCGACACCACTGAACCAAAACCAAACCTTCCTTTTTAATAATATTCACCATCTCAGGGTGCCCCAGCCCTGATACACACCCCTAACATGAAATTCAAAGACAAGTGTCCACCCAGGACAAACTGAAAATCCAATGGTAGGAACTCCCAGACCCACCCAGCCCAGCACCCACTTGGGAAAACAGAACAGGAGGGTTTGTGGGGAGCAAAACAACCCAAAAATCACAGAAACGAAACAAATCTGCTGCTCACATGAGGTCTCAGATGACACAAAATCCCCAACTAGATGCCATAAATGAAAGCTCTGCAACCTCCGTGTCTGACCAAACCAAGCCATGACCAAGCTTTGACTTAGTGACTAATCAAAAAGGACGAGAATCGAGTCACAGAGCTAAATCACATGATTTAACGAACTTGGGATTTGCTCAAGCAGGATGAAGGCACTTGGTGACACACTGAATCCAACCGCTGCCACTCCAACAAGTTGGGTCAACGTCAGGCCAGCTGACAACCAGGATTACAGTATTTATTTATCTTCTCCCATGGCAGAGCTGGTCCACAGCCCTTAACACCGTGAGTACATTTTTGCAGATGAATTCACTAACTTCAGTCAAAATAACTCAAATATCTCACAGCACCATGAACTTGTTTGGGTTGGAAGAGCCTGAACCTTCTAAAAACCTTCTTTCCCACGACTGGGGTGTTTCTCAAGCAACACTGAGTGGCAATTGGGGAACAAACATCAGCTACTCTCACAGGTCATGCCACGATCCTGGTTTTTGTTGTCTTCTCAGAAGGAATAAGCGATAGGACAAGAAGAAATGGCCTCAAGCTGCTGCATCCAAAGGAAGTTCAGGTGAGGAAAAACTTCATAAAATAGTCATGAGACCTTGAAACAGGCTGCTCAGGAAGGGGGTTGAATCGCTATCCCTGGACACGTTTCACAGTCATGGAGATCTGGAGCTTAGAGCGTGGTTTAGTGGTAGCCCTGGGACAGCTGAGTTAATGGTTCAACTCCATGAGCTTGTAGATCTTTTCCAACCTGAAAAATTCTATGATTCTCTTCTATGACACAAAACTCTACCGCTGTTCCACAGCGTCTGGTTGCTCCATCACTACGTAGCCCCATTTAACCGCTATTGTCCTACAGCAAGAAGCACAAGAGGATTCCTGAGCAACCAAACATCTCAAACCACACCAAGCAAGCAGTGCAAGCCTAGAGTAAAGAACAGATTTGGGGCTTCATGCTCTGCAGCAAGACCTTCCAGCCAGGGCCATTTTCCAATAGCTATTTTTAAAACTGTGCCAGGGGAGGTTTAGAGTAGACCTTTGGAAAAATGTCTTCACTGACAGAGTGGTCAGGGATTGGAACAGGTTGCCTAGGGAGGCAGTAGAGATGCCATCCCTGGATGGGTTAATAAATGAGGAGATGTGGCCCTTGGGGACACGATTTAGTGGGCATGGTGGGGTTGGGTTGATGGTTGGACTGGATGAATTTGGAGATCTCTTCCAACCTTAATGATTCCATGATTCTATGATTCAATCCTTTCTTTGCAGAAACCCCAAAGGATGATGCAGCTCTCCAAAGCCCTCTTTAACGGATCCATTCAAGCACCATCTATGCTCTGCAATTGTCAGATCTACTCACTCCAACTAATCATAGAACCATAGAACGGATTTGGCTAGAAGAGACCTTCAGGATCATAGAGTCCTACTTTTTCCTAGCCCTATCATCACCACTAAACCATGTCCCTCAACACAACATCTAACTTTCTCTTAAACACCTCAAGGGACAGCAACTCAACCAGCTCCCTGGGCAGCTTTTCCAGTGCCTGATAACCTTATCTGCAAAGAAACTCCTCCTGACATCCAACCTGAACCCCCACTGGTGCAGCTTAAGGCCATCTCCCCTCATCCCATCACTGGTCACTAGGGAGAACAGACCAATCCCCTGTCTCTCTACAACCTCCTTTCAAATACTTGTAGAGAGCAGTAAGATCTCCCCTCAATCTCCTCTTCTCGAGGCTAAACAGCCCCAGATCCCTCAGCTGTTCCTCACACGACACCTGTTCCAAATCCTTTTATAGCTTGGTAGCCAACCTCTGTCCCCTCTCCAGCCCTTCAATGTCCCTCTTGTAGTGAGGGACCCAAAACTGGACACAGTACTCAAGGTGTGGCCTCTCACCAGAGCTGAGTAGAGGGGAATGATCACCTTGCTGCTACTGCTGGCAACACAATTCCTGATAGAGCCATTGGCTTTCTTGGCTACCTGGGCACACTGCTGGCTCATGTTCAGCTGTCCCTCTGTTAACACTCCCAGATCCCTCTTTGCCAGGCAGCTCTCCAGCCACTCCTCCACAGACTGTAGTGCTGCTGGGGGTTGTTGTGGCTGAAGAGCAGGACTTGACATTTGGACTCACTAAAAATCATGGAACTGGCCTTGGCTCAGCAATGCAGCCGATCTACATCCTGCTGCAGAGCCTCCCTACCCTCAAGCAGATCAACACTTCCACCCAGCCTGGTGTCATCTGCAAGTTTACTGAGGGTGCATTCTATCTATCTGGCAAAGTCCAGATCGAGTGTCACTCCCTCGCTGGGATTCTTTTGCCTAAGCCAAGACCAATGGACCATGGTGGTAATTTAAATGCTGACAGCGCACACAGTATCGATAGCCCAGACTTGACGCCAGCTAGGTATTACATGGAAATACAGCCCCTGGGGACCCACCTTCAGTGGGGCCTGGCTGAGCAGCAGACTTTAAATGAACGAAGGAGGTTAATATGCATGAGCACATGACCTGAGTAGATACCACACTCCTTGTAGTTTGTTGGAGTCATTAAGAGAGAGCAAGGGATTACAAAGAAGAGCAATGAAGCTGGCCTGGAGGACAGGAGTGCCTGAGGGAGCTGGGGTTGTTTCATCTGGAGAAAAGGACATTGAGGGGAGAGCTTACTGCTCTCTACAACTACCTGAAAGGAGGTTGTAGAGTGGTGGGGGTTGGTCTCTTCTCACAAGTACCAAGCAACAGAACAAGAGGAAATGGCCTCAAGTTGTGCCAGGGGAAGTTTAGATTAGACATTAAGAACATTTTCTTCACTGACAGAGTGGTCAGAGATTGGAACGGGCTGCCCAGGGCAGTGGTAGAGTCACCGTCACTCGAGGTGCTCAAAAAATGAGTAGATGTGGCCCTGGTGGACATCATTTAGTGGGCATGGTGGGGTCAGGTAGACAGTTGGACTGGATGATCTTGGAGGTGTCTTTCAATCTCAATGATTCTATGATTATCCAAGATAACCATGCGAAAATAAAACCACAGGCTGGTGATGTGTCTTTGCAGCAGAAGCCTGTCTGACATCTCAGAATGGCCCCACTGATGCAGATATGGTGCCCAAGAATGCATTAAAGCACCCAGTAATAACAGGAGCTGAATGAACAGATTACTGTTAAATCTATAAACACCGCCCAAAGTCTACTCCTCCCTTCCCCCTAGCTCTCTTCCTCCAGTTCTGGACTTGATCTGTCTGCAAGCACAAGAGGACATCACTCATGGTGGAAACCATCCCCAACTCCTTACTCCAGTGGGAAGCAGCCAGACCTTTCTGGTTTTTTTGTGTGGAAGAGTCTGAGGTTCAAAACCATTCATTTTTTCTGCTTGAACCCATCAGAGACCATGTGGACAGCACAACCATTTCCAGAGGAAACCTCATTTCAGCTGGAACCTCAGAGATACGTCAAACCCTCTCACTGGAGAAAGCCTCAAACCTTCAAAACATTGCTCGGTCACTTGACTTCACCTTACTGCAAGCACCATGAGACAAAATGGGAACCATCACAGAGCACAATCAAAAGTCTTCTGCAAAGCAGCAGCTCCTTTGTTCCACTGCCACACACATAGTAGTTGTTCTCCTCTCATCCTTGTTTACTCTCTGCACTGACTGGACAATCCCAAAAGTTCAAGAGGTCCTTGTGGCCCACAAGAAATCTGTCCTCTCTTTGTCCGTTTTTGTACCTCCTCTCAGAGCAAAATCTATATTGGTTTCATTTCCAGCCAGATTCTCCAGTAAGCCCAACAGCAGAGAACTGCCAATCCTCTGTGCTGGTGGTCAGACCACCTCAATCTTTGTCAATTATAGACCATTAGCCTAATTGCACTCTTCCTCCCTGGGTATGGGAGCACACAGAGTCCTCTCAGCACTCTGCTGATCTCACCTACCATCCTGAAGGTCACACATGGCTGGGTTGGATTGGAATAAAAATAGGCAATAATGAGGGTACTGAGTCCAATATTTAGTCCAACCTGCACACTGGCTGCCCAACACCTCTTCAACCTCTGACGCTCTGGTGCTGTGTTACACTTCTAGGACTGAACATTCGTTTCATGAATGGGCTGAATTGCAAATTCGACCTGACATGTAGAAAGCCAACCAAAGATCATTCTGGTTCTTTCAATTTAATTCTGGGTGTGAAGAACTATAGAATAATGCAGGTTGGAAAAGACCTTTGGAATCAAGCTTAAAGGACTTTTCCAACCCTCGGAGGGGAGGGTTTAACTGGAGAAAAGGACACTCAAAGGAGACCACCTCACTCTCTACAGCCCCCTGAAATTCAGGAGATTGGAGTGAGGAATGTGAGTTAGTAGGGGCCCAGCCATGCTGGGACAACAGTTGGACTCAATGACCTTAAGAGTTGTTTCAACCTAAACAATTGTTGTGATTCTGTGAGTCTGTGAGATTAATTTATAAACTCTCCTTATAGACCCAACCTGGAGAAGAACCCATCTAACAGCAACAGCTATCAGGCTGTGCACAAGCACCCAAATGCCCTGGAATCAAGAGAACATGAAGGAATGCAAATTACTCCTACGATGGGATGAGGGGAAATCATTAAAAAGCTGACATAAATCTCCCTTGCTATCTAGTGCCACCTTGCTGGCAATTCATCATGCAGGTGACAAGTGCAAAGGGTTGATGGTTTTGTGTGAGACAGACTACATGTCCATCTCAAGTGACTGAGCTTCACAAAGGAATCATGGCCTGAAATACAATCTTAAAGTCATCTTAAAACACAATCCTGAGATCCCAACTCTCAGTGTATTTGGAGGACACATTGCTTCCCTTGTTTTATTCCAGAGCTGCTGCAACACTGTCATTCCTGCAGCTGTTCTCCCCAGCCTGAAACATAAAGAGATCAAGTTCCATCTCCTCTGTCTTCTCTCCTTAACACACCAGTCACCTCCCTTTCCTCACAAACCTTATCTCATTTACTAACCCCCTAATCCACATGCATGGTGCTACATAAACACTTGGCAATATAGAAATGTTTACACCGGAAAAGACCTTCAAGGTCATCAAGTCCAACCATTAACTCAACTGTCCCAAGGCCACCACTAAACCATGGCCCTAAGCTCCAAATATTCACAACTTTGAAACATCCAGGGATGGTGATTCAAATCCCTCCCTGGGCAGCCTGGTCCAAGGCCTGAGGAGCTTTTCCAGGAGTAAGTGTTTCCTCATAGTCAACCTAAACTTCCCCTGGATGGAGCAACTTCAGGCTGTTTCCTCTTGTCCTATGACTTGTTCCTTGGGAGAAGAGACCAACCCTTATGTCTCTATACTATAATTTCAGGCAGTTGTAGACAGCAGGAAGGTTTCCCCTCAGCTTCCTTTTCTTCAGGCTTGAAGCTTGAAGTTACCATGATGGATAAAACCACCCATGGTCCTGCTTTGTGCTCTTTCCCCTGACATTTCGTCATGCCACTGGTGGCCTTTTGACTTGCATGTGTTATTTCAGGAAGTTAACTGCTTGACTGGTCAACTACCACAATGGGCTTCTCAAGAGCTAACATTTCCCTGCTCTGAAATGACAACCCAGCCATCCAACTGCACGAGAGAGATCCCAAGGAGGAGAATTACACAGATGCATCTGAGTATCGTTTCTCTACAGCTTCAAACACAAGACTGTTCTGCAAAGCTGACTTTACCACCCACCAAGGTCCAGCTGACACCTTCCATTGAGACTCAGTAGCTGGGCCAAGCAACTCTTCCCTTTTACAGCAGCAACCAGAGCTCTCAAGGGGGGAAAACAACCCACTCCATCGTTCCAAGGTGGAGCTGGGATGACATGAAGGGCAGCTCCATAAAGGCTTCTTTATGCGTGGTTCTTCCTCGCCTGCTCAAGAGTGACAGCTCCCGATCACCACAGCAGATTCAGTTTCACAGGAGAGGATGTTGAGGTGAAGGGCAACCACCTCTGGCCCTCTCTGTTCCCCATCAATCCTGCCTCAATCAGCAGGTTAAAGGTGAATGTGGGCCCTACAACTCCAGTGGTGTCCATTTCCCCACTCGAATGACTGTCTCAGCTCCTGCAATTAGAGGGCACAGCAGGGTGGAGATACCACCTCCCACCAGCACAGGCCAGCTCCTGCTGTTCATGACCCACAGCAGATCCCTGAAGGAACAGCAACCTGCTTCAGGGTGGACAGGCCACGAGCAGCCAGAGCTGCGGGTGCTCAGAGTCTACAGTTGGCTCTTAAGAGCAATAAAACCCAAAGAACCTATTTCTGGTCCAGTGCATGGAGTCCTGCCTAAGCAGCTAACCACTTGTTTTCCATAAAATATAGATGAAAACAAGAGGAAGGACTAACAAATCATCACATCACGTTTTACTCTGAGTAGTTTTGGAAAGACAAATATAATTCCTGCACTGACCTCAGCAGATGGGGTGGGGGGGTAGGCAACCAAACCCTAGACCCAAACCCCAGACCTGGGCGTGGCCACAGCATGAAAAGTCCAGTGGTTCCTCAGCAAAACCCAAGGCTCAGCCTAAAGCACCAGCTAAGGTGAAAAGCAAATTTCTCCCACCCCAAAACCTTCTGATTCCAAGGTCCAAACGAGCCCTGTGAACTATTTACAGGACACTTCGAGGAATTTCACACCTGACTTCAAGGTGGAAAAGGCAATTCCTGGCGTTCCATTTCCTCATTTCCTCCCTTTCTCTAGTCTTCCTTGTCCCCAAACAGCAAAACAACCCAAAACCATCTCCCAACGAAAAAGGATTTGATTGTTTGCTTGTTTTCATTGTTCCCCTCTGCAAAGTGTCGACAGGCTCCACAATTTCCATGGCTGTGCCCTAATGAAAGAAACCCAGGGAGAAAGAAAACCAGGAGAAGTGCTAACAGAAAATGTTCACACTCTTCGTTTTTACTTTTTTATGTCCTTCTAGGCTCCAGGGAGCATCCAGGCTCTTTTTTATTCCTCCCCATGCCAAAATATCCTTCCTGGATCAAGACTGATGGAGTCTGACCAAGACCAAGCAGCTGACTAGAGCGGGGATCTGTGTGATTTTCACCTAATTGAACACTAAGACAAGCTCAAACTCACTAAAGCAAGAACAATCAGGGTTAAGGCTCTAAGTCTGCTCTGAGCTCACGTCTCTGTGTGTCTTTTTCTGCAGAGCAATGCCTTGGATTTGCAGCCCAAACTCTGAAGCATCCCTCCTCCTTGGGGAGTTGGACAGTTAACACTGATTTAAAAAGAAATAAATGGCTTCATGTGCCCTTTTCAAACACTGTTGGATTTTGGATACTAAAAAAAACCCAATAAAAAAGTATCCTGAGCCTAACAAGCAAGAAACACAGTGGTTTGGCCAAGATTCTGGAATGCCCTTCCTGGTGCACTGGGTTAGCCACAGCCTGAGGGATTCTTGCCTGCCTCCCTGGACAGTGCCAGACAATCCATGTCTGAGCACAGCTCCATGGACATCACAGAAAGATGCATCACAGTGGGGAAAAAATGCCTCTCCTATCCTTGATGAGTCTCCAACAGGGAGAACCTTTACCTCTGGGTAAGCTGAGCACCAGGGTGCCTGGAAGAGCTCACCCATGCTTTGGGAATCCAGCCTGACCTTTAGGAGGTTCCAACACAGCTTGAAAAACATCTCTGGCTACTTCTTAAATGTGTCATAACGGGTCTGAGCTTTTAACCAGGGTCCAAACAGTTTCCAGAAAAGAGAAAGCACCATGGCCTGGTATTAACTATCAGGGGTTAGAAGGGATGGTGTCAACACGAAGTTAGAAGGATCAGGTGATATCAAGAGCATGAAATAAGGCAAGATAAGGTCCCTCATTAAACATCCGCAAGGTTTTGTTGGTTAATTGTTTTCAAAAGTCATTCCCTCCATCTTATCTATTTCTTCACCTCTTCCATGGGGTGAGAGGCAGATGGGTGGAGATACCTGAACACCTTGACTAATGCAAATGACATTTGAAGCACAAGAGGTAAGTAACATGGAAATAGGTTCCATACTCTTATATGATCTCCAGATGCTGAGGGCCTTGGGCATACCATGTTCACATGTACAGTGTCCTCACCACAGGAGGTTTCTAACCTCAACTGAAGGATATGGCCAGCTCCACCTTCCAAAGAGTAAACGACTTGCACAATACGAGTCCATGGAACTCATAAGTTTTTAAACGGACCTTAAAATATCTATTGACTGTGGTGACTGGTGACTTTCCACTGAAGGATTACAGCAAATACTTCCAAAGGTAAATTCATTCCAAACATGGATTTGGAAAACAAATCCAGGCATCGAGAGAGAGAGAGAAAGCTCAAGTCATCTTCTCGTTAAGAGAATTACTGCATTACCCCATGGAGATAACTTTTGAGAAGAAACTCAGCATGAAGCTTGAGTGTGGCCCTGCCATCACTGAGGTCCACCATAAATTACCACCAGACTGCAGCTTTAAAACTGGTTTCCCCAGGCAATCTGGCATTGAGAAAAACCAACATAATTCGGGGCTGTGGAAGCGGAGAGGTGTGGCAGAGGAGGAAGGCGATAAAATCTCCTCCACTTCTGGGAAGCTGATGTGGCTAAGGCTTCTGGAGGCTTAGAAAAGCATCTCTGGCGTTCACGTCTGTTAGGAAACCAACCACCATTTAATTGGCAGTAATGGGTTCGGATGTGAGTCAACCCTGTTCTCCTGCCTCTTCTGGTCCCCACTGTCTGTTTAGACTCTTCAGGTCTTCGTGTTTGCACAAGACCCAGCAAAATGGGCAGCTATTAGTTGGCCCCTAGGCACTACCGTTAACGAACACAATTAATAACAAGGAGGTGCGTTATCCAGAAGATACCCATCAGTGGAAGGAACGCGGAGAGGAGCAACTGAACTAATTAAGAGCCTGGAGATAACGATCTTAGCAGAAAAACTCCCTATATTTAAGGGTAATGATAAAACTAGCTCAAACCCATCATTGCTGGGTAATTAAGGCAGCAACTGTACCATGCGTCTTCACACCTCTTTGTTTCTTCAGTGCACAAGGAGATGACAACCACAACGAAAGATTCTTAGGAGTCAACATTTCGCTCGGCATGGCTTGTGATGTGCCAAGCCAAGGGCTTCAGATCACTGAGCTTGAGAGGGCAATGTGGCAGAGGCCACATAGTGATGGTTAAATAATTAAAGCAAAGGACAGGATAAGGGGTAAATACAGAGGAGCAAAGGGATGAGGGTGAAAGGAGACGAGAGAATGTGTGTTGAGATGTAAAATGCCAAGGCTGACTCCTGATGGTCAAAGTCCCCTTGCAAAGGGCATTAAACCTTCAAGATGACCAGAAACTAAAACATGTGAGAGTGTTTCTCAAAGTGAAAAGAAGAGTCTAGATCCCCCTCACTGAAGCTTTTGGCCCGAGAACTCAATGAGCCTTGGGGGAAAGATGGGCAAGTACCATGAGAAATTGAGGTTGGACATTGCGAAAGACTTCTTAATGGAATAGGTCATGAGACCTTGGAACAAGCTGCCCACAGAGGGGGTTCAATTGCCATCCCTGGGCCTGTTTCAAAGTTATGGAGATCTGGAGCTTAGGGACAGGGTTTAGCAGTGGCCTTGAGACAGCTCGGTTGATGATTGGATTTGATGGTCTTGAAGGTCCTTTCCAACCTGAATGATTCTATGATTCTATTCTATAACTCTAAGGCAGTAGGCCAGGGGCTGCCAGTCTGCAGAACAGTTTGGAGATGTTCAGCAGTTGATGAGGAAGTAGATGAACTGGAAGCTGTGAGTCACCTTTTCATCTCTGCTTTGCTGCGTCCAGTGATTAACGCAGCAGCTACTCCGATGGCAACTTCTCTTACGACAGAAACCTGCGCTTCAAAGACACAACTAACTACATGCAAAGAGGAGACATCTCGCTGTGACAGTGAACTCAATTGATCCTCCCTCTAACACAATTTTTCAACTTCTGTTGCATTTTCTAGCAAAACAAGTGGGGAAAAATAAGTCAAACCCATTTCCCATCTAATGAGCCTCTCTCCACATCACTGCACACTCCCAGCAGGCTCACGAGTGGCTCCAAGGCTCACCCAGTGTCTTCACTGCTCATCACATATCTCATTAGACCTTGCAGGGAAAACACATTTAACCACCAAATATAAAACAAGTTTAAAGAAAAAAACCCAAGATTGCCTGGTGGGAATGAAGCTACATGCTGTCCTGGGTGCTACCTTGGAGCTCCTGGAGGGACTGTTTTCACTTTCCTACCACCAAGCTAACTCAGGTAACAGAGCAGAGGGGTGGCCAGAGCCTTGTAGCATCATGTCAAGGCACAGACCCAGAGGCCTTGGCCCTTCATCTCAAATTTGCAAGAGCTTCCCTTCAACCACCTTGCCCAGGGCTGGGTATTGAAGCCCTGGACAACTCAACAGCAGTAGGAGACAGAACTACACTTGATACAGAGTCATTTTCACAGAATCACAGAACATTAGAGATTAAAAGGGACCTCAAAAGATCATCTAGTCCAATCCCCCCACCACAGCAGGATCACCTAGATCAAGACACACAGGAACATATCCAAGTGAGTTTTAAACGTCTCCAGAGAAGGAGACTCCACAACCCCCCTGGGCAGCCCCTTCCAGTGCTCTGTCACCCTCATACCCTCACTTTTCATATCTACGTGGAACCTCCTATGTTCCAGCTTACAGCCATTGCCTCTTGTCCTATCATTGGATGACACTGAGAAGAGCCTGGTTCCATCTACCTGACACCCACCCTTTCCATATTTATAAACATTAATGAGGTCACCCCTTAATCTCCTTTTCTCCAAGCTCAAGAGACCCAGCTCCCTCAGCCTTTCCTCATAAGGGAGGTTTTCTACTCCCTTCATCGTTTTTGTGGCTCTGCAGCGGACTCTCTCCAGCAGTTCTGTGTCCTTCTTGAACTGAGGGGCCCAGAATTGGACACAAGTTTCCAGATGTGGTCTCACCAGGGCAGAGTAGGGGGGGAAGGAGAACCTCTCTTGATCTGTTAGCCAGCCTGCTTCTGATAAACTCCAGGGTCAAACCTCCAAGTGCTCTTAAAGCAGCCAAAAATCACATCAGATGGAGTTTTGTCAGCTGATGTTTTGCTAAGCCAGATGTCCATGAACACCAGCATTACTGTACATCAAGAAGAAAACTTCAGTTGGCTGTTACCTACAACAGAGCAGGTGGTTCCTTAAAACCAAGCATAGAACCAATAAAACCAGCTTTCCTCAAGGCCCAGTCTAAGGGATGAGGTCACACTGCAGCTTCTATCCTCAATCTTGGCTCACAGTTTCAGAAAAATGTGTAGGGCTGTTAGACCTTTGAAGGCCAACCCACCAAACATGGGCCAGAAGGTTCAGGAATCACTAGGAAAAATTAAGGTGGACCCAAAGACAGACCACCAATACATTTAATGTGGCAAAAAGCTGCTGCCTAACTTTGTAGTTCCAAATCTTCCAAATGAAGAAAAAAAGCCCTCCAGTAGCTATGCAAAAATGCAGAAGGTATGGGAAATGTGTATGAGAAAAGAAACAGGGCACAGAGCATGGATGGAACTGCGCTCCTGAGTGCAACACAGGGGAAAATTAATGCATCAGAGCAAGACCTCTCATTACTCAGCTGGTTGGCATCCAACAGGAACCCACAAAAACCACAATAGGCTTTAGAGCAGAGGAAAAAGATGCACAAAGCCTTTGCTGTTGGACAAGCAGTTCAGCAGAAGAGCTGCTCTACACCCAACGATGGCAGTTGCACATCTTAACTTTCTTGATGGGGTTTGAATGGCTGATGCTCCAATTCACAACCACTGTCAAGTTGCAGCCATAAAGTAACAGTGAAGAATGATGGTGTGGAAGAGCGAAAGTTCCCTGTCCTTACCCCTTGTCTGGGCCTCAGGTTGCACCAGGGGAAATTTAGGTTGGACATGAGAAAAAACTTCTTCCTGGAAAGGGTCATCAGGTCTTGGAACAGGCTGCCCAGGAAGAGGTTGAATTGTCATCCCTGGACGTGTTTCAAAGTCATGGAGATCTGGAGTTTAGGGTCATGGTTTAGCGGTGGCCTTGGGACAGCTGGGTTAATGGTTGGACTTGACGGGCTCAAAGGTCCTTTCCAACCTGAATGATTCTATCATTCAACAAGAGGGGTTCCTGTCTGCTTTTCTTGGATTGATGACCCTAGAAGTCTTTTCCAATCTTAATGATTCCTTGATGGTGAAAGTTTTCACCTGCTCAGGAAGTTCCTCTTTGCTGGAGAGACAGAAACACCTTGATTAAGGAGCTCTAATCCACCAAGGCCATTCTCAGGCTAGAGCCTGGAGTGAAATTCTTCATGTGCTCAGGACAGATTTTCCTTGGCTGGAGACCGTGGGTGTCGATCTGGCTTCTCAGAGAGATCAGCGCAGTGGTGGATTGCAGTAACTTCACAAACAAACACAAACCCTCCTCTTCCACTGACTTTCTTACTATAAACCCACAAAAATGAAAAGCTAAAACATTTCCAGCTGGCCACAAGGAGAAGACAGATCAGTGAACTTACTACATGTCCAGGATTGGGACTGATTTGAAATCTCCTGAAGATCTTCAGAAATCTTTGGACATTCAAGGGTATTTGGGCAGAAGCACTTTGGGAAGAAAGAAGCTGGACACTGATTTAATTTGGTGCCTGATGGAATGACACTTATTTCCGATTGCTAACACATAGCACTGAGCAAGAGCAAAGTTCAAGGGTATAAAGTCACTCTTGTCTCCTTGAAAAGCCCTAAACACCCCAGTATCACTGTCAGACCCTTCTAATGAAAAGGCTCTTCCAGAAGGTTTTGAGACACGACTTGGTTTCCTTCAGCACTTCGTTACAGGTATTTACAGATTTACAATTGTCCCAGGATGGGATGAAAAATCCCTTTTTTGAACTGTCTGCTCAGAACAGCCAGCTGGATCCTCTGGGCTTGACTCCAAACAGGGCTAGGGGGAAGCTGGAGAGGGACTTTTTACAAGGGACTTTAGTGATAGAACAAGGGGGATGGGTTCAAGCTAAAAGGGGGGAGATTTAGATGACATCTGAGGAAGAAATTCCTCCTTGTGAGGGTGCTGAGGGAGGTTGTGGCTGCTCCATTCCTGGAAGTGTTCACGGCCAGGTTGGATGGGGTTCTGGACAACCTGGTGAGAGGTATCCCTACCCATGGCAGGGAGTTGGGACTGAGTGATCTCTGAGGTTCCTTTCACCCCAAACCAGCCTGTGGTTCTATAGGGGTTATATTCCACTACAATGATCCATACTCAAAGCACTGGAAGGGGCTGCCCAGGGAGGTTGTGGAGTCTCCTTCTCTGGAGATGTTTAAAACTCAGTTGGATATGTTCCTGTGCAACTTGGTCTAGGTGGTCCTACCGTGGCAGGGGGATAGGACTAGATGATCTTTCAAGGTCCTTTGCAATCCCTAAAGTTCTGTGATTCTGTGAAACCACTACATTTTTTTCTGTAATTTTATATTACATTGTCCTAAGAATTACTTTGGGTCATTCCCTTAAAATTGATCATTCCACATCACTGTGAAACCTCTCTCTTGTTTACAGAGAGATAGAGGGAAAGAAAGAGGAAATATCTTCCCAAGAGGATGCATATTTGCTCAGGTATTTTCCCTCCTTCCATAACCAAGCCAGATGTGAAGGCTTCTTCCTGCCTCACTCACTCACAGGAGAGCTCAAAGATCAGTAGAAATAGAAACCAACCTAAAATATAAACCTGAAATGACTTTTAACCTTTGCAGAAGCTTGTCTGGATTTCAGCTTGGAAACACTCTTTCACCAGCTCCACTGGCACTTCTTCCCAGGCTAAGCCACAAACAAACAGGTTCTGGTGGCATCTTCTTCCCCGCACACAGCTCTAAGTCAATATTGTGTTAACATTTAGTGGCTCAGAAAGAGAAAGAGCTCAATGTCCAAAGAGAACAAACTAAAAACCAGTTGAAGAACAAATTAAATACCTCTTTTGGCTCTGCCTTCACTCATCCACTTTTTCATCCACCTTCCCAAGGCCCAGCAGCCCCATTAGAAGTGACTGGAGCACAGTGACTGGAGCACTGGAGATGCCCAATAGCAGCCATCAGAGCTTCAGCCAGATAGTTGGGTGACATGTCATGGGATTGTGTCATTGAAAGGACAAAGGGAGGTGGGAACTACCTCATCCTTGCACCTTATTGCCTGTCAATAACTTACCTCAGTAAGTCATTGACAAGCGGATCCTTCACTACCTGGAGCAGTGACACGCTGTCCATTGTTTGGTGACGGAGAGCAAGCCTTATGAGAAGCAGCTGAGGGAGCTGAAGAAAAGGAAGCTGAGGGCAGACCTTCCTACTGTTTACAACTACCTGAAAGGAGGTTGGAGAGAGATGGAGGTTGGTCTCTTTTCATAAGGAACAGGCGACAGGACAAGAGGAAACGGCCTCAAGTTGCTCCAGGCAAAGTTTTGGTTGGACACTAGGAAAAACTTTTTCCTGAAAAGGGTCATCAGGCCTTGGAACACGTTGCCCAGGGAAGGGGTTACTCCACCATCCCTGAATGTGTTTCAAAGTCATGGAGATCTGGAGCTCAGGGCCATGGTTTAGTGGTAGCCTTGGGACAGTCGGGTTAATGGTTGGACTTGATGATCTTGAAGGTTTTTTCTAACCTGAATGATTCTATGAGTCTATGATCTGTACAATACTTGGCATCAACAAACATCCCTGTTATCTAGAAGATGTAGGACTTTCTGTCCTCACACAAAACCCAACAGGCCAAAGAATCTCCCATTTCTCCTTGCAACATTCAGAACAGGGACTATTTGCCCTTGTGGTTCTGTGGAAAACAGTTGAGACTCCCAGAACAAAGAAGAAAACATCATCTTCAAACAAGGCACAACAAGACAGAATTAGTATGTTTGAGAAACAAAGAAGAATTGGAGAGTTCTACTGCTTCACCCTTCTTCTTACCTGAGCTCAATTCTTTCGGCCACGTTTTCGCTTACAAACTGCTCAAACACTTCACTGCTGGAGCAGTGTCTCAGAGCAGCTGAAGCTCCCTGAGTGTTTTTACGACATTTCAGTCTTCAAACATCCCCAACAGCCCCAGCTTTTCCTTTCCAAATCCCCGCATTCACATCTCCACGCCTGGAAAAGTACCAAAGCCTCTGCATCTCCTTTCACCCGGGAGGTTGCAAGCACGTTGTGTCAAGAAAGCGCCAAGAAGTTAATGAAGATGAAAGCGTCATCTCACAGCAGCGACAACACCCACCTTCCCCATGTCGATCTTTCAATCGTTTCACAGACAAATGTGGTGGTTACTGGAAAGCCTCAAGTCCAAAAGGCCGACGCGCGGCACCTCGATGTTATTAAACGTATCGCTGCTCTGTGGGAGTGTCACGGGATGATGGATTGCTCCCCACACATCAATTGGATGTGGAGAAGTTCTCAACCCTTTATGGGTTAAAAGCGGCTCCGGCATGACTCGGAGTCACACTGGTGAGGAGATCATCGATACAAGGGATTATGCAGATTTAAGAAATAGCCTGGGCACCCGAAAGTTCTCAGAATGCAAACTACGTCACCCCTGCAAACAAGAGGCACTGCATCATGATGGCAGCAGGGACAAAGCCAGGGGGGCTCAACGGACAAAAAAAGATTGTTTTAATAGGAGAGAAGCATCCGTCATTGAGTCTCACTTCATTCAGACTTTCTATCCTACCCATCCATCTTCGGTGCCAAGAGATGACAGGACCACCTCACTTTTCCCCCCCAGCCTAGGAGATCCATAATGCCCATTTCTACCCCAAACAAATGACTTGCCAGAATGGCCCTTTGCCCTAAATTGGTTTGCCAAGCCCCACAGATGCCTCACTACCTGCTATGGTCAACTTGGCTCTAACAGGGCCCCCTCAAGTAGTGGTCACCAATGGGTGGAGCCTTCCCCAACCATCTTCCCCAAGGGCCACTTTGTCATTCATGGCTGGGGACCATCTGTGAAAGAGGGGGACGAGCGGGGAGGGGAAGCGGGGAGTTGCCGAGCCAAAGAGGGACACAAGCGGGTGCGCACGCAGGCCCACCCTCCCTACACACGGCTGAATGCAAATTCCTTCACCCTCGCTAAAAAACGCCTCCGTGGGCATTCTCTGCGAACAAAAGTCCTCGAGGCAGGCGGTCTCTGCATCACTGCTCTCTCTGTTAGCACCACCTGCTTGGCGTCAGCCGTCGGAGTCGCCCGAGTTATCTTTGCACCACTGCTGCAGGAGCCAATGGCAGCACAATGGACCCCATCGGCCAGGGTCAGCCATGGCTTTCTTCCTCACCCCTGTCCCACCAGCCCTTTTCACCTCCACCATCTCCAAGAGCTCAGAGCGCTCAACAAGAAGGTGGCTTTGAGCACGAGGAGGAGGAGGAGGAGGAGGAGGAGGGGGGAAATATAGGTCTCCAGCGTAAATCGCCGACGCCGTTTCCCCTCCTTCTCCCTTTCCTGAAGACCTGATGGTCTTCAGTCACACATCTTAAAAGCAAAACAAAAAACAAAACCACAAAGCCTTACTTGTCTCAAGTCGATGAAGGCCAACTGCAGCGTGTCCCCTTGGAACCCAGGCACTGGGCCGGATCTGGCAAACTCTGTGGGAAAGAAAAGAGGATAAAAAGCGCCTTTAACTAACCATGGACAGGGAGATTGGCAGACGGATGACAGGGAAGACAAGAGAGGCTGGGGGAGAGGAGGACTGCGCTTCTAAGGAGTCATGTCTCCCTCCCTTCAGCGGCTTTGTTCGCCCTTCAAAATTCGTGTCATCAAAACACCATTAATTCCACCGTCCTGACAGCAAGGAAACTGTACTAATTCGACCTGAAATTTATTCCCATGAGCCGCACTGGGCTTCAGAGTATTTGTTTTGTGAATGGACAAACAACTCGCCGAGGAGCAAAGCGGGGGGGACAGAGGGGGCTGGAAAAGTTTTTCCTCTCGACACAATAAAATCTTCAGCTGTGCAACTCTTTTCAGTTCCGAAAGCTATTTATATTTTAGGGCACCGAAGGAATTTTCTAATTTCACGCCTGTCACCAGGCTCCATAAGCATTCATCAAAAAAATATGCCCGGCTGCACCGTTAATTCTCCGCCGGCGGATTATTTGCATTATCTTGTAGGGCAGCACAGAGCCACCCTGAAACAGGCACGAATCGCCGCCATTCTGCCACATATTTCTTTCTGCTGGATGAAGACATCTGACAAGTGAATAACGTTGGCTTCCAAAGGCAAGAGAATATTTCCAAGGCCACTTTTACCTCTTTCCAGGCTAATCTGGCCAAAATTTCATACGGAAGTAATTTTGTTTTCTTCTCCTCCATTATTTACACTGAGTGTTAAAGCCACAGAGGGCAACTTGAACAAATCCACGTTAGAAGATCTTTGCTCTTTCATGGCACTTAGCAGCTTCTCCTTGGTAACACTCATGAAGCCAATGACCGCACATATTCAAAAGCATCTTTGGACGATAGTTGATTTTGCCCAACTTTACTTAATTTTCACTCTCTTAAGTGACACAAGTGCTCTCCATGCGACTTTTCATTACCAAGAGAACCTAATTTGTGAAGCCACAACTCAACATCACGAAAGGCTCAAGAGGGAGCTTCTGTCTTTGGCTAGATGTTGCTCCTGCAGACAATGAAGATGCTACATGCTGGAACAAAATGTTTTCATGAGATGCAAGTAAGAAAGAAGAAGGGATGGAAAATATGCACCAGCCTACACAGTTTGGACTTTGAGTTGAGAATTGCAGAATTGTAGAATGGTTTGGGATGGAAGAGACCTTAGAGATAATCCAGTTATAACATCCTGCCACAGGCAGCAACACCTCTCACCAGACTAGGTTGCCCAGAGCCCCATCCAACCTTATATACTTCCAGGGAGTATAGCCCATTACCATTCAACTCTTCTGGATTTTACCTTCTGTCTCCATAACTGCTCAGAAGCACTGAAGAAAAAAGCCCATCCCGACCTCAAATACTAAGCAGAGTCATTTCATACCAGCTGGTCTTCTCTTCTAATGCTTCTGCTTCCAAAAGTTATCTCACATTTAAGCAAATGCCACAAAAGAAGAAAAACAAACCCCCACACTCATATTTTAAGGACTTCCCGTAACAGTTTAGTCCCATGAAGAGTTCCCACGGCTCTAAGGAGGACAGACTAATGAATTGGATACCAGGATTCAGCCCTGATCCTCAGTTGCCTTATTTGTAGAAACCAGAGAAGGGTTGGTTATTTGTCAGTTTTGTTGTTCCACCTTCCATTAAAATCTTGGGATGGAGAACATCCTTCAAGAAGGACACAGGTACCTCCAGGGGCACAGCGGTCAGTTTTCAGACATCCCCAGCTTTGCTGGTTAATGTTTTCAGATGCCAGAGGAGCTCTAAGATTGAAACGATTGCTCATCTTTGCAGTGAAGTGACAACTGCTGCAGGACAAGAGCGAAGATGGATAGAAAACCATTACTTTTAGCCAATGGTACGACAGAAATCATAAAAACAAATAAAAATTGTCGAAAATAAAAAGACAAAGTAAGTAAGTGACTGGCCACATTCAGACTTTGAGTAGGAAAAAGCACAAATCAAAGCCAGGAGAAACCATCCATGCTGGTACCGGTGGATTTCTGCAGAAGACTGGGCAAAGGTCGGAGCCGCTCAACTTCCAGCCTGTTCTACTGACCAGTATTAAGGCACAAAGAGCGCAAGAAGAGTTTATATTTAACTCTTAAAAAATATTTTAATTAATTCTAACTGTAAAAGTGTTTGAATTCAGCTGTAGCTTGCCTGTGCCAGCACACACACCCAAGGGAAGACTAACACAAGCTTCCTGGCTCTGCTCCTCAAGGAATAAATCATCTTCCCACATTTGCTGTACATCCCAGTGTCTCATCTGGAAACATTAGTCCCAAAGCCACATCAATCCTAAGACACAGCCCCACTTCGGAAAAGCAAGTACCTGGAAAGGTAAAAACTTTGAGATGTGAGAAAGGGCACTTGAGGAGCTTCTGGAAGGATGAACCTGCCTGAGGTGGTTCAATGTCACAGATGTCCCTGGGTTGAGGTACTTGATGAACGAGCTGAGCTGCTAAGGATGGAATCACATCATTCTACCCTGAAAGGGCCTTGCAATGAAAGAAAAAGTCTATTTTGGATTTGAGGGCCTCCAAGCTGCTAGTAATCTACTTAGAAGGACACATGGAGCTGTGAAATTTAAGATCTTCCCAAAAGCATGAATTTCAAATCCTCATGAGAAAATGCTTTTGAGTGGATCTTGAATGTTTTCACAGGACTCATGAATTTATCACGACTGTCATCTGCTCGTGAGCAACCCGAGACAGATGCATCCCAAACCATGGCTGGGATTAGCATTAGCAGCTCACCATTAGCTGTCTCCTAGTAAGGAACTGCACAGGAGAAAGGCTGGGAGAGTTATGGAGTGGTGCTGCACTATAACCACATGGTACAACAACAGATCATGGAACCTGTGTTTGCTTGAACAGTTATTCCCCTCTGCAGAACGGACTGGAATCTCTACTGCATCACCAGCTTACTTAGAATCATAGAATCGTTAAGTCCAAGATCATCGAGGCCAACCTTTAACCCAACTGTTACAAGGCCACCACTAAATCATGGCCCTAAGCTCCAGATTTGCTGACTCTGAAACACGTCCAGGGATGGTGCTTCAGCCGCCTCCTGGGGAAGCCTCTTTCAAGGCCTGATGACCCTTTCCAGGAAGAAGTTTTTCTTCATGTCCAACCTCAAGTTTCCCTGGTGCAACTTGAGGCCATTTGCTCTTGTCCTACCACTTGTTCCTTGGGAGAAGAAACCAATCCCCACCTCTCTCCAGCCTCCTTTCAGGTAGTTGTAGACAATAAGGTCTCCCTTTAGCCCCCTTTTCTCCAGACTAACCAGCCCCAGCTCCCTCACAAATTTTGGTCTCCATACTCTTCCCCAACCTTGTTGCCCTTCTCTGGACCTGCTCCAGTCCCTCAATTTCTTTCTTGTACTGAGGTGCCCAAAACTGAACTGAGTTCTCCAGGTGTGGCCTCACAAGTGCCCGTTACAGGGAGATGATCATTTCTCTACTCCTGCTGGCCAAACCAGTGCTGATCCAAGCCAGGATGCCGTTTGCCTTCTTGGCCACCTCAGCACCCTGCTGGCTCATCTTCAGCCAATGATCACATGGTACCCTGAGGTATCTTTCTGTTGAGCAGTTTTCCAGCCACTTCAAGTCCATAACTTGATATCCATGAAGTGAGATGATGGAGGAGACCATGTAATTTGTACTAGAGCAGGAATGGGATCAGAAAGACAGTTCTGATGCTAGAAGAGAGCTGCTGCAGCTCCTGGCCGTGAGGAGCCCCAAGAGACCCGAATGCAGTGCTTCACCCCACGGTTGTTAAGAGACACAGCTGTACCTTCTGTAATCGGAGGTCACATTTTACATACCAATGGCATGAACTTGTTTTGAAGGAGGAATGAACCGAGGCTTGAAAGAAAAGGAGCCAACAAAGAAGAGAACTGAGCTTTTAGAGGAAAGACACAGCCAGTTCTTCTTGGTTTTAATCTCTTCAAGCAGATTTGGGGCTAATTCTCTCAGAACAACCAAGCACAGTGTTGGCCTCGGGACTGTCGGGTTGGTTTATTGTACCGTCTTCACTACCGAGGCAAGTGGCAAACAGAGCAAACCACCTCCAGGAGAGCCCCGTGAGCAGAAAACCATGAGAGAATAGAGCAGATCAGTATGCGGCTGTTTGTACAAAGCATTTAGCCAGGCTAAAGGTTTGAGAGCCTTGTGTTCAGGCCAAAAAAGTAATGTCTTTGCAAGGTCTACAGGCTTGGGCCACCCAGGGCAGGTCACAGGGGGACTCCAACCTCTCTTCCAAAGCATTTCAGCAAGGAAAGAATCAAGGAACAGGAACCGTTAAGCCCTTTACAATGAACAAAGAATAAAGAGTTCAAACGCCCACCAGAAAAAGAGACATCCACTGGAAATTAATTCTACGGAGAAGGAGAATCTCCTTCTGGACACTGCACACGGCTCCGTACGCCGCGACGGAGTCTTGAAAGTATTGCTGGTGGCTTCATCCCTCAAACCAGTCCTTTGGAGAGGGAGATTTTCTCTGAATTGCACGACCCCACCAACAATTTGTGACGGCAAACGTGTGGGATCGCGGATCCTGCTGAGGACAAGCTGGATAATCTGCTCATTCTTGCATTAGGCACAAAGAAGATTTGGAATCTGGAGAATCACCTCAGCACCCCTCCATAGAGAACACAGTTCTCAAAGTCACCTTCCTTAAACAAACCCTTGGAAGACTATCTTAGCCAAGTAAAGTGACAGCACCTCTTGCACCTGACTCAGATGCACAAAATGACCCTTGAAGGTGCTGAGGCACTGGAACAGGTTGCGGCTGCTCCATCCCTGGAACTGTTCAAGCCCAGGATGGATGAGGCTCTGGCCAATCTGGTCTGATGAGACGTGTCTCTGCCTATGGCAGGGAGTTGGATCTGGATGATCTGTGAAGTCCCTTCGAACCCTAACCAGTCTGTGATTCTATGACACCTTGAGAACACTCAAGCTGCAGAAGAAACCTCTATGTGGACTCCAGAGAAGTTTGCATGGGAAAAACAGTGAGAAATGAGGGTGGGAACTGAGGCAAGAGGAACACAGACAGGATCCCAATTTCCATATTGAGCTTAGGCTTCACCCACACCATTCTCACACAGCCCTGCTTTGAAGCTGTTCCCCATTACAGGCCAAATTCTCAATGCTCATTCCCATCTGGGGAATTCCAGGGAGCTGCAGGGAGAGGGAGGAGTTACCCAAAATACAGGGAACTGGGTCAGATTAAAGGAAAATTTCTACCCCCTCCCCATTTTCTTTCGTGTGATGGAACAAAGATGAGCCTGGATGTTCATGTATAGAAACAAGTGGTCCCAGGGGCAGTGATGGTCTGCTGACTGGGCTGAGGAGCATCCACAACTCCAGAGAGCAAGTCCTTGCTGATGGATCCCCAGATGCTTTCAAGTAGAAGAAACAGCAGCTCTTCAGAAGACACTCTGAAGAAGACGTGTGCCAAGAAATTGGGTCCTTGCAGGTTTATACAATCAAGATACAGATCTACATAAGATCCCAAACTTGTAATCCAAGATGATAAGTGCATGTCTCCTAAAAGATGGAAAGTTCTCAGCTTGTTAAAACACTAAAACCAGGCAAAGTGGAATGTGCACACCTCACCATTAGCTCATTCGGGCTAGGACGGTTTAGCTTGGAAAAGACTTTTAAGATAATCAAATCTAACCATTACGCTGGTGATTTCCCATGACTGGTGGGAAAGGGAAGTTGGGTGCAGAGAAGAGGAACTGGGTGCTCTTAAAATTGCTTCACCAAAAGGTGTGGACAGAGGCATCTTCTCTTCTAGAGCTGCAAAGGACTGTAAGGATCGGTGAATGAGTATCACTGGGGATGACGGAAAATACAACAAGACACAGGAGCTGGAGGACATCTAAAAACCTGCAGCAGGGCACATTTTTACTAGATCATCGATGGAGAGTCATGGGCTTCTCCTCCGTATTTCTACACAATAATTCTCCCTCTGCACCCTTTTCTCACCACCATGAGTAGCAACCTCTAAGTTCAGCTGAAGGAAATGAGGGCTGCTCATCTGCTCTGACTGCAGATGTCTCTGCTCACTGCACATGAACTCTGAAGGTCCCTCCCAACCCAAACCTTTCTATAATTCTCTGATTTTATGATCCTCAGCCCACAGCCTGAGCTTGAGGAAGAAGACTCCTCCACCATAGTGGGCAAACCCCAACATCTTACACAAATGATGGGATTTCCAACCGAGAAACTCCTCAGCGAGATAACGCAGCCAAGAAGGAGGTGGCAAACAGCAGCACCCAAACCTGTATTGGCACATTTTGGCACAGAGGGGTGTGTTTGGGTTCCTCCAACCAGCAGAGACAGCTGGGTTTCTTATTGACTGAAAATTTGGAGTTGCATGAAATCTTAAATATAACTTTTATGGTGCTTTTAATTTCTCTTAAAGCAGCAGTAAAAAGACTTTAAGAGATTATGGAGCTGCTTGTTTTATGATTGAAGTATTGTAAAAACAGTTGGCCTCAATCACTGCTGGAAGTTGTGACGGAGACGGGAAACACCAAAGAACAGCCTCCTTTCTTTTTTACACTTTTTGGGTTGTTGTTCTGTTTGATTCCCACTGTCTCCAAGGTGCAGAAATATGGCAAAATTATTTAAACACCAGCACCAGGAGGTTCAAACCAGCAGAGCAGGGAACGGGGTGACAGGACACGTGGCAATTAAAAACCCACAGAGCACACAGCAATAGATTTTGGGTCACAAACCCATTTTACCAAGAAAAAGCTGCTTCTGAGAGAAGTGTCACCTCCTTTATTTACAGGTTCACAGAAATATTTGTCTTAGGTTGGTGGCGTTTCTTTTCTCCTCTCCAGAGTTGTGGGGGTTTTTTCTTCCCTCTTTACAAGCTAGTTGGTTGGGCTGGAGCCAGAACTGGCTCCTAAATTGAGACGTAATTAGATGTGTCCTACTGGGCAATTCACTGAACCTCTACGTCTTATTCCACTTCAGGTCTGGATAAAGAGGTGAGAAAAATCTCTCTTGACTGCTTAAAAAAAAGGAGTAAAGGCAAAGCCAAGCCATAAAAACAAGAGTCACAACTCCTACCTCAACAACAACAATATTGAAAATGGACTTCTGCCCTCAGCCGTATCTTCTCCATGGACCCCCCCACTGCAGACTTTCAAAGCTCTGACACTCATCTCAGAAACAGCTTTTTGCTGGGAGGAAAAAGAAAACATCCACCTTGATGGGCAGAACCAGCAAGGGCCAAACCAAGGAAGATGTGGGTCTCGTATTTCTTTACTTTGCTATTTCTCCCCAGTCCTTCTTTGTTTTTGCTGGTCACAAAACTATTTAACCACCATCTTTAGGAAGAAATTCCTCCCTGTGAGGGTGCTGAGGCACTGGAACAGGTTGCCCAAAGGGGTTGTGACTGCTCCATCCCTGGAAGTGTCCAAGGCCAGGCTGGATGAGGCTCTGGGCAACGTGGTCTAATGAGAGGTGTCTGCCCATGACAGAGGGTTGGGACTGGATGATCTCTGAGGTCCCTCTCAACCTCAGTCACCCTGTGCTCTATAAGATAAAACAACCCAAAAAACCCAAACAAAAGGCGAGGGCTTTTAGGGAAAACATACCACTTCATGAGCCACGTTACCGACGGAGTGGAAAAGTACCGGGGGGGTCCCAGTCTGTTTGCAGCCAAAATGGGGAGAAAAAAAGAGGAAACTCTTATTAATGACAAATGTTTCCTATCATCGGCAGCGGCATCGCTTGTCCTTTTGCAGACACCGACTGGGGACGCAGCTGCTACCTGTGCAGCCCCAGCAGCAAATTAAAGGCAGCGAGAATTTGGGGCTAAAAGTGTTTCTATAAGAAAAATAAGTTACAAGAGTGAGAGAGCTGCAAGTTAGGGATGGGATTCATGAAACAGGGCTCCTTCGGCCAGGCTGGATCAGCTGAGTGCTGGGGATTCATCAAATAATTTAAACATAATTTAAAGATGCTCCTTACAAACAGCAAAAAATCTAACTGTGGGATCTTCAATTTACCTACGTTTAATTTTTATCTTCCATTTACCTACTTTAATTTTTCTCTTAAGTTTACCTTGGGATAATTTTTGTTTTAAAAGTTCTCTTAATTTTGAATTTCCCTACATTTAATTTCTATCTTAGATTTCTCTCTATTTCATTTTTATCTTACATTTACCTCCACTTGTTTTTTATTTTCAATTTAATTACTAAATATTATAATTCAATTATAATAAATAAATTGTTTTAAATTTATCTACACTGGATTTTTATCTTAAATCTATCAGAATTTATCTGAATTTATTCAGAAATAAAATGACAGTGAACTATTGATGGGTGAACTAAAACACAACCAGCAAAACAGTTCATAAAGCATGGAAGAAGGTATTTGTGATGGTGATCAGATGATGAAACCAGACTAAACTGGTTTCATGGAGTTATGAGAGACAGAAAACCCAAAATTTAGGCTCTGATTTGTGCTGCAACTGAGGACTATTTTTGCCTGAGATTTAATGGGAGATGCATCAAGCAAAAGAACTTTCCAGAACGTTCCGCAGGAAACAGGTTTATCACCACAGAATCACAGAACATCAGGGCTTGAAAGGGACCTCGAAAGCTCATCTAGACCAATCCCCCTGCCAGAGTAGGACCACCTAGACCAAGTCGTACAGGAACATAATCATCATCTCAGTGAGATACATCATCCCAATCTCCACCTCAGCTCAAAAAGCCAACGAGGTGGATATTCAGGAAAAACTGCCAAAATAAAGCAACAAAGTTCTCTTGAAGTCTTTCCCATCCTGATAAATCTCTACATTTCCCATAGCTATGGTGGTTCATCCATCCCAACACTAATCCCAACCATAAGGCCATCCCCTTCCTAAGGGGTTCCTGTGTAAAGTGTCTCCATCCAGCCTGCACAAATTGGAAGAAAACAGGGTTTTATCAGGTCTGGGCTGTATTTTGAACCATTTTGATGAGAAGGAGACCAAGAAATCTAGGGAAACCCTATTATTTCAGAGCTAATGCAAACACAAGCTGAAGAAACTGCAGACAAACCACTGAGGTCAAGAGAGGACCAGAAGTTCTTTAAGAACTTAAGCCAGTTATTGTTTTCAGAAACAGCTGTAAGTAAACTGCGTTTTGTTAGCCCTCCTCAAGTTTTACCCACGCTAATCCCTCCTAATTTTAAAAATACTCTGTGTCAAGAGGCTGGGAAGGTCTGGAAAGCATCGAGGCTGCATTAAAAAGGATGAGACAACCTTTGATCTCTCAGAATTTGTTAGGCTTCTTCTGTCCTGAAGATGCTGCCAAGTGTCAGCATTGGATGGAACCAGCGAGCTCTGCACTCATCAATCTCAAATAATTAGCATAAACAAAGATCTGGAGCTGCTCCAGTAAATCCAGAGGAGGTCACAAAGATGATCAAGGCTGGAAGCTTTCTGCTGCAAGGCCAGGCTGAGGGAGTTGTGGGTGTTCAGCTAGAGAAGAAAAGGCTCTGAGGGACCTCACTGTGGCCTTCCAGTGCTTAAGTGGGCTTCAACAATGGAGAGGGACTTTTTACAAGGGCTTGTAATGACAGGACAAGAGGGATGGTTTCAAGCTAAAAGAGGGCAGATTTAGATGAGATCTGACAAGGAAATTCCTCCCTGTGAGGGTGCTGAGGCACTGGAACATGTTGCCCAGGGAGGCTGCGGCTGCTCCATCCCTGGAAGTATTCAGGGCCAGGTTGGAGCGGGCTCTGGGCAACCTGGTCTGGTGAGGGCTGTTGCTGCCCATAGAGGAACTGGATGACCTTTGAGGTCCCTTCCAACCCAACCATCCCCTGATCCTTCACTCAAAGCCCTGCCTTGGGCCTGACACACAAACTGGCAACGTGACCCCTGGCAAAATGAAATGGTTTATGTCTTACGTTCACACTCCTCCACGTCCAGGTTGAACTGCTGCAGCGCTCCCAGCGTCAGCTGCCGCACTTCAGCTTCCAGCAGCAGCTGCATCAGCGAGGTGGAGAGGTGTTTGCATGCTGACATGCAAGCGGTCTGTGCCACCTTCCCCTGCAAGAGAAATGAGACACTTAGCAAGGCCATGAAGCACAACAAGCAAGAACTTCTTTAGACCAGGACTCAGCAGTCCAGCCTCTTTCTGTCCCATTCCCAGTAGGAACTTCACGTAGGACTCAACTGTGTGACCACCACTTTAAAGGGAATCACCTTCAATGATCACACCTTGAGCTGAAGATAGCCTTCTAAGGGCAACTTAGAAGGGCTGATTAGGGGTCTGGAGAACAGATCTAATGAGGAGAGGCTGAGGGAGCTGGGGCTGCTGAGCCTGCAGAAGAGGAGGCTGAGGGGAGACCTCACTGCTTTCTACAACTTCCCGAAGCAGGGCTGTAGTGAGGCAGGTGTTTACCTCTTCTCCCTACTGACAGGACAAGAGAAATCAGGGTCAAGTTGTGCCAAGAGAGGTTCAGATTGGATATCTGGAAATTTTTCACTGACAGAGTGGGGAGGCCTTGGCACAGGCTGCCCAGGGAGGAGGTGGAGGCACCATCCCTGGAGATGTTCAAAGAATGGGTAAGCACGGTGTTTCAGGAGATGGTTTAGCGGTTGCGTGTTGTAGGGCAGATGGCTGGACTTGATCATCTGGAAGATCTTTTCCAACCTTGATGATCTTATGAGTACTGTGTACAGTTTTGGTCCCTGCTACATAAAAAAAAAAGATGTGGACAGGCTGGAAAGGGTCCAAAGAAATTTTATGATGAGGATTAAAAGGACTAGAAGACCTGACAGATGAAAAAAGGCTCAGAAATGTTCAGCCTTGAGAAGAGATGGATTAGGGGGGACCTTACCACCATGTACCACTAACTAACGGTTAGCTACCAAGAAGATGGTGACTCCCTTTTTACAAAGAGCCGTATGGAAAAGACAAGGGGTGATGGGTGTAAGTTACTCCTGGGGAGACTGCAGTTGAGTCCAGAAGAAAATTCTTCACCATTAAAACAATCAACCACTGGAATAATCTCCCAAGGGAAGTGGTCGACTGCCCTGCATTGGACAGATTTAACACCCAGCTTGACAAACTCTTGGGATATCTAATTTAAACTGTATTTTTAGCTTGAGAGGTTGGACCAGATGGTCTTTGAGGTCTCTTCCAACCTGGTATTCTATGAATCCCCCATTGCTGCTAGAGGGATGAGACCTAACTAGAGGCAGAGTGCTTGGGAGCTGCTCAAATCCAGGAGACTCTGTCCACATCATTGTGTCCTAATGTGGGTGAGACAACATGCTGGGTTTTATTCTCCATCCTACATAAAGTGCCGGAAGGAACTTCGTTGATAGGTCTGATGACACGTCAACACTCCAGTCAACAACTAAACCGGTGTCCCCATAAATTGTCTTCTCCTGAGCCAACCCTAATTGATGGTGATTAAAGAGGAGGTCTACAGAGAGGAGGAGGCCACAGTTGTGTGGAGACATAAAATCCTTAAATTGTCCATATCAATAAGGAAAGTAGGAGAAGTTAGAAGTTTCAGCTATGAAGGAAATTGAGATCACCATCAGCAAATACTTATTTTTAACATATTTTCTCAGAGGGGTCAAACTAGATGAGCTCTGAAGGTCCTTTCCAACCCAAATTCCCCATTCCTCAAGTTTTCCATCCAAAATTTGTGGCAGGTAAGATCTGGCTAGGTAAGATTTGGCAGGGTCTACAGCAGCTAGGAAACCCGTAAGACCAGGGAAATCCTTTGGCACAGGAGCCCAGACTCACAGAAACCCATCAGAACAACCCTGATGCCTACAAGTGGAACCCCACGATGATATTTCTGCCTCATGGCGCTTCCCTGAAAAGAGCTCCGGTGGGAGATTATGTTCTCAAAGGCGCACAAAAGCCCTTAATACGCTTTCTTGAAAGTGAGGAGTGGCTTAAGAGACCTCACCAAGTTTTCCACAAGCCCTTTCCAATCCTGTGTTTAAACTGGGATTAAAGTGAGAGGGAGGTGACGCTGCGTTTCAAGCCCCATTTTCATTGCCATGGCATGGAGACGTGACCAAACATTTGATGCGTGCGCTGGGGAAGTGTTTTTACCAGCTTTGCAAAGATGGTTTGGATCTTCAGGACTTGTCTTTAGCAGGAGAGGGATAAAAAACCAATCCTATTCTATTTTTATTTTGAGCAGAGGCAGGCATTAAGGGGCAGGTGCTTCATCTTCACTGCCACTGCAGACTCGTTCATCACTCACCTCCCATCAAACAGCATAGCTGAAACGAAGATGAAACATGGCAACCATAAAGTTTAGCTGAGCCCTGGGTTTGTTCTTGGGGTTTTTTTGCTTTTCATCATTTATTTGTGCCCTTCTGACACATTTGGTTATTTAAAACACCCCTCATGCCAATTCCTCATCCCCGCCCGCAGTGGGAAGTGCATCGCTATCGCTACTCAACTGCAATTTTTCTTCATTACTTCCAACAGACACTTGAGTCTTTTGCTGTAACTGGGTTGTTTTAAAGTGTTATTGAGCAGAAGAGCAGACAGAAGCAGAGCTCTGCGGTCATGCTCTGGGACCCCCATCCTTGCTGGGCATCAAGAAAAGGCTATTTACCTTTCTTGGAAGAGCATGAGAAGATCCTAATGGAAAGATCCCAAAGAGAAGATCCCGATGAGAAACGCATCCTTGCACAAGAGCAGGACTATTCATAGAGGGTTTCAACCTTCAGAAGTGCTCAACACCAGGTGAAGTCAAAAGCAAACTGTCCCCAGGCAGGCTTCTGCCCTACTGACAAAAACTGAAGAGGAACAACCTTTTTGCAAGTCAAGCAAGGATCAGATCAACATATGTGGAGGCACCTAAAGGGTTACCTACAGCCAGAACCATCATAGTCTGCCCCAGTTCACCCATGGCCAGAGTGACTTGAGTCAATGACAACCAACACCAGGAGGGTGCAAAGACAAGCAAAGAACTGGGATGAGAAGTCACATTACTGAGTCAAACACGAGAAAGATGGGATGGAAAAGTGATTTAAATAATCAGGACTTGACAGCACAACTCTGTGGAACCCTCACCACAAAAGCAACATCTAAGGGGGACTTTAGGGTATTTTCTACTGCAGCTCACCACAGAGATGGGAGAGGTGAACCAACTGACAAGCCCAGGAGCTGCTTCTGGCTCAGCCTTCCCTCTTTCCTTCCCTCCTTTCTCACAGAGGATTTGGACAACACCAAAACTGCAGGTGCAGATATGCAGTGAGTCTTGGCTAACTTGGAAGCTGAATCTTCAGCTGAGACCCCGACCTTTTGTTTCTGTTATTCTTAAGGTTTAAACACCTAAACCCCACTTTGCTTTAAAAAAACCCTCACTCTTTCACCTTAAATGGAGATGCCCCACAGGGTTTAAATCACTGCTTCTACATCTCTCTTTGAAGAAAAGAAGGATTCAGCAAGGATAACCAACCAGCATGTCACTGCCTGGGCAACAAGACGTAAAACCCTTTCAGAATTGAGGTTCTTCACTCTCAGAAATCAGACTAAAATTGGTTTTACGAATAAGACTGAACCAAACCTTACAAATTAGACTGAACCACCTAATAAATAAGAGTGAACACGTCCTTATCAATAACACTGAGTCTAATCCTCTCTTGCCTCACCCCAGCACCCAGCGCAACAGATGCCCACTTCAAGCAGCCCTTGATAGCCTCAGCAATGTCTCACAAACATCAGTTTTAGACCATTTCCCCACAAATCCAGTGCAATATCTGCTTGATCAGCAGATGCTGTCAACAGGAGAAAAACCGGCGCCGGGACGCTGATCCATCACTGCTAACGAGCTGCTGCTGCTGCCAGTGCAGAGGTTGTTTGCATTCACACTTGAGGTGGTTTCAGCAAACACCAAGCACCTCCTCATACCTCAACATGCCCACCTTGCTTCTTTGGCACTTATTTATGATTGAGCTTCACGCCATTGTGTTATTTTTATCCCACTCTGGTTCATTTTTCAGCTTTCATGCAGTGCTGGGAGGAAGAGCCCAGAGCTGAACCCGTGATGGATGTGTTTTCCACCAGTCTCACCCCACCCTGCTCCCAAAATCATTAACTGGGCACCACCCATGGCAGCGGTGTTGGGACATGTGCCTTGGCATGGAGACAGAGCAGGATGCCTCCGACATGTCAACCCTAGACGTCGCTGCTCCTAGAAAACCCTGCGGTTCAGAGGAGCCGCTGTGCTCCAGACGTCGTACTAATCACCCTGATGAGTTTTGTGAGCGCGTGGCGGAACTGCTGGTGCTCCCAAAGGCTCTCCCCATGCCAGCACCCTGAGAAACTGCAGGGTTGTGGCTTCATCTTGCTCCCCACATGGCTCCAGACCAGCTCAGTCGCTGCCTGAAGGCTTCAGCTTAGGACAATTTGTCTAATTGTGATTTGGAGAGGAAGGTGAAGGAGGAACAACACAACCAAGACCTGAGCTGGCTGCAGAGAAGAGGAGTAAAAGCCACTTTCAAGTTACCAATTTACCAACTTGACAGAAACTCAAAGAGCTCAAAACCTGAAGAACAATTCCAGGAACTTCTCTATGGTATCACTTGTTTACTCAAGACCTTTGCAAATCCCACCAGAAGTGAATTGGCTTTGCATAGGGGAATATGGGGGTCACTGGTGAAAGTCAACAGAGCTCAACAGTCAAGACGCCCAAGGGCCTGCCTAGCCACCACCACCAAGTTCCAGCTTAGAATCATGGAATCAGAGAATGGTTTAGGTTGGAAAAGAACTTCAAGATCACCGAGTCCAACCATTACCTCAACTGTCCCAAGGCCACTGCTGAATTACATCTATAAGCTCCTGATCTATACGACTTCGAAACATATGTCCAGGGATGGTGATTCAGCCTCCTCCCTGGGCAGCTTAGTCCAATCTTCCCTGAAACAAAGCAATTCTGAACAGATTATCAGAGCAAAGTCGTAAGTTTTCATTCTGAGTCCCAGAATAATTTGTACCCGTATTTCTGGCCGAAATCTCTCTCTCTCCATGACCTTTGGTGGATCCTCACTACAGCTAGGGTCTACAGCTGGAGTTTCAATGACACCTCTGCCCTCACTGTCTCACCAAGGCACATAAGTTGGACATCTAAAGATGTTCCTCACAGCCATGTCAACCAGTGAAAAGGGAGAGCCAAACCTCTGAAGCTCTCACAAAGACACAAGGGCCACCTAGCAAAGCACATCTCCATGAGCTACTCTGTATGGGCTAGTCCTCATGGCCCCCACCAAGTCAATCACACTTGAGAAGAACAGCCAAGAAGTCACTTCTTTTCATCTACATTTCATCCTTAGGCAGCAGATCACAGAATCACAGAACATTAGTGATTGGAAGGGACCTTGAAAGATCATCTAGTCCAATCTCCCTACCAGACCAGGATCACCTAGACCAAGTCACACAGGAACAGAAAGCCTCAGGGTTTCCAGGAAGATGGGTAGCAACTGTGGTGAAAGTCAGCATGGAGGCTATGGAGCCAGAGCTGCTCCCAGTACTTCATTTGTTTGAAAAGAGCGAATATGGTAACAATTAGGGAAAGGAAACGCTGAAAGGCTGCCTTGTTAATTAAGAATCTTGTTATCAAAGCCTCATTAAAAGCTACTGAAACGCAATGGTTGGTTAAATAAATACTCATTAATCTTCAGTGCAACCAGGAACCCGCTGCCACTATCCACCTCATGACAATGGGGGAAAACTGGGGGTCCTCAGCAACACACCAGCCAGAGCTGTGATGGTAGCACCAGCTGAAAATGGCCACTGGCCAGAGGATCCCAGAAATTACCCCAGTAGGTTGTCCAAGGGGGATCATCCCATCTGTTGGTTTCGTTGAGGAGGAACCTGCTGGTACCTTTTGCTTGGGACTTGGCCAAAGTTAGGTGGCATGTGGTTCTGGAGTCCTGTTGGAGCAGCAAGAACGTTTCCACCAACTTACCAAAGAATTACATAAGAAAGAAAAGCCTGACTGGTTTCAAATGGTCTCACAGTTTCCAATGATTTTCCGGGTTTTCTTGCTATCATCAGAATTTCTTTTCTATCTGCAATGAACACCGGGATTGACACGATGAAGCACACTGAGATGTGCAAAGCCGTAGGACTTTCCACAGAAGAATGGGCTAAAAAAACCCCCTCGGTATTACTCAATATGAAATGAACAGCTTTTCTATAACCCAGTTTTTCTATAAAAACTAAAACTTTATATAACATTAATTTCTATACATCTATGGAAAATGCTAAAAACTTCCTCTAAAATTCTATAAATTCATAGAAAACTCTAAAAATGTTCCATAAACTTCTGCATTACATAGAAAACACAAACTTTTCTATAAACCCCACAAGACCAAAGGGACCTGGGGGTCCTAATGGACAGCAGGATGGCCAGGAGCCAGCAATGGGCCCTCCAACAGGAGAGGTTCTCCTTCCTGTCTACTCTGCCCTGCTGAGACCACATCTGGAATATTGTGTCCAGTTCTGAGCCCCTCAGTTCAAGAAGGATGTGGAACTGCTGGAGAGACTCCAAAGATGATGAAGGGAGTGGAACAGCTCCCTGGCCAGGAAAGGCTGAGGGAAATGGGCCTCTTTAGCTTGGAGAAAAAGAGACTGAGGGGCAAACTCATTAATGTTTAAAAATATGTGAAAGGTGGGTGTCAGGAGGATGGAGTCAGGCTCTGCTCAGTGGCATCTAATGATAGGACAAGGGGCAATGGCTGTAAGCTAGAACATAGGAGGTTCCACATAGATATGAGAAGTGAGGGTGTGAGGGTGACAGAGCACTGGAATGGGCTGCCCAGTGGGGTTCTGGAGTCTCCTGCTCTGGAGACGTTTAAACCTGCCTGGACACATTCCTGTGTGTCTTGATCTAGGGGATGCTGCTGTGGTGGGGAGATTGGACAGGATAATCTTTCGAGGTCCCTTCCACTCCCTAATGTTCTGTGGTTCTGTGAATCTCAACGTGGGATTTGCTGACTTGCCCAATCCATTATGCAACACCGATGGAATATTTTGCAGCAGATGAAAAGGTGATGATGCAACAACCAGCAACTGTTTGGTGGCATAAAACCCAAAAATAATCCCAAGGGATGGACTTTTCCAGATAAAACTGGGGTTTTACCCTTCCCATAATTTCAACCATCCCCATGACGCAATAGCTTGGATCAAGAGAATCTTCCACCACTGAGATATCACAGGTTCACCACAGCGAATCTATGAAGAGCAACCTTAAAGCGGAGCCAACTGACAGCATTTCAGTAAAACAAAGACCCATTCACCCGGAAAGCTGATGGCATCTGAAGAGCAACAAAAGCAGTTGCTCCAACCAGTGCAGAAGGCCACTGTTTTCAGACTTATGAAAAAGTGACAGGACAAGAGGGCATGGCCTCAAGTTGTACCAGGGGAAGTTCAGGTTGAACACGAGAAAACCTCTTCACAGAAAGGGCAAATTCCTTGGTCATTGGAGGAGGCTGCCCAGGGAAGGGGCTGAATTGCCATCCCTAGCCACATCTCAAAGCCATGGAGATCTGGAGCTTAGGGCCATCGTTTAGTGGTGGCCTTGGGACAGTTGGATTAATGGTTGGACTCCACGATCTTGAAAGTCTCTTCCAACTTAAATGATTCTCTGATTCTCCGGAAGCAGAGTGTGAGCCGCTGTTTCAGTGGCTGCCTTCCAGAGGTATTTAAAAAACATGACAGGGTGTCATTTCCAGAAGAAAATGTTCACCACTTCTGGTCTATTTTGAGCAGCATTAAAGGAAAACCTCCTGTCACAGACAGGGCAGAGAGACAACCACATGGCAAAGCCAATTCCTGACAGAAACTCAGAGGCAACCCAGACGAATGAAAAGAAAAAAAGAGGGGGAGAGAAGGAAAGAAAAAGCAAACACCACAATTATCCTCACCACGCAAAAAATAAACCAGCCAGTTACACCGACCACTGCCGCTCGATACAACACACACACACTCACACACACACCCCCCACGTTCCTGTCGAAGAGGAAAACCCTGAAGAGTTTGGCTGTTTTCAACACAACCAAGGTCAACTGCTGGAGGCTGCTTTGGCTGAAGGAGGTGGGAGATTCAAGGCTTCTCTTCCAGAACAGCACACCAGGAGTCACGCTGGGGGTGATGGTCACCACCTGCTCCCCCAGACAAATTTATTGGGTTTTATAACATTATTTTATTTGGTCTGCGGTTTGTTGGGTTTTTTTAATAGTCAATCTGGAGTAAGCAGCTCCATGGCAAGATTCTTTGTATGTAGGCATCAAGGGGTCTTGGCTCTATGAACGGTCATCTCCTTGCTCAGGAGCAGGAGCTGATGCACCCAACAACAAAAGATTCACGCAAGGGTTTTGTAACCAGGGTGTTAGAGGAGCAAAAGAACAACGAAAGGATTTTGTCACCAGGATATCAGAGGATCCAGGGCACAGGAACACAAGGTTTTTCATTCACTTTGATCATGCTGTCAGAGTCAACAAGTGCCATCAACTTAAGGTTTTAATAGGAAAATAAATAACTAGAAGGAAGGGCAGGGAGCGGAGAAGGGAAGCACCTCGAGATGCAGCTGCTACAACCAAGCACGGGATCATTTCTTTGAAGCCTTATGGAGCCACATGCAAATATACAATTGGGACAAGGCCCTCTGGAGACGCTTTGCGGCAAACTAGGAAGGTGCTGGAGTTGGTTCAGGGATCTGTGCAAGGGAGAGCACTTCTACCAGTCCAGGTTGGCTGCAGGACACCATTATGCCTTGAGAAACCCTAGGAATTTGCTGCTTTAACCTTGTTAGCCACTGTAGGCCCTCATGAATCATATAAACCATACAACCCCAACTGTCCCACCAGGCTGGAGGTGCAGCCTTGGGCTTCAAACTCCCATCCCTAATCAGCTGCCTTCCACTTTCTTTTTTTAAAACATTAAAAGGTAAGAGATCAATCCAATCGCTAGATGCTCCACACAGGTACAAGCAATCACGTGTGTAACCTTCTTGCACACCACAAGACAGGGAGGTGCAGGGACCTATCAAAACCCACAGAAACCCCAAAATACATGGACAGAACACATCATGACAGCTCAAACTGCTTCTCCTTCCCCCTAGAAGGTAATTCCATGGTATGGCTCAGCTGTAGAAAGGAACCCTAAACCACATTGTGCAAACCTGACACACTTAACTTGCCATGGCAGAAATCTGAGAGCCTCCTGCCAGCACTCAATTATTATTTTTTGACATTTAAATGTGCTCCAGAGAAAACACCAGCAGCAGACAAAGAAAAGATGGTGCTGTAGATTCACAGCAACCCCAGGGAGAAGATGGCAACCCATGCACCTGCTGCATGGGCTTGGACAAGGCATGGGCTTGATGTTCCTCCATGTTCTCCTCCAACTTGGGTCCCACAAAGATCATTCAGCTCTGAAAAAGACACTAAGACTTTGCAAGAAGAGAGGTCAAGGGAAAAACATGATGCTCCAACAGCCGAAGCAAAGAAATTAAACCCACCAGTAACCTGCATTTAGTGAGTTTAAAGAGACACCCAAGAAGCATGAAGTGACTCTAATTCTTCTTGGTCCTCTCCAACACAGAATGAGGTTCTCTCTGGCCCTGGGAGGACCTGGACTGAGCCATTCCCAGTTACTTGATGCAAACCAGAGCCATGGCCTGTCCACTATGGGAGCACACGGCTCCAAAACTGGAACAAACAAGACACGGGGGGAAAAAAAGAAGAAAAAAACCCAACATATTTCATCTCCTCCTCTTTTGTGGCTTTTCTTTTCTTTTGTATTCACTTTGGGAAGAACATTCTTTCCATGGGGAAGAGCCCTGATTTTCCATGAAATACAAAGCAGCTGCCATTTTGGAAACAAAACCTTGATTAAAGACAGATTTTTTTATTTATTTCCCAACTCCTCAACATACAAAGAGCTTCAACCAGCTTCGTTCTGCTGATTTTGCAGGGCAAAGGATCTGCCAGTCACGGCAGCAGGAAGGATTGAAGAGACTGAACTGAATCACTTTATCTTTGCTCAGTAATTTTGGAATTATGATCGGGTGTTGGAAATACAAGGGGAAGACCCTGAAGCTCAGAGCAGAGCACACGGAACTCATCCCCATGGTGAGACACCCCCTTGGAGCACACATGGATGCTCCAGATTCCATTCAGGCAGAGTTCTGCTCGCCCCAGTGCCAAAGGGTCGGAATGTTGCCGTGACGTACAGACGCTGGTTGGAAACGTGACTTAAAGCCCAGATGTTAAACAGACTGGAATAAAGGATGAACTTGAACCAAGTGAAGCTACAAAAACCCACCCACTCCGGTTCCACTCCCTGAGCCACCTTGCCCAACTCAGAAGTATTTTTTGGCAGAGCTGATCACTGGGTGACCAACATAATCTTCAGCTCATTTTACATCTTTCTAAAATCCACATCTTTTCTTAAACTTCTGTTTTTGATATTGAGATGTTACAGGGAGAAATAGAACGACGGATGGTGGAAGATGTAGGAATCACTATTATCTTGGACGATCTCCTTAGAAGGTGGTACGGGAGGCAAAGAGGCAACACTCGACAACAGGTGAGATGTTACAGCAAGAGAGAGTGAGAAAATAATTTAAAAGGGCAGATCCTTATGTCGAGTGGGTTAAGCAGAGGTCAACTCCAGCCCAAACCAAGAACACTAAATCCACCATGTTGGAATACTTCAGGCTTTCAAGCAACCATTAGTTCTTGTTTTGACCCTTTCATCTCAGGAAGCTTTTGGGATTTGGGGGAAGATCAGGAAAGTAACTGAGAGACACCAGACTGTGTTGCTCTGGTCTCCAGTCCATCACCTGTATGTTCCAACCACTGGAACACGTTGCCCAGACAAGTGGTAGAAACTCCATTCCTGGAGACATTCAGGGTCAGGCCTGATGAAGCTCTGAGCAACCTGTTCTAGTTGCAGATGTCCCTGCTCACTGCAGGGGGCTTGGACTAAATGACCTTTAAAGGTCCCTTCCAGCCCAACACATTCTGTGATTCTATGATCTCGCCACCAGGGCACTCTTGTGTGAAAGGTGGTTTGCTTAATCCTCAGGACAAAGTGGTCCAAGCAATCGCTCAAGAGACTAAAATAATCTCTGGAGAGCAGAGGAAGCCTCCTGAGGACCATAATGAGGATTTTGGTTACGCTGTCCATGTCTGTATCTTAGGCAACTCAGGGTTTTTAATGTGTGCCTGTATCTGCAACATCAAGAAACTTCCAGGCTTAGCCACAACTTCTTCCCACTGGACCTTTTAAGCTTCTTTAACGATACTTCTTTGTCCCCACTATTCTGAGCAATCAGATTTTCATCTTTCAGTCTCATTAGGATTAACCAATTAACACAAACTACCTAGAAAACTGAAAATTAGAGGTTTTACAAGGCAGTTTAAACCAAACCCAACCATGAGCAGCCTAACAAAGAGCCACCATCTAAAGGGATTTCTCCATTCCTGACCCTTGGCAGGAGACCTCCAAGTATTCTTTTGCATTGATTTACTTTAATGAAACTCCTCTCCATGGAGTGTCTCTGGAGCTGTCTAGGCAATGGAGTCAATTAAAGAAATCTAGTTTCAAAGTCACTGCAAATTCTCGACAATCCAGAGGTAATAGTAGGTCCTGCAGCTGTCTAAGGACACTGTGTAGACTGGTGGACATGCAGTGCTGCCCTTTGAAACTCATGGTCATGGAGGAGGGATGCTCAAAGCATCCACGGACAGCTCCCCAGCAGCTCTGCCAGCAGCCAAGCCACAGCTTTGATGGAAGCTGTCCTCAGATTGTTTTAACAAGTCTCTTTCCAGAAGCTGGAGGTGATTTGAGACCTCCACATCAACTTAGAAATCCCTCAGGAGGCTGACAGCTGCAAATACTAGTGGTAGGACAAGGGGGATGGGTTCAAATTAAAAGATGGGAGATTCAGATAAGATCTGAGGAAGATATTGCTCCCTGTGAAGGTGCTGAGGCACTGGAACAGGTTGCCCAGGGAGGTTGTGGCTGCTCCATCCCTGGCAGTGTCCAAGAACAGGCTGGATTCGGCTCTGGGCAACCTGGTCTGGTGAGAGATGTCCCTGCCCATGACAGGAACTAGATAAGCTCTGAGGGCCCTCCCAGCCCAAACCAGTCTGTGATTCTAAGAAACAATCAAGGCTCAGCTATGCACAGGTTGCAGGGCTACAAGCATCCAACCGCAGCACAGAGCACTGATACAACCACAGCAGCTCGGCATGAAAACGAAGAGCACGGGTTAAAGGCAGAAAAGCAGAAGCTGGGGGTGGAGGCTACTCCTCCAGCACCAGTAAATAAACCCAAACCTGGAGCTACGCTTTGCTCACACGTGCCTTGGGCTTGCAGCCATGGGAATAGAGGAAACAAGGCAGCTTGAGAGCTCTTTTGTTTGCCATCTATTAGCCCAAATGCCACCAATTTTACTTCTCCAGCACATGAAACAAGCAGAAATGCCAACAATTAGAGGGGTTTGCTGAACCAGAAGGCAGGTCCCAAAGGTCTCGGGTGTTTACTTGCTGCTAATTGCCTTAATTCAAATAATGAGATAGTGAACACCAAGAGCCCACAACATTCTCTGGATAAAATACTATTGCACCAGTTCAGCTGGAGGGAAGACTTAGTGGTCCTGGCCCCAGGTCACAGCATGTAAGACCAGGAGGAACGTGATGCTGAAATTCTCTTGGAGGATTTGTCTGAACAAAAACCAGCATGAAAGGGAAGATTTTACAAAGACCTTTTCTCCTTCAAGCAGAGGCTGAGAATCCCACCATGCTTTACCTAATAACAGGCATTTCCCCTAATTCCCCACACATTTAGGAAGGAAAGGAGCCAGTTGAACAGGACGTGCTCTGAAAGCAACAAACAATTTAAAAGTGATGGAGATCTGGAGCTTAGGGCCATGGTTCAGGGGTGGCCTTGTGTCAGTGGGTTCATGGTTGGACTTGATGATCTTAAAGGTCTTTTCCCACCTAAATGAACATGTGATTCCATGATTTAGCAATATTACTGCCACAGCTTCTCTTGAAGGAAACCCTATATCCTGTTGATTCAAACTTCTGCTCCACCTTCTCCTTCCCACACTTTTAAGACCAAGGACCTTCTCTGGTTCAACTCACCCTCTAACGCTTGAGGTGCAAGCAGAGCAGACCAAACGCGCACGACACGCAGTCTTGTACTCACCGACATTGTAGAGTGGACATCTACATCCCCCTACAGAGGACAACACAGGAAGTTCAGAGTCAAAAGCAGAAGAGAGCAAAGCAACAGTGAGAAAAGGCAGAGAGGTTCATACTGCTCAAGGCCCTATGGTGCCTCCAACCCATCAGTGCCCCTACTGAGGCTCCAGCTGCTTGGCAGTTAGATGAGTACGAATAAAAAAGTGAGATATGGCTTGGGTTCCTTGAACCTGGTCTAAGCAGGATGAGAAGGAAATCAAAGGTCCACAAGATCAACTTTAAGGGAAAATGTTTTCAGGCTAAAAAGGAAGATTTAGATCGGATCTCAGGAAGAAATTCCTCCCTGTGATGGTGCTGAGGCACTGGCACAGGTTGCCCAGGAAGGCTGTGGCTGCTCCATACCTGGCAAGGTTCAAGGCCAGGTTGGATGGGGTTCTGGGCAACCTGGTCTGGTGAGAGGCATCCCTGCCCATAGCAGGGGCTTGGGACTGAGGTCCCTTCCAACCTAAACCTGTCTATGATTCTGTGTTCTGCAAGTGAACATCCACATCCCTCAGGTCTCCCACTTATAAGATGGAAGTAGTGGACATCAATCCAGAGCGAGTGACAGCAGGGATCAGCTCAAGCAAAGCCTGCTCAGCTTTTCTGAGGACAAGGGGATGTATTGAAGCACCAACAGCACTCATGAAAAATCTCCACAATTTCTCTTTGCTGTTCAAGTGATGTTTTCCTGACAGTTATTTTCCACTTGGGTCCCTCCCACCATGGTCAGGGCTGTGGCCAGTGCAAAGTTCAAGGCATTTTCCTTCCATGCCTTTGAAAATATTACAGAAGGCTTTGGCTTTTTCAGTGAAAACACAGGTAATCCTTCTCTGTGCAAAAGAAAACAAACACATGCAAAGCTCCTTCTACCAAAGCAAGAGCTACCTGGGGTTGGCAGGGAGACATGGATACAGTGAATAAGGCAAAAAAACCTTTACAGGAGGCACTGCCGTGGCTCCAGCTGAAATTCGGGACTGCCATCTGGCTAAAGTAAGCACAAAAGGAGAAAAAAACCCCAAAAATAACACATATAATAAAAAAAACCCCTCCTTAGCAGTGGGTTGCCAGTGAACTGCTTGAGACGGCCGAGATTTGCTGGGTCGCTGAAGGATTGCTTCCCCTTGCTGGGTCAGCAGCACCTCTTGACCTGCCCTGACTCCCTTCCAAAGGAGGTTATCGGGCTACAAGACCAACAGAGGATTAAAGGAAACTTAAAATAATAACAAAACAGCCCCCCCTCGGCCCAAATTCCTGCTCCCATCCCCCAAGCCAACATCCTCGCTTTGTGAACCTGAGGGTTCTCTGGAGGTGCTGACACAACCCTCCATCGCGGAGCAGCTCGAATGTCAACAAACCAGGGTGTTTGGAGCAGCCCTGTCACTGCCATCTACAGTCACTTGTCCAACAAGGAATCCAAACAACAACCACCCCGCAACACAAAAAGCTTTTGCAGTCGGTCGACTCTGGTTCCAGGAGTTCAGCTGGAAATGGTCATTTTTTGGAGCCACGGCCCCTTCCCTGCTGGAAAGCAGCAACCGCCTATTTTTGAAATTTTTTTTAGGGTCTAAAATACGGGTTTTTTAAAGCCTTTTACTTTTGTTTAAAAAGGTTAAAAAAGGCCTAAAAAAAGGTAATTTAACAAAAAAGCATTTTAAAAAGTGTTTTAACAAAAAAAGCATTTAAAAAAGTTTAAGAAAAAGAAGACATTAAAAAGAGGAGTTGTAATAAAAAAGGCGTAAATACAAATTTTAACCAAAAAAGGTAATAAAAAAAGAATTTTAACAAAGAAAAGGTATTTTTTAAAGTACTTTAACTAAAAAAAAAAATTTGGAAAAAATGTATTTTACCCAAAAAAAGGCACTAAAAAGGTATTTTTAAAAAATGCTAAAAAAGGACATTAAAACCGAGTATTTTAAGCAAAAAAGGCATTAAAAAATCTATCAACAAAAAAGCATTTTAACAAAAAAAGGCCTTAAAAAAACTTTTAACAGGCATTTAAAAAAGTACTCGAACAACACAAGGCATTAATAAGTATTCTAATGAAAAAGGTATTAAAGTTCTTTAACAAAAATAGCATTAAAAGTACTATTCTCACCAAAAAAGGCTTTTGATAAAGAAGTATTTTAACAAAAAAAGGCACCAAAAAAGTAACCCAAAAAAAGTACCAAAAAAAGTATTTTAACCAAAAAAAGCACAAAATTATTTTAATAAAAAAGCCTTAAAAAAAAAAAGAAGTACTTGTATTTTTAAAAAGGGGTTTTTCTTTTAAAGGAGGCCCAAGCACCCTATGTTAAATAATCTTAGCGGTGGAAGTGACCAGCTCTCCCCAGTTAATGCAAGAAGAGGGTGGCCCTGATGCCAACCTGACCCAGTTACCCAGAGAGGAGGGAGAAGCCCCATCACTGGCACCATCCCAGGTCAGGTTGGACCTTGGGGCTCTCAGAAACCTGCTCTAGTTGCAGATGTCCTTGTTTACTGCAGGGGGCTGGACTGAAGGATCTTTGGAGGTCCCCTCCCACCCAAACCATCCTACACCTCTACGTCCTCCAAAGATTGCTTCTGACCTTCACCATTCTAGAATTACCCAACAAACACAAGAAAAGTTCAGCCTCGTGTCTCCAAAAAGGGAAACATCAAAACCTGCTCTGATAATCTGCTTGAAATTGCTTTATCTCAGGAAAGATTGGACCAAGCTGCCCAGGGAGGGAGCTGAATCACCATCCCTGGATGTGTTTCGAAGTTGTGGAGATCTGGAGCTTAGGGCCATCGTTTAACAGTTGTCTTGGGATGGCTTGGTTAAGGGTTGGACTCCATGAGCTCAAAGGTCTTTTCCAACCTCACCAACTCCATGATTCTCTGATTCTAATGCCCAAACCTTGGCTCAGTCACTTCTTAGCTTGCTCAGCACCTCAGCTCCTCCTCACCCCCTCCCTGAAATGTTGACTTGACTCAACTAGACCCTTTGAGGCCATTCAATTTGCCTCGCAGCAAGCTGGAGCCTTGACCCCAGAGATGTTTCCTGCAGATGAGCAGCCTGGTCCGAGACAATGGGATTACTCACACCCATCACGTTAAGGAGCCGCCTGCATTTTTGCAGGGTCAGGACTTCCAGCTCCGCTCTCCTACAGGACAGAGCTTTTGTTGCTGTAATTTTAATGCAGTCACCACTGACATGCCCAGGCTGAGTCTCTTTGATCAGCAGGGGAAAGTTTAGTTTTCTCTTGCTGTAATTACTGTCATGACAAAAGGCAGCTGAGGAGCTCAGCTCCTGCCTCTTAGTCATCTCCTGAGACCGCGACTCCTTTCTTCTAAAAACCTGCTGCAAGTTGCAATTTGAGGAGGAGGCTTTTCCCTTTTTAAAATTGTGTCTGTTCAGAGGTACCTGACTGTCAGCTCTGGAAGACAGGGAAATTCCAAAGCAGTAAAGAACATGTTGTATGGAATCCAGGGATGCTCAAGGACAGGTTGGATGGAGCTTTGTGCAACCTGGTCTAGTGGAAGATGCCCCTACCCATGGCAGGGGGTTGGAACTAGATGAACTTTAAGGTCCCTTTCAACTGAACCCATTATGAGAGTCTATGATCCAATGAATGAGAAGACACTCCAAGACTGCCTCATCCAAAGACAGAGCACAAACACCTCCTTTGTTCAGTTGTAATTGATCCTTTTTAGAGACAGTTCCTTCTCCCACTGTCTCCTTTCATAACTGAAGCTCATCCCATCTTTTTGGTGCTTTCACCAGAGTGTCCATCCTTCTCCTGCATTGCTTTAGGCAGATGTGGGCTTTTACACTGCTCATCTCCTACATGTCAAAGGACAGAAATCTTTTAGTTACCAAAGAACAGAAATGTCAAGGTGTTTCTAAACAGGCCACTGCAGAGAGACTCTTGAACCCTACAAGAATGAATCAGCAGACACTTGAAGAGCTAGATGCCTTTTAGATGCACCTTGAGTCTTCCTGACTTGCTCTCACCCACCACTAGCTGCAAGGGCTTGTGGGAACCCATCAGCAATACCTGTAGCAACCCTCTAAAGGAAGAAACCTCAATGTATTTTAAAAAATCCCATATCTACATGACCCACAACACTCTACAGCTTCACTCATCAGATTGCAGCATCTGACTGACCTGTCTCCCCTACCTCAGGAGACTTCAGGAGGATCAGTGCCATGCAATGCTTTGAAGATACAGTGCTGCTCTGCAAACACAAACAGCCTTCTCCTCAGCTGAGTCTTTCTCAATCAAGTTCTGGAAGAGAAATGCTGTTTCGATCTGTCTCTGTCCTTTTTAGACCAATTAGCTGCCATCTCAGTGTCCAAACCAATTCTGACTCCCTCAGAAATGAAACAGGAATATCTAAGGAAGATAAATGACTGCAGGTCTATCTCATAAATCATCAGGGGCATCTCTCCATGTCCTCATCTCTCCTGCTTGCCACGCTTCATGCTCTGCTGCAGAGACTAATCACCCTGTCAAATCCCATTCCCTGTTTGTGTAAGAACTCCCAGTATGATTTGTGGAAGTGGTCTCCACACTGTGCAGTCACACATCCTCTATTCTTAAGAAGTCCAGCAGCTGAGGAACCCAGGCATCTCCAGAGGTTCCTTCCAACCCCTACATTTCTATGACTCTCCAAGCACCTCCTTACTCCAGAGTCCACTCCAAGCTCCTCACATGTCCACCAGCCAGGAGGTGATATCTTGGCAATAAACCTGGAGGAGAAGATGGATTGAAGCCCTTCTAACCTCTCTGCACAGGAAACAACACTTTATTTAGCAGTTTCTTACACGTCTAGGAAAGCACCTTGTCCTCAACACCTCAAGGTCCGGAGAACCAGGAAAGCCACTTCCACTCCTCTTTTGGTGGCTTCTCCAATTCCATCCTACCACCAGATCTTTAGAGAAGACCAAGACATGAGTGATGCAGAAGGCTGCTCAGTTTTGGTGCAGCTGTGACACCTCCTAAAACAGCTCTGGAGGGCTTGAATGCCCTTCCAGTAGAGCAATCACAGAAGCATAAACAAGAAGGGAGTGAAGGAACCTAATGAGCCCTGATGGCTCATTAGTCTCTTCTTCCTGTTCACAGCCAAGGTCATAAAAGATGCCCAGTGCATCCTGGCGTTCCCTAATCCCAGGCAACCCAGTAACAACAAATAACTAAGTCTAGGAAAGAAGAATGACCTGACAGTGCTTTTGGGACAAACCAAGGGATCTGGGAGATTTGCTCTTTCAAAATACCCATCGATTGAGGATACCCTGATCCATATAGCTTGGAACAAAACTTGTTTCGAGGGGGGAAGAAAAGGTCTTAGAGCAAAAAATTAACCTCCCCAATGATTATATTTTCCAACACTGTTCAGCCAACTGCAAAACCCAAGAGAAAATCCATTTTTTGATCACACCAGCAACATAAACACAGAGAGCAGAGAAAAGAAAGAAACATCTGCTGCCTTCCCATGGAAGAATATTCTGGTGTAAGGCATCCAAACGTTTGGAACTGTAGAGCTGCAACTGAAATAACAGACACTCTGACACAGGGATCTCTTGAAAGAAACCCTAAGGTCTTCAACGTCCATTAAGCTTAAAGCAAATATATCTAAAAGAAAGGTGGCTAGTGAGTTATGATCCTACTTCTGTGGGGTGGACCGTAATATCTGCCTTCCTCATGCACAAGTTGACTCGTAAATAGTTGGAGGAGCACAACTTGTGGTAACAGCTGGTTTCAAAACAGATTCGTTATTTTGTGAGACTTGACAGCTCAAGGCCCCCATTTCCATCACACTCTATAAAGCTTGAGCACCCATCAGCTCCAGCAGCGCTTTTGAAGGCTTATGTGCTTCCCAGACCAAAAAAACCAGCAAATTGTTGGAGGTGGCTCACCGGGAGGTGGGTGAACACGGCAAACGTGCTGCGGAGGAAGCCAATGAGGTCTATAAGGTAGTCACTAGCTTTGCTGCTGGGCTCCATGGCCATCCAGTCGTAGTCTGCCAGCTGCAAGAACTGGTCTATCTTCTGGTTGAGGTTAGTGTAAATCTCCTCCTCAGCAGCATGGCGAGCATCCTGCAAGACAAGACCATGTTATGTGGGATGGGGTCTCTCTACCACAGGTCTACGTAAGTGACTCAACCTTTAGTCAAAGCTTCTGTACGGAACTACATGGCTGCTATGGCTGCTACAGCCTCAAGCTGGCTCAGACTGGTGGGACATGGGCCACCAGGTCACTGGTAAGCAAGATCAAGCTCGTTCTGCCTCTGATGCAACAGAGGGACCTGGAGGACAAATCTATTGCAGGACAGAGGAGAGTGAGATGGGAAAGGAACATCTCACATGGAAGAAGGATGATGCCAGAAGGGATAACAAATGAGACTTACCTGGGGACCTCAGGCCTCAGTTTCCTGCTGAGTTATCCCAAAGGCATGCCTCACCCGACCAATTCCCTACTGCTGCTGGAGTCTTTGGTGCTGCTCCCATCTCCTGCTCTCCAGCCATGGGACACAGACACTCCAGTTGACCCAATTATGGCCTTAAAATCTCACATTAAGTTTTTGATGGAAACTCCTGAGTTATGATTCAAAGATTTCAGGTCTAGCAGTCTCTGCCAGCAGATACTCTCCAACTACATGTCAGCAGCAGCTCCCCAGAGGTAGAACTACCACCAGACCTTCTCACCTTGAATGTGGTGGTCCCGTAGAGCTTTGTAGTGTGGACAGTTTCTGGAAGTACATTGGTGATATTGGTTATGAACTCCTCAAGGAACTTGCAGGATTTCTCCAAATGGGTTGTATTTATGATAATCTGGACGAGCTGCAAAGGCAAAAACACAAAAAAGGGGTTTCAGCCATGGAGACCCCAAAGCCAGAGACATTCCAGGTTACTGGGTGCCAGTTTAAAACAACCCTTGGAATGAAAAGCTGATGCTCTACAAACATATAAAGCTTCATGACACGCTCAAAGGCTTCTCCTGCTTCAAACACCATCAGAAACTTAAATCAAAGATAATTTGGGGGGGCAAAGCATTTTCCATGGCACCCACTATTGCCACAAAAGTGGATTCATTTTTTTATGCCTTTCCTACATTTCCTAACAAGCTGTGTCTCGGTTTTGCTTATTTCTCTCAAGGTTGAAAGCAAAATTCAGGGACTTACTACAGAGACAAGGAATTTAGTAACAGGAAAAGTAAAGAAAGGGGTTTTCAGGATAGAAAAACTATGACCAAAGCTTTTCACTCTCACCCAGCTGCTTTCCCCCATCTCCTCCAGCACAGATGAAACCCGCTGCGCTCTTAACACCATGAAAACTAAATCTCATTCTACTGGGAGAGGGAGAAGGATGAAAACAAATAAGAGATGGAAAGCGAATTGTCTATCACTTGTCCTGAGAAACCAACAAGCTGGGAGAGAGAGACCCTGCTCTGTAGCTGGCTGGAGAAACACCCCAAAGATGGCAACTCTGGAAGCCTGAGAGCAACAGTTCCAAATACAAGAAATTCCTTTGGTGAACAGGATTATGGAAAGAGATATCTGGCTGTCATGTGTCCATGGAAACAACTTCAGTTTCAGAAGCAGTTTTCAAAATGGGTTCAAATCCCACCTGGTTAAAGGTCATACTCCCACAAGCTGCCAGTTAGGGCTCATGTCAGCACAGCTTAAACACAACAGGCTCATCACAAAAAACCCAAAAGCCATGTCAAATCAGCAAGGATTTGGTCTCCTAATGAATCCTAAATAACCTGCGTCTTGGGTAACTCCAAATGACATCTTGCTAAGGTTTTCAATAAAGAGAAACCACGAGGTTTTACTTTTTGGAGGGTTGGTAGGGGTGAACTGGTATCTTTCAGTTTATTGCACCTCTCTCCCATCACCTGCAGACTTCTTAGTGCTGTCTTCTCAGTTGCTTTCAGCTGGGACTATTTTGAGATATTAAAGGCAACTAGAGACTAAAAAGCTCTGTAGTGGTCAATCAACTCAAACATTTATAGTCCAGAGTAGGACAAACACAGAATCACGGAACAGTTTGGGCTGGAAAGGACTGTAGAGTTCATCCAGTTTCAACCCCACTGCAATACGCAGGGATACCGTCCACTACATCACGTTGCCCAGAGCCCCATCCAAGGTTTCACAGAATCATAGAATTGTTTAGGATGGAAAAGACCTTTTAAGATCATAGAATTCAACCATTAACCCCATTGTCCCAAGGCTACTGCTAAAACATGGACCTGAGCTCCAGACCTGTCTTCCAATCCAACCCCTTCCGTGGTTCTATAACTTTCAGTTTGATTTAATTACTGGAGTGTGGTGGTGGCAAGCAGTCACCTCCTCTCAAAGTCTTCTGAAGGACATGGACTGATCAACAAGAGCTGGAATAACCAGTGATTTAAGTGTCGCAGACACAGAGTCACCGAAGTGACACAACAAAGGTTACAGCGCCCAACTCTTTCAAGTGCCAGATGACATGAGAAAGGGCAACGGTCACAGTCTGGAAGGTTCAGCTTGGATACTAGGAAGGAAAAGAGTCATTAAGGAAGGAAGCTCAGAGCTGTGAAAGAGAGGTCACAGAAGCTGTGGGACTTTGGTTTTCAAGAAATTAAAAGTAGGGTAGAATCACAGAATGTATTGGGTTGGAAGGCACCTCCAAAGGTCATCCTGTCCATCCCCTCTACAACAAGCAGGGACATCTCCAACTAGAACAGTTTTTTCAGAGACCCATCAAGCCTGAACTTGAATGTCTCCAGGGATGGGGCCTCCCCCCACCTCTGTAGGCAACTTGCTCCAGTGATCCACCACCCTCAGATTAAAGAGCCTAACACGATCCAAGTGAGCAATGATCCCTCTTCCAGTCAGGCTACACATCTCCTGAGGTCTCTTCCAGCCAACATTTCTTTGATTTCAGACACATTCTTGCTTTTAGAAATCACACCACAATCTACTTGATCTCCTCCTTATTTCTGGATACCTTGGATTAATTTTGTTGTCAATTTTTTTCCATTGAACAGTAACTCATCTGTGTTCCCCCATGTAAGACAGTCCTGACATCATGACCCAATGTATTTTCCTGTATTTTGAAGTCAATTAAATATTAGATGTTCCAAACTATGTGAAATTCCTCTGAATTTCACATCACCACAACTTACTGGTCAGATCATTTACAAATTTGAAGACTCTGATTGCTTTGAATTTCTTTTATCACTTATGAGCTTTCCTGCTCCTGTCTGGCTCCTTCTCTTTAATTTGAATAGGTAGGACCTTCTCACTGGTCTAACACCTTCTCAATGGCATAAGACCTCACTAGGTCTTACCTACTGGGAACTGCTTGATGAGGTAGGACATTCTTGTTGAGGTGGGACCTTCTCATTGGGGTATTAAAATGAAGACCAATAGTAGCATTTTTCCCCACTCTTTTGTTGAGGGACATCTGAGTTATTCCAAGGATCAGGATTATTTGGAATAGACTTAGTAACAAACAATAACATCCACTGCTAAGAGGTCTGCACCACAAGCCAGAAGAGATCATTTCAGGAACGGACAGTGCAGGAATGGCCCTGCATTCCTCTTTGAGCAGGCTGAGAGGAGCTGGAGTGAAGAGGAATTTGCCCTCAGGGAGCAGAGTGATTCCAGCCTGTGAGATAAAGGGCTGAGGAAGCACCATGTGTAGACACAGAAATGTAAAAAACTCTCCAAAAGTCACCTCCGTGGGGTATTTCCAGGGTCCAGAGAACAGGACATATTTCGACAGTACAAGGACTTGAGCAACAGCAACTGCATCAGTATCTCTTCAGTTAATCAAGAGGTCCCACTAAGCTACCCAGAGTGGTCTGGGTACGGCACAACATGCAAATCCCCAAGTGCAAATTGAACTTCTCAAAATTATACAATCTTTTGGGTTGGAGATGACCTTTAAGATCACTAAGTCCAACCACTGAATCATGATGCTCTGAATCAGCATCTCTACAGGTGCTCTAAGGAGCTCCACGAGAACCAAATGATCTCCTGGGTCATCCTACCTCTGTCAGCCCAACGTTTTTCCTCTTGATGACATTTTGTAAACAGTTGCTCAGTGTCCGGGTCAGCAGCAGGTTTGTAGATTTTCTAATCATATCGTCAACTTCGGTGGAGCTGCAAAGGAGAATTTCAAGAGAGATCTGCAAGATGCTCTTATGGAACATAAATCAGCTGAAGCCTTCGTCATCCAGTGTCCACTGCTCTGCCTTTGGCATAAAATTATCCAAGCACTGCCTACAGGTGCTGACACAACAATTTATGCCAAAACCCCAACACTTTAGGTCTTTTTGTGCCTGTGTTGGGAAAGAAACGGACTAACAATTGCTAAACCTCCACTTCTGAGCCAGTTCTCTCAGAGGAGTTGGTCCAGCACTTCTAGGAGCTCCCCATTAGCATCAGTACTAACACATGCATTGAAGCCACCACCCTGCACACAATGTTGGGGTTCAGGATGCAACAGTAAGGGATCAGAGCCCTGGAAGACAGCGTTAAAAATCCAAATCAGCTCCCCAAAATACCTCCTCAAGCTTCTCGTGGCTTTTTTAACTAAATTGGACTGGAAGTTCTTGCACCATGTTCATGCCCTTTGCCAGATCATACAATCGTTTAGTTTGGGAAAGACCTTTAAGACTATTGAGTCCAAACACCAACCTAACTGTCCCAAGGCCACCACTAGACCATGGCTCTAAGCTCCAGATCTCCATGACTTTGAAACACGTCCAGGGATGGCGATTCAGCCCCCTCCCCTGGGCAGCCTGTTCCAAGGCCTGATAACCCCTTCCAGGAAGAAGTTTTTCATCATGTCCAACCCAACTTTCCCCTAGCGCAACCTGATGGTTGCAACCACAGCACTGCTGAACTTTGGGGGTTTGGCTTTCTGCTGACATGTCTCTCCAATGTGCCCCTCAGCAAGGTGAAACCTCTCCTTTCTGAAGGTTTTCTAAACCCACCCCAGCACAGGCTCCTTTGATCTGTCATTGGCCCTACATTAGCTTTGACACCATGGGGCTTTAGCTCTGGCAGTGCAGTGACAGTCAAAGAAAATTCCCAACTGGAAGGCTGAGAGACTTTCAGTTAATAACTTTAAGGCTCCCGGTAAACCAAGCCCGTGACCTTTTGCTCCTTCTCATGTTTTACCTAACAAATGGGGCAGATTACAAAGCACAGATGGACACAAGAAGCTAAAGCAAACCTTAAAGTCACCCCACTGCTGGCGTGTGAGGTGAGAGATGTTGGGGTGCCTGCTGAAGGAGGCGTCGGCGCTGCTGGCCTTGTCCAGCTCACACCTCCCAGACTTAATGGAATCACAGACTGGTTTGGGTTGGAAAGGACCTTAGAGCTCATATACTTCCAATCTCTTGCAGTGAGCAGGGATATCCACAACCAGAGCAGGTTGCTCAGAGCCCCAAGGTTCAGCCTGATCTGGGATCATTCCAGGGATGGGGCTTCTCTCACCTCTCTGAGCAACCTGGGCCAGGATCTCGCCATCCTCACAGTGAAGAATCTCTTTCTTATATCTGATCCAGGCTGAATACCCCCAGCTCTCTCAGCCTCGCCTTATAGCAGAGGTGCTCCAGCCCCCATCATCTTTGTGGCCTCTTCCGGGGAGACACAAAGGAATATCTATGCAGCAGTGCCTGCTGCTCATGAAAGTAAGACGTTCTCCAACACCAACCACAGCAGCCTCCTGGACCTGCTCATAGAATCAAAGAATCACAGAATGTCAGGATTTAGAAGGGACCTCTAGAGATCATCTAGTTCAACTCCCCTGCCAAAGAAGGATCACCTAGGTCAGGCCACACAGGGCTGTATCCAGGCAGACTCTGAAAGTCTCCAGAGAAGGACGCTCCACACCCTCTCTGGGCAGCCCATGCCAGCGCTCCACCATCCTCACAGTAAAGAAATCTCTCCTCAGTTTGAGGTGGAACTTCCTATGTTCTAACTTGTATTCATTATTCCTTGAAAATTCTTCACTCAAAACAATGTTTTAATGTTGTTTAGGACCTTCCCTGTGTTGCTGCATAAGAATTGCACTGAACCCCTCTACATTTCCAGAAGAAGCTGCAAATATCACTTCATGCTTGCATCTCTGAGCACAGTCATGCTGGTATCTCCATGAGATCAAGAACATCATGTGTTGCTGCAGCTTCCTAAGCAGAGCCCAGCTGCAAGACACCCCATATGCTGAGTGGCCACTTGCCTCACTGTCTTCCCCGACAGGGTTTCTCTAACATTTCCTTGCTTCTGAGGATTAGAAACTTGCCACACATCTGCCAAGGCTTGACCACTATCTACCTCCCAGCTGGTGGCCAGCAGAGCAGGGCAAGCAGCTCAGAAAGCCTCAGCTCCTGATCATTTAAATTTAGTGTCACTAGACAAAGTCCTAGAGAAGGTCTATTCCAGATCATCACACTGATCTCAGTGAGTTTATTTTCTTCCTGCTTAAGAAGGAAGAACATTCTGTGCCAGCAACAATCAATGTTTACCTATTTCAGGTACTGGATGGCCCCCTTGTCTCCTTCTCACAGGGTTTTGACATGCGGTCCAAAGTGATGCAGCTGTGGTTTTACCAGTGTGGGTAATACCAAGATGTTGGGGTGCAAAGAAGGCACAGGTGAGGCTTTCAAATAAGCTTTTGTTTAAAGATGATCTAAAAACCCCCATATTTTTATTACTTAAATTATTTTTAGCATTTTAAGACTTGTATCCCAAGTTCTTTTAGGACTGGTACTTTGTTTGAAAAAAAAAAACCCGAAGTGAAACAATCAAAGTCCTGGGAGATTAGAGGTGACACCTCATCCTTCCACGCAGTTTTCCAAAGATATTCTCCATCATTCAAATGGGAATTTCCACTGGAATGAACAAAAGTCTTCCAGTGAGTAGATATTTTATTGCAACCTGTAACCTCTTGTAGGTTTTATGATCCTGCTAGAGCAGGGGGGTTGGACTCGACGACCCCTGAAGGTCACTTCCAACCCCTAACGATCTGTGTTTATTTTCTCATTGAACTTGTGTTTTACAAGAGGGGAGTATTTGACTACATTAAACAAGGTTTTCTTTCTTCCAATTCAAGAAACAGAACCAACCCGCCTCCCCACCTCAAAACGCTCCACATTTTCTCAAGATGCTTGGAAACCAAAACAACTTCCATAAGAAAGGAGAACATTCCTGTCTGACAAATACAAGGAGCTGCCTAAACAAAAAAACTTCATAGAATCACAGTTGAAAAAGCCTTTCAAGATTATCAAGTCCAACCGTCCACCCTACAACCTTCAGAGTGATAATAAATTCTTTCCAAATAATTAGAAAAAAGAGGAGGGAAACAAAGTGAAGAAGAAAAAGCCAAGGTAAAATTTCTGCCACAGGCTCTGTTCTCCAGGAAAAGAGCACGGAGCGTTTCAGCGAAGTGTCTGGGTTAATGACAGCTGATGTCCCGTATCCCATAGCAGTAGTCATGACCTTCTAGGTCTCCCGTGACTGACGGGCTGACCCCAATCACTGCAGGGTGCGAAGTAAATGACAAGCAAAGACGAACAAGAAAGAAAACTTGCTGCCGGCTTTGTAGCCAGGCCTCCTAATAAAACCTAATTCAAGCTGTCAGGGTGAAATGAAGAAAGTGTCAACGGGGGTTTGCAGAGAAATATTCCAAATGTTTGGCTCGGAAGAGCCAGGAGCTGGGCTCCCTGCCCCCAGCCCGCCAGCACTCCTCAAAAAGGGCTGGAAAATCCAATGTCGAAAGGAATTTTAATAATGTGTCTGGGGGACCCCCAAGGAGGGACCCAAGGGGACAGTTTTCTTCCCTTCCCTGACAAAGCCAATCATCTTGGTAATGGTGAAGAGCACAAAACTCACGAGGGAAGTGCCAACAGAGGGCTTGGGTGAAACCAGCAGCCGTGTGTAATAGGAGCATGCTGTCAGCTTTGGAAACCGAGATGTTTCATGGTGAGCCCTGGGTTAAGAGCCTTGGGAGCCACCAAAGAGAACAACCTGCCACCAGTGAAAAGTTGAGATTAAATGGGGAGTGGGAGGGAGAAGAAACATCCTGTGTTACCACATCAACCAGTGAGCTACCGTGTCCTCCAGCAGACGGTGGGAAGAAAGTGCCTCTACAAATTACTATCCCTCGCACAAAGGAAGAGAACTAAAATCCCAAAGAGCCCTGTGTAGGCTTGAAACATCTGATGTATCTCCACAACAGTGTCGTAGCGTCACATGAGCACTGGGGTGATGCCATGGAGCTGGCAAGGGAGGTTAAAAACACCTCTCGTTAGCACTGTGCTGAAAACAGAAGGGGATAAGCAAAAGCAGTAACAATCGTGTTATTAAATTATAAACCTCGACCTACTACTGGGTGCAAAATGCAACCACCACTGTGGTTTGTACAGTTCTTTTCCAATCTCACACACAAATCAGCATCAACACACCTCAGGATGGGGAAGGGAAGAATATTTGGAGGCTTTAAAACAAGATGAAATCTGATTATTTGGATAGAAACTCCTATGGGAACCCAGAAAAACACAAACCTGAAACCAGCAGCCAAAACCCATTAACGCAGAGGGCAAGCCAAGACCTTACGAGTTTTCTTGACAATGTGCTCTCCCCTCTTGATCCCTCAGCTGCTCCTCAGAGCTCTTGTATTCCAGACCCTTCCTCAGCTTCGATGACCTTCTCTAGACACACACCAGCCCCTCAATGTCTTTCTGGCACTGACGGTCCAACACTGAACCCAGTGGGGCCTCACCAATGCCAATAGACAGCTACATGAAACAGCTATTCTTGAAGACTTGGCTAGCCCTTTGTCCACAAAGGATGCCACCACTCCAAGGAAACCACAAGCCACCTCCAGCTTGGATGGCGCATATCCCAGCAGTTGAGGAAGAGAATTCCTACCATAAATCTATTGAGATCTTTCAGTGCAGACAAAACCTCTGTATTTTCACCATTGTCACACTCATCCCCTACCTCAGATGAAGGTCTTCGGAAAACTTGAGGCAGGCGTAGATGAATTCCTTGATCTGATTGTAAACTTTAGGCACAAACTCGGAGAAGGGGAACTTCTTTGGAAAGGGTTGCTGTAAAACAGAGGAGAGAATTCAGAGGGGTGAGAAGAGCTTTCCTGCAGTCAAATTAATTCTAGCTTTCAGCTCAAAGTCCAGCAACAAGCCAGAATTTATTGTACAGAAACATTTCAGCCAAGGGAAAGACCAGATAATCATTTATGGGTGGATCAGGGATTTGGAGGCTGAAACGGGCTGGAAAAAAACTTGGGAGTTCAGAGGGAGCAACATAAGACCCTCATTCCCTCTCCCAGCTCCCTAAGTCACATGAAAAATCGTATTGGGAGAACTGGAGGACAGGCTAAATAGTTGGGGTTGTTCAGTCTGAACAGAAGACTTCAGGGGGACCTTACAGTGACCTTCCAATGCCTGAAAGGGGCCTATCAGAAAACTTTTAACAAGGGCAAGGAACAACAGGTCATGGTTCTAAGCTGGAAAAGGGTAGATTTAGGCTGGACAACAGGAAAAAGTTCTTTAATCTGAGGGTGGTGGATCACTGGAACATGTTGCCTTGAGAGGTGGTTAAGGCCTCACTCCTGGAGACATTCAAGGTCAGGTTTGATGGGGCTCTGTGCAATCTGTTCTAGTTAGAAATGTCTCTCCTTGTTGTAGGGAGGCTAAACTAGATGATCTTCAGAGGTCTCTTGCAACCCTGTGATTCTAACTCCAGGACTTTCATCTCCCACCATGTACAAGGCGTTTTGCTTGATGACCTCCTACAGTTGGTGCTTGAGGCAAGCACTTGCTTATGACACCAAAAGCCAAGAGGAAACAGATGTCCTGCACCAGCTACTCTCAATCCATGGTACACACATGGCTGGGAGGTGCAGAGTGCAATGGTAAGAACCTGGACCCCCATGAGTTCAGGTTGGATATCAGGAGGAACTTCTTCCTGGAAAGGGTCATCAGACCTCAGAACAGGCTGCCCAGGGAGGGGGCTGAATTGCCATCCCTGTGGATGTGTTTCAAAGTTGTGCAGATCTGGACCTTAAGGCCATGGTTTAGTGGTGTCCTTGGGACAGCTGGGTTATGGCTGGACTCGATGGTTTTGAAGGTCTTTTCCAAGCTCAACAACTCTGCTATACCTATGATAGAATTTGGAGGGGAGGACACAGACTCTGAAATCTAAACACTTAGCTTGGATCAGAAATCCTCCCAGTCCTAATTAAATTCCCCAGCCTTGGAGCTCACTGGCTGCCAGATGCAAAGCAGAAGGCCAGGCAGGTTTCTAAGGGACATTGGTGATGTCAATCTTGGCTACATTTAGGTTCTCCAAGCACACAGTTCTAAGAAAGCCAAGGCTGCTCTACTGGGGTTTGTTCTGTTAAACCTGGGATTAAAATCAATGAAGATCAATAACCGGGTTCATAAAATAGATATACAATGGAAGCAGGTATTTCTAGCCTCTTGTCTACAAAACCAAGGAGGTTTCACTGGCTGCATCCACACCAGGAGACACCACAAGTGTCCCATGGAAAATCCATTTATTATATTCCCTTGGTCTGGATTTTTTTTTGCTTCTTGTTTGTTTGCTTTGGGGCTTTGGGGTTCATGTTGGGGTTGGGTTTTTTATTAATGCTTCCATTTGAAGTTCTCCATGGTCCTACCAAGGCCGTGGGTTTCACAGCAGACCAGTCATGTTCCCCATTTCAAAATTACCTTTTCAAGTTCTGCATCCTGGAATGGGAACTGTCCAACTATTTTCTTATAAACGTCTTCATTTGTCACTGGGATGGGGCTGTAGTTATCGGAATCAAGTATGTTCCTAGAAAAACCAGAAAATACAAGTCAGAAGACAGTTCTGGGATGACAGACCCACCACAACTTTACAGATTTGTTGCTCACTTGTGAAGTTCCTAAACAGGTGCCGGTCTAAGATGCGATCCCATGTTTGCTACTGCTGAAATGATCTTTGTTGCGGTCAACGATCTCTCCTGGCTCCCATGTAAAGCCACAAGAAGAGCTCATTGGTGATTTTAACCCAGCACTTGGTAAAGTCCAAGTGAGTTTCAGTCCTGCCTGACTCAAGGAAGACAGAAGTTACTGGGGCACCAGTACCTCTTCCCAATGCTCCATGCCCTGAGACATCTCAGTCATCCTAAGATGTCACAGAATCACAGACTGGTTTGGGATGGAGGGAACAATCAAGATCATTTAGTTCCAACCATATCATGGGCAGTGACACCTTCCACTAGATCAGTGGCACCTTGCCCAAAGCCCTAACCTTGTCCCAGAGGACCATCACAGGATTCTGATTTCATCATGAACTCCACAATGAAGTCATAACCCTACCCCTCTGGGACATAAAACCTCTGGTCTAAATCGATTTGTCTCACCACACACAACCTACCAAAGACATGGGCCTGATGGAGTGAGTCTAGAGCAAGCCATGAAGATGAGCACAGGGACAGGTTGCCCAGGGAGGTTGTGTTCAAAGTCAGGTAGGACAGGGCTTGGAGAAACCTGTTCTGGTGAGAGGTATCCCTGTCCACGGCAGGGGAGTTGAAACTAGATGATCTTTAAGGACTCTTCCAACCCAAATCAGTCTGTGATTGTGATCCTGTTTAAATTGGCTCTCCCTGGTCCATGGAAAGCCCAGACTGAAGTTTACTGGCACCCAAAATTTAAACACTAATTACATTTATGATTCAAAACTATTCTGTAAGATCCATTTTACAAGTTTTCTTCAAGAGTTTCTTACCTGAAAACTCCTGACCATTTCTTCAGCAGGGTTTCACTATACTGGTCTTGGATCTCCAACAACATGTCAAAGAGCTGGTTCACTGGGAAGCCATAACCCTGCAGTGGGGTGGGGGAAGAGAGCAACCACAGGTAAGAAAAACTCACCAACAGGCAGCTGCAGATTATTTTCTCTATTTAGTAGGGAGCGTGTGGGCAGATGCCCCAATACCACCACCACAGGGGTGCATGGAGCTGTTGGAGGAATTTAGGTGGTGATTTACTGAGGGTTATCAAAGGCTGGGCCAGGGCTTATCCTTGCCCATGGGCTGGCCACCCTATACACAGAATGAATCTGTGCATCAGCACCACAATTCATGTTGTGCAGCACCAAAAATGGAGCTGGGCCACCAGAGCAGGCCCATACGAGTCATTCAACCCTTCTGATGGACACCAACGGTGAGCAGCACAACCACTCAGTGACATAAGGAGTAGTGACCAACAGCCACGTACCTGGAGGGTATCTGCAAAGAGAACAATTAGGTTCTTCAAGTCTAACACCAGGCTCGGGTCAGTGCAGTAGGACTGCAAAGCAAAGGAGATATGAAAACACGGCTTTAACTTCAGCGTGCAGGAAAAATACTGTCCAGTGTTATCGCTCAAGTGATAATAAACACAGAGTCATGCTGCAGGGTCTACTACCAGCAGCTTTCATCCTACAGCCTCTGCCCTAATGCTCTGTAGGGTAAGGGGAGGCACAATGATAAGGCTGTCTCCCTGCTCTTGAGGTTCTCCATGATTAATAAGGTTGGGTTGCTCTAGAGATGCCTAAAGTGCTTCTAAGACTCCCCAGTGATGACACTGCTGATTATCCCTCACTCAGAGTGACTCCATGGCATTCGTAGGCTTTGGGAGCCCTCTGGACGCAAAAAAGAACTGCCCTATGCTGAAATATATGAAGTTTCAGACAGACTTTTACCAAATACAGAATCAGTGATCACAAGCTGGAAAAAGAAACAGATTTCAAGCTCACTGGAAACTCAAGGAGGAGTGACTCCATTAATCAAAGGGAAAGACTGGAAGAGATACATTTTCCATTCCATTGTCCAAAAAACAAAGTCAGAAGGAAAGACGATGCCCTAAAGCTATCAGAAATTATAAAAGATGTCCTGTCTGCAGCAAGCAAGAAAATCCAGGGATAAGTGAGGCTGAACAGGAAAAACTGTGGGAACCTCCTCTGTTCCAGCTCACATCCATTGCCTCTTGTCCTATCATTAGATGACACTGAGCAGAGCCTGGCTCCATCCTCCTGACACCTGCCCTTCGCATATTTATAAACATTAATGAGGTCACCCCTTAGTCTCCTTTTCTCCAAGCTAAAGAGACCCAGCTCCCTCAGCCTTTCCTCATAAGGCAGATGTTCCACTTCCTTTATCATCTTTGTGTCTCTGCACTGAACTCTCTCCAGCAGTTCTGTGTCCTTCTGGAACTGAGGAGCCCGGAACTGGACATAATACTCCATGTGGTCTCATCAGGGCAGAATAGTGAGGGAGGAGAACCTTTCTCGATCTGCTAACCACCCCCGTTCTGATCCACCCCAGGATGCTGTTTGCCCTCTTGGCCACAAGGGCACATTGCTGGCTCATGGTCATCCTGCTGTCCACCAGGAC
>JAOXOE010000405.1:39983689-40024704 GCA_028565055.1 Phoeniculus purpureus | reverse complement strand
AGCCTGTCCAGGTCCTGCTGAATGGCAGCACAGTCTGCTGGGGTGTCAGCAACACCACCCAGCTTTGTGTCATCAGCCTAATCCCTCATCCAAGTCATTAATGACTAGATTGACTAGGACTGGTCCCAGCACCAACCTTAGGGGACTCCATGAGATCCAGGCCTCCATCTAGACTCTGTCCCATTGACCACCACTCCCTGGCTTATGGGACACTGAGGAGACACTCTCTGTCTCTTATGGGACACTGAGGAGATGCAATGGCTGATACCCAGCTTGAAAATGTTCAAGGGTTAACGTGCAGCCCCACCACCAGTCTTCATGTGTCACAAGATTAAAGGGCAGAGAAAATGGCCAGCCCAGTTGAACAGAGAGGTCTCGATGGGACTTAGGAAGAAAAGAAGGGACAGGCAATTTGGGAGGAGCAGAGACCTTGTCAGGTTACAAAGAGAAAGTTAGGAAGGCAAAAGCCCAGCTGGAACTCAACTTGGCCACTGACAGAAGAGTAACAGAACAAGTCTCTAGAAATCCATCAAGAAGAGAACCAGGGAGAACCTCCATCCCTTGCTGGATGCAGGGGGGAACACTGCAACCGAGGACAAGGAAAGGGCTGAGATGCTTGATGCTGCCTTTGCGTCCGTCTTCATCAGACAGATCAGGTACACCCAGAGCGTTCAGCTTCCTGAGGAGGAACATAAGGATGGAGAGCAGAACATCCCCACATAATCCAGAGGAAGTAGTGACTGATCCACTTCTGCACCTAGACACTCAAATCTATGGGTCCGGATGGGAATCACCCCAGAGTGCTCAGGCAGCTGGTGGGAGAGCTCACCGAGAATCTCGCCATCATTTACCAACAACCCTGGTCAGCAGGGGAGGTAGCAGACAACCGGAGGGTGGCTAATATGATGCCCATCTACAAGAAGGGCTGGAAGGAGGCTCTGGGGAAGTACAGGCCTGTCAGCCTGACCTTGGTACAAGAAAGATCATGGAGAGGATCATCATGAGTGAACTCTCACAGCAAGTGCAGGGCAATCAAGGAACCAGGGCCAGCCAGCAAGGGTTTCCGAATGGGAGGTCTTGCTTAACCAACCTGACCTCTTCCTATGACCGTGTGACCCACCCTCTGAATGGGGGGAAGGCTGTGGATGCTGGTAGAGCCTTTGACACCATCTCCCACAGCACTGTCATAGAGAAGCTGGCGAGCCACAGCCCAGATGAATGGACTCTACTGGCTGGATGGCTGTGCCAAGAGAGTTGGGATTAATGAGGTGAAACCTAGTTGGGGGCCAGTCACCAGTGGTGTCCCTCAGGGATGAGTTTTGGGGCCAGTCTGGTTTGACATCTGTATTGATGACCTGCACGAGGTGACTGAGAGCACCCTCAGCAAGTTTGCAGATGACACCAAATTGTGTGGGAATGTTGATCTGCTCAAGGGTAGGAAGGTTCTACAGAGGGACTAGGCAGGTTGGACCAATGGGCCAAGGCCAGTTGTCTGAGGTACATTAAGGCCAAGTGCTGGGTCCTGCACGTCAGTCACAACAACCCCAGGTTTTGGGATGAGTGGCTGGAGAACTGCCCAGCAGAAAAGGGCCTGGAGGTGCTGGTTGACAGCCGGCTTAATATAAGCCAGCAGTGCATCCAGGTGGCCAAGAAGAACAGCAAGATCTTGGCTTGTATCTGGAATAGCGTGGCCAGCAGCAGAAGGGAGGTAATTGTGCCCTTGTAAGGTCTCACCTTGAGTCCTGTGTTCAATTCTGGGCCCCTCACTTGTCCTTGTAAGGAGGACAATGAGGTGCTGGAATGCACCCAGAGGAGAGTGACCAAGCTCATGAGGGGTCTAAGGAACAAGTCATATGAGGAGAGGCTTAAGGAACTGGGCAGCTTTACTCTGGAGAAGAGACTGAAGGGAGACATCATTGCCCTCCATAACTACCTGAAAGGAGGCTGTGGAGAGGTGGATGTTGGCCTCATCTCCCACACAAATAACGACAGAACCAGAGGAAATGGTCTGAAGCTGCATCAGGGGGGTTTAGATTGGCTCTTCAGAGGAAATTCTTTACTGAGAGAGTGGTCAGGCACTGGAACTGGCTGCCCAGGGAGGCGGTTGAGTCACCACCCCTGGAGGTATCACAGAACATTAGGGATTGAAGGGATCATCTAGATCTTTGCCCCTGCCAGAGCAGGATCACCCAGACCAAGTGCATTTTAAGAGATGTGTCGCCCCAGTGCTTCAGGACCTGCTCTAGTGGTGGAGATTGCAGGGGATTTATTTTGTGTTTTACCTGGTTGAGGGTGTTTGGTGCTGGTGTCTGACCAGGGTTTTGGTTTTGTTCTTGTTGTGAGCATGGCTGGGGTCAGTGATCTGGAAGGTCCTTCCCAACCATGTCACATTACCTACTTGCACCATATCTCCCACTTTGGACCTGGGGAGAAGCATGTCTTGACCCCTGCCCTGCTCCCATGGACATACTGGATGACCCCCACACACACACCCCTTCAAAACCCTCTGCAAACCTTATTGAGATGCTGAGGAGCAGCCACCTTCTGCTGTGTTCAGGGATGCCACGCAGTCATCACTGGATGCTCTCCCACCTCTCCCTGGGAAGTGAAGGCACTGGCAGTCAGGTACTTCTGGAGTGAGAACACCTCAGGTTTGGGTTCCACATCCCTCCTGAAACCCATCAGCAGCTCTCTGAAGTGGACCATGAGCTCTGTTACCTTGGGAGACATCCAGTTCAACTCTTGAAACATTTTTGAGCTTTGTTGCCTTCCAGAGGCAACAAGACCCACTGTCCTACACTTTGAAGAACATCCAAGAGGTCCAGGCCTGCAGGAGATAGCAGATGTCAAAAACAACTGTACTGGCTGGGGTTCAAGGTTTCCATGCCTAAGTTCTCAGAACATCCCTGGAGACGGAGATCCAGAGCAAGAACACCACACCTTAAGAAGCAGCCTCTTCTTTCCACAGGCATTTTCCACCTTCAAAAGTTTTTTTCCGGTGTCCATCAGAGGAAGCCTCTTGGCATCCAAAAGATTCAATTTGACCCTCGGGTCCAGCAAGGGCATCCATCCACTGGGAAGACATTATGACTCATACCACAAGCGTTAGTTCTGGTTGAACACAGACGTTTCACAGGAGAGAACCTCTTTAGGCTTCTGTACTCAAAGGGGATTCAAGTAATCTCATCCTGATGTAGCCACCTAAAAATCAGACAGGAGAAGCCCAGGCAGGAGGGTCTACTCTTGTCCCTCACAGAATCATTTGGGTTGGAAAAGCCCTTAAGATCATGGAGTCCAACCATCAGCTCAGCTCCAGAAAGATCCCAGGCATCTAAAGTTGGGTGAGATGAGTCCTCCCAATGTTTAGATGAGAAAGGAGGATTCAGAGTCCTCAAGCATCTCAAGGTACACTTGTTTGTTGCTCTGAGGAACTCAGTTCCGTCAAGCTATGGCCGATCTCCACTCCCAGGCCCAAGCAGCATCATTTTGATGCTTTTCTTCTCCTGCTTGCCAGCGGAGGAGTGTGCTTGGACAAGGCTTTGCTTTACAGACAACACAAAGCCCTGGGAGAAGCTACCTGACCAAGAATGACCTTCAGACCATGGTTCATGCTCATGCTGTCAGGTCCAGAAACCACCCTAAGCGTGATCCATGTCCATGCCAGCTGCACCTTGCTCAGAAAACCAACATGCTCTGTGGTGACGACCCTCCACAACATGCGGGAGAGCTCTCCACACCCAGTGTTTAGGTCCTGCTACCTTATGGTAGACAGAGCAGCAGCAGATAAGAGCCAATTCCTTCCAGCTCCTGGGACATTTTCCCAATTTATGAAGATCTTCATATCTTGCCAACCTACTCTTGGTCAGCTGATGACCATCACATCAGCTACACAGACTAGATCTTCAGGGCAAGGCCCAGGTGCCCACAGAGAGGCACAACAGAGTGTTTTGAGGTCTCAGGGTATCAGTCTTGTCCACACAGAGCAGACAGCAAGAGTTCAACACTCCCGGGAGAATTTCACCTCCTGGAACCACAACTGAGACCAGCTGGGCACCCCACACCCCTAATGGGCCTCCAAGATGTTGGCAACTGAGTTTCAACTTTGAACTTACTGTTTTGGTTTAAAAAAATCTGTCTGGATGCGTTTATCTGGTGTGGTGAGGCGTTCAACCCCAGAACCTGTGCAGGGGTCCCCATGCACCACCTGCTCCAGCATAAACCTCTCCCAACACACGCTGGTCCTCCCTCTTCTCAAATCTCCATGGAAGGAGATGCTGTCTCACTGGCCTCAGTGCAGAAAAGCACTCATTCTAGCTTCAACCTCTCTGGATGCAACTTAAGCCAAGCTGAAGAGGGAGACTGGACACTTGGACCATGCCCAGGAGAACCACCAAGTTCAGACTTCCCTCTCTCATCATTTCTTGATGAGGAAAATGGTTTTGTTGAATCACAGAACATCAGGGGTTGGAAGGGACCTCGAAAGATCATCCAGTCCAATCCCCCTGCCACAGCAGGATCACCTAGACCAAGCTGCACAGGAGCACATCCAGACAACTGTAAAACCTCACACAAACATAACAAGGTTAAAAGAAACCCAAACAAGGAAGAAGACAGTCCTCACTGCACCGGAGAACTTCCTCCTCAAAATTCCAGTATGCAAATCCTGCCCATCCCACCGCCCCAGCACTGAGGCAGATCCCACGTGCCAGGGAAGCAGGAGGGTTTCACAAAGGGGCAGGAAGCTCAGGGCGCCTTGGATGGCAACGGAGACTTCTCCACTGCCGTTTGCTGGGTCCTAGCTTCAGAAGGAAAGCAGTCAGGAGGACCAGGAAAAGCCACTGCAGTCACGGCCTCGATCAGCAGAAATAAGCATCCCACCCCCCATGAACTGGAAGTTACGCTGCTGTCAGTTAATATGGGTATTTGCAACTGGAATTGATCAGCACTGATGGCTGCTGTGTGTTGGGGAGCTACTCAAGCTGTAGGTTTCCTCAAGACCCTGGTTGACCACAGACATGAAGGTCACACCTCCAGCCATCCAACTGATGGGCCTGAGACCATTCTACAACCAAAGAGGTCACCTACAAGGGACAAACCTTATTCCACTGAATTTACCTCCCCATCTGTCCAAACAAGGTGGTCACCTCCAACCTGTCTACTGGGAAGGGTCTGGGGCCACACCCCCCCCCCAACTCCACCTGAGAACAGCCTAATTACTCAGAAGTGGGTAGAGCCATGGGGTCTGAACCCTGAAGCAGTTTCATTTGCCAGCTCAGACCTGGCTTTGGGGCTTCTGCTGTAGCCCCAGCAAGGTCCCAGAGGCTTGAAACCATTTCAGCAGGTGTGAAATGCTTTTCCTAAGGGTTTAGTCTGAAGATGAAGTCAGTGGTGGGGGAATCTTGCCCTAGTGACCTCAAAAGACCAGTCCTGACATACACTGTGCTGGGTATCCAGCACCAGACTGGGTTGCTGATGAACCCTCATGTGCCACTTCCAGCATCTTCGGGCCAAACCCCAGAGAGAGCTCTACCCCTACATGCCACCACACACATGCACAAACCCTGGGCTGCTCTACCTTAGGACAAAGCTCACAAACCTCTCCTGAAGTTGAGGAACACCAGAGCAAGGCAGGAAAGCTCCAACGTCACCACTTCTGGGGTCTGGATGTCCTGGATGATCCCATAACTGCCTGTTCGTGGGGATTTTCCACCTGTGTAGATCACCACAGTGATGCTGAGATGTCTAGAACACAGTCCACAGGAGGGCTACATGTAGGGATGAACTGGCTCTGTGACCTTCCTGCTGAGTTGGCAGTGAAGTTGTCTTCTCCCAGTCAGCTGTTGAGGTCCCTCCTGCCATCACACAAGCCAAGATGAAGAAAATATCCTCAGCTTCTCTAGCCGTGAAGTATCCAAAGGGATCTCAGCCCACATGCCAGGTACAGAGATGCTTTGATTATCTCACCAGCCTTATGCAGGGCATGTTGTATCCATCGAGCAACAGGAGTTCCAACCAGTCCCACCAAGGAAGTTCATTCTGCAGCCAAGTTTTGCATTTCTGAAGCACCTTCCCATAGTGAGGAGCAGGATGTCGCCTCACAGGACATGACAGACCATGACAGGGTCGAGTACAACAGACAAGCAGTGAATGCTCACCTTAGGGGGCCTCAGGCTGTTACACCAGGCTCTGCTCCACCTTCTGTCAAAGGTGGACAAACCCCTCCTTTCTCCAACCAGGCTGCCTCTACCCTGCCCTCAGCCCTCTGAGCAGACAGAGATAAGCACACACCTCCATCCACACACAGAATGAGGTGCACAGAGGAGCTGGAGGGGCTTTATAGCCCAAGTTGTGATGCCAAGACCAGAAGCAGGTGCTCAAGGATTTACACCTCCAATAGCCAGCACCTGCTTCAGACTCTTCACATAGTTTTCTGCTTTCTCATGAGCTGGTGGAGCTGAAGGCAGGTGAGGGCAGGAAAGAACCCAGCCCTGATAAAGTTAATGGTCATATCTCAACCCCTGGGGAACACTGACCAGTGTCTTCTTCTTGACAGTCCCCTGGTGTGTATCTAATGCCAACCAAAAGCCAATCTGGACAATAAACATTAGGTTCCCAGTGATCCCTCCCTTCTAAACTACCTCATGCTGCCTCAAAAAGCCCCAGAGCTGCAGCAACAGGTGGGGCTGGGAGTGTTGAAGGAGGAGCACCCATGGCAGGAACCACCACCAGCAGTTGGTGTTGCAGACCCCATCCCTCAGTGGGAGCCATCTCAAGAACACTCCCTTGAAGGACACTTTTCTCCTGGGTTTCTTCTAACTGAACCACAATGTTGTGGTGAAATGGAAGAGCATAAGGTGAAAAGGTAAGGAAGATGTGTCCAAGCATGACAACTTAGAGGATGTTGTCCATCCTTTCTTGGGCAGAGAGGGGCAGAAACACACTTAGAGATCCAGTCACCCACCAGGCTCTGCTCTGGAAGACCAATGGTTTTGGCTGGTAGGGCAGAGCAAAAGCTCAGAGCCAAAGATCTGGGAGAGACAAGACCCAAGTGCTACCTTCAGCTAGGGCTTTTGCACCTCATGATGGAGAAAAGTTACCAGACCTGCAATGACAGTGGCAGGTGGTAGAGTCTCCCCTATACTCTGGACCCCTAAAATGTGGTCAGCAGTGAAAAACACTGAAGTTCAGGTTTTTTCTAGGTCTCCACATGACCTGTTCCCAGTAGGCAACAGCTGCCTGGCCCTACTGGGGTGGTTTTGTCACCAGGACTGTGGATGGAGAAGAAGCAAGACCACCATCCTCAAAGACAGCAACTGGTGGTCAGGGATTGGAACACCCTGTCCAAGGAGGTAGTGGAGTCACCATCCTTGGAGGTGTTCAGAAAACATGGGAACACGGTTTGGTGGGCTTGGTGGGGTTGGCTTGATGGTTGGACTTCATGATCTTGGAGGTCTCTTCCAACCTTAATGATTCTATCATTCCACGGTTCTATCATTGTGCAGTAAGTGCCTGGGGCCCACCAAGGCTGAAGACATCAGGTCCCACCACCTCACCGAGGACCATACGTGAAGATCTGGGCAGCAATCGCGCATTTCTTCCCCACCTCAAAGACTGAGCCGACATCTGCAGAGAGGGCCAGCTAATGAATACAAACGACTGGCCCGTGCCCCGCCAGGGGGTCTTTAACACTTCACACATCTTGGTGACGTTGAGTGATCATCTCCCACAGCCTGCTCGGACAGCCCCTCCATCCCACTGCAAGCGGTGGGGAGATGAATGACTGCTGAGGAGATGTGGCATCGCCATAATTTTTCATCCCTGCTGTTGCTTAACCTTTCGTGAGCAAATCAGATTTCCCTGCCACCGGCCCGGGCGCCGGTACCTGCATTAAGTCTTGCTGGGTCAGGGAGGGGCAGCAGTGATTTATGTCTTCTCCTTGCTAATCGGATTCGGGGCCAGGCAGATATTGATGGGCGCCTGCCTTTGATCCACGGCTCTCGTGAGCCTTCATTCAATTATTGCCCCGTGGAATGCAATTAGTGGGGCTGCGAAGCCACGTGGGGCTCGTAATCATGGCCCGAAGAGAAGATGAAGAGGCTGTCATCGGGAGGAACATCGGCTGGTCCCACCTGGGAATCGAGGCTCTGCAGAGTGTTAGGACAAAACATTGCGGTGAAGCATCAAGGAAAGAAGGAGAAAAGTCCTGTTTACCCCAAGAGGTCCCACCTTGCCTCTGCCATCATACAGTAGCACTAATGGTCCCACCACCTTCACCTTTGTGACCACCTGCACCTCCCCTGTAGGTGTTCAAAAACCAGGCAGACATGGTGTTTCAGGAGGTTGTTTAGTGGTTTGGGGTTGTAGGGTGGATGGTTGGACTTTGTGATCTTGAATGTCTTTTCCAACTTTGATGATTCGATGAGTCAATGATCTGGCTTGGCCATCCTTGCCCTCTCTTGGCATCATGACTGCACTGCCGTGTTGCTCCCTGCATGACCCAGTTTCACACTTGGAATCCAGTTGCTCTACCTCCCATGTCTCTCCCTGCCCACATTTCTTCCCCGGTACATAATGCTCCGTGCTCATTCCTCTTGGATTTCATCCAGTCTTTGTGCCAGGGGAGGAGCAATCCCTTCTTCTAGCTGCTTCAGCTCCCTCTCCCATCCTTATCGCAGGTCGTGCTATCTCTGGACTATCTATTCCTCTTTCTTCTCAGGTTTATCTACTCCAAAAACCTCCTTCACCTGTGCTCTCCGGGCATGTGATGACAGGTGTCTCCAACAGACTTCTTCCTCCACTTGTGCTTTCAGCTCTTCAAGGCCTGTAAACTACGGTGGTCCTGCTGGTCCAGTGTTCATCTGCCCACTCATGCCTTGCTCTCAGGGGTGGGATGAAGACCACTGAGGATGGCTGTGTTCTCTCATCTGTCTCACACAATCTTCCCCAGTCCACCAGAACTGGTTTTGATCCATGGCAGAAGGAATCTGCCAAACCCTCCACAGGGCCACAACTTTCCCACCAAGAGAGATCACGGTGATGTCAGCTGGGAAGAGCTGAACCACCACAATGAGCAGAGTGAAAGCAGGAGAGAACCGTAAGAGCAAAACACAAGGTCACAAGACACATGGAATCGTTTAGGTTGGAAAACGACCTTTGAGATCATCCAGTCCAACCATTAACCCAACTGTCCCATGCTCAGCTGAGAAGACATGGTGACTTCTACCTCAAGAGAGACAACACCAAAGGGGAGAAAGAGCTAACAAAGTTGAGGACCATGAGCTGACACAAAAGCAAGCGCAACCTGCATCTGACCTAGTCAAGGTTTGATGCTAGTGAAGAGGAGGGGACACCTGGGCCACCACTACCTGGTGGTCAACCAGTCTGGGGGTTGCCTTGGAAGGTTTTTGCTCCCTTGCAGTCTCCTGCCTTGCAGTCATCACCTTAAGCCTGAGCTCAGCCATCACCCAACAAAGTTCTCTGTCTTCTTGCATTTGCTGTAGCTGTTTTTGAGAGCCGAATCCCAAACCTACAAGCAACCACAAGCAGGGAGGTTTCTACCCCCCATTCTCTTCAAGGCAGCAGGTGAGACAAACACTTCTCAGCAGATATTCCTGAGCATTTATTTCCTCCTGTCTCTGTCCCTTCTTGCCTTCACCTTGTTTTACCTCGTACCCTCCTTCCTTGATGAGATTGGCTGAGCTTGCAGGAAAGTGAAGTTGCCGGATGAGCCTGTCTCCAGCCCATGGGATTTTCCTCCTTAAGGGATCCAGCTCCAGCAGCCCCAGGAATGGAGCTGCTGTGGGATGAAATGAGGGCCTGGGACTGGAAGATCCCTTCATCAAGTTGTGAGTTTGCTACCTTGTCATGTCCCACGTGCAGGACACATCCTACCAGTCTGCATCCTCAGCACCCCTCGTACAGTGGTCCTGCAGAAAGCAGAGGCACCGAGTTGGAATTACCATCTCTGGTGGACCAGATCTAGTGGTGATGGTGACAACCAGGTTGAAGCAGCCTTGAGAGCACAGCCAACCACCCTCTGGCAGTTGTGTTCAGAATGGACAGTGACAAAGTCTTCACTGGGAGGGTGGTGCAGCACCAGACAGGCCACCAGAGAGATGTGGGATGTCCATCCTTAGAGATTTTCAAGACTCAGTCACATAAAGCCACAATCATCCTGCTCTACCAGTAGCAAAAGATCTCCTTAGAGCAGGAGACTGGCCTAGAGAGCCCTACAGAGGTCCCATCCCACTGGAAAGAGAAGGAACTACTCTAGGTTCAAGCATGTTAAGGTTGTACTGATTCTTCCTTGTGGTGTCTCGCAGACACCACAAAGAAACACTGGTGAGATAACTCAGCCAGACGTGCTACTTGGCCTCCATCCCATCTGTGTGGGGAACACAAGGCAACAAGCCACCACAGAGAGAAGTTAAACCCCAGCGCCGAACCTCAACACCCCACAGATGCCATCAAAACAAGAAGCTCTTGTTTTAAAGATGAGAAAAGCAAGGTTTGGCCAACCCAAAGGAGCAACCCAAGGGCTCAGGGTGTGCATCTACCCAGTGACTCGGAATCAGGCCAGGGTGTGAGTGGAGGTGTGGGGCCATGTCTCACCCCCTCAGGTGCACCGTCCCAACTTGCTTTCCTCCAGAGATGCTTGGGCATGTTCCTGGGGAGGGTTTGCTCCAGGGACTGCTCCTTGGAGGGATGGGGCTACACCCAGCACCAACCCCAATGTGGGGTTTGCAACATGTCCTCAGGGCTGGGACAATACACTCATTGCTCTGGAACCCCCTGGGGAAGGTCACAAGAAGTTCTGAGGACACCTGTGGCGGTGGCAAGGAGATAGCAAAGTGGCTCTGGGTGCCACTCAGCCATGGTTGAGGTTTGGCCTTTCTTCATGAACAGATTTAGGTGCAGACAAAGCCCCACCACACTTGGGTTTTGGTGTAGCACTGCTGCACCCTGCAGCATCCCACATTCGTGCCCCAAAACATACCTGGACATGATGGCTTGAGAAGGTCTCTACCCATCATCTCCCACCAGAATCTTGTGGCGCGTTTCTGGCTTCCCACCTGGACCTGCTATTTGGCACTTTCCCTTCTGCCCAAGATCGTCACTGCCACGAAGCACCCAGGAGTGTTTTCATGTAATCACAGAATTGTTTAGGATGGAGAAGACCTTTAAGCTCATCGAGGCCAAGAATTAAACCCCGCAATGTCATGCCCAGGCTGAGGCAGACAGATTCCATTGAGGAGGATCCCAAACTCCTTTTGTTCTCTCCTGCCCTTTGCAAACAGCCCTGGAAAAAAGGTGTCGGCAGCAGCAAGCACCAGGGAGCAGTTTTCCTCCCTGTTGCACAGAATCAGGACGAGGTACTCCCTGCCCCAGGGTGTGATGGAAACCAAACGGCCTAAAAAAATTCTAGGGGAATTCATGGAACTCAGTCCATCCAGGATCCTTTTACTCAGCTGCTGCTTTCCAGGATGAAGGCCCTCAGCCCATGAACAGTCCCCAGATCCTTCATCCCTACACAAAACCACATCATCTGCCTCAGCCCTTCCACCAAACTGCTCCATTGGCTCTACCACTAGGGTAGGATGACCAAGTCCTCCCCAAACCCGGTGAGCTCAGCATCACGCAGCCCCACAGAGATGTCCCAACGCTGCACCTCTGTCTAGGATTCCCTGCCGAGACATCCCCATTTAGCAAGCTTTCCGTTAGTGTGTGTCACGTTGACTTTAGAGCACTTTAATTTCCTAATCAATGTCCCACGTGGCACCAAGTCAACATCTTCCAGAACCCAACATCTACTGCACATTGAGTGCCAGAGCCAGGAGGTATTTAGGGAACCGAATATCCTAACGCAGTTAGAGCTAGACAGAAAAACCAAACCCAAACCCAAAATTACTAATCGAATCATCAGACTGCAAAGGATGGAACAGGCTGCCCAGGGGGGTTGTGGAGTCTCCTGCTCTGGAGACGTTTAAAACCCGCCTGGATATGCTCCTGTGCAACTTGGTCTAGGCGATCCTGCTGTGGCAGGGGGATTGGACTGGATGATCTTTTCAGGTCCCTTCCATCCCTAATGATGATCCCTATGATCCCACGATTCTATGAGAAATGCCATGAGGAAAAACCACGCAACAGGAGAGGCCAACACTATTCTGTGATCTATGAAGGACACGGAAACCCCACGAATCAGGATGAAGTCTGTGTGGTATTTAGGATTTGCATGTTCACACAGGAAAGACAGGGGTTCTTGTCTGCGTGTGTTGGAAAGTTGTGGAGCTCTGGAGCCTAGAGACACGGTTTAGTGGTGGCCTTGGGACAGCTGGGTTAATGGTTGGACTCGATGAGCGTAATGATCGTTTCCAACCTCAACGTCTTCTGTGATCCTATTAAAGCAGATTTCTCACAGAAATCTAATGCAACTCCTCTGTCTGCTTCCATGAGCTGCCTGTTCTTTCTGCTTTGAGCTCCAGAGAATCATAGGCTGGAAAAGATCTCCAAGGTCATTGAGTCCAACCATTAACCCAACTGTCCCAAGGCCACTGCTGAACCTTGGCACTGAGCTCCAGATCTCCAGGACTTTGAAACACGTCCAGGGATGGTGATTCAATCCCTGCCTTGGGCACCCTGTTCCAAGGGCTGATGACCCTTTCCAGGAAGAAGTTTTCCCTAGTGTCCAACTTAAACTTCCCCTGGTGCAACTCGAGGTCGTTTCCCCTTGTCCTATCACCCCTATCAGGATTATTTTCCCCTAAATGGATTCCACTGAGGATCCAAACCAGTGAGGTGGATCTTTGCTGGCCATACAAACACCACAATGAACTTTTCCCTTTGATGGGATTAGGGATTCAGAATCAAGAGCGAGGCGAAGGCACGGGAGCTTCTTCAAACGTGTTCTCTATGGTGTATTTGTTTTTAATAGAAGTTACAAGAGGATAAATGTACAGTGGAAATCAAACATGCTCGTTCCTAGCGCTATTTGACCTGTAAACCATGCAGTCCATGGGTTTTACTTCTTTCATCAGTCCGTCTCTCGTGTTGGTTTTTCTCTCTTGCCATCAGTAGCTCTGCTAGTGAGTTTTTACAAAAAAAAAAAACAACCAACAAAAGAAGTTCCCTTTAAAGTTAAACCTAATTTACTAAGTTTTCCCCTCGTTGTGCAACAACTTGTGCAAAAAAAGCTGCTTTCACCACGTTAGTTTACAAAACCTCATCCTTCCCCTCCTGAAGAAGAAATGAAAGAATGAAGGGAAAAGGCAACACAAGCAGCCAGCGGACGGGGACGGGGGAACGGAGCCGCACGTGGGGTTTCGTGTGAAAAGAAATCCAGAGGGATGAGAAGCAGCTCGGTGCAGACAGGACTCCAGAAGCCCAACCCTGAGCTGCTCACGGAGCTTTTGGCATTCTCCCCGCAACGTGGAGGAGCTGCAGGTGGGATGGGTGTTGGGTCTAGTCCCAGGGGTAGAAGAAGAGCTTGAGCTCAGAGCAGCAGCTTTGGAGACAAAGTAAATCAGTTCCCAGGTCCCATCCTGAGCTCCTCACTCTCCACCTGCTCCTTCTGGGGTGAAACCCACCCTGAATGTGGTCACTTCCCTCCAAAGTGCAACTTTCCCAGTCGATGGCCCCACCTTGAAGTCATCTGCAATGAGATTTACTTGGGTGTTGGGTTCCCTTGGAGCTCCCCCAGCAGAGTGATGAATACACAGGGGTCTGTGGGCACTGCGGGGCACAGACACTCCAGCAGCCCCATGACATCAATGGGAGAGTGGTTCCATGCTCTGAACCACTCAATGCTTCCAAAATGCTCCAAACCCAAGCTGGAAGTAGAGAGAATTCAGGTGTGGTGGAGAGGTTGGAAACAACCAAGGGCAAAGATGTCTCTGGCTAGGGTTGGGACGCTGGTTTGAAGGACTGCTGGAGGGACACCTACTACAAACCTCCTTCACATGCTACTTCCCATCATCACTATCTTGGGGCAGTAAAAGATTTCACCCTAAAACCAGCTTCAGGAGGTGCCAACAGCAGCTGATGCCACCAGAGCATCCCCAGCTCCACCCCAGCTGCCTCTCAATTTGAGATCAGCATTCAACCCTTCTTCCCGAGCATCTACCTGCTCAGGAACAGGACACCCCATTTTGTAATGGAAATACAACCAAAAGAAGCCCCTCAGACAAAGCCCTGCCACATTCTCTCCCCTCCCCACGGAGCCTGGAGCGGGACATAGAACAAAGTGCAAACTTGCCGAGAGCGCCCGACCCCAACTCCAGCCTGAGGAATAAATAAATAAAATTTAAAAAACCCTAACAAAAATAAATCTCATCATCCCTCTCCCCCACACACGGTGCCCAACAGAGACCACCATGCAGAAGAGCATATCTGGGGCTGTGCTTTAGCGCTCAGAGACCTTCATAGGGGGTCACTGCGGAAGATAAGATGCGCAGATGCTCCTCCAGGAGCCAAAATGGTCTATTTTCCTTATGTCTTTTCTTTTTCCCACTGCTTTCTTGCTTGGGTTGGGGGAAAAGTGGGGGTAACTCAGTCCTTACTCTGGTCACTGCTTCAAAAAGATCCCGCTGAGGTTCAATGTGTGCACACGGAGGTTAATAGCAGCATTAATTGTTCCGAGGGGTCACAGCAGTGGGCTCTGCCCCCATTTCCCACCTCCCCTCCTAAATTCATCGCAACAACCTTCCCCTCTCCAGCGCCCCCGTCCGTGTCGGAGCACCCCGACCATTAGCAAGAGATTTAAGAGGGGATCTGCGACGTCTTGCAGGGCGTTTTAGGCAATTCGTTCAACAGATCCATTTGATGCTGAAGGGGTGGAACTGCAGCTCTTGGAACAAAACCTTAATCAGGAGCAGAGCACCAAGAGCCCATTTTTCATCCCCGGCCTGTGACTTGTGGTTTAAGCTCCTGACCTCCCAAAATCAGAAACTTGCTGAATCCCTCACTCCTTTGCTGAGTTTTGATCTTCCCAGCAGCAAGCCCTGAGCACCAGCTGCCGGTTTGCAGGATCCCAAGCCTGGCCTCTGGATGCTGCCTGGAGCGCCTGAAACCAGCTCTTGCCCCAAGCCCCAGGGTTTGGGGTTTCTAGGTGGGGATCACTGTGCAGTGCAATACGAGGGTCACCCCTTGTGGGCAAAAAGCAGAGGTCTGAGGTGGTGGCAGGAGCTGGGTTTTTCCACTTGCCTCCTTCCCTGTGTCTCAGTGCTGCTCAGTGGTGCCTCCTCCTCCTTATCCTTTCGTCCCACAGAGAGAAACATCTCAGCTGCCAGCAGCTCCTGAGAGCGACTACATATGATGTCTGAGAGTTTATCCTCTCCCAGTAAAAGCCTGGAGATGCCCTAGTGCCCTCACTGTCACCTTGTGTTGTGACACCAGCGTCAGGAGCAGCTCGATTCTCAGAGAACCTTAAAGTGCTTGTGACTATGTCATCGCCCCATTACAGATGCCCCGTTACTGATCACCATCGGTGTTTTGTTTCCATCTTCACCCTCAGGGCAGGAGGTCAAGTCTGATGCTTGAGCTAGATGATCCCTTCCGCTCTTTGAACTCTCATCCCCACCTCTCTGCCCATGGTGAGACCACCAAGGGATGGGGTGTGCCCCACAGTACTGTGACTCGTGGGGCATGTCTTGGCTGGAGGCCTGAGGGCTCACCCATCACTGCCAGGACCGTAAGGACCTGTTTGCTTCCTTTCCTCAGCAATGGGGTGAGGAAGAGTTTCCTACCAGTGTCCGTCAAACTGGGGAAGCTCTTCTCCATTGTCTGGGGCTGCCAAGACCAAGCTGGGGGTCCCCAGGGACCACAGTGAAGCCCCCAGGGTTGGTTCACACTGATGTCCAACATTTTGGAGAGCACAAAGAGGCTTCCAGACAGTTAATTCCTATTTGTCTCTGAAAGCCTTTGGTGGGTCCTGTGTAGCTGTGTCTGAGAAGACGATCCCTTTCTCACCAAGCTAGTAACCAGCTTCCACTCTTCTTTCTTCCTCCATCCTTCTTACAACATGTTCTTCAAGGAGGTGTTAAGGAGAAACTAACCTCTGATTCCTACCTACCATAGGACCAGGTTTGGTTCTTTCATCTCCTGAACGAAAACAATCCACTGGTCCTTGTGGCTGGAGACCACAGGACAACATCCCCAGAAGGTCATCGCTGACAATGTGCCCCTAATGACCAGGTAGCCTTATCAGAGGGAGAAGAAAACACAAGCATTGCTGAAGAACAAGGAGCATCTACCACCTTCAACCAAGGGTAGAAAATGGACAGGGTAACATGCAGCAGGGCCAGGGCTGGGACATCTGCCACAAAGACTCTTATTCCCTTTTAACATCCCAGTTGGGGAAGCAGCTGGGTAAGTCTTCATAGGAATCAAAAGGGCTGCGAGAAGATAAGGGTGAAAGTCTTCTCTGTAAGCTGAACCCTGGGATTGAAGTCCCAGTGATCATGTCACCATCATTCTCAAAGGTTGCCTTGATTTGAGCAGAGGATGTCTGGGCACCCTCAAAGGAGGTGGGAATTTTGTCTGTAGGCACTTCCGAGCCAACAGTTGCTAAGTGATGCTGCTCCATGAGACATCTCCCACTGCCTCTGCTTTGGGGACCACCAGGAAGGTTCTTCACATCATCCCAGCCTGGAGTTTGCAGGGCTGCTTCTTGCATGGACAAAACAAGAGAGACTTTAACCCACTGCACAGGAGGAGAGGGAAGATGGGACACTGGCATGGAGAGGAGGTACAAAGAAGAAAAAGACCCTGAAAAGGGTGCCCTTGACATCAGGAAAGCTTTGCATCATCTCTCCTCTTCCTAGCCATGCCAGATGCCAGCAGCAGCATCTCAGCACCAGACCAGAGACACAGGACAACGTGATAGATGGAGCTCTGCCTCTCCCTAACCAACAAGGCACCTCTCAAAGTCCTTCCATCTTCAGTACAGGTCCAACAGACACAAGCAGACCCTACAGGAGAAGCTCAGGAGATGGTTATGGACAACACAGGAAAGGATTGGGGCTCCAGCAATCTGCAGCCTAAGGTGGAAATCAGCCCTTTCAGGGAAAAGAGGGAGAAGCTGGGGAATCCTTTTGCCTCTTTTCCTACCCTAACTCCAGTATGGAAGCTGGTGAGATGCACTGAAGGGTGGCTCTCTTCCTAAATGCGAGCCCACAAGAAGAACCTGACACCACAACTCCTCCCTAGATCAGATTTTTGTCTGGTTTTTCCTTTGTTCCACAACTGCAGTAAGTTAATGACAGGAAGTCAGACCCATCCTTTCCATTTGGCTTACCAAAAGAAAAAGAGAAAAAGGAAAATATTCTGGAGTGTGAACCTTCTCCTTCAGGCTTCAGGATTTACAAACCCCTGAAAATAGAAGTTTATAGGGGAAAACTCCTGCCACTGCCTCCCCGAGTGGCGCTGCCTGTCCTCCCCGGGATTGTGTGACAGGGGAAGGGGGTGGGTTTCCATCTACAGGTGAATAAAAAAATACATCTATTCTCTTTGAACAAGAATCCCAAGTCCAGGCATGTGGAAGGCTGCGGTGCCGGCTTGTCCCCGAGTCCCTCATGAGTGATGGCTGTTGATGAGGCTGCGGAGCTGCTTGGCCACGGTGTCTATCAGCTTCTGCTTGTCCCGCTCGTTTTTCCGAAACTGGGCAAAAACGTTGTTTTTCCTGCTCGTGTCTCTCATCCTGCGCAGAGCAGAAAGAGGTTATGGCACAGGGAGCTCAACGCTGCACCCAAACCCCTTCTCCGCTTGACAGAAGGAGGCTGGTTGGGCTCTACCCAACTCCATCCACTTGGGCTCCACCCAACTTTGACCACGTGTTCGGGTAAATACGGGCAGCCCAAACCACGTGTGGGGTCCACACCTGTCGTGCTTCTGCTTTAAATCCCACAAATCCCAATTAGTGATAGTGTAGGGTCTACCTCTTGAGCTCCAGTGCATGAAACCCTACAGCTTCTAGCTCAGCCCTTCCAAACAGCTTTTGCTCTGTCCTCACATCATCCCATTGAACAGCAAAGGACAGCGCTGGCACGTTAGGAGGACATTACAAAAATCAGCATCAAATCCTTACTGGAGATGGTGCCCTGGGTGCAGCCGAGCGACACAACTGTTGCGGTCATTGTGGACTTTCTGAGCCGTGGACTTCAAATGACAGGATCTTGTCATTTTTACGAAGGGGAGGAAATCCAGCAGTGGTTTCCTCTATGTTTTTCTTTAAAGAAGAGATTTGCATCTTTTTTACCCCACAACATTTAACACATGAAGTAACGCAATGGTCTCCATGAAGTCTCCAGAAGGTCAGAAACAAGAAGAGCAGGTGGTGGGATGGGACCTCATACAGCTCCATCTCTCCCTGCCATGCAAAGCTGGGGGGTTCATGCACTCTTGCGGTCACAAATAGGCATTTCTAGGGTGGGGGCCAGGTCTTGTTGCATGCTCCAAGCATGAGATTTAGGCAGGGAATGTCCTGTGAAGGGAAACAACCCTTCAACAGCTACTGAAGGTATCAGCCTCAACATCCAACCCACTGCGTCTCAGCCGGCTCCACTCCTTTATAATCCCATAAATCTCCATAAAAGGTCTGCCAGAGGTGGATGGTTTTAGATGACCTCAACGAGGCATTGAAGTGACTGGGACATTCCACTGGTGACAGTTCACCAGCCCATAGTGGGGTTTGAGTCAAGTGAGCAAAAATGGAATCTCTTGATATGGATTAAAAAGTAAAATAATAAAATAAAAAATGCTATAAATTAAAATAAAATACAGTGAAACAAAAAAATACAATAAAATAAAGATAAAGGTAAAATAAATAAAAATTAACATAAAATAAACAAAAATACAATCAAATAATACTACATTTTTTCCATGCTTCAGTCTTCCTCAAACAGAGCCAAAGGGAATCTGAAGCATTCCCAGAACCATCCAGCTTGGAACTGGAAACTAGGAGAACAACTTGATCTCAAAGGCTAATTGAGATCAAGTTAACTGGGGTTACTTTCCCCACAGTAACCAGATAGCCTGAAGCACTTTCAGCCAGCAAAATATTAATCTTTTTTCTCTCCCTGCTTTTTCCTTTCTTCCCCCCAAAGCAGGCTGCCAGCTGCTCCAACCGCAAGAAGCAGGGTGGCACCGCACCACCGGGAAGTGGCAGCTACAGGTTACAGGGGTGTCCCAGCATCATGAATTTGTCCTCCCGCGGGACAGCTCCGGCTCCAGCAGGTCTCCAAGTACTTTAGCAGGAGAGCTGAGAGCTCTGCTTCTGTTTCACGGACATCAGAGGCTCTGAAAGTCAATCTGGGTCTTCTGAAACCCCCAAGGGAACATAGTGAGGGGATGTAGGGCATCCTCAGAGCCACCTCCCATCCCCTTTGGGTCCATAAAATGGTTTTGAAGCAATGCACGCTGCATGCAAGAAGACTTCAGCCCATGACAGGACTCTTAGAAAGGAGTTGTGCGGACAAAGCCGCCAGGTCAGAATGAAAAAGCTGTCAGAGCCCTGATCCCACAACAAACCCATGTAGGTTTGGGATGATGGGGGCAGTTGGTATCTCCAGCCATCACTGTAGGTAGAGGCACTAAGCTATTAGTAATGAATTTAGATGCCCCCAGGACATCAAATCCTGCAGACTTTGGGTCATTCTGTGCCTGGGACCACAGGCTGAGCTTGTAGACCTCAAGGAGACCACACCAGCTCTGGTCCTACCATCACAGCCCTGAGGACACAACATGATTGCTGTCATCAATACACAGAAACACCAAGATATTTCATTTCCAGCATTTGGCTGCAGGAAGCAGCCAGTCCTTGATCATCCAGACACCAGGAATATCAAGTTTGGAAGAGGGAGGCAACACTTGTGAAAATCCCCAAAGGTTTTTCGTGTGGCCAATACTTTTACTTCCTTAAGCTTGTGCCTGCAGAGCTCTTGGAGAACCAAACCTGGGTTTATCCCGTGGTCCCAGTGTGTTAGCACAAGGCTTAAAACCAAGAGGAAAGGCAAGGAGTGAGCTCAGCTCCGTCCTCACCCCTGTTTGCAAACACCACCTTCAACAGAGCCCAGCTTTGTTTAAATTAATCTACAAGGACAAAAAAAAAGCAAAAAAAGCCTCAAAAAAAACCAGAGCAACTGACTCAAAGCTCCTCTTTTAGCTCTAATTAGTGCATTTGAGCCGATAAAGTTACCAGAGGGAACCGCTTCAAGGACGGGAGGCATTGAGATGGTTTAGTGCTCCATTTAAATCACACAATACCGGCACTGCAAGGTGAGGGGAAAAGCGCAAGCGAGCACCATACTTACACCCGGGATATCCTAGGAGACGTGTGTGATTAGGAAGAGAGATAACGATGGAAAGAAACCAGGTTACAGACTGCACCGGCCGATCCGGATTTCATGTCACCTAAGGAGAGGGTCAGGGAAGGGGGCTCGGAGCACAGTGGAGTGTTGGGGGAGCTGGGGGTGACAGGTGATGCACAGAGACTCCCCAAAGGGCCTGAAGCTGGAGTGCTGAGCTGGCAGAGATCACCAGAACATGCAGGTGATGCCATGCAGGAGATGCCACACCATGAACATAGGGAACTTGATTCAGTGGTGGGTCTAACAGTGGACTTAGCAGAGTAGGGTTAGACTTGATGATCTTAAAAGGTCTTTTCCAATCTAAATGATTCTATGAGCATGTGGGAGAAGGAACTGCTGAGCCTGGTGCCTCCAGAAAACAAACTGGATACATGAAGGTTGTCCTTCAAATGTGATCCCATCTGGGGAGACGGCTGGAAAGGTGAGCAGGGGTGTGTGGGCTTTTAGTAACCACCACCAAGCATGGATGCTGCATGTTCCTGTCAACCCACTGCCTTAGAATCATCAAATTCATGAGGCTGAAAAAGACCCTGAAGATTATCAAGTCCACCCATGAACCCAACTGTCCCAAGGCCACCACTAAGTATTGCTCTAAGCTCCACATCACCATGACTTTGAAACATGACCAGGAATGGATTAAACCCCCTCCCTGGGCAGCCAGTTCCAAGGTCTGTTGTCCCTCTCCAGGAAGAAGTTTTTTCTCATGTCCAACCTCAACCTCCCTGGTGCAACATGAGGCCATTTCCTCGTGTTACACTGCTTGTTACTTGGGAGAAGAGACCAACTTCCACCTCTCTTCAACCTGTAGTTGTAGACAGCAAGAAGGTCTCCCCTCAGTCTCCTTTTCTCTAGACTAACCAGTCCCAACTCCCTCAGCTGCTTCTCACAAGGCTTGTTCTCCAGACTCTTTCCCAACCTTGCTGCTCTTTCAGGACCTGTTCCAGTCCTGCAATGACTTTCTTATATTGAGGTGCCCAAAACTGACCCTGGTACCAGAGGTGCTTCCATGCATCCCAGCTCTCTGCCTGCTGCTATTTCCCTGGTTCTTACAGCTGCTCCAAATCCAGCCTCTTGGATTTTTGAAAGCTCTTAATTCTGCCGCTGTACCAGTAGCACTGAATACACCTCATGCTTTCATGTTGTGGATGCTGGGTTGGAACGTGTTGTGAGTGGGACAGCACATACAAATAGATCTATAAAACCAAGGGAAAAAGGACTCTACACACAGGGACCATCAACATTTAGTCTCTGCGTCTCATGATAGTAACATTTGGATGTCTTGAGTTGCTGTGATTATGTTGACCACTGCTAAAAAAGCAGCTCCAAAGCTCAGAAACACACCAGGGTAGGTCTTCTGAAAGTGTAGACTCAACCCCTTTACAGTGTTTTAAGGTGAGGAAAGCTCTGCTTAAGAGCAGAACCAAAAGACAAGACTCATCCAAGCCAAGACTCATCCAAACCAAGACTCATCCAAGTCCATTTTGCGACAAAACATTCCATTTTGATGATTTTTGATACAAAACCGGCGGTTCAGGTTAGTGGGATTAAATAAGATTTCTCTACCCAAGCTCAGCCCGGGATGAAAGTTTTGCCCCCGGAGCACCCAGAGCCTCCTGCTCCCCAGACTGCTCCATCCATCCCCACCCCAACACGTGAGGAACGAGCTGCCAAAACAGGACAGGAGTGAAAACTATCCCGAATGCCCAGAGCCACACTCACTTTTCCAGGAGGACAAGGGCCGTTGTCGGGTTCACGCGAAGGTATTTGCATGTGGGTTGTCCATAGTCAGCCAAATACGTTGACCAGTCCCACTGGATGAACAAGTCCAAGAGCTGGGAAAGAGAAACAACAAAAGATCCACAAAGATGATTCTGAAAAGCTGCTGAGGTGGTTTAGCTGAAAGATGGCAAAGATCCTAGGCAGGTGGTGTTCCCCACCCAAAATGGTTTGTGGTCTTTATTAACTTAATCATTAATTTATTATCATTTTGCATCTCTAACCATTAATTTATTATTATTTTGCATTTTAGAAGATACTGATAGTCATTTAGCCACACTACACTCACACATCATCTCTATTTCTGGGTTGAACTAGTGGTACAGGAGATGTGAGGACTGAGACACCCCGAGGAGGTGGGTGCCAGAGGACCCCAGCGCCCTGACGCCCTCAGCTACAGCAAGAGGGAACTTTTGGGGTCAAAGTCACCACAAATTTCTTCTGTCCCCAGATAACCCCTGGACTGAACAATGCCGTGAGGTTTTCTCATCACATTTGATCTGTCTCAACACCTTTTGAGGTCTTTGAGAGCGTGCTGAATGATGAGAGCTCCCCAGGGAGGTGTGGTAGGACCCATCCAGGAACTCAGGGGTTTATCTTAGGTGAATACAGCTGCCAAAGGAGACTGGGAGTCCCTGGTGGTTTCCAGACATTTCTAAGAGAAACCACCAGTCCCCAGCAGCAGGAGAAAGGAGAAAGCAGTTTAATTCACTCATTCATGACAGTCTCTGCTCCAGACCCTTGAAATTGACACCAGAAGCCCTTCACCTCCACAAAAGCCCCCTCAGTTCCTCATCTCTTCCAAAAGATTCAGTTGAGGGACAAGCAAACTATGGCCCTGGTGTCCTCAATGTCCTCTTCTACCACTACTTCCACTGCCTTACTTCTTTCAAAACCCAAACTGGAGCTACCGTATCCTTCCTACACAAAGACCTCCTCACCCCTAAGAAGACTTGCAGCAGTCTTGCCTCTCCACCCACCCAGCCAGCCATCAGAGCAGAGCCAAGGCCGTCCAAGATGCAGCTTCCATCTCCATCATCTAAAAGAGATTCATTAAGAGCTGCTGCACTTCCCACCCCGTCAACCTTCTGCCTTGCAGAGCCGCTGTGATTGCTCTATCTCAGGACAAGCTGCCAAGCGCGTAGACGTCTTCATCGCTTAGGTCTGCGCGCCCAGCCGGAACCCAGAGAAGGAGGCTCATCCCGCGGCCAAGCAAGGGCCCATAGAGGGCTCATTGTCCTCAGTGTTCCTGGAGGCTCCAGCACTGTTTAAACAACCCACCCTGCCCCGCCAAGAAGGGGATTTAGCTCCTCTGAGACCTCAAGGTTCAAACCAAAAATGTGCGACAAGATTCTTTTTGACTATGTAGGTCAGGGCGAAGCAAAAACAAGCTGTCGGGAACAATCCCCGGGGCTGGCGGGGGGGAACGGATTAGCCAGGATCTAAGAGGGCTTTTCGAAGCGGCAGTCCCGCGCGGCTTTGTGTAGCGGCTCCATTGTGTCAGCTACAAACCCGAGCTGAACATCATTGGCAGGAGGTTTCTTTTCCAGAGGGGGACCTCTGAGAGACCCTTAAATATGATTTCACAGCCTCTTGTCCCACAGTGCAGCAGGGCCAGAACTCCCCTATGAGGTTTACTGGCTGCTAGGGGATGTTGCAGGCTAAATCAGATCCCACCCCAACGTATTGAAGTCCTTTAGCTGGTGGCTCTGGAGGGCTGAACATGCTTCTGATGGACCACGAACAAAGCAGCATGAGTTACTGCTATGGAAAGTGCATGGATGGACCATCAAGGGGCCAGGTGGTCATTCATGGGGAGCCAAAAGAAAACCCCAGGAGAAAGGCACAAAAGAAGTGCCAAAATAAAGAGGTTGGAAATGGGTTAGGAGAAGATGAAATTAAAAGCCTCAGGAGACGCTCTCCATAGGATGATGGGGGAGATGGCAGAGGCTCAGGGAGCCATGCAGGAGCTCAGAGGATGGGTAAGGAAAGGCCTTCAAGAAACATCCACTACCCCTCCAAAAGAGAAGCATGGCTGTAGATTTTTAAGTGAAAGCTGGGTGAATGTCCATCTAGGGCAGTTGTTCAAACCTTGCTCTCTGGATCACACGCTCAAGCCAACGCTTGCCATTTCCATGAGTGGCTGGGTCCTTGACCCAACAGCCATTTATGCACACCTTGAAGGAACCTGATCTAATGAGGGGTGTCCCTACCCATGGCTGGGGGTTGGAATTAGATGATCTTCTCTCCCAGAAAGACACTGAGGGGCTAGAGCATGCCCAGAGAAGATCAAGAAAGCTGGGGAAAGGTCTGGACCACAAGTACTCTGAGGAGCAGCTGAGGGAACTGTGGGGGTTTAACTGGAGTAAAGAAGACTCAGGGGAGACCTTCTCCACAACTCCCTGAACTTCAGGAGGCTGGAGTGAGGTGGAGAACAAGTGACAGAACAAGAGGAAATTGCCTCAAGTTGTGCCAGGAGAGGTGGAGGTTGGCTCTGAGGAAGAACTGATCCAGCTCAGGCCCAGGCTGCCCAGGGCAGTGGTGGAATCCCCATGTCTGGGGGGGCTGCAAAGCCGTGGAGATATGGGGTGAGGGACAGGGGTTAGTGGGGACCTGACAGTGGTGGGGGAACAGCTGGACTCGATGAGCTTAAAAGATCTTCCCAACCACAATAAATCTAACCAAGCTCCCTCATCCAAGTGCTCCCACTGTAGGCTGGACCTTCCCCGGGTGCTGGCAGAACCTGGCTCCCCCCGGACGACACTGACAGTGATGGATGACCTGTGTATTTTACCACTGTTTGCCTACATCCATCTTGTTGGTGAGGCAGATCCGAGGAGAAGCCAGAGCCGGCACCTTCGGCATCAGCAGCGCTCGCGGGGCTCAGCCACGGGGTCATGCTCTGTAGGAACAAGGTCTCGCCAGGAGGAAACCCGACGGCTCGGGGCAAGCTGTCTCAGAACGATTTATCTGTCACATAAATGTGGTTTTATTGGTTTTACCGCTTCAACTTTTCACCTCTGCTGCTAAATCTGAATGAGGGGAAGAGAAAAAAAGGGGAAAAGCCGCCAGCGCAGCGGCACTGGGGCTGCCGAGGGAGATTCCAACTCAAATATGCAAATACCATTAATTCTTCAAACTGGAGTCTCCTTTTCAAGGCTATAAATCAAACTCGACAGGACGTGCGCTGGGGGAAAGGAAAGGAAGGTTGAGGGGGTGGGGAAGAAGAGGTTTTACCAGGATGATGGGGAAGTGGAAGAAGCTTGGAGGCTGCAGGGCTGGGGATCTGCAGCTTCTTGGGGCATGAGAAACGTCTTTGCTGCAAGAGCAGGAGGAGGTTCATGTGTGTAGTTACGATCATATGAATTATTTAGATTCATTGTATGAATGATACAGGTTCATATAATCATCCACATTAGGAAAGACCTTTAATATCATCGAGTCCAACCGTCTGTCTACTGCTCCACTGCAAAACCTTAAAATGAAGGTTTTACAGTTTCCTTAAAATGAGGACATGGATATTGGTTTGAGTGTCACCCCTCAAAAACTGCCCCAGAAAAACCACAACTGGTTGTCACAGAGGTGTCTGAGCTCTGACTCAAAAGGTGATTCAAGACGGGGCAATCCTAGAAAGAAAGAACTGAACTGGGAGCCAGTTCCCAGCCCTGCCCTGCCCCAGGCTGCAGTTAGCAGGGGCTGAGTTCCACCTTGAAAAACCCTTCTTTTTCACTCCTCTTACAACATCTCCCTCTCAATCCTTCCAGAATTGTTACTTTTATTAAATCAAAGTGATGATTCTACAACCCTCCCATAAGATCTAGGGAAATGATGGTGTCACCCTAATTCACACTGGTGGCAAAGGGAACGGGGTGGAGCCATCACGACGGGTTTGAGAGCTTCTCCCTCCAGATGCAAAGGGAAGCAGGACGGTACGTTCTGTCCGACGCTACATGACACGAGTCTGGCTGAAATTCCTTCAGCCAAGCCAGAAATAACATAGTGTGAACCCAACCGATTCAAAACACCGTCTGCAGGTTGTCTCTGGAATGAGACAGAGGAAAACACCAGCACTAGCACCAGCACCGCAGCCAGACCCGCACAAACCAGGGAGGTGATGCATGGGGGTTACAGATGAAGATCACAGAATAACACAATCATCAAGGTTGGAAAAGACCTTCAAGATCATCAAGGATGAAAGGGAAGGACCATGAGCTGCTGCTCAACCTGTTTCAACAGATCCCACTGCAATTATCCCTGATCCCTCACATCCAGCCAAGCTGAGGGAATTAGAGTTCACTTAAGCAGGAGACAAGGAGGCGTCTGCACAAGCTTGGCTTGGGTCTAGGTGGTGGCTGTGGGAGCTCTTCCTTGTAGTGGGTTTTCTGGGGGAGGTTTCGCTCAAGACAGAAGGACACAGGGCTTTGGTGATGAGCTTTATGATCCCTGGACACCAGGCCACGGAGAAGTGTTAATGAAGGTGGGTTTGGGGTCTTCCCAGCTGGCAAACCTCCCCTGAAACCTGCTGAGGGTCACATTCCTAAGCAACTGCTCTTGATTTCTGGGGGCAGAAGGAGGGAATGTTTCCAGAACCACCTCTAAAAAGCCCTATAATCGCTCCTTGGTGTTATAACCTCTAAGCCTGATGCTCCTCTTCTCCAGTGTTTGTTGTGGGCAGCAGGTAGAGTGAACAGACTTTGACCTGACACCTTCTACAAACCAGCTGTGATTCAGTTTGTGAAAGATCACACTGTTAGCTCAGAAACCAGCCATGGTATTATCTTTAAAAAGCTCATTTTGACAATTTAACACCACAGGTTCTTCATTAGAGGTGACAAGAGGTTCAGTGGAAGGCAGCACTTGGCACCAACCATCGTCTCACCTAAACCCACCTGTACGAAGGGACACGACGCATGCAGCAGGATCAGAAAACAACCAGTTCTGCTGGGCAGCCCATTAAAAGCACAATAAACTATTGAATCCACACCAGTACTGACTTCCAGTTTGCCCATGCCTAAACTTGTCCACAACCCAAGTCACCCAAGGTTTGAAAACAACTTCAAGCTTATCCTGTTCAACCATGAACCCAACTGTCCCAAGGCCATCACTAAACCATAGCCCTAAGCTCCAGATCTCCATGACTCTGAAACACAATCAGGGATGGGGATTCAACCCTCGACCTGGGCATCCTGTTCCAAGGCCTGACAACATCTAGGTGATCCTGCTGTGGCAGGGGGATTGGACTAGATGATCTTTCAAGGACCCTTCCAATCCCTAATGTTCTGTGATGCTGTAACCCTCTCCAAGAAGAATGTCTTCCTCATATTCAACCTACACCTCCCCTGGTGCAACTTGAGGCCACTTCCTCTTGTTCCTTGCTCCTTGGGAGAAGCTACCAACCCCCATCTCTCTCCAACCTCCTTACAGGTAGCTGTAGACAGTGAGGTGATCTCCCATTAACCTCCCTTTCTCCAGACTCACCAGTTCACCATTGCTTGAGCTGCCCTTGCCACCAGTCAGCACAAAACCCCAAAGATCTTCCAACATCAGCAGCTACAGAGAAGTGCATCCAAAATAATTTATTTTGGCGAGGTTTCAATTACACCTCGTGGGAAAGTCCTAGTGAAAGAGAAAGAAATACTCCGAGCCACGGGGCAGACGTGGGTTTGGACAATAGCTCTGCTAAGAAGAAAAGGCACCAGGAATTGGAACATGATGTTTGTTCATTTACTTGAGATCGACATGAAGGGCAAAACTGTGGCCTAAGCGAAAGCAGGAGGAGATTTGTCACCACTTTCACTGGAAACTACCATTTGCTGCACATGTTGAGTGAACTTTGCATAAGGGACATGGGTTGCAGTAACCCACCACTGAACAAGCCAAGAGCTGGTCACAAGTGGAGCACAAGGAAGGTTCATCTTATTTTAGGTGTTCCAGCCTGCTTGGACCTCTCGGTATGACCCAATAGCCCTAAGCTCAAGTGATCTCTCTAGGTCTCCTGGGCAAATGGCCCACCTAGGACTGTCCTTCCTCTTCTGAATCAAGGAGGACACAGCTGCTGGAAGGAGTCCAGAGTAGAGCAATGAAGATGATGAAGGAAGTGGGACACCTCCCTTATGAGGAGAGGCTGAGGGAGCTGGGTCTCTTTAGCTTGGAGAAGAAAAGACTGAGGGGTGACCTCATTAATGTCTATCAATATGTGAAGGGTGGGTGTCAGGAGGGTGGAGCCAGGCTCTGCTCAGGGCCATCTAATGATAGGACAAGGGGCAATGGGTGTGAGCTGGAACATAGGAGGTTCCAAATAAATATCAGAAGGAACTTCTTCCCAGTGAGGGTGACAGAGCCCTGGAAGGGGCTGCCCAGGGGAGTTGTGGAGTCTCCTTCTCTGGAGACGCTTAAAACCCGCCTGGCCATGTTCCTGTGCAACTTGGTCTAGGTGATCCTGCTGTGGCAGGGAGATTGGACTAGATGACCTTTCGAGATCCTTTCCAATCCCTAACGATTCTATGATTCAAGCCCTGTCAAGGACAGGGCTCTAGAATTTTGGCTGTTCTGAACTGCGTTTCTGGTTCATGTAGTGTGGCGCCCCGGGTTGCCCCCAGTGTTACCTGTGCAAACTGTTTGGTTTGCACTGAGGACTGAAAACTGAGCAGGGCCATCTCTTGGTTATATTTTGAGCCCAGTGGCCTCTGTGGTGCCAGACTCTGGAGCAGTGATGAAGGAAATCCTTGTCATCCCAGAGTGTCTGCAGACAGCAGGAGAAGAGCACAGAAACTACACTTTCACTGGCTCTGAGGCAGAAGGAAGAAAAGCTGGGCTGAAAGAATTGAGCAATGGGTAGGGGCAAAGCACACCAAGCTCTCAGGCTTATATCCTGGGCAGAGTACGTAGGATGCAGTATACAAAGGAAGCAGGAAAAGTGAGATATGAAGAGGTATTGTGTCTTGGTTTCCTTTCCATTCTGCAGTATCATGTGTGGGCTGTTCTGAGGAGACCTGAGGGACCGTTTCTCAGTGGTGAGAAACAGGTGCTTGCAGAAGAGTAATTCTTGTAGAACTACACTGGGTACCTCTTGTAGATGATGCAGTTCTTTGACATTCAGCTTCTCTGGCTTCACTCCAGTTGCCAGCGTATGGAGAAGGATGTCTGTAGAGTTGGCCTCCATCCCTATGCTCTTGAGATTCTGGATCCCTGTGCATCCACGTGATGGAATAAAGGGCCAGCAGAAGTGTGATACTGTCAGAGAAGTAATGCCTCTATATGCTCATGATACGTAGATATGCAAGTCATGACAACGAAAACCTTAAGCTCAGCAGAAATTTCTAATTACATTTTATATCTCAAAAATATATTGAGCTCTATCAACATCACATTTCTGTGGGACTTCACCTGAGAGATGACATACTGCTCCTGCCCAGATAGAGCAGAATAGGCCTGATGGAAGGTGGCCCAGCCCCATTGTTGTCAAGGGCAAAGGGATAAAAGGGGGCAGCACCTCCAGCACTGACACTGTAGTTTAATTATTAGAGCATCAGGGAAGAAAAGCAGCCTCTCTGCAACCACAGCGTCAACCAGGAGGCAGCAGCCAGGAGTGTGTTTGTTGGTGAGATGCTGTGAGTTGCCCCTTTGTGGCCTATGCAAGGTCCTGTGCTGTAAAAGAGGTCCATCTGGGTAGTTCACAGAATCATAGAGTCATTCAGATTGGAAAAGACCTTTAAGATCACTGAGTCCAACTATTAACCCAGCTGTCCCAAGGCCACCGCTAAACGATGTCATAGAATCATAGAACCATCGTGGCTGGAAAGGACCTCCAGGATCTCAGCCCAACAGCTCCCTAACCCCTAGACCATGACCTCAAGTGCTCTAGCTACTCGGTTTTTAAACCCCTCCAGGGATGGGGACTCCACCACCTCCCTGGGCAGCCTGTTCCAGTGCCCGACCACTCTCTCAGCAAAGAACTTCTTCCTGAGATCCAATCTAAACCTCCCCTGATGCAACTTGAGGCCATTTCCCCTCAGCCTATCATTAGGAATTTGGGAGAAGAGACCAGAACCAGCCTGGCTACAGCCTTCTTTAGGTAGTTGTAGAGAGCAAGAAGGTCTCCTCTCAGCCTCCTCTATTCTTGAGATTAAATTACTCCAGTTCCCTCAGTTGCTCTTCACAGGGCATTCATGCTCTTAAATGTGTGTTCACACGTTTTGTTGTATTTAGATTTTTTTTTAACTTACATGTATTTCTTTTTGTTCTCCCATTTCCTGCCACTGTTCCTAAACCTCAGCTCCGACTTCGACTGGAGCTGAACACATGGGCAATTATTTTCAAACAGCTGGAAAGTTTTTAAGGCTGTTTCTTCTGCTCTGTGAGGTGTTAGCAGGTAGTTCTTCTTTCACGATGGACTGCATGGCCCTGCCTTAAGCCTACCTACATTTTCAATCTCCTCTTGCTTACACTTAACCGTGAAAAGGTCTGTAACTTGAACCACACAACTATCAGGTTCCACACAGGAGCCTCCCTATTTGGCAAATTATTTGCCTTTGTTGCATTCATTTTTGTTTATAAAATACTAATTACCTCTTTTATTGTTTGAAGAGATTAAAAGTTAATAGGAGAAACTAAATAAACAGAATGCCATTCCGCACAAACTATATAAGCTGGTAATTAATTTCTGGCCTCCTCTGAGCTAATTAACTCATATAAAGAAATGAAGTTAATGAACCATAATTCTAGTCATACAAGTGTAGATACAAGCAGTTTGACTTAACGAATTAATAAGATATTTCCTTTCTTAGAGGTTTTTCAATTGTGCTCCTAGTCTCTGGGCCTCCTTAATGTTTCTTTCTGGCTAAAATATTTAATAAAGGACAGGGCAACCAGGAGATGGGACTTGGCAAATTTTACTGTCAAATAGGAGCCCACAATTTCAGAGCAAAACGGGGACTCTACCTCTGTTGGGTGATGAATCTTTGATATGAAGCAGAGGAGTTTTATTCTGATTGGAGGTGATGCACTAACCATCTTCACAGAATCACAGAACATCAGGGATTGGAAGGAATCTCAAAAGATCATCCAGTCCAATCCCCCTGCCACAGCAGGATCCCCTAGACCAAGTCGCACTGAGAACTAAGAGCTTCCAAGAATGCAGACACTTCCCTTCATCTGGATTAAGGTGTAAATATAAAGGAAATAATTAATAAATGCAAAAATTAATAATAACAAGGATAACCCTCTGGTGGAGCAAAAGGATCAGTTGTTGGTTCAGACTGCTGACAATCCTCATTCGTATCAGCATTTCATTTGGAATTTGCTCTGTTTTCGGAGCACGCTGTAATCAAAACTTGAGTCAGTTGTGCAATTCTTAGTTAATACTGAGAAACAAAACGTTTCTCTCATGTTCACAGAATCACAGACTTACAGAATCACAGAACATGAGGGATTGGAAGGACCTCGAAAGATCACCCAGTCCAATCTCCCTGCCACAGCAGGATCCCCTAGATCCAGTCACTAGGGACCGGAAGGGACCTCGAGAGATCACCCAGTTCAATCCCCCTGCCACAGCAGGATCCCCTAGATCCAGTCACACAGGAACATGGCCAGGAGGGTTTGAAACATGTCCAGAGAAGGAGACTCCACAACCCCCCCGGGCAGCCCCTTCCAGTCCTCTGTCACCCTCACTGCCAAGAAGGTCCTTCTCACATTGATGTGGAACCTCCTCTGTTTCAGCTCACACCTGCTGCCCCTTGTGCTGTCACTGGGTGCCCCTGAGCAGAGCCTGGCTCCATCCTCCTGACACCCACCCTTCCCATATTGATCAACATCCATGAGGTCACCCCTCAGGCTCCTTTTCTCCCAGCTCCCTCAGCCTTTCCTCAGCAGGGAGGTGTTCCCCTCCCTCCACCATCTTCATGGCTTAGTGCTGGACTCTCTCCAGCCATTCTCTGTCCTATGTTCCCCGATTTCTTCTCAAAACAAGACTCATTTTGCCTGCTTTGCCTCAATATAATGTTAGCTCTTCCCAGACCAAACTGACACCCCATCAAACAGACCCTGCCCTAAAGAAAATCATTTATCCAAGTGCGTTTGCAAACCCTCCAAAGGCCCTCTGTACAACTGTGATGACACCAACACTCTCCTGAGGACAACTGAGTCACAGAATCATTGAATTATTGAGGCTGGAAAATTAAAAGTGTAAAATAAACGAACTTCAGCTGAGGACAGTTTTCTGACTGATTTTTCTGGACCGATTTTTTCCATTCTTACTGGTTTTCCCAAACTGCATGAGAGGAAAAGGGATTGTACAGATATCAATGTCTATAGATATATGTATGAATTGATATACAATGCACACATTGAAATACAAGACTCACAGAATCATAGAATCACAGAATCACTCAGATTGGAAAAGACCCCTGGGGATCATGGAGTCCAACCATCAGTCCTACTCTACAATTTCACCCCTAAACCAGATCCCCCAACACTACATCTAAAGATGGTGACACATCTGTATATAAATATTGCACATTTGATGGTTATTGATTAACAAATAGGCTTCAAATCACAGAGCTCCTTATATTTTAAGGAAAAAAAACTGAAACAGAGAAAAACCCCAACAATTCAAGGTTGATGTTTTTTCCCCTTCACTACAGGAGTACAGAGCAGATTTGGACATCTGCTATGAAATCTGGATTGTCATGAAACAGTGAAAGCTTTCTGCTCATTTCAGATGGATTTCCATCCCTAATTGGCTCATAAGTAGAAAATAAAATAGCAGGTAAAGCGTCTTTGTCTAAGTCTCTGTGCACTTGCCTATGCACACATAGCTCTCGCTTCGTTTTCCTCTGAGGTGAAAACTTCTCTTATCCTATTATTATAAACATGTCATTTCCCTAAGTGTCAGCAGTCTCTGCTTCAGACCTTTGACCTTGGCTTGCGACCAGGTGATCAATTTTGTTTTCCTAGGGCCTGCAAGCAGAGCTGACACAGCTTCAGAAATGTATTTCATCTTGATTTAGGAACTTTCATTTCTCCATCTCCATTATTTACTTAGATGCTCCGAGTACATCCTTTTTGGGGCTATTTGTTTCTAATTGATGAGGTAGATGTGCATAAACATGCCGCAGCCACGCAGAGTAAACACTGTCTGGCTGCTGAGAGCCCGCACAGAACATCAGCGGCTTTGTTTTAAATTAAAGAACTCTCCTGTATGACCACGACAGCCCTTCTTACTCATGACAGCAATGGCTGCTTAGGGCCAGCAGGCAATCTCGTTAAAAAGCAAGATTCCAATAAAATCTGTTTCAAAGAAGTTGGTCAGTATGAAACCCATGAAGGGAAACGTGATCACGATAAAATACGACTTAGCTACAGAAAACACAGGTGCGGCACTTCGGGTTCTGCTCACGTGAGAAGGGAATTTCTTTTCCTTCTTTTTGTTTCCGTTATGATTCTGTGGTGGCGATGCGACTAGGTCTAGGGGATCCTGCTGTGGCGGGGGAATCGGACCAGATGATCTTTCGGGGTCCCTTCCAATCCCTAATGTTCTGTGATTCTGTGTATTTCTGTGTTCTACTACTGTCATCATCTTTGTTCCAGAAACCTAGTCCTGTTTTTACATCATGGCTTTTAAACTTGTCTCCCTAGTAGAGCCAACCTCATCTTCCTTCAGAAAAGGTTCTGTTTTCTACACATTAAGGAGAAATCAGCCTGTTAATGGCTAAAATAAACCCTTGATATTCAAAAGGCACTGCCTGAACAAGGTAAAACGAAGACGCAGCTCCCTGTTTACACTATGAATTAACATATGGGCCTTCTGCACCAAGATTATATCTTTTTATCTTGGTTTGTTTGTAGCCCTGATTATTATTACAGACTAAACCCTATGTTTAAGACTGTTCAAGTTAATACTCTTGAATTAACTTTTAACTTGCAATTTTTTTTCCTAGTCCATAATCAGATAATCTATGAGCAAGGCTGTCTAATAACTTTTCATGTTGGGAATTTTATTATCTAATAACCTTCAACATTCTCGACTCGTCTTTGGGTGATGAATGGAATTATTTTGTATTTCATTACCTGTGCTGTGCTCTTTAAAGGGTGGGTTTTTCCTACAGCCAGATACACAACATGCAAGTATTTGGTGCTTCACTTTGTTTAATCGTTAAGACTGAGGAGAATATAGAAAAGGCAAACAGCCCTGAGAGGGGATTCTTGGAGGCTGAGTTTAGAGGAGAGACTCCTATTACCCTGTTGTGCTGCTCCAGCTCAATCGTCTGTTTAATGTGACTGCCTGTCCACTTGACCTGCACATACAGACTCGAGCATTCGGTTCTAAATAATACCACAAGCAGCCCTCCTTGGACAGCTGCTGTGTCTCTCTCTCTGACACCTACAGCCTCATTGGCTTAGGTATTTCTGTCCCCCAGTTTTGGCACAGGGGATAATTTTACAACACGCAACTACCCTGTCCCTTTACCTGTGGTCGGCCGCCAGTGAGACTGGGGGGAGCAACATGCATTCTAGCAATCACTGAATCACAGGACATCAGGGATTGGAAGGGACCTCGGAAGATCATCCAGTCCAGTCCACCTGCCACAGCAGGATCCCCTAGACCCAGTCGCACAGGAATGTGGCCAAGTGGGTTTTACATGTCTCCAGAGAAGGAGACTCCACAAGCCCCCTGGGCAGCCCCTGCCAGGGCTCTGGCACCCTCACTGGGAAGAAGGTCCTTCTCACACTGATGTGGAACTCCTGTGTTCCAGCTTGCACCTGCTGCCCCTTGTCCTATCATTGGGTGCCACTGAGCAGAGCCTGGCTCCATCCTCCTGACACCTACCCTTCACGTATTTATAGACATTAATGAGGTCACCTCACAGTCCCCTTTTCTCCAAGCTCAAGAGCCCCAGCTCTCTCAGCCTTTCCTCATCAGGGAGATGCTCCAGTCCCTTCATCATCCCTGCAGCTCTGCACTGGGCTCTCTCCAGCAGCTCTGTGTCCTTCTGGAACTGAGGGGCCAAGACCTGGACACACTATTCCAGCTGTGGTCTCCCCAGGGCAGAGTAGAGGTGGAGGAGAACCTCTCTTGACCTACTAACCACCCCTGTTCTGATCCACCTGAGGATGCCATTGGTAATAGGTGTCCCATGTTAAAAAATTATAGGAAGCTAAGTACTCTCTGAGGAAACGTAGCAACACAAAGCTCGACACTGGACACGCTACTCCAGATGTGGTCTCACCAGGGCAGAGTAGATGATGAAAGGCAGGTTGAGAAAGTCAAAAGCAGACACCTAAAACCCTGGCAGACTTTCTCCCCCATGGCTGATGCGACAGTGGACACGCACGTGTCGGCCTTCTAAAAATACAACAATGGTTCTGACCATTAAGGGGGGAGGACATGGTTTTAGCAAAATCTAAACTGTTGTTAGGAGATGGCTTTAGTGAAATAAACATATTAATGCTGAGATATAAAGCACAAGGTCTTGCAGCACTTTCATTATCTTCCTCTGAGGATTTACTGTGCTATAAATGAGACTCCATAGGAAATCCACCCATATAGAACAATTTATAGCGTGATGGGAAGCACGTAAGGATTAACGCTGGAATCATTATATCTGTATTTTAGTAGCCGTCATAATCAATCAATCGCAGTTACGTAACTTTGATTTTTTTCTTGATCCATGTTTTAATGCACCGGGGGTTGCTGCATTCATACTTTTTTGGGTGTCGAGAGGAATAGCAAATGGTTTCTTAAATTAGAGAAAGAAAAACATTGAATTCTTAAGCAGATAAAAACGGCTTAAATACATCATGATTAAACCATATGTCTTGTACGATCATCTCTTAAGTACTATAAGTCTTTACAGATGTACTGGCCTCTTGGATTCCACAGCACAAATGAATCCCAATTGCAACTGTGAGATATTAATATTTGTCAAAGTCCTCCAAATTGAAAAGATTTGCTTTCCCTAGGACATGGGGATTGCTTAGTTGGAAATTAAAGTTCTTGTGCAAATAGAGCTGACGTTTTGGTGCCTTCTATTCCAGGGAAATGTCTCTCTCCTCCTGTTAGGTAATATTTACTGTGTTTTGTTCTTTAATAGTGTGAGAACAACGCTGGTGTTTTCATATGGGACATGTTGTAAGACGGTCACTGTGTAAACTCAGCTGAGAGGATCTCAGCATCCTAAAGACCTGCTCTCGCCTGCAGGTATAGCTTCCATGTCATAGCCAAGAGATATGAGCCAAGAACAGCTGACAGTATTACTTTCAATCAATTTTGATCACAGAATCACAGAATCACTGAGGCTGCAGAAGCCCTCTGAGCTCATCCAGCCCAGCCCAACGCCTAACATCACCACAGCAGCCACGTCAGGGCACTAAGGGCCACAGCCAGGCTGCCCTTGAACACCTCCATGGATGGGGACTCCACCACTGCCCTGGTCAGTCCAGTCCAGGCTCTGATCACCCTTTCCATGAGGAACGGCTTTCTAACATCCAAACTAACCCTCCCCTGGCAGCTTCAGGCCCTGCCTTCTCATCCTGGTGCTGGTTGCCTGGGAGAAGAGCTTGACCCCCACCTGACTACAACCTCCCTTCAGGGAGCTAGAGAGCGGGAGAAGGTCCCCCCTGAGTCTCCTCTTCTCCAGGCTCAACACCCCCAGCTCCCTCAGCCACTCCTTATCAGCCTTTCCCTCCAGTCTCTTCCCCAGCCTCGTTGCTCCTCTGGACCTGCTCCAGCCCCTCCACCTCTTTCTTGAAGTGAGGGGTCCAGAACTGCCCCCAGAACTCAAGGGGAGGCCTCCCCAGTGGCCAGTCCACAGGGACAATGATGTCTCTAGTCCTGCTGGCCACAGTATTGCTCATCCAAGCCAGGATGCCATTGGCCTTCAGGACCACTTGAGCACCCTGCTGGCTCCTGTACAGCTGGTTGTCAACCAGTACTGCCAGGTCTCTCTCTGCCTGGCTGCTCTCCAGTCCCTCATCCCCCAGTCTGTAGCTGCAGGGGGTTATTGTGGCTAAAATGTAGCCTGACATGATCTGGCCTCAAGAAGAATTTGCCTTCCCCTTTCAGTGCCAACCTACAAAAAAATCACGTACCCAAGTTTCCAGAGTCACCACAGCAGCTGAATGAAATCTGGGTTAACATTTGCAATCCCGTATGATTTGGGTTGTAAATCACTGTCAACAAAGAGTTTCCCATAAACCACTGAGAAATTGGACGCACCACCAGTCTTCCTTAAAGGTCAGGAATGATGGCTTTTCCAAACCTTCCAACACAAATGACCTGAACAAGAAAAACGAAGGTGTTTAGCCATCCGGCATTGTTTGCTGGAGCCGTTTCTGGTGTGAGGAACATAAGTCACTTAGTATGCGCCGCGTCATCGTACTGTTGTGCTGGCACCAATTTGTTTGTTTACTGATTTGAGCTAATTTAGCCAGTTTATAACATGTCAGAATTTTTCCAGGGGTTATAGAATACATGCTCGTTGGAGGCTTGCACAACCACTGATAATTAGAACATTAGCCCTTGGGTTGTTTCCTTTCTGTTTTTCCAAAAGGAATAAAAAACCACCTGGATGTATTAAAACACCTGGGTAATTTATATGGAACACACACACACCCCCGATACACGGACGCTTTCTTGTCCACAACAGTAGAGCTTGTGTTTCCATGCTGGTGAGGAAATGATTGATAGAACTAACGACCGACGGAGTCAAACCACTGGCCGTTAAGAATTCTGCAGTAAACTTGTGTCTGTTGCTATAGAAATTAAGGGCCTGATTCCTATGTGGATTCTTTGGGAGACTGGACTGGATGATCTTTCTGGGTCCCTTCCAATCCCTAATGTTCTGGGATTTTGTGATTCTTCACTTAAACTCTGCAGAGATAGAAAATGGCACCTGAAATAGACTTTTCTGGGATGTCTGTTGCAGTAATACATCTAAAACCGCCTGTCTAAGATTGGCTAGCAAATATCACAGAACATTTTGCTAAGGTATCATACAGATGTGTATCTATCACAAGGGGCAGTGGGTGTGAGCTGGAACACAGGAGGTTCCACATCAATCTGAGAAGGAACTTCTTCGTGGTGAGGGTGACAGAGCCCTGGAAGGGGTTGCCTAGGGAAGTTCTGGAGTCTCCTTCTTTGTAGACATTTAAAACCCTCCTGGCCATGTTCCTGTGTGACTGGATCTAGGTGATTCTGCTGTGGCAGGGGGATTGGACTGGATGATCTTTCGAGGCCCCTTCCAACCCCTAATGTTCTGTGATTCTGTGAATGTTTTCAAGACAAGAAAAGTGTGAAATTTTCTTTCAGTTGGTTTAAAAGGTGCAGTCTGTTCACATTACTCTCAGTAAATGAAATGGGACTGCTCACGGCCATGAAAGGAGTGGGATTGGACCCTCAGTAGAAATTAACCTCTTTTTTGCGTTGTTTTTGAAAGACAGTTTCTGTATCTGCTGAGCAAACAGCACTGAATGGAAAACTGGGGATGTTTCAGAGCAACAACAAAAGCTTGTGGTGAGAAGACAACATTGCTTATTTCACTCTTTATTTCCTGACAAAGACTGAAGGCAAAGATGCCAAAGGGGTTTTTCCTCATCCCTGTTCCTGGAAAAATGAAAATAACAAGAATTATGTGTAGAAAGTTCAGAAAGAATTCCTAATATGGATTGTTCTTAGACGATTTATGGCCAACAATCAAGTGAAACAGCAGTTGCTTCATCGTTCTCTCGTATAGGACAATACAATGTGTACTAGGGTCTGTGAATACCCAAGTCTAAGGACGTGATGGCAGCACTAGGATCTTGGAAACCTGGCTTGTGCCACTGAGTTACTCCACACAGCTTTTAGTGTTGAGATCACAGAATCACAGAGCATTAGGGATTGGAAGGGACCTCAGAAGATCATCCAGTCCAATCCCCCCTGCCACAGCAGGGTCCCCTAGGGCGTACAGGAACATAAAGCAAAACCTTGCAGTCTTTGCTTGTGCAGAGCCACAATTCACCAAAAATTTGGCTGCAGGATTCAGGTGAATAAACTGCCTGACAGCCTAGTAACAGTGAAGAACATTGTCCCACTAGATTTGCCTGGGCTGAGCCATGCAGTGTCCTGCTCCAGCTAAATTGCATCTTCCACAACCAAGGCTTGACCAAGGTGCTGCACGGAACTGCTGCTGCTGAGCTGGCCACACAGTCTGCAAACCCCAGCACCCTGAGCACAAAATCAGCACTGGAGGAGACCATGCTGCAGGGTTGATTTTAGTTGAATTTGAATTACTATCTTCATTTTTTTGTAGTCTTTATTATATTTATTAGAGACTGATTTATTATTTTATTTATATTTTGCCCTCAAGTTGCATCAGGGGAGGTTTAGATTGGATCTGAGGAAGAAGTTCTTCACTGACAAAGTGGTTGGGCACTGGAACAGGCTGCCCAGGGAGGTGGTGGAGTCCCCATCCCTGGAGGGGTTTAAAAACCGTGTAGCTGGATCACTTGAGGCCATGGTCTAGGGGTTAGAGAGCTGTTGGGCTGAAGGCTGGGCTTGATGATGCTGGAGGTTCTTTCCAGTCATAAATAATCCTATGAGTCTATGGCTTTATGATTTTACTTTACTATTTTTAATACTTTACTTAATTTACTTTATTTTTTTACCTTATTTTATTTAAGTTTGATTTTATTTTACTATATTTTAATTTTGTTTTAATTTTACTTTATTTTTTATTTTACTTTATTTGATTCGATTTTACTTGATTTGATTTTACTTTAATTTCATCTTAAATGCTGTTAAAATACAATGGTGGAGTTCTCTTGACCTTCAGCAAACCCCAGCAGCTCTGGAGCCTCTTCCCAAAGACCTGCCTGACATCCACCAGCCATTGACACAGCAGCCTGTGGAGAATGACTCAGACCCTTTGGCTACCCCGAGAGCTCTTATGTTTCCACCTGCTGCTTTTACGTCATGGACTTAGGTGGACTGGTTTGGGCTGCTGAAGAAGAGGGAGGGAGGAAGAGGAGGCCAGTGGCGTAGCACATAGCACCTGCCCGCAGGTGGGGGCAGCAGGCGGCCCTGGCTGCTCATCATCGCCCCTGACACGGCCCACAACTCCATATCACAGCAGATAACAAGAAGCGCGGTGTAAAACTGCCTGACTTTTATTTCTGTCTTCCCAAGCTATTGGCTCCTTCACTAATAATCGGGATTTATTACTGGGCCCATCTGCTGCCTCTCTAAGGTCAAAAGGTAAAGCACAGCCATCGCTGATGTCACCATCAAGGTAGCTGGTAGCAAATGGACCCTGACAAGTGTACTTTTAAAAGAATATTGTGGCAAGAGCACTCTGAGCATGAAAGTCAGGCTGATAAAGAAAATAAAGTCCAAAATACTAAAAAGATGTCAGCTTTTAACCCATTAATCCAAGTGATGGAGTCCAGCTGTCAGTCTTCTATCCAAGCAGCAGTCAGGAAGAAGAATTAGCTCCTATGCCCAGTGAAATGTAATCAGGTCAATCTCTCTGCAAGGAAATTCCTAGCATATTGCATTTGACTCTGTTCCTAGCGGGGGCTCCTCAAAGGCACCCAGAAGTACAAGAGGGAAGAGGATGAAGTCACAGAATCACAGAATATGAGGGATTGGAAGGGACCTCGAAAGATCATCCACTCCAATCTCCCCACCATGGCAGGATCCCACACAGGAACACGGCCAGGCGGGTTTGAAATGTCTCCAGAGAAGGAGACTCCACAACCCCCATGGGCAGCCCCTGCCAGGGCTCTGTCACCCTCACTGGGAAGAAGGTCCTCCTCACACTGATGGGGAACCTCCTCTGTTCCAGCTCACACCCGCTGCCCCTTGTCCTATCATTGGGTGCCCCTGAGCAGAGCCTGGCTCCA
>JAOXOE010000405.1:39962309-39983589 GCA_028565055.1 Phoeniculus purpureus | reverse complement strand
CCCTGTCCTATGGTTAGATGACACTGAAAAGAGCCTGACTCCATCCTCCTGACACCCACCCTTCATATATTTATCAACATTAATGAGGTCTCCTTTTTTCCAAGCTAAACAGGCTTAGCTCCCTCAGCTGGTCTCCGTAAGGGAGATGTTCCATTCCATCATCTTTGTGGGTCCCCGCTGGAATAAAGCAGCTCAGTAAGTTTAATAATACTGTCATTTTTTCATACAAACCCTTACTTTAGAAGGCAGCAAGCATGAGCTCAAAGTCAACCATACTAGCAATAATCAAGATGATCTGCTGACGGCGTATCACAGTGGCACACTAGAAACTATCAGAAGCAGGCTGGTAGCTTGGTCAATTGCTAAATATCTTTACACCAATCTCAAAGAATTTAATTTTAAATAAATAGATGGTATTCATCTCAATGGCCTTCTGCCATGATAGGTGCTGCAGATTTCCTGGTGACTGAAAAAAAATCAACTCTATGTACTCTAAATTTAATATAAATACAGAGGCAACATACTTATCTCAGAGCTGATGGCAGGAAGACATTGACTGTGACGACTCAAGATGCACTTATACGCTTTATCTCTTTTCTCCTAATAAAAAAAAGTCAAAGACGTTATCCATCAAGTGAACCAGATTCCACCTTTTCATGTTAGGACACTACTTACAGTGATACCAAAGTGAAGAAGATGATCATATCTAACAAGATAAGGAATGCTTTATCCTTGCACACAATGGACCTGTTCTGCCAGAGGAGCCCACAAAGAAGCTGAAGTTAAAGATGAGCACGTTGAAATATATGAAAAATCCTTCCTGTCTGTCTTCACTGTAATACTTCCTAGTGATTGAGGGGTGCTGCATCAACATCTGGTTTCCTCTTAAGAAAGGGATTCACTTTTACTCTATAATGATATTAAGGAAGATTATCTGAACTTTCCCTGTGGTTCCTTCTTTATACAAAATTATTCAGTGCAATTAAACGTTGCACACCTGAAGCAACGTTTTTAGTAAGTGCTCCATGTACAGTAGTAGACTTGGTAGCTATAACTATATGTAGAATGAAGTGTAAATCTGACAGTGTATCGAGGAGATAATGTTCTGTGTAAATCGCCCAGCAGTCATTTTTTCGTTCTACAGTGGAGTCCTAACACTAAATCAATTCATAATGTATGAAAAGCACCATCAGTTTAGCTTCCTTTAGTGCTGGTTTAATTACTGCCATCCTGGGGGAAAACAGAAAAATCAAACCAGCACCCCACAAGCAGCTACCAAATCCAGGTATTAAAGAAAGAACAGTCAGAACACACATCTGAAATGCAGATGTTGTTTAAGCCCCAAACCTGACTAGAATTGTACACCTAAAATCAAGGGCTAGCACTTTTCTCTGCTCCTACTTCATGCACAGAGAGGAATGAATGCAGACTAATCTAAATTGTAATTTCATAGGTTGTTTATACTGCATAAATGAGGTACAGCAGCTGTTTGAAAGGCAATTTGAACTAAAAGGTCTCTGTATTGAATCCTAAAGTATTTATATTCTGCTTTTTACGCTGTGTTCTGTTTTCAGAATCACTGGTGAATTTGTTAAATCACCGGTGTACTTGTTATCGTTTAAAGAAAATGTAATATTGTGTGAACACTGGCTACCCACAGACTCTCTCCTTGAGTCTAAACATTCGCAGCTAAATACAAAATCTTTGACGCAGCTATCTTTACTGAACCAAAACAAACGGCAGTGTATTCTTGTTTAAACTCCATCAGCCATGATGATTATACTACGTTTGTAATGAAACAAGGCCACTTAATAACACTGCAAGGCCACATTTCATAGCGTGTAATAGTTTTCACTCTATATATGATTTCACATGTCATTAGCCAGACTTTTCAAGTGTGCTCAAAGTAGCTTATAGAAAAAACACTAACATGCTTGAAACAAGATTATTAGCAAAATCAATATCACCGAATGAGCAAGTTTTTTTCATACTTGCTGTTGGTAACTACTCTAGCAAGACCAGAACAACATAATCTCAATATGGCATTCTGGATGCCTCTAGTGCTGAACCCCAAATCCCAGTCCTCCCTAGAATTATTTGCTCTTACTGTGTTGCGGTTTAACTCAAGTTCTATTGAAGATTTTTCTCTCTTTCAGGTAAGAATTTTCACATTAAAACAGGTTTATAAATACGTGAAGGGTGGGTGTCAGGAGGATGGAACCAGGTTCTTCTCAGTGGCATCCAGTGATAGGACAAGGGGCAGTGGGTGTAAAGTGAGACATAGGGGGTTCCACATCAATGTGAGAGTTCATCTCTGTTCAACATCTTTATTGATGATCTCGATAAGGACACAGAGTGTGTCATTAGCAGGTGACATCAAATTAGTTCCACATAAATATGAGAAGGAACTTCTTCACAGTGAGGGTGGCAGGGCACTGGAAGGGGCTGGCCAGGGGAGTTACAGAGTCCCCTTCTCTGGAGACATTTTAAACCCACCTGGACACTTTCCTTTGTGACTCGGTCTAGGTGTTTCTGCTGTGGCAGGGGGATTCAACTAGATGGCCTTTCGAGGTCCCTTCCAATCCTTAATGTTCTGTGATTCTGTGATTCTTATTAGCAAGACCCGAGTCTCAGAACCACTCCTTTTAAGCAAGGAAGCAGATGAATTGTTCTTTTTCCAGGTTCCTTTTATTGTGCCTTCCTTCCACTCTTGGCTTCGTAGTAAATTCATATAGACCAGACTCAGAGCTACAGTTATCTTACAGCTTACTTCTTTGAGCTAACTCCTTCCTGCACCCTATCTTTTACATTCCTACTTGTTCAACAGCTTTAAATCTGCAAACAGATAGACTGTCCAATTCTTCTGCCTTTCCTTCTCTGGCTCACTCAATTGACTGGGAGTAATATAAGCATCTAAAGTGGGGGGGATGACTTAACACTGGTGTTAAGGGTGTGAGGGCTCTATACACCACAGTAAAACTTACTATCAGGACTGTGTATTCAAAAAGACAAGAAAGAGTGTGTTCTGGAACAAGAACATACAGCTCTCTGGAGGTGGATCTGCAGCTTCTCAATCTCGTGACAGAGAAGATAATTTTTGGTAGAGCAGGACTGCCTGCCCTAAAGTAACACTTCTGGGTGGCATTTTCTGTTGCCTGTGTTTGAGGAAAGCAGAAATGAGTTCTGAGGAGTCATGGAGTGTCCTGGGCTGCATCAAAAAACGCGTGATGAGTTGGTCAAGGGAGGTGATTCTCCCCTCTACTCCACTCTTCTGAGAACTCACACAGAGGGTTGTGTCCATTTCCAGAGTTCCTATCTTAAGAAGGACATGGAACTGTTGGAGCAAGTCCAGAGTAGGACATGAGAACGATCAGAGAGCTGGAGTATCTCTACTATTCAGACATGCTGAGACAACAGGGGTTGTTCAGGCTGGAGAAGAAAAACTTCAGGAGGACCTTAACAGCAGCCCTCCGGTGACCTGAAGGGACCAGAACACAGGACTCAAAGTGAGACTTCACAAGGGCCGAGTACAAGGGCACGATAACTTCCCTTTTCCTGCTGACCACACTATTCCTGATACAAGCCAGGATCCTGTTGGCCTTCTTGGCCACCTGGGCACACTACTGAATCATATTAAGCTGGCTATCTACCAGCAGCCCCAGGTCCTTTTCTGCTGCACAGCTTTCGAGCCACTCACCCTCCAGCCTGTAGCGTTGCCTGGGGTTCTTGTGACCGAAATGCAGGACCCGGCACTTGGCTTTATTGTACCTTATTTTGTGCTTTGGGTGGGGCTATGAGCAACCTGATCTAGTGAGAGATGTCCTTGCCCATGGCAGGGAAGTTGGAGCTAGATGATCTTTAAGGTCACTTACAGTCTAAACCATTCTATGAAGGTGGGAATCAGTAGAGAAAAGTAACTCTAGGTTAAATAATTGTTTTGGTAACTAGCAATCACGTTCAGATGATTTGGGAGATCTGCAGTGAGGAGTGAGAGCAAAACTGTGTTAATGATATTAACAGGATATTAGAAGTTTAACTCTGTAGCACAGGAATGGCAAGAAGAAAAGAGAATCTTTGACTGGAAGGCATACTGGCGTGGTTACATCTTCTCACAATCACGTTCTCACTTAGCATCATTCGTATGATGAGTTCTATTTTTATGCTCACAGACAGTAAATAAGATGAAGATAATGAATTATTCTTTGCAAATTAAAGACTAGAAGTTGTAAAAGTGTTTCTTTGTGTATGTGCATGAGCAGAAAAATATCTAGAAATAAAAGAATAAAGGAGCAGGAAGCTTTTCAGCTTTTCATCTGGAGGAGATGATTCAAAAATTGAAAAGTTTAATAAAAAGCAAGTAAGTTGCTTTCACAGTCTTCCACAAGAATAATGCCATGGCCCTCAGCTGAGATAAAAACACTATCTCACCAAGCAAACGTTTGACCAGCTTTGCGCCAAGACATAGCACAGGGCTTTTCTATTTATCAGAATGATTACAAAAAGCAAAGGACACACTGGTTTGGGTTTTATATGTTTTCTGTAAAAAAAATAGGTAGAATCCTAGCATAGCCCTGTAAGATTACTTCAGTTTCAGACATGTATTATTCCTTTAGACTTTTGGTGTCAGTAGAGAACCACATTGGGAATTTCTTTAAGAGTGGTTCATCTCACTCAAGGTAGGTTTGTGATCTGATCTCTTGGTCCTCTGTTAATATGGAGAGAAATAAACCTTGCATGAGTGTCACTCAATCTATTCTGAAAAATCTAAATCATCCATAGTGAATCATTCCCTAAGATTTTCTACTTCTATAGAGAAAATCCGGAAATGAGCCGTGAATGGCTGTGCTGTACATGAGCTGATTTAGTCTTTAGATCTTCATTGGTCAGATAATAATCAGAGGTCATACTTCTGTAACTGGAAGGGTCTTTCTGTAACTTTGAGACTTGCAACACCAGAATATTTAACTGGACACTAGTTCTAAAGTGTTCGATTTCTCTTACCAATACTAAAAATATGATAAGCTGTGCAATACTCACCTATAGTTTCCTTTGATTTTTTTGGTAGTATTAATAGTAGGACTTTTTCATAGAAGCATAGAATCATTAGGGATTGGAAGGGACCTCGAAAGATCATCTAGTCTAATCCCCCTGCCACAGCAGGATCTCCTAGACCAAGTCACACAGGAACATATCCAGTTGGGTTCACAGGTTCCATCATTTTGCATTTTGCATGGAACTTAAGTCTCATTGACACGATTAAAAAGAAATGTAAAATCTATTTGGATTATAGCTGTCCAGACCAATATCCATTGTCTGCCTCATTTTGCGGATTGTTTATGGCATTTAAAATGTCTTAGGAGTCTGCTTCTCACAGAATCACAGAATGATAGGGATTGGAAGCAAACTTGGGAGATATCTGGTCCAACACCTTGATTGCACAGGATTGTGTCCAGTTGGGTTTTGAATACTGAGTATCTCCAGAGAAGAAGAACCTGAAACTTCCATGGGTGGCCTGTTCTAGTGCTGTGTTACCCTCAGAGGAAGGAAATTTCTGCCCATGTTCAGATGGAACTTCCTATGTTCAAGTTTGAGCCTGTTGCCCTTGGTCTGTTGCTGGGCACCACTAAAAGGAGCCTAGCTCCACCCTCTTGACACCCACCTTTATTCATTTATAAACATTGATCAGATCTCCTCTTAGCCTTTTCTTCTCCAAGCTAAACACACCCAGGTGTCTCAGTCTCAGTCTTTCCTCATAAGAGAGATACTCCACTCTCTTCATCATCTTCATCATCTTCATCAATCCCTAATGTTCTGTGATTCTGTGATATAGGAACTGCATCACTTCACCTGGAAAATAATACATTCACTTAAACTGCACAAGAAATCTCTGTATTGGCAGCTGAATAAAGCCTCTACGTGGCAGGCAAATCCCTAACTTCCACTCCAGGTTTTTGGGTCTATAGTGTCTCAATAAGATGCCAGGAGAAGAAATTTTACAGGGGGAAAGCCAACATATTAGATTTTATGGGACCTGACATAGTCCTGTCCAGTACTTTCCAAGAGGCTGTATCTTGTCATGACCTGGCTGCTTAACATTAAGGATATAGTCAGTCACCTTGTTGTCAGGAATCAATGATCTTTTGAAAAATGTATGATCAGTCTTTGGTGCAATTCAACCGCCTAGATAGGTGTCTAGTTCTACCTCAGAGATCTACAAGTTCCCAAATGCCTACCTTTTTACTATGACAGCTGGATAACAGGTGGGAGCTCCTAAGGCATCTCAAATGGAACTCTTTGCCTACACTCAAGGCAATACGTCTTCTCTAAGTCTTCAGGTAAATAAAATTAACATTTTAAAGCATTTAGAGACAGAAGGATTTTTAATTTGTCCCGTTTATCACTTACTGTTTTAAAATAGCTTAACAAGGCAAACAAAGCAAAGTGCCTGTATCCCATTATCTTTTTATATTCTGTGAAAAAATAGACAATGCACAAAAAGTGTCAAAAAATTGAGCAGCTTGTGGTTATGTTGCTATAGTTACAGGATGATCAGAGGCTTTGCTAAGCCAGAAAAAGAAATGAGCATTTTCAAATAGTTTTGCACCTAGTCACTGCATATACTGCTACATTTCCAAGTCTGCTTCACATTGCTGAAATGCAAAGAAGCCACTCGTCTCCTCAAATTCCTTATAATAATTTAAAAAACCCAACCCTTCTGTACTTTACAGCTAAGAATTTCCATGTAGATTTCAAATGAGAAAAATATCTGCTAGTAATTGAGATGGTCAGAAAATTGTTTTACTTTCATAGGATCATAGAATCACAGAATCATTCAGGCTGGACAAGATCCTTGGGATCATTAAGTCCAACCATCAACTCTACTCTACAAGTTCACCCCTAAAACAAATCCCACAAAACTGCATCTAAGTGACTTTTAAACAAATCGAGGGATGGTGACTCAACTGCCACCCTGGGCAGCCCATTCCAGTGCCTGACCACTCTCCTCACAAGGTCACATCAGACCTTTCATGCATGGGGTTTATAGGCTTCTGCAAGGTGAGTGCTTTGAGCAGGGATTTGGACCTGATGGTCTCCAGAGACCCCGTCCCACATGTGATTATTCTGTGATATAAGCTGCCTTTCACAGATGCTGACTCTGAAAATCCCTCTTCTGCCTCCTTTGCACTCTGATAGTTTTGAGTGCCATGTTCTACCTGGCAATCATGTATGGACGTCCTTGATCACCTGAAACAGGACTGGGTACTTTTGAGGGAATTAATCTGGCCTCAGATTTTCACTGATTAAATAAAGTCAAATCTCATAAGGATAATTTAGACACCTTGATCGCTTTTGAAAACCTGCAGTTATAGTTTCAATGACATTCATGAAACACACAGTGATCGTTTCTTCGTTAGTAGAAAGTTATGTACCTTAGTCTAGGTGATCCTGCTGTGGCAGGGGGATTGGACTAGATGATCTTTTGAGGTCCCTTCCAATCCCTGATGATTCTATGATTCTACTGCATCTCTCTTTAACACTTGATAAAGATCTACGAAAAGACTAATTTCACATCAGTGTAGACACCTAAAGTGGATCAGAAGAATCATTCCCTGAAAGTGATTTAATTACTCTAATGAGTGAACCCGCTCTCATTTGAGATGCTTCAGAGAAACTCATGTTATCTACTCTACTGATGCTGCTTCGGAAGGCCACTGGTCTCCTAGGGGTCTGATGTCATATTTACTGCCCATGTATTATACAGAATCGCAGAACATTAGGGATTGCAAAGGACCTCAAAACTCAAAACATCTTCTAGTCCAATCCTCATTGCAGGTTTAGCATTAGGCCAGTAACTTTTCTAGCTTAGAAAAATATCACCAAACTAATCAATATTTAAATGGAGATGCAAGAAACCCTGCAAGAATCATCATTGTGATATTGTGCCTTTGAGGTGAGGGGAGAGAAATATCAGTCATTTTATGAGTAGAGGTTATTTGTTCCACGTAGGTCAAATGTTTGAAGATACTTGTTGTGCGCACGTAGCACAAAGTGAGTTGCATGTGATACTGGCAAAAACGTGTCATATAGATGTTGTTCTGCTTAAAAACAAATTCAATTTCTTTTGTGTGTGTTTGCTTTTTCACTAATCTGAGAAAAAAAAAAACAAACAGATGAGCCAAAACAGAACTCCATAGGGTTACACACTGCCAAGTCTAAGTCAGTTTGTAAAGAACTGAGTTACTGTAGTTCTTTGGAAGACAACTTCTCAATTTAATCAAGGATTATATGAAAACACCACAACAATGATTTTGAAATAAAAGATATGTGTGTGTCATCCAAAGTAATGCCCAGATTGTTCTGTTGGGCTATAATTTCTTAGTAATAGTTCTCCCACTCTGAAACCCTGTTATTTACAAGAGAATTAAACAGCATCATCAGATGATTTAACTGACTCTGAAATTGTAGTATGAGGAAAAATGTAGGAGTGAAGTGCCAGACTGTCAATTGAAACATTACTCTAACAATGTCCGAGGTGATCAGAGAACAAAAACTGTCCGTACTCCCTGCTCCAGACTACCAATTAGGGAAAAATTGCTCATCCATTATCATGAGGAAATTAGGCTAGAAATCACCACTGGAGATTATGTGAAATCAGAATATTTTGGTTTGGTCTGTTTGGCTGCTGCAAATTGTTAGGCTGACAGAGATACTTCTTTCTTCATTTCTTCTTCTCCTCCTTTTAATGTGTTCTCCATAATACTTGGGTAATGAGGGACAGATTTACACAGATGTTTAAGATCCTAACTCCAGTTAGGTTACTGGATCCATCTAATGTCCTGTAAATTCCAACCCTAAAAGCTCAAATTTTTGGATAGTTCTGCACAATGTTAATTATGTGGCAGGGCCAAAATTGAGACTCATAAAAAATGAGAAATGAACATCATAAGTGATGCTCCGAGTAAGACTTAGTAATTGAGAGCAGATGGCAACAGTGGAGACACACAGTATTTGCTCAGTGGGTGCATTTTGAGCTTACATCTGATAAATTCTAGAAACAGAAGAACAAGGTTTTGATTCAATAACTAACCACTGGTGCTTTCAGCCATTCAAGACAATTTAAGGGAACTGATCTTCTGCCTCTCCAAAAAGGCACCACTGCCTTACAGGTCTTGTGCCATAAATGCCTGGGGTACACGGCTCAGATTACCTGGTGTCTTTGCTTAAGGAATTATTTGAACCTCGTGTGTTTGAGTGTAAGGCTGCCTTGACGACAAAGCTGGGTTAAGGAATATCAGAACAGTTTTGTTTGACAAAAAGCTCTTCCTCTCATCCTCTCCTAATTTTGCCAGATGTTTCTCAGCCCTGGCTCATCCTGTTCCGCATAAATACGAGAAGGGAACTTCTTCATAGTGAGGGTGATGGAGCGCTGGAATGGGCTGCCAAGGAGGGTTGTGTACTTCAGTGTGGGCTGCTCAATGAAGCCCTGTGTCCATTCTCTGGATTCACTGGCCAGTAACAAGATCACCGTTTCTCTAGCCAGTGAAGCAGCAAGCTCCATGTGGTATCTTTGAGTTAGAATCCTGGACCAGGACTGATTGCATAAATTCTTCTGATTTGACAGTAGGTTTCCATTTTGATGCAGCTGTATCAGAAATTTCCCGTATTATTTTTTTAAGTCTAGTCATCTAAAATTCATAGGATAGGCAGTTCCTGAGAAAGATTTGTGTCAGCCTAAAAGACAGGTGCCTGCCCCATCCAGCTATTTCTCTCCATCAACTGTAGCTGAAGCCTTTATATACAATGGTTAGACAGCAAGTTAGGTGAATCTAAAATCTTCTTTCAAGAATTAAATTGAGCTATCACTAGAAGAAAAGACGAAGAATGATTCCACATCAAAATACCTTTTTTCATCAACATTTTGCTCTGATTTGAAGCGTGTGGTAATCAGAGTCCACTCTGAATGGATTTCCACATGGAGCTTGAAGAGGCTTCCTAAGAAGACTTCTTTTAAAATGAACACATTTCTCTGATATTTTGTAAAACAATTCCACAGCCTGTTGTCAAAAAGTCACCATCTCCTAGGAAAATTCATTCTGATGTATTCTGCTAGTCACGCCAGTATGTTCTGCAGAAAAATACATAAGTGTTCTGGGTGTCTTGATCATTGGATGTGCCCTGGCTGTATGAATCAAGAATAAGTATTTCAGGTCCTTTCATCCCCTACGAACTACCACTTGATGGGTGCTAATAATAATTGTGACCAGCAGCTTAAGGAAATTACTGTCCTTTTTTTTGCTCTAAAACACACAGCTCGACAAATTACAACAGAAGGGAAAACCACATCACAACCCATGTGTGCCTCGCACTGTGCATAGTTTCATCACTAAATCAATAAGCAAAAAATAAGATAAAATTAAAACCAATGTCTGACCAAAATGGAATCTGAGAACATCCCAAAGATGTATATTATAGAAAGTTGATGTATTTGAGATACCCCTATGATCTTCATATGTTTTCTTTGCACACAGTCCTCACACTTTTGACCGTCCTTGAGCTCAAACTCTAGTTGGTAATATTGCCATTGCTTTATCTCTCCTTGTCACTTCCTGCCTAGTCTAAAGAAAGGATCATATAATATTAAGAGGTATCAATAATATTTGTTCAGCACGTAACACCCATTTCCTGATCTCCTGGAAATCCAGCTGATCCAAAGGAAGATGAAACATCAAAACTGATGTGTGATGTTGTCTTCAGGCAGATGAGTGGACTAGTTTGCAGCAGAGCAAACTGAGGCAGCACCCGTGCTTTGGATACAATCCAAATTCGAATTGTCTGTTTTCTGGAGCAGTTGGCACTAATTTATTTATTGCGTAAATTAATGTTTGTGCTGTGGAGATTGATCCAATTGGTGTAATTGTTTCTGAACATTCTCCACTTCCCTTTCATATTCCTTTGATAAATCATATGAGGGACGATATACTGATCTAAGAGAACAAATAACTGTTTAATTCAGTGGAAGAAATTGCTAATTGTTGCTGTAGAAGAGATATCTCTTTGGAGATGGAATGTGATATATTTATAAATACATCAAATTATTTTCCCCAGTAGTGTTATTGCTCGACCTTTTAGCCATCCTTGCACTGGAAAATATTCTCATTTTTATTAATGGACAACAAGAGTTGCTAAAGTCTTCCATGCGGTGACTTTTAATTCTCTTGCTGGCAAGAACGTTTCCTTGGGAAACCCTAATTTATTTAGCTGCATGTAACCCTTTGACCCTTTTTTCTGTCTTTAGATCCCTTACAGAAACATTAAAATTGGTTCAAAATTGAACCTTCTATTACAGACAAAATTCCGATATTTTAAATTAAATCAAATGAAATGCAGTGGCTTCTGGTAAATGATGACTGTTATGAATGCATTGTCTTGAGAAACAAACATTGCACAAATCACAGAAAATTCATCAAAACCAGACTGGCAAGTTTAGTATCATCTGTCTTTTCTCACATTCTGCTTTTCTGATCAAATTTTTACAGCCACCTGCAACTGAGAATCTACACCTTTCCAAGTAATACATTTTGGTGCTTTATTAACCTTTCTAATATTAAGTGCCTTGCTTCACATTTAACCTGAATCCTTCTTCCTTCACAGTAGTCTTTGTACTTTTTGTGGTGTATAATGGCATACACATTAAAATTCAAATCAAAAAGCCTTCGTAGTGTCTTTCCTTTTTTCAGCAATCTCTTTTGGTAGGTGAAGACACACAGAATCACAGAACATTAGGGATTGGAAGGAACTTCAGAAGATCATCTAGTCCAATTCCCCTGACAAAGCAAGATCACCCAGACCAAGTCACATAGAAACATGTCCAGGCAGGTTTTAAACGTCTCCAGAGAGGGAGACTCCACAACCCCACTGGGCAACCCCTTCCAGTGTTCCGTCATCCTCACTGTGAGGAAGTTCCCTCTCACATTTGTATGGAACCTCCTATGTTCCAGCTTACACCCATTGCCCTTTGTCCTATCACTAGATGACATTGAGAAGAGCCTGATTCCATGGTGTACATTATGGCTGAACTGAGAACAGGATTCAGAAGTTGAGTCACTGGGCACCACTATAACGAGAAAACAAAAGTTTTCTCATTGCACTTCTTCAGTAATTCCACTGAGCTTATTCTCATTTTGCACCCCCTTTTTGATAAGAAAACATTAGAGTGATTCACCATTATTTCCTGCCATATCAGAACTTATTTTTCAGATTCCTTGCTCCCTTACAATGGTCCATTTTTATTTATTTAAAAGCACTACCCAAGGCCCTAGTAACAATTAAGTTACTTGAACATGAAGAGAAGCAGAAGGTTTTACGATATGCTAGTCAATACTATTTTCAGTTGAGCTGGGGTACTTTAATAGCAGTGTTGCATCAGATAATACAGCCTCAAGGACAAAAAAGCCCAAAAGCATAAAGGGCTTTGGATTTTGAAGACATGTCCATACAATTGATTTTTCCTTCCATTAGTCAGTCACTTGACTACTTCCTTTAACCTCCGCTAATGGAGTGTCTTACATTATTTGTTCTTTAAGGAGAATATTTCTGCAGAGGGTTTACAGGCAATAAATGAAGGAAAGTTAAATATTTCTAAGCATGCAGACTCAAATCAAAAAGGCTGAAGAAATAGTGACAGTGTTAAGAGCAATGATGATGTTGAGTTTCTGCTCCAGTGAAATGACTGTTCCCAAGTTTGCAACAGTCAATGGAGCAATTAGTTTCAGTAAAGTGTTTCTAAAGAGTGAAATTCTGTGTCCAGCATAAAAATAAAGAAGCAGGTAATCAGGGATGTGGAGAAGCACAATCATGCAGGACCTCACTTCTATAGAGGACAATGCTTGTTTACTCTGTCTTTTCTCCCTACATTATTCAGACTAAGCTCTTTGGTGGATGTGTACGGTGTTTAAATAGCACCTACAGAGGTTTCATCTTTTAGTTAATAATTGTCACTACAAAAGGGCGTTTGAAAATACAATAGAGTGCTCCAGGTTAGTGTTCGGACAAAGCAAGCACAAACCTAAAAGGAATGGGGGGGAAAGGGTTTTTTCATAATAAGGAAAAATGCATTGTGGATCAATAGAGGGAATTGATTTGGCACAGAATAACTTGTGTGTGTGTGTGTGTGTGTGTCTGAAGTCCTTAGCCCCCTTTCAGAATAACTCGTATTTGAGAAAAATGTGTTTTTATCTCATAGCCATGTCTTCTTTCCTTTTTCTAGCTGCAACTGTACCAATTCCAACTGAACAGGCAAATGTCTTCAGTCTTCTTAAAACTTCCTTTTCCACTAAATTTCCTATGTCTTGAAAAATGTTGTTTGGTCTAGATAGCGAATAATAATGATGATGATGGTGATGATAATAGTGATAGCAATCTGTATCAACTGCCATTCCTATTGTCTTCATCTCAGGTTCATCAGGCCCACATGGGTTTGAAGGGTGGTGCAAGAGAAAGTGGTCAATGGGAATGTCCCCCACACCTTCTGCATACACAAACATGAGAAGTACTTGTGTGTTTATTGCCTTGTGCCAGGGAATGTCTCTTGCCTTGAAAGCTTCTTCAGCATACAAATTTATACAAATTCTGAGCTTTTACTTAACCCTCTTCTGCCACCTGTGACTTCCAAGGTCTACTGCTATTGTTTCCACAACAGTACCCAAAGTTTATGTAAGCTTGTAGTCAGTTCCAGCCTACAATGACACAAAGAATGAATTTGAATTCAGCAAAATTCATATACTTCCTAGTGGTCTTTTTTATCATTTGCTCTTTTAATTAAAAGAAAAGGTTTTGCCAAACTGCCCACAAATGCTTTATTTCTGGGATACAGAAGAGCTCTCTAGGACGTAGGGAAGAATGACAGTTATAATTTCTTTTCCCCTCAGACAGAACTGATAGTATTTCCCAGCGTTTCTTGGTGCTAGAGTGATAAGGAAAAAAATCACAGCAGACTACTGATAATGACAAAAAAGGAAGCCCCCACGAGTTATGATAATTTAAGCAGAGAACACAACAAACAAACCAACCAACAGGTTATATTCAGAGAGCCAGCAGTATGAACAGATATGATGAAGGAATCTAACTTGCTTGAAAGGGTGAATATGGGTTGATCAGCAAATGAAGGCAGTGGGACCTGGAATTCATAGCGAGCTGCCTTATTTAGATACCACACTAGAAAAATAATAACATTCTTTATATTGACTCGTCACTATCAATCGCTAAGCACCACTACTAGACTGATTTCTAGCCTTATCCTCTCTTTCACAGAGCAAGTGAGATCTTTCTAGCACATCACCTTTAATCTCACTTCTGAAACATATGGTATCAGCTACCTTTGGAAGTTACATCTACTGAAAGGGAACCTATATGTCCATTAGCACTATCAGCCGTAGCATTTGGCACCTAATTCTAGCACGGGCACATGAAAACATAATCAGATTTCCTTTTACAGGATTTGGGTATATACTCATTTTTAATCCAATTGTTATGAACCAATTTCTGTCATTCTGGCAGAATAAAGAAGTCTGGAAGTGGAGGCTGTTAGTTTTCTCGGTGATTCTTTTTGAATTAAGAGCCATTTCTGAAAAACCTGCTGAAGGGCTACTGAATCTATAGGAGGAACTATCTTAGCCTGTGCTGCTCAGACTAATGAGTTTGCTGCAACTCCACTGCAAACTCAGAAATTGTGGGGAAAAGTTGGTTTACACGTGAGAGGTAAATCTGGTCCTGCAGCAGGTTACTAGGCATGTGGGATGTGTGCTGCAGGACCCTAATCTACACACCCAGTGCCATCACTTTTGGCATATATACTAGGAGATAGACAGAGTAAAATGCTATGGACCCTCAAAATCCTCAGTGTCTGGAAGCAGGCTGCTTTTGCAGCCTATGAATGATTTACATCAGGAAGGGGTGGTAGGAAGAGATGGCTATGATCCAGATTCATTGTCATGTTGTGCTGCCCACAGCCTGTGCAGCAGAGGTTAAACACCCATAGCCAGTGATAAATCCTCTCAGGAGACAGTGCAGCAGGACTTTGGTTGGGCAATGCATGCAACACACATGAATATCAGCAAGGGGCAGGGTTTGCTGCAATCAGTGGGAAGCCTTAATATAAGACCTATCTTTTCCATAGAGGGAAAATGGACTTGCTGGTCTAATAGATCTAAATTCTAAACATCACTATTCTGTAATAACACCAGCATGTCAGAGCAGCGTTTATGGTTCAGCACAGAGTCAAGGATGGAAAGGTACACTGGTAAAGAGCAGCCTGGATGGTTGTGCTTGTTAAGCTTTGGAGTCATAAACCACGATGAATACAAATTAGTTCCCTTTGCTTAATATTTATTATTGTTGAGTCTGCCTGTGTTTGGAAATACTGAGCAGCTGAATAGATTTGACTTGAAGGGATGCACATTTGTTCTGAAAGTCTCTTTAAGTACTACTTTTCTCTTTGCAAAACTGTGTTTTGGGTAATTTCCTCTCAGCAACAGCACAGCGGCGAATCATAAAGGAATGAAGCAGTACCAGCTGATGCAGAGTTGAGGTTGAAGTTTGATTTCCAGTTTAAGCTTTGGTTTAGATACTTTTCTCCATCAAGAAACCTGTTTACTTCCAGACAATTTGTTTCATGTCTTTCTGCTCCTTTTCCTCTGCATTGATCAGACTTGAATTTTCAGCAGTTGATCAACATGTCTCTGTGGACTGCAGAGAGAGATTCTCTGCCTTAGTGGGAGAACACTGTCAAATAGGTTTGTGCTAAGCCTGAGCCTAGTTATCTTTTCCAGTGTTGATGTGAATGACAGAATTTTAAATTCTGGTTTAATTGGTGGAAGGGAAAACACAGAGGTTATGAGCCCTGGGGAGACCAAAGCAGAAAGATGCATAAAAAACATGGAGAGGTGGTTTGAATCCGAATTTGTGGGGTGTTCCAATATGAATAAAACCAGGTAATAAGGTGCTGCACTTTGGAAAAGGAAGTGAAATTCCCATAACAGATAAATGTCTTGCTGGGTAATACCATGAGAAAAACCAAACCACACTGAAGTTGAAGTATTACTAGAAAGAGGGTTAATGGTATAATCTTGGAACAAAAAAAGGTCACATCCCCTTCTGCACTGCATTAATTGTATTTCTGCATGTGAGTCATAGAATCATAGAATTATTAGAGATTAGAAGGGACCTCGAAAGATCGTCCAGTCCAATCCCCCTGCCACAGCAGGATCACCTAGACCAAGTTACTGAGGAACACATCCAGGCGGGTCTTAAATATCTCCAGAGAAGGAGACTCCAAAATACCCCTGGGCAGCCCATTCTAGTGCTCTGTCGCCATGAAGAAGTTCCTTCTCACATTGGTGTGGAACCTTCTATGTTACATCTTACAGCCATTGCCCCTTGTCCTATCATTAGATGCTACTGAGCAGAGCCTGGCTCCATCCTCCTGACATCCACCCTTCACATATTTATAGACATGAATGAGGTCACCCCTCAGTCTCCTTTTCTCCAAGCTAAAGAGACCCAGATCCCTCAGCCTTTCCTCATCAGGGAGATGCTCCACTCTCTTTGTCATCTTTATGGCTCTGCCCTGGACTCTCTCCAGCAGCTCCATGTCCTTCTTGAACTGAGAGGCCTAGAACTGCACACAATACTCCAGATGTGGTCTCACCAGGGCAGACTAGAGGGGAGGAGAACTTCTCTCGATCTGCTAACCACCTCCCTTTTGATCCAGCCCAGGAAGCTGTTTGCCTTCCTGATAATCCCTGTGCAACACCCTGCTTCAGGGCTTCCCCTCTGCTACCCTGCCTGAGAACAGCAGCCGGCTGATGTGATCCAGTGGCTGGTGCTGTTTCTCTTCCTTCTGTTCCAGGTGCTTGGTCAGAAATAATGAATGGGTTTATAGTCAATCAGCTACCAATTCATAAACGTCAGTCCAGCTCTGCTTCTTGTTCCCACCCCTCCCAAAGAGGACAGCAGGCTGGCAGCAGGACAGCAACACACGCTGTTAACAAAGATGGATGTTTTACACGTACGAGTTAAAAAGACAATTATATTCAATTACTTCAAGTAAGTCGCGGTGATGTATTCCTGAATAGCCATGGGAAGGGCAATATGATGATTAGGGCAATGAATTTGCCAGCTTTAATCTAATCAAGGCGATCTTTTGTTTAGCATTATCTGCTTTGCAGTGGCAGAGGATTTACCAAACCCAAGCAATTTTTGTAGATTTAACCCCAAACCTGCCCAATTAGTGCTAATGATGATTCCTTACAAAGTTAAGAAGGTTTTAGCAGGAGGCCTGGGGAAAACTTTCCCTCAGGGAAATGCTGGGTCACACCAAGCCATGCAGTATGATATGCTGGACTGTGAAGGCACAACGGGGCACCTCCAGCAGTCTCCTGGCACTGCAACCACATGTTCTCCAGCTCTTGAGGAAAGAAACCCAACAAACGAACCAAAGCAGCACCCAAGGAGCAGGGATGACGGGAAAACAGGGTGTTCTGCAGAGAACTAACGTGGCTCCTCATCATGCAGCTGCTGGTGTGAGGCACAGCAGCCAGGCGCAGCCGGGAGGCCCCACCTTCCACCCAGCCACTGCTCGTGCAGGAATGTGTCTGCTCCGCCACACCGTTTGATAAGGGAAAAGATGCTGCTACCTGTCCCCACTTGCCAGAGCTGATTTTCTGGCCAAGGTTTATGAGCAAGACACAGACCTCCCACTGCTATATTCTCATCCTCGTCTATTCAGAGGCCAGCCAACCCTCTGGCTTCAAAGAGAACAGATATGAAACAGAAATGCAGGTTTAAAGGGGATGTCCCTTTGCTGAAAATCCCAGGAATCAGGGAGGGAGGCATCAGAAAAAGGCATTTTTGGAGGATGATGCAGGCTTTTGATTATCTCCACAGATAAACCTGGGCTTCAAAAGCAACTCAGACTGCATGAATGGCTTTGGGTAGCAAGCAGAGGAGCTCATTTGACATCACGCAGAGCAGCACCTCTTTTTGAGACTGACAAGGAGAACTACGAACGGTCAAGTAAGCTGCTTCTATTCCAAATACTTCAGCCCACACATGTGATCTCTAACAAAACAAACAGCAAAGAAAGAAAAGCAAAGAAATCAGACCACATGACACTGAATCTGGTTTCTCTTGCAGTTGTGAAGAACAGTTTGGAAAAAGCCCTTGGGAAAGGACTTAAAGGACATCTTCTGTTCCCACTTGGAACTGGGGTGCTTCAGCAAGACTAGCTAAGGAGACACCCCAGAAAATCACACACACCCCCCTTCTGTACCGTCCAGTATCTACCAGGCTCACATTGCTTTAACTAAAGCTCTCTCGGTCTAAAAGGCTGTGTTTTACCAATACATGTCCAGCAGGCTTCTGTAGGAGGAAGCAGTCCCAGCCCTGGCTGTGGATGTGCTTCTTTGCCATCAGAAATAAAGCAGAAGCATTTTGCCGTCCACAGGGAACAGGTAATTTGTTAAGGAAAGCAAGGAAAAGATATAAAGGCTGGATAATTCAGTACCTGTAGTGCTCTTCTCAACAAATTCACATCCACTAATAACATTTTCTAAAGGAGATAGAACAAGCACTAACTTCTTGAGATACCTTTTGGCTCGATTTCCTGTGATTTTAGTGAGACGTGGGACACAGCTCTCATAAAAGGATCACGAGCTGCCTTGCAAAGACAAACAAGGCTTCACCTCAGGAAGGAAAGCAAACGCTCGTTTGAAAAACAGTTGGTTACCTGAGAGGGGGTTGAAACAGGGTAATGCAAAATAACCTGCCCAAGTACACAGAGTTAAACAAGAACAGGTTCCTCAGCAAACCTCAACCACAGGTGATGGGAACTGCAACTTTATCTCTAAAAGGTTTTCAATACACAGAGAGGAGGGGGAGGATATTGGGCTGGTTTAGATTAGTGGGAGAACAGGATTAGCTGGACAACAGCTCAAGCACTGCTGTCACCACCGTGGTGTCATTGGCAGCTGTGCCTGAGCAGCTGGCACAGGAAAAAAAGGAAGAAGGTGAGAGGGTGATGACCCAGAAGATGCTGGTGAGTGCCCACAAGTGCTTTCACAGTTGCAGCGCTGTGCTGCCACAGGCCATGTCCCTATTACTAGCAGAGGTGCAAAACAGCAGCTTGCAACAGCTTCTGCTGTTTGGGATGTTTTCAGGTGCAGTTCTTTGAAAAGGAGACTAGGAAAAGAGCTGCTGCTGCATTAGATGGAAATCTCTAACACATGAGAGAAGGCATTTGCTATTTTTTCCCATCTCCACAGCAAGGGCCCTTCTTGCTGCCCATGTTCTCCCCTGAACATCCAAATCTCACTCTCAAGAACAAGGTTAAAGACACAACAACCATGAAGTGTGCTTCATTCCATCACCACACAGAGAAGCCTGAAGCATCAAGTGAGAAACAAATTGCACACGGCATCCATCTTCTAGTTACACTTTAACATCCCGACTTTACTCATCCTGTATTTTAAAGGGAGACATCCTGGCAACCAACCATCAGGCTTGTTATGAAACAGCAAAAAGGGGCTGATGCTTTATTTCCCAGCCTTCCCGCAGTGATTTGCCTGGTGTCAGAGCTCCCCGGGCTTGGTGGGCTTCACGGCATCCCTGAGCAGCCTTGGCTTGTGAGCAGGGAAGACAAACGCAGCCCTGCGCCACTGCGTGTGTGGCTACTTGACTCCCTTTGATAGTCACTCCTGGGCGTTTCAGTGTTGTGTTTGGATGGCCGCCCCTCCAGCAAAGCGCTGCGGGGCTGTAGGTGTCAGCGAGGGAGATGTTTTTGTGTTTGTGTGACGTCCCCAGAATAATGATCTCGCTGTTTAAGTGAGTTGAGTGAATGAATGAGCACAAGAAAAACATCTTTGCTGAAAGCACAGCCAAAGTTAATGCACCATTAATAATGGCCCGGGTGAATTATTGGAAAAGATAATAGGCCTGGGGTCAGGGAAGGTCTGAGACAAAGAACAGGGAAAATTGGGTCACAGAAACATGACAGAGCAGATCATGCTGATGCGCCTGTGGGATTCTCCTCGGATGAAGTCATGTACCACCACGCAGAATACTAAGGGCTTTGCAGGAAAAGCCATTCCCAGAGCTACTGCTCAGATCATTATGGGGAGGAGGGGGAGCAAACACAGAAGACTACAGTAGCTGCCTCTTCACCTCCCACAGCCCCCGGTTTGAGAGCTTCCCTTCAATGTCCTTTAGATGCACCAACTGCACACCCACCTCACAAAGGGATAATAATTTGCTAATTACACCAACCTGCGTATGTTCTAAGCCAAGAGGTGGCCAGGGGAGTACCTGCCTTCCCCAAAAGGCAGCACCTTGCATTTCACGAAAAGCCATCTCAGCGCCTTCAAGCAGCTCCGCTGCCTGAAACACAGGAGACCAGCTGTGGAGCCACATCAGCTCCTACCCCACCAGCTGCTTAGCTTCTCAACACTAAATTACTGACTAACCTCGCTTTGTCAGAATTTCCTTTCTTTAAAATGGAGATAATAATACCTCCCTACCTCAGAGGTTTGGTTAATGTTTATACAGCACTTTAACAACGATGTGGTAATTAAGTGCTTGGTATTATTATATCAACGTTCATAATGATTCCAGCAGACAGCACTATAAACAGGGCTGCACCGTGCATGCCTTTCGCTTGTTTGGCTTGTTAGCATTTGGTTTCATACAGCAGACTTCAATTATTATTAGCTAATTACTGCATTGTTTTATTACCTGCTCAGTGGCTTTGTCAAAAATAAAAGAGGAACTATGCAGGAAAATGAAGGTAAATATTCACTCTGTCCCACCACACAAATCATAACAAGGATAAATGGACAGCCCGCCAGCTCACTTGTGACAGAATCCTCTCTCACCCTAAGTGGCTTCTTTTTTAAACTCCTCTGGCTAACTCTTTCCATCCAGAGGGATGCAGAATGAGTTCTCTCTTCTTCTAATTACAGATCACAGAACATCAGGGATTGGAAGGGACCTTGAAAGATCATCCAGTCCAATCCCCCTACCACAACAGGGTCATGTAGATCTGGTCACACAGGAATCAGGTGGGTTTTAAAAGTCTCCAGAGAAGGAGACTCCACAACACCTCTGGGCAGCCCCATTCCAGTGCTCTGTTACCCTCACTGTGAAGAATTTCTTTCTCATATTGATGTGGAACCTCCTGTGTTCCAGCTTACACCCATTGCCCCTTGTCCTATCATTAGATGACACTGAG
>JAOXOE010000405.1:39936636-39962209 GCA_028565055.1 Phoeniculus purpureus | reverse complement strand
GTGGGTGGGGGGTGTGTGTTGCATCAGTGCTGCCTAGTGGCCTCCTGCTTGTCTGCTGACATAACATCTCCTTAGAATCAGCTCAAGCTAGTACATTTTAATTTGGGGGTAAAAGGTAAAACTCATGTCATATTTCACTTGAAAACCAGCTTGTTTGTCCTTCACAGGGAGAGCTTTGTTCTACCCTGCTTCCAGCGGAAGGGATCCCAGCTCCACAGCACAGCAATAGCGCATTAGCTCTCCATGGGCATGACTCTCACATGCAGCTTCCTAAATAGTAGAACAGTTTTCTTTAAGGAGCCTGAGGGAATGGGTTAAAAATGGGGGAAGGCTCTCACTGGAGGCCTTGATTTTTCAAGAGGCTACCACAGGCTGGTCAATGGCCTCACATCAACAGAATGCAAGCTCAGCTGACTTCTATATTCAGCTTTTTAACTGCAGCCCATCACAGGCACAAAGGGCTCAGGCTTTGGGAGCCCATAACAGCAGAAAAGACAGACAACCAAACTTCTCATGCATCAGACCACTATGAAACTTACATGCTGAAGAGGTGTTGCTCTGTCTCTCCAACAACCTTACCTTCTTAACAGCAGCAAGTGCTCAGAAAAAAAATCAAGGGTACCCTCCCCATTTCCTTTTAAGTACTCTGAGTGGCCACACCTGGCCTTTGCTTTGAGCCAATCCTTGCCAGGTGGTCTCTATTTTAAGGGTTTGTAGGCACCTACTGCAGTTCTCTTGGGCTGGTGAGTTTTTGGGGCTTTTCCTTTTGCTCTGTTGGAGTTACTAGAAGTTGGTATTTTAGAGTCTTTTTCTGCCTGTAATAAGTAGTGTCTCTGCTGGGTTGTTATGGGTTTGGGGTGGGGTTTTTTGGTGGGGAGAGTGTTGTAAGTTATTTATTTGTTTTAATTTATGCTGCTAAGGAGTTTGTGAATTTAGTCAGTAGCTGTTCTTATGCTGATAAAGTAGTCTTAGCACTGCAGTTCACCCTGAAGAAGGAAAAGCTTTAGGCTGTCTCAAGGACCTAGTTTTGTTAAAGTGCTTTCTGTGCTGTAGGATCAGGATAAGGTAAGTAAAGCCCCTGTGATGGACCCTAAGCAGAGACTCTCTAAAACTGTGCACTAAGGGTTACAGACCCTAGGCAGCCTTAGCCTAGGTGACAAGCTTTATCTCTGCCAGCATGGTGGAGAGGTGGCTTGGGATGCCCTTGCTGTGCTTCTGGTGTTCAGTTTTTTCCTTATATGAGGGTTTCTTGACTCAGTGCAGAGAGTCAAATGTTTTCCCAATTAGCTTTTCATTCTGGTTTTTCCCCAGTCTTGTTCTCTGGTTGTTCACCTCTTCCTGTCTTTGTACCAGCAGACTGGAAAACATGTTTCCAACAGCTGGTTGCTCTTTGGGCTCAGCTGCAGGCTTTTTTTTCTTCCTTAGTATTCTCACACACTTTTCCTTGCTCTTCCTTCTCTGTACTATATGTGAGCTCACTGCTGTCACCCCTGCTCTCCACCTCTTCCCCAGCATCAGAGCTGTGTTGGCATCAGGCTGTGTAGTGCTCCAGATGGCTGGTACTTGCTGCTTCTGCCACAGGCTGAATAATGAGTTAGTGATTCCAGAAACAAGCCTGATGCTATTGACTTCAGGGAATAGTTACCCTAGCATGAGTTACTGCCTTCTTTGCTCATGAAGGGTGTGTTCATGGCTAGTTAAGACATCTTCCCACAATGTCACTCTGCATCTGCTCCAGGACTTCCTCACTGAAGCATGGAACAGACTTCTAAAAAAGCTGTAGTAGCACCTCTTGTCTTCCTCCTCAGTGTTGTTAGGCTGATGGTGACTGTCACTTCATGACTGCTCACCCTTAATTTGGTCCATGCTGTGGCTGTTGTTTCCAGCTGGTGTGTGGAACACAAAGGAATCAGAAGTTCTTTTGCCAGCCTATGTGATGTAGCCTCTCCCAGCTTGTGAGTAACTTAAACACAAGTGGTTGCTTGGAATGGTATTGTGAATCATATTGTGCTGTTTGTTTTGGTGCTCTAAACACTTTATTTCCTTGGGCTGCAGGTGGTGTGTGTAATGATTTTTCTCATGGTTTCTTTCATGTACCCTTCAGAGACTTGGCAAATGAGCGACCACTCTGTTTCTGCTGTGGCTGAAACTAGTTTGGGGAAGTTAGAGGGAAGCTTTTTCATCCCATGACCAGGTCTTCTGAATGTGACAGCATGTGTGTCCAGCAAGAGCAGGGAGGTGATTGTCCCCCTGTACTCATCACTGGTGAGGCTGCATCTTGAGTACTGGGTCCACTTTGGGGCACCCCAGTACAAGGGGGATATCAAGGTGCTGGAGCAAGTGCAGAGGAAGGTAATGAAGCTGGTGAAGGGCCTGGAGAATGAGGAGAGAGTTGGGGCTGTTTAGTTTGAGGAAGAGGAGGCAGAAGAGAGACCCCATTGCTTTCTAGAACTATCTGAAAGGATGTTGTAGAGATGTTGGTGCCAGTCGGTGGCACTCTCTTCTTACAGGTAATTAGTGACAGAACCAGAGGGAAGGACTTCAACAGGGGAAGGTTAGACTGGCCATCAGGAAGAAATTCTTCCTGGAGAGAGTGATCAGGGACTGGGATGGGCTGCCCAGGGTGGGGGTTGAGTTTAAAAGTTGCTTAGATGTGGTGTTGGGGGATCTGGTTTAGGGATGATCTTGTAGAGTAGGGTTGATTGTTGGACTCAGTGATCCCAGGGGTCTTTTCCAGTCTGAATGATCCTATGTGGAAGGGTCAGTATGTGGAGAGAGTCTATAAAATTGTGCAACTTCTGGGTTGTCTAGATCCAACTGGGTTGTGGCTGAGCTGGAGAGCGAAGTTTTGGTAGGGAGTAGCAGAGTTGAAAGTGTGATGGGTAATTTATCTGATGAACAAGTATAACCGTGGTTAGAGCAATCAGCATCCCTTTGGGGCTGTATGAGGGTATCTGAGAAATACAAGCCTGAGAGAAGTGCAGAGGAGAGACTCAAACAGTTCTGCTCTGAGAGCCTCTGAAGAAGCTTAAGCAAGCTGTGAATTGGTTGCTTGAAGGAGCAGTAACCTCAAGTTAGTATGAGAAGCCAGAAATATGCAAAGGCCAAGAGACTGAGAAAAGGATTGCTGCTTATGGCAGCTGCTTATCAACTGTGTGCTTGTGCAGCTCCTAGCACTATAGCAGAAGCCCAGCTAATGCCACCTGCTGTGTCCCACAGCCACACCTGGGCTCACACCTGCTCAGAGACCTCTGTGACCCACCATGATCCCTGCTGACAAATCCAATGTACATGGGGACACATCTGACACCCAAAACTGCCTAAATCCTGCAGAGGATTAGAACTATATTTATAGGAGCAGAGATGAATATTAATAAGCAGTCCTGCTCTGAAATCTGGATGGCTCTGAAAATCGCTAGTGCTTCAGCCAGCATAAATTAACATAAAACTACTGCTAATCTCTGTCCTGGGTGGGCAGCCCTCCAACACAGCAACTCTAGATCCTAATTAAAAGCACCACCTTCATCAGTAGTGCAATGGATGGGGCCTCTTATCACCCACCCTGCTAATTAACTAGATGTTGTTGTAATCTCATCCCTTATAGGCATCTTACTTGTAGCCCCTTTAGTAACTCCAGAGTGATCTCATCAAGTAGGTCTTCTGTGTGTGTTTGTCCTGGTAGCTACCACTCTGGGTAGGCTGTCCTTCACTCCATCTTGGCAAAACTCCTGTTGAAGCATCTGTGTGAGTTTAGGGTTTGCTTGAGCACTGAGAAGACTGAGCAACCCTCAGTTTACATCTAAATCCTCCTCCCCTGGGTAAATGCAGACGCACAGGCTCAGTGTTAGATTGGACTCTAATCTTGACCAGATACTGCTTGTGTGCTCATGGGCCAAGCTGGTAAGGCACCATCAGCAAGCCTGGAGCTGGGCTCTTGCACAGCATGGGGATATGAATGAGAAGCATGTGGGTTGAGGCTTGTCTGGGTCTGTGCTCTAGCTTCAGTCCTTGGATTCTGCTGTTGTCCCCTTGGTACCCTGGCCCTGTGGCTTTGGGTAAGCCTTGCTCCTTCAAGAGCTAGTATGTGAATCATAGAATCATTTAGGTTGGAAAAAACCTGTTACCCAACTGTCCCAAGGCTGCTGCTAAACCCTGTCCCTAAGTTCCAGATCTACCTGACTTTGAAATGCATCCAGGGATGGTGATTCAACACCCTCCCTGAGCAGCCTGTTCCATTGCCATGGTTTGTAGAAAATCAGGACAGCATTAGACTTCCTTTAAATATGACTATTTAGGTTTGTGCAGAATGCTTTTTTGGTGTTAAACCTGCCACCCTGGTGGCTGAGTGACTCCTCAGTCTTCCGTTGTCTCTTGTGATATAGCAAAAGGATGCTGAGAGGTGGATGCAGTGAATTATTTGCACATTCAGAAAATCTGAGGCGCAGCAAGGAACTGAATGTGGATAACCAACACTTGTATGACATCAGACCTTCTGCCTAACAGCCTTTGGAAATCCAGGATGACTGAAAATGCTTCAAGTGATACTGCAAAGCTTTTCTGCATGTAAACACCAAACCACCCAATGCCAGGTGTTTTTTAAGAGGGAGATTGATGGTCCTGAACAGCGGTTCTCAGTATAAAGTAGGAGTTCCTTCTAAGGAAGTGCTGGTTGTGAGGACTTGAAGGTGGGTTGTGCTGTTTGAAATAGAATCACAGACTGGTTTAGGTTGGAAGTACCTCAGAGATCATCTGGTTCCAACCCACTTCCATAGATGGGGACACCACCTCTAGACCAGGTTGTACAGAGCTCCATCCACCACCAGTGTGTAAATGCAAAGCTGCTTGAAGGAAACCACTTGCATCTCACCTTCAGCAAGGGTGTGACTTAGGGAGCTGCTGCTGCTGCTAAGTCACAGCAGCCAGTGACCACATGCAGAAGCTCTGACCTTGCCAAGGGCTACCACTGAGAAGCTAGTGAGAGTTTAACGGAATGAGTTGAAATCTATTGCTCAATAGCAGGTGTCTGCTGCAGTGGGCTTGGCCAAAGACTGAACCTGACAAACATTCTCTTTAGGCTGAGCTCCTTCAGAGATTCATTTGCAAGGGCACTGTTTGTTCTTTGATCCTCTTGCTACTTCAAGGGAGCAAATCAGCTGCTGGCTGCCCACTGCTGTTGGAAACTAATTGGGTTGCCATCTGCTGGCACTGGATTTAACTACTTCCTGCTGGGGGTAGTGAAGGGCCACCTCTGAAAGGGGGCAAGCAAGTCTTTGAGCCCTTCAACTGATTGTCTGCTCTGGCTTAGCAGACCTTGTGTTAGAGGGAAGAAAGCAAGTAGAAAGCATGTTCCCAGGGTCTGGTCCAATGTGCAATGGCTTCTTATTGCTGTCACCCTATGGGCCTTGTGGAACAAAACTAACTTCTGCAAAGCCTCTGTTTGGTCTGACTTGAATGAAATTCAATGCAATATTGACTAAGCTAAAATTCAGCCTCTGAAGCTCAAACAGCGTAAGTGTGCAGCTGGTGTCAGCTTAAACAAGGGCTAGTCTGCCCTGTAAGGCAGACCAGTGTGTCTGTGTTCCTTTCCCACTTTAGGTTCCACTTTACCACTGGGCTGGTAAATCCCAATGTGCAAACCAGAAGGTGTGGATCAGCTTGCATTGCCAATGTCTGACTGACCACTTGGAATTCTTTGGGAGAACTTGCTCAGTGATCAGGTGAGCTTGCTAAGGCTGACTTGGCCTTGTTGGACTGTGGGAAGTGTGTACTTGGTCTGCTGGGATGGGTTGACTTATGCTGGGTGTCAAACCCACCGAGCTCTTCTATCACTAATTTCCTCAGCTGGGAGGAAACAAAAGCTTATTGGTTGAGATAAAAACAAGGCAATCACTCCCCAATTACTGTCATTGGGGAAATGGGTTTAATTATCAATCAAATCTATGTAGGGTAATGAGATGTACACCCCAAATTTAAAACACCTTTGCCCTACCCTTTTCCTAAGCTCAACTTCACTCATTGTTTTCTCTGCCTCCTCCCTGCCAGCAGCATGGGGAATGGGGGTTTTGGTCAGTTCAGTTCATGTTGTCTCTGCTGGTTCTTCCTCCTCTCCCATCTCTCCTGCTCCAGTGTAGGGTCTACCATGTGGGAGACACTCCTCCATGTACTTTTCCAGTTGTGAGCCCTTGCCATGGGGTGTTGTCCTGTGTTGACAAGTCCTGTCAGCAAACCTTCTACTGTGGGCTCCTCTCCTTGGGTTCACAGCTTTCTTCAGGCTGTTCTGCTGAGGACTTCCATGGGCTCTAGGGCACAGCCAGTCTCACCATGGCTTTTGCTATGGGCTGCGGTGAATCTCTGCTCTGACTCCAGAACTTCCTGCCCCTCCTTCACTGACCTTGGTGTCTGCAGAGTTGTTTCTCTCCCGCGTGTCCTTCCTCTGCTTTCTAGGGTCCCAACAGCACGGTTGTGAGCAGCAGTTGCTCGAAAGGGCTCTGCACCAGAGCAGGGATCTGTTTCCACTCGTGATGCTCAGTTTTACCACAGGGTGGCATCGTTGTTGTCCTGTAGACACCAGTGGCTTGGGGAAGAGGCTCACAGCAGTAGAGGGTTGCAGGGAGATCTGTACCCTGTCCTTGCAGGCCAGCAAAGAGCTTGCATGGACACTGGAGGTACCTTGGTGCACTGAACTTACACATCTGCTCTCCCTCACAATTGCTTACTCTACTCTGCACTTGAGACCCCACCTGGAATCCTGGGTTCAGTTCTGGAGTCCTCAACATCAGAAGGACACAGAGCTCCTGAAAGGCAACTCAAATGATCAGAGGGCTGGAGCACCACCCCTATGAGGAGAGGCTAAGCAAGTTGAAGTTGGCTCCCATGTGAAGAAGAGGCTCCCAGGTGATCTTCTGTCAGATTCTCAATCTCTGAAGGGAGCTGCAAGGAAGCTGGGAGAGAGGGCTTTTGGCAGGGGTGGTAGTGAGAGGACAAGGGGAAAGGGTTCCAGATTTGAAGAGGGGAAGACTGAGATTGGATGCAAGGAACAAATTCTTTGCTATGAGGGTGTTGAGATGCTGGAACAAGTTGCCCAAGGCAGTTGTGGCTGCGCCATCCCTGTTAGTATTGAAGGGTAGGTTGGCTGGGGCCCGGAGTAACCTGCTCTAGTGAAGGAGTCCCTGCCTGTGGGGGGTGGTTGGGACTGGATGATCTTAAAGGTCTGTTCCAGCTCTGGCAAATCTATTATTCCTGTCACACTTGCCAACCTCAGTGTTGCTACCTGTGTGAGTGTCCTCTTATGTGGTGTGGGGTGTGATTAGTACCTCAGAGTACAACTAGACTACTCTCTGCATATCCCCCTTTCACACCTCCATGGAAGAGGTCTGAAGTAGGTATCTGAAACTGGGTGAGGGGACAGTGCCATAAAGAAGAGATTGATAGCATCTCTGGCATCTGGAGATGGCTGGGCTTATGTGGGCTAAAAGTAAGACAAGAGCTGCCTTTCATGACTCTCCTTCAGCGTTACATCTGTAGGCTTTGCCCACAAACGGGAGATTTGGACCTGTCAGCAGCACTGAGGGCTGGATTGTTGCAGGGTGACCACAGTGAAACAAGGCACGGCTGTGCCCAGGAGACCTGCAACGGCTCTTCACATCATGGTGTGGGGCCTTACTGAGCAGAGCGCTCCATGGGCTTTCAGAACTAATAACCATAGAGATCAAACTGAAGGTACATGTTGGGTTGCTTAGTTAATAGAAGTCACCTACTGCCACAAGCAGTTTGGATTTGATTTGAAACAGAATGAAGATTTAACTTAGAGCAGCAAAGCTGATGGACACAAAGAACAGACCAGTGTTCCATCTTGTTTACCCACTTGCAAGTAAACACCTCCAGGTCTTTTTTTCAACACCTTTGTATGAGCCCAGGAGTTTCTTCTGTTCAGGAAGCCCCTAAAATATCTAGGACTCCCCTTCAATGTTAATGACCTCAAGTTCAACAAGCTCTGGACAAAAAATGGACACTACTTTTTCCAAGCAAGTGAAGTTACTGCTGCCTCAGATGTTTCAGTCATAACATGTAGGGATGTTAGTAGAACCGGAGGTTGCATTGTAGGCAAGAAGAACTTCTGCCTGAAGCCATCTCCCGCTTGTCAGCGCAACCCTGCTGTGCATGGAGGGAATGGGTGCTGCTGCAGAAGTTCAGGTTAGAGTTTCAGTACCTGAGATAGTTGCTTAGAAGGCAGAGTGTCTTAGAGGGTTTCTACACTGCAACCTTGGCTTTCAAGGTTTTTCTACAACTACCTAACGACCTCAAAAGAAGGTTGTAGTGAGCCTGGTGCCGATACCTTCTCCCAAATCACTAATGATGAGGGGAAATGGCCTCAAGTTGCATCAGGGGAGGTTTAGATTGGATCTCAGGAAGAAGCTTTTTGCTGAGAGAGTGGTTGGGCACTGGCACAGGTTGCCCAGGAAGGTGGTGGAGTCCCCATCCCTGGAGGGGTTTAAAAAGCAAGTAGCTAGAGCACTTCAGGCCATGGTATAGGGGTTAGGGAGCTGCTGGGATGAGACCTGGACTTGATGCTTCTGATGGTCCTCTCCAGCCATGATGATTCTAAGATTAAAACCTACCAGTAGCATTCTGTAGGTCCTCAGGAGGTATCTAAAATCCCTGAATATATCAATAGCTGCTGAAGACAGGGCTTTGCAAGTCAGCATGTGTGTGGAACCTCCTTCCTTTCCATGCTCGTGTCACTCAAGAGTGCCTTGTGCTAGAACCCAACAGAGCATTGCTGGTTGCTGCATGTCAGACCTGGTTTTTCAAAGCCTGGCAGTAATCCTGGGAGAAAAAGAACTGATCTGGTTTAGTTTAGGATGGAATTTGCAGTGCAGGCTCTGGTTGCTGGAGAAAGGGAATGAAAGATCTCAGCACTGACCTTGTGTGCTAGTGTTTTATTGTTTTTCCATTCTGCCTGACTGCGATGAGGCTTTTTCCTGAGAGGCTGCAGCTATGCAAACAAGGAAGCTCAGTTTGTTGATGTTTAAGTTGGGTTTTTTTTTCCAACATGCTGGTGTATTCGAATTTGCTGGAGACTTTGGTCAGAGCAGCTAAATGGGGATTTTCTTCATTGCTATATCCCCCTTTACATTTCAAAACGGACATAAAGCAGTGATTACTAGAGTTTATTGTGATAAATTATATATGTCCCTGAAGAAGAGTAGTAAAATAGTGAAGGGCTCTCTGCAGCCATGAAAACCCATCATTTATTACTGTTCTCTGTGAAGCTTCTAGGATAAAAAATTGGAACAATCTCCTGAAAAGGATAAAATGCCAGGACAAAGGCACTTTCCCCACTCTGCCACTTTCTTTCCTGGAAAGTATAAAATCCTTTGAGCTGCCTCTGTCTCTCAGCTGATTCTGCTGCTGGAAGGAGGTGAGCAAGCTGAATGACAGTTATTCCTATGATATAGCTGACAGCTCAAAGCTTCTACTCAACAGCTGAGCTCAGCTAGAATCCACACTCTAAATACTGATTACTCATCTCCTGCCAAGAGACAGGTTTCCTTAGTGCCTTATAGCTGCCCTGGGAGCTTTCCAGCACCCTGTGCTCTGCTGCCACAGGCCAGATGTGCTGGCATAAACACAGACTGTACCCAGAGCCTGAGCGTTCTACAAGTGAGGATGTGTGCGCCAAAGCTTGTAATACTAAATATAAAGAGCCTGTAATATTAAATATAAATGTAATGAGGAGGTAGTTTCCTGGGACACTTACCTGGCCACTCCTGCATCTTCGCTTGGGTTTGGGCTGGGATGCCATTGGTCTCTTCAGTTTGGAGAAGAGACTGGGAGTTGACCTCATTAATGTCTACAAATATTTGAAGGGTGGGTGTCAGGAGGATGGAGCCAGGCTCTTCTCAATGTCATCTAGTGATAGGACAGGGGGCAATGGATGTGAGCTGGAACAGAGAAAGTTCCATATAAATATCAGAAGGAACTTCTTTACAGTGAGGGTGACGGAGCCCTGGAAGGGGTTGCCCAGAGGGGTTGTGGAGTCTCCTCCTCTGGAGACATTTAAAATTCGCCTGGATGTGTTCCTGTGTGACTTGGTCTAGGTGATCCTGCTCTGGCAGGGGGGGTTGGACTAGATGATCTTTTGAGGTCCCTTCCAATCCCTAATGTTCTGTGATTTGTTGTTTTAAGGTAATTGGAGATTCCTTAGGAGGGTACCTGAAAATAGATGTGCGGCTACTGGCTGCTGTGGATTTCTTTGCAAAGTGAAGTAACTTTTCTTTTAAGGCCACTTTTCCTAGGAAGACTCTTAGTTCCAAAGTCACGATGAAAGCGAGAATGATTTCTCTACCTAAAGCGAAGAAGAGAACCAATCTGTCACATTAGACATTCACCTGTCTTCAGAGTATGAGCTTTCTGAATGACAAACAATGAATCAAATCCACTTGATAATGAACAGCTCGTTTCCCCTTCACCAAGCCTGTTTCTCCACCCCAGTACCACTGAACAGGTTTTCACAGTGACTACTCACACAGAGAATGGCTTTCAATCACAGCTGGCGACTAACGCAGGTTTCTATTGATTTGGGAGCTGCATGTGAGGCCTCATGTCACGTAAGAGTTTTGATGAAAACATCAGAAGTGCTGTCACTCTGAATAGCACCAAAGGTTGGTTTGCTGATCTCCAATCAAAGTCCTTAGATATGCTTCAGTGACAAGGCCAGTAATTCAGAGTGAAAGTTCTCCACATGGGCCAATGTCATATAAATTTGATTTAACATCTGCTTAAGTGTTACTCCTGCTCTCTACAGTCAGCACAGAAGTTCAGCTATGCAGACAGACCACATCTTGCACCTCTTAACTCCCTCATCATGTCTGTGAATTACTGCTGTCATTTTTATCCACTTTTTTTCCTTTGCCTTTTCTCTTGTCTGTCTTTAGACATTTACGGTGTCTCATTGAATTTAGCTTCAATTCTAGCTAAAGACAAAAATGCAAGTTTGCTTTGTGAAATGCCTCACACAATTTCAGGGCATCAAAAGAGATCAGCAAATGCTCATTGGGAATGATACGCCTGCATGAAGACAACCTATCATCTTTGTGGTTGCTCCACATCCTTCCCCTTATGATTCTCAAGGAATGTGAGACTTCAAAATAAATTTTCACCAAGGAGTTGACTTGATAATTTCATTTTTGGAGCATGTTTTTACCAGTACAAAGATTAACATGGAAAGAAGCAGGGAGTAGTTAGCTAAGAATCTGGCGGCAGTGCAAAGTGGAACAGAAAAATATGGGAATTGTGGTATTCTGACACAACTAATGTTAAGGAATTAAAGGCAGGTGACTGGCACAAGAGACTCTTCCACTGTATCAAATGGAATGATTAAAAATTACTTGATTTCCTGCCCCTGTAGCTTTAATGCAGGAGGAGGCTTTATAAAACTGATTGTAAAATTTGTGCTATCGTCTAGATTAAGATGGTTGAACCACCATCCTTGGACTTGTATAGAACACCATGTCCATAAAGGCTCTTCTCATTATCAAGGGGCAGTGGGTGTAAGCTGGAACACAGAAGGTTCCACATCAATATGAGAGGGAACTTCTTCACAGTGAAGGTGATGGAGGACTTGAATAGGCTGCTCAGGGGGGCTGTGGAGTCTCCTCTGGAAATGTTTAAAACCCACCTGGAGCCTATGAGACTTGGTCTAGGTGATCCTGCTATGGAAGGGGGATTGGACTGGATGATCTTTCGAGGTCCATTCCAATCCCTAATGTTCTGTGCGATTCTCTGTGTGTGATAAAAGATATGGAGCTTAAGGACATGGCTTAGCAGTGGGCTTGGTAGGAGTAGGTTAATGTTTGGACTTGATGATCTTAAAGGTCTTTTCCGATGCAAATTATTGTAAGATTCTATAATTTGATGGCTAAAAAGAACCATTATGTTAAATGTCACAACTACTCTAGTGTCTTATTCAGCTTGTACAAGACTAATATAAGGAAAGGATTTAAAGTAAATAATGGAAGCTAAATATTGACCCCAGAGCTAATACAGCTTAATCCATTACTCCAGGGTAAATACAATTCCTCTTTCTATGTTTCCAGGAAGAATATTATTCTTAAAGAAGTGTATTTAACATTTGTTTTACCTCCACGTTTTCAATGCTTGTAAAACAATTGCATAGTCTGCCAAAAAATTAATCAAACATTATAAGGGGGATTGGACTAGATGGTCTTTCGAGGTCCGTCCCAATCTCTAATGTTCCGTGATTCTGTGATAAGGAAACTAACGAACTAGCAACTCATATTTTTATCAGTGACTGTATGCATGTAATAAATAATCAGCATCATAAATAGTCTCAACTTTGCTAGTTTAGGTTTGTGATATTTTGTGTAGGATGTGCTGATACTTATCAAGTGTGTGAATTCAAGTGAAAAATTGTTATTCTCGTAAGTGTGGATTTTATTCAGACTTTGCAGTAACAAGTTTGCAGGAAATTTGTTAAAGCTGCATTTGTATTCAAAGCTCTTATTTTTAGAACTCTGTCGATCAAACAAATGCTGCTCCACATTGGATATGTAATCTGCGGTTCATGTCACCTAAAATGGAAATCTAAAAGTTAAATAGCTACGACTGAGAAGGTCACTCCGTGTTCCCTTGATAGAAGTGAAAATAAGTGTTTCCAACAGGTGATTCAAAAAATATGTCACATATCCAGTGTTAGAATGTAAGAATTCCCTTTACTATTCCCATTGTGTCTCCATTGTACCTTTTCCTTTTAGAAGCAAACTAAAATACGCAACATATTCTTGCGATGTCCCACTTGTAACAGATGGATCATTACATCCTCAGGGTGACACAAGGCAACTTGTCTTGTTTAAAAACTTAGTCATAATCATGAGCTGCAGAACCCAAGAGCTCTCGCAAGAGACCATTTTTAGTTTGTCTTTTTGAGGTGTATGGGGAACTGTGTGTGTAGTCACAGGGCCATATCAGATCAAAAGGTTTCCTGGTTATATCCCTAACTTGGGCTCCAGGGAGGAAGCAGATCTCCCTGTGGGAAGGGTCTGGCCAGCATATAGGACCCTCAGTGCTTGGCAGAAAACAATCTCCTATAGCTATCGTCCTTCTCTTGCTTTTCACAGAAGCAGTCTTAATATGTGGATTCAACTGCTTCAGCAAGTCCCTGGATGGGGCTTTATCAGCATCCTCGCTTTCCTCATCCTCTGTCTCCAAAGCCCCGTATCTGTTCTGCCAGGGCACCTAGGAAGATGGGGGGAGCTCTGGAGGGCACTCCTGCTGCTCTGAGCAGGTGCCTGCTTTCATTCCCCCTCACTCTCTCCTAGTTTGCAGTTTATTAGGGTTGGAAGTGATCTTCAAAGGCCATTGGGTGCAACTCTCCTGCTCAAGCAGGGTATAGACTTATAAAAAACATTACTACCTAAAAAGCCTAAATCAGCTACACAAAAATACGAATCTGAAACATCTCCAGAGAAGGGGACTCCACAACCTCCCTGGGCAACCCGTTCCAATATTTCATAATTCTTCCTGTAAAGAAGTTTCTCCTCAGATTCAGGTGAAGCTTCCTGTGTTCAAGCTGACATTGTCTTGTCTGACGCAACTGAAAAGAGATGGTTCCTTTCTTCTTGAGACCCAGCTCTCGTGGATTTATAGACAGCAATTAAATCCCCACATAGCTTTCTTTTGTCCAAACTAAAAAGTCCCAATTTTCTCAATCTCTCTTTATAAGGCAGCTGTTCCTTTCCATCTGCCTGGTAAGAAGAGGGCAGGGGATCCTCTACCCTCTCGTGGAAGCTCCATCTGGCACCCATTCCCTAGGGACAGCAGGGTGTGACTCCACAAATCTATTTCCCTTTCACTCCCCCATATGATCCTTAATCTCTCCACTCCTTCCTTGAGCTCTGCTCGTTGTTAAAGGGTATTACATAATCCAAAGCCACGCAGAAAAGACATTTCTTTGTGTGCATCTACAGAGCCAACAGCTAAACATCTGATCCAGCAGTCTGGCTACTCTCGGTAGACAGAGGTTTGAAAGAGGGAGAAAGCTAAGTTTGCTAATAACAGGGAAATGTTGGTAGCAAAGCTGAAGCAGGAAGTTGTAGATGTCGATTGTCCAGCCCTGTGCTTTGCATCTTGCAGCTTCTCTTCACCATCTTCTAACCTTTGTGTCCTTCCAGGAGCTCTGGAGGTAAGCAGTGTGACTGAGTGTAATGACTGACCTTGTTCCTCCCTGAAGCCCTAAGCTATCCTGGTGCTGATGTTCTTACCCTGAATTTTCCTACACAGCGGTGCCAGCTTAGCATTTAATTCTGTTCCATTAGAAGAAAATTGGTTTTTAATTGTATTTTTTTACTGCTGTTAGTATTTCCAAGACTGGTGGTGACAGAGGCTTAATGATATTCAATCCCTTTTTCATCAGAGAGCTTTTCTTTTCATTCACCTCACATTTGCATTACAGGCTGTCACATGCTTTCACACACAGCAGTAACGGTCTGTGTGGACACTCTCATAAATATCCTGCTCATCCCTGCGGCACTGGTGTGGTTACAGAATCACAGAACATTAGGGATTGGAAGGGACCTTGAAAGATCATCTAGTCCAATCCCCCATTTTGGGTAAAGACCTGGATTCATCAATCAGAAGTTTTTCAGGTTTATATGTGAGTGTGAGGAGTTTCTCTGTGATATTCTAAGGTTTCTGAGGTCACAGGGGAAGAGCGCATCTTCATCTTCCTGTCAGCTTTCTTTTGGTCAGGTACATGATTATGTTGGTTTGATGTTAGGTAGATGCCAAGTGCCCACCAACGCTGGTCCATCCCTCTCTCAGCTGGACAAGTGAGAAAATATAACGAAAGCCTTGTGAGTTGAGCTAAGGATAGAGAGAGATCACTCAACAATTGATCAAAACAACCTTGTTCAAGGAAAAACTATTACCAATCAAAATTAGTGTAACGAGAAAATAAAAACTAAACCTTAAAACACTTTCCCCTCGCCTCTCCTTTCTGGGCTTGATGCCACATGAGTATGGAGAAGGAGGGTTGTGGTCAGTTCATCACACATTGTCTCTGCCGATGCTTCTTTCCCAGGAGGACAACTCACACTCTTTCTGTGCTCCAGTGTTGGGTTTCTCCCATGGGAGACAGTATTCCATGCACACTTCCAATATTGGTCTTTGCTATAGGCAGCCAGTCTTGAACTGTTCCATTCTGGGTCCCCCAGAGGGTCACAAGTTCTGCCAACGTGGGCTCCTCTCTCCAGGCGAGCCACAGATCCTGCCAATAGGCCTGTTTCTGCATGGACTTCCAATGGAGCCACAGTTTCTTTGGGCATCCACCTGCTCCTGCATGGAGTCCTCCATGGGCTGCAGGAGGACTCCATCATTAATCTCCATATGCTGCAGGGCACAGCATATCTCACCATGGTCTCCACCACAGACTGCAGAAGAATCTCGTCAGTGCCTCAAGCACCTTGCTGATCTTCGTGTCAGCAGAGAAGTTTCTCTCACATATTCTTATTCTGCTCTCTTTCTGCCATTGCTGTTGTCCCGCAAAGTTTTCCCCTGTCAAAAAAATGTCTGTGCATCAAGCAATTCTTGGAACAAGAAAGAAGAAAGAACAGAATTGCACTTCCAGCCTATTTGCCCACTTTCTGCTTTCCCTTTCCTTACTGAATCAATGCCCCAAATCTACAAAGGTCTCTGTATACAGCTGCAGCAGGAGGGATTTTGAGTTGGGTTTTTTTAATCTTTTGACTGCTTGCTCTTTCAAAGCAGTGTTGTTGCCTTATTATCTTTGAGGCCAGGAGAAAAGGAATATAAATCTGAGTGATATTAAATTCACGGTGTGCCATTTCTTCCCCTAAATCTCTAGGTGGCTTTGACTAGCTTGACAGTGGTTAAACAATAAGAACTGTCAAACCTATTTTAAATAATTGTACATCAGAAGAGTTACAGAGAGAGGAGGCTGCCTGTAGCTTGTGCTGTGCCAGGAGCTTTCAATTACATCCCAGTTTGATCTCTTAGAGCACCCTAGCCCAAATTTGCAGCTAATTCCACCTTGTGCTTCAGAATTCAATCATGTGTTCATGTGTGACTTGGTCTAGGTGATCCTACTGTGGCAGGAGGTCCCTTCTTCAGTGACCTGGTAATTGTCCACAATGCGGGAATATTTCAACAATAAACATGAATTAACCTTTAAACAGTTTTTGGTGGGTTGTCTCAGAATCAAATATATGTCCTACACATAGAATCATAGAATCACGGAATCATTCAGGTTGGAAAAGACCCTTGGGATCACCAAGTCCAACTATCAATGCTACTTTACAAGTTCACCCCTAAACCAGAACCCCCAACCCTACATCCAAGCGACTTTTATTTTGTAGCATGTTCATTTTATGCATTCACTACAGCAGGCTGAGGGACAGTATCTTTGGGTTTGTGCACATATAAAGACAGTAAGAAGATGTGTAGCACTGACTGAATGCCCACTGCAGTTGCTAGATGTGAGTGGATTAGAAGGTGATATAAATTCCACAACCACATCTGTGTCATTTAAATGTGTGACTTGTGTGGCTGGATGTCTACATCAAAAGCATTATAGAAGGTACCAAGCTATAAGCAAACTGTGAAGCATGTTTCTTGCTTGAGGCATCATCTATTCCGTTGTTTTTAGAAGCTCTGCTGGATTCAGTCCAGATCACCTCACTCCTGAAGCATAGGGACGGTTCTGCCACGATCTTTTAGAAACCTGTCCATGCACTTGAACAATCTCAATGGTTTTGTGATGGCTCACCAAATTTCCATTTAAGACAAAGAAGAAACTTCTCTCATGTGAAAGTCTTTTAGGAAATACATTGAAGTTGATGGGAAGCATTAGTGAAGACCAAGTAAAACGCAAGAAGAAACTTCTACAAGATACAAGAACTTTGTCAGTAAAATACATAAAAGGACATGATAGAAAAACTCTTCAAGGAGGCAGTATATAATTATGGCTTTTTAGTGCCACATAAGATTGAAATAGATCTTAAATGAGGGTCAATACATGAATGAGGCACTCAGGATTGTGAATGCCTTTTAATAATTAAAACTATGAAACTACTGTGTGCTGTCTTATGTGGGATCTATGTTCCCTTTGCAAATGGAACATTCTCTTTTTCGCTTGACTTTGAGTAGCAAGATGCAATAAGACAGCCTGAGGTGACAATATGATATGACAGCACTTGTGTTGCAGAGAGTTTCACTGCTTACTCATACTTGTGATGTGCACCGCACAGCACCACGGAGCACTACACAACTCTCCATGCTGACAAGAATCTCATTGTGTGATGAATGCATGGGGACGTCTGTGATCATATCTCTGTGAAATGCTTTGAAATATCAAAATGAAGAACATTTTCTTCATCAATTTACTGACAGCTTGAAGCTTGGTGCTAACAAGGGTTCTGTGCCTTGAATGAGCTTTAATCAACCCTTAATGGCTAGTTTCAGTGTGTGCTGCTGGCAATAGTCATATTCCCTTTGGTTCCAGTGATTTGGGGTCATATTGTAAACGTACTCTATTAATTCCGAAACACGGAGAACTAAACAAGGAGTTCCTGTTGCTGTCTACCAAGTCCCAGTTTACCATCACTTATGCACAACTTTAAATCCAGTTCTTCTCAGAAACACATGTATGCACATAATTTAAAGGCTGCAATCTCTTCCAAATAATGTGATACTTCTCATAAGGATTATAGCAGCAGCCAAGCTTTAAATTAAATTAAATACTGAGCACACTTACCTTCTTGCTCTTGGGTCTCATTAACCCAGATCCAGGAAGGATACTTTTCCCATTGGCAGCACATTTATCCCCTTACTCAACACTTAAGGCAGCGAGGTTGTTTATTCAGCAATTATCTCTCTCTTTTGTTATTTTCTTTTGGCTACTCTGTCCACTTTACATAATCTCTTCTTTGCACATGAATTACTGCAAGAAACAGCATGTCTTCATCTGTTTCAGTTTGAGTTTTTATATATTGCTCCATCTCTTGTTACACTGAACTTAAGATATGTGGGGATATTACGTAGATGTTAGGCATTGTGACCATCAGTCAACAACAGGAAACTGCCCAAGGTGGAAGGAATCTGTAGGGACTGATCAGACGTCCAAAGTGTGTATAAGGGAGAAGTGATTTTCCAGTTGGCTTTGAACATTTTGTGGAAAGAAAGATGAGCGGGAAGTTTGGATGAAAACCTATGGACAGACTAGTGACTTGGGAATTCAGAGAGGTCCACTTCCTACACAGATCGGTCTTCCATAACGTCTAGTCTAACAGTCTCAGCTATCAAGGAATCTCAAGTAATTACTCAAGTGATCAAAGGAGACAGGCCTGAGTTCATGTCATTGTGATTTAGAGATCTAAGAGATGTGAGCTATGTCAAGCTGTAGAAGTACCTATGAAGTTAGATCTGAGCCCAGGATTCCATTCCTTGTGTCTTCATGTATCAGCAAATGGACTCTAAGAAATACTGGCAGTATATACAACTTGTATTACAATCATTTGATCTAGAAGCTTTGCTTTTTACACAGCATCTTTCCTTTCTCTGAATAAAAGACAGTCTGGAATGTTTTCAACTTGAGTGTTATGAGATACATTTTTAAAATAGAATCAATTGGTCCAGTGGTATTTTGCAGTTCAGACATCCCTCCATCTGAAAACTACTTCAATGAGCATATCCTACAGGTATTGTGTAAAAGACTGTTCTAAGGAGGGATATGTTCAGAGTCTCCTGTTGACTTTGCTTCATTTTATTCAAATATTTGTATTCCCCTGGAAAATAGGCTAGAGTGCAGGTCTGTGGCTTCTCAGGAGAATGAGCCAGACACAAGGATGCTTCAAGGTCATTCTTCCTCAGTTCTTCCCGCTGATGCTGTTCTACTTTGCATTAAATGCTTTAAAATCTTTTGAGACAAAAAGAATTGATCCTTATTAGGGTAATCAGGACACAGGCTCTAGAAGTAGGGCATCTGGTTTTTTGTTTTCATGCTAGTTAACATTTAGTAGGACACCACCTATAGATTAAACCAAGAAATGCAAAATCTTCCCACAAATGCACAAAATATACCATAGTGGACACTTAAGCAAGAGGTCTGAGCAGTTTTGATGTACCTGATGGGAATTGGAACCCACAGTTTCCTTTGCCTGGGAAACTGCCTTTGACTAATTTTTTTAGCTGACTAATTTGCACAGGTTTTTTTCCCTTATGATTAGATCACAAAAGGTGGCTAAAGAGCTCCTGGAAATCTGTCTAGGCTAACTACTACCACTAAAGAGGAATTCTATTTCCATAAATCTCTATGAATCTCGAGCAGCTGGGTTCGTTCTAGTGCTTGTGTGTAAATGTAGCCTTAAATCAGATCCCATGTCATTTGTGATTTCCTCTGTGAAGCACTAGGATGCATTCCTTAGCCTGGAAGTGCACGTAGGCTAGTGTTCTGCATATGCAAAATGTCAGTTTATCGCTACTACAAAGACATTTTTATTGTTTACATGTATTTCCTTCACCTTTCTTCCCCTTCATTCCTATCCATGAGCGAAATTATTCAAAAGATAAGAAAATATGTCAAGACCTCTGTACGTTTTTTTTTCAGAATTGCTCCTTATTACTTAAAGCTACAGCTCCTGAAATAAACGTGGGACCTGAACAGTGGTAAAAACCAAGCAAAAGAAAAAGAAAATTAAAAAGGAAGTAAAGAAAATAATCTTACTGACATTTCCCTGAAAATTGAATGTTCTTTTTACACAAACACCGAAGACTGGTTTCATTACTGCGTGTCAGGGAGGTCACACAGCAGCAAAAGCTTCTGCATGTCACTCAATCTAGACTTCCACATTTTTTGAGGGGGGACTTGCTTTGTAGGGGGGAAGGTACTGGGTAGATGTAATGTTGAATGAATAATGAACACTTGAGACTGTCGTAGAGGTGCTCTAAAACCTTTATGAACGGCTTGGGTGACAGGATCGAGGTGTGCCTGCTGTAGGTTAAGAAAAGCACTACCTGTTGCCAAATTCTAAAATAATTCATGGCCGTTCAAACAGTGGACAGCCAGGTTCGCAGAAGCATCGTGATCTTCCAATCTTCTAGCCAATCACACCAATAATGCTCTTTTCACTCCAGGTCTGAAATTATATTGTTAGTCCAGCTGACAATTTAGTAATGTAGCCTCAAGCCTGAGGTCTGAAAGAGCAACGTTTAGCCAGTGCAACTAAGTCCAAATTCTTGGGAGACCGTAAGTGCATGAGGATTTTAGCTTTGCCTTGAAAGCCAACATGGAGGCCTTATGGATAGAGTTAAGGAAGGAGAAACATTAAAATAATTAAGTCAAAAAGCTTAAAAGTCAGAAACTAAATGAGACTAGCCCCCCAAATCAAACCATCTCCTGCTTTTCTTTATCAGACAAGAGGTTTTCTCATGCCTTAATTCTCAATTCTGTTGATTCAGTTTTATTCATACCTCTACCTTTTACTTGTTACGTTTCTTTAATCAAGTTACTCCTTAGGAGTTCTATCTAAACACCAGCTAATGTGTCTTATAATGTTCTGCAGAGAATTTTGGTATCTATGAACGAGAAACATTTTATAATACTTCTTTTTGCCGTGCCTATTGTTTGCTGCTTTTCCTCCTCCCAGCTACCGATCACCTTTTACATAACACTACTTGTAATGGACTTAAAAGATTTGCAGACAATTTCACAAGACATTATGTTCACTAACTTTACACTTTAAAAAAACTTTTGTGTAATGGGAAGTGCTTTTGTAATGACATAAATATAAGTCTGATTCAAATAAACCTTAACTATTTTACAGTTCCATTGTGAGCATTACTCAGTCAGCTTCAATACTTTCATTGCTCTGACTTTCGCAGAATCACAGAACATTAAGGACTGGAATGGAACTTGAAAGACCATCCAGACCAATCCCCTTGCCAGAGCAGGATCACCTAGATCAAGTTGCGCATTTGTTCAGCACATTTGAATAGCCCAGATTCTTTAATTATCTGACTTAGGAATTTTGTTATCTACTTTGCTGCATTCAAGATACAGAATTTCAGTGAGAAAATACTGACCTAACTATGAGAGAGTATTTTCCCTACATTCCCCGCACGCCTTCGAAAGAGAAACCAGTGGCAGAGTTTCAAATGTGGTCATGATCCATTTAAGCACCTGCTCCAAACCTACCACAGTGTGAGTTTAAAGATCTGGCCATCAACCTACATGACACTGGAAAATGATCTTATAATTTCTCAAAGCGGTTATAGACATTGAGCTTTTATTCTACTCCTTAGAAGTCATTATGAATGAGAATTGAAATCCTATCTGCCTCCCACCTCAGAGATATGCTGCTGTTTTCTACATAGGCTTTCCTTTCCCTGTATCTGCACTGGGAACTGCTTTGAAATATTGCTGGCTGTTTTGGCTGCTCCACAAGACTGCACAAAGTAAAACTGTCGGAGAGTACTTGGGTGGGCAAACATAATGGCTAGCAGACAGATGAGTAATCAAAACAAGAGCTTGTGTGTTATGTTAGCCTAATATCACTACTTTGTCTTTCTATTCTATTGGCATTTAGAGTGAAAACGGAAATTCTAAGCAGTACTAAACCAAACGCAGTTCATGAATACAAAGTGTTTCTGCCAACAAAGCGAGGATTGCAGTTTGTACAATGCAAATGAAGAATTGTTACCAAATTGCATTGTTCATGAATCTGAAAAGCTTTAGTGCATCTATGGGGATTAGCTGACTCTATGTGGTGTTTATCTGCGCTTTCCTTCTCTCCTAAACATTGGGTTTTTTCTGAGATACGTAGGTATGAGATTTACATGTCCTAGAATCGGTGTGAAAACAGGACTGTTACAGACCTTAACTGTAACCCATAAAGTCAAACACTGGCTTATGACAAAATAAACAAACAAACACAAACAAACTAGAGAGTGTTCTGGGCCTCTCAGTTCAAGAGGGACACAGACCTGCTGGGGGGAGTCCAGCGCAGAGCCACAGAGATGATGAAGGGAGGGGAGCATCCCCCTGATGAGGAAAGGTTGAGGGAGCTGGGTCTCTTCAGCTTGGAAAAAAGGAGACTGAGGGGTGACCTCATTCATATTTATAAATATGTGAAGTGTGGGTGTCAGGAGGTTGGAGCCAGGCTCTGCTCAGCGTCATCTAATGACAGGACAAGGAGCAGTGGGTGTGAGCTGAAACACAGGAGGTTCCATGTAAATATGAGAAGGAACTTCATGGTGAGGGTGACAGAGCACTGGAATGGGCTCCCAGGAGTGTTGTGGGTGCAGGGGGTTGTAGAGTCTCCTTCTCCGCAGATTTTTAAAACCCATCTGGACATGTTCCTGTGTGCTCTTTAGACAGGTAATGCAAGAGATAAAATCTGATGTTAAAACTGATGCCTCTCATCTTACGTTGCTCTCACACGCGAAAGGAATCAGCAAGTTGAATCATATGATTCTGCTACATAGATACAGAGCATAATTGAGGGATAGAAAGATTTTCTTATGCTCTACTCTGTCCGTGAAACTGATTCATGAAAAATTAACTGGAACCAAATTTTGATACTTCTGTCTGCACAGGGAAAGAAAATGATTTCCCCTCTTTTCTCCATGAGAACTTTTTACATCTGTAAAATGTAGACAAGAGAATTTGTGTGGTTTTGTTGGGGTTTTGGTTTTTTTGCACATAAAGCCTATAAGAAGCTTAAACCAGAGAACTAAAGCAAATAAAATTTAAAGTAAACTTGTTAAAGGTAAGTGTAGCCCGAAGGAAAGAGTATCTTTACATTACAGCAAAGCCCTACATGGAAGAAGATCACATTTCTGTTTTAACTACTGTTTTTAAAGCTTTTGTTCTATCCTGTATTGTATAACACAAACCAGCACAAAACTGCTATCTCTGCCTAACAATCTATTGACACCTTGTTAGGTGATGCCTTGCTTGTTTTTGTACTTCACTGTTCTCCTCTATGCTCATGTTGACCTAATTACTGTATCACTGACCAAGATTTTCCCTTCTCATCTTTCCATACTATTTGTTCACATGCCTAAAGTCATGCAGGGCTGCTCCACTAAAATTAGATGTGGTTTTTCTTGTAATCCGAAAGGTCCAGTCATTTGAAAAGCTGACTGTCCTCAAAAGAGGCTTGCCTGTGTTTTCACTGTGAGTATCACAGAATCACAGAACATCAGGGGTTGGAAGGGACCTCAAAAATCTCCCTGCCACAGCAGGATCACCTAGATTAAGTTGCACAGCAACATTTCCAGGTGGGTTTAAATGTCTCCAGAGAAGGAGACTCCAGAACACTCCTGAACAGCCCATTCCAGTGCTCTGTCACCCTCACTGTGAAGAAGTTCCTTCTCATATTTACGTGGTTTCAGATTAAATTCATTACTCCCTGTCCTATTGTTGGATGCCCCTGAGCAGAGCCTGGCTCCATCCTCTTGACACTCACCCTTCACATATTTATAAACATGGATGAGGTCACCCGTCTTCTTTTTTCCAAGCTGAAAAGCCCCAGCTCCCTCAGCCTTTCCTCATCAGGGAGATGCTCCACTCCCGTCATCACCTTTTTGGCTCTGTGCTGGACTTTCTCCAGCAGTTCTGTGTCCTTCTGGAACTGATGTTCTATAAATTGACCTCAGCATTCACTTCAGAAATGGCAGGTGAGAGGTATTTTAGAAACATCATCCTGCAGGAAGTTTAGGTACCTGAAAAGTACCTAAGAAGAAGGAATGAGTGATGTGTGCACTGAGCTTGAGCTACATGAAATGCATAGTGCAGATAAATCCCACTACCTCCGATCCTGAATGTGTTGTATACTTAAGCAAACTTAAGATCCAGTCTCGATAGTCCAGCATTTTTCAAAGTGGTATTGCATGGACACCAGCTAAGGATAAGGGGCTATGGCCAGAAACCACATGCGATGACCAGATGCTAGAAGAGGCATTGGCAGCTACATTAATTGGAGGAACTTACACACACAGAAAAAACTGAGGTGTGAGGCTGCCTTTGCTCTGTTAACCTATACCCTGAATACTATTTTACTGTATATCTGAACTGGGGACTCTGAACAACTTTGAGGAAAATCATTTCAAAAGCAACAGCCAGTTTCAAGGGGCTGATGCAACATGTCTAATATTTATAGGTTTTTTCTAGGTGCTGTGGCAGAAAAGTTTCTAGAATCTTTAAAAGGTTATTTACAGAAGCAACGAAGCCTAGAGAAAAACCCCATGAAAAAGGCCTACAGTTATTTACTCTAATAGTAATAATAATAATTTTTAAAAAGTTATCATTATTAAGCTAAAGAATATTTTTTGAGTGGGTCTGTGTCAGAAAAAAACCCTATTCCAATGTTTCCTATGGTACTTTTTAGACCAGAGCATTCTTATTTTGACAGATGACAGAAGTTATGGGATCTAAACCCATTTGAAAAAGGATGCCAAGTACAACCTCAGAAGCAGCTTTTGATCCAGCATCCCATTTTTCTGAACTTTGCTACCTTCCGTGCTTATTGTACAGGACATCCAAGACTGCCATCTATTGCTGCTCTGTAAAACTCGTAGTCGGTCTTATGTTTTTGGTGCAATATTATGCCAGTAGGTACACTGCAGACACATTAAAATATTCTTAGAAGCTTTTCTTTAATCAAATAACAACTTTCTGTTTTGCTGCTGCTGTGTCATTCCCTGCCAGTTTGGGTATTAAGGCAATAAGTAAAAACATTTTTAAAATGATATAGCTGTAATGAAAAATCTATTAGCAGAACATTCTATGAAGTGACATTATGTAACGTGATAAACATTGACCCATCAATGCTTATTTATGCGCTGTCTGTTCGCTTAAATTTATCAGTAGGCTGAACATTCATGTCACTTGCAAATTCTTATCTGAACTGGTTTCGAAATGGCTTGCAAGTAAAAGCTCCTGTAAACACTACAGTTTGATCCAAAGCCATTGGACTAGATAAGATCAATAAGCTGATTGGCTTCAAATAACTGTGGATCATGTACTTGAATAATACATCAGTTACCTTGATTTTTACCCTGTTGGTACTTAGTCATTCATTATTAAAAAGAGCATTTATTTAATCTTGCTGCAGTGTGTGAAGATTATTGTATGATGCAAGGGGAAAAATGCTTTTACAAGAGTAAATTATAGCTCTCTTCCCTAAAGGAATACTTTAAGATTTGTCAAAATAGTAGGTGAGAGAGCCTAAGGAAATCAAATGTATTTCTCTTTTGAGCTCATGCTCTGGATTGCTACTTGATATAACACTTATAGCAGCCTTCCAGTACCTAAAGGAAGCCCAGAGGACAGCTAAGGAGGTGCTTTTTGCAAGGACACATAGTGGTAGTGTAAGAGTTAATCGTTTTAAACTGAGAGAGAGTAGATTTTTGTCACAGAATCATAGAATCATTATGGATTGGAAGGGATCTCGAAAGACCATCCAGTCCAATCCCCCTGCCACAGCAGGATCACCTAGACCAAGTCGCACAGGAACATGGCCAGGTGGGTTTTAAA
>JAOXOE010000405.1:39919587-39936536 GCA_028565055.1 Phoeniculus purpureus | reverse complement strand
GGTCTAGCCTTCTTCCAGGGAGCGGGAGACAGACATGAATACTCAACACAGTATGTGCAATGGGACTCGGTTACGGGCGTCCCTCGCGCTGCCAGCCACTGGGGCTTTACACCGTTGCCCCCAACATGGCATCTGTCCCCGTGAGGATCTCGTTCTGATTGGAATCCAGTCCGAAGAATTTGACCTTGAGTCCATCGACCGGGTGGACCACGGGCACCAGGGTGATTTTGGGGAAGGTCCTGGTGGCCAGCTCAAAGCGGCTTGTGCTGGCCAACTCGATAGCCAAAGCCTTGAGGAAGAGCTTGGCCAGGTGCTTGCCCAGACAGGTCCGTACGCCTCCTCCGAAGGGGAGGTAGTGGAACCTGCCATCCTTGTCTTCGCTTCGCCCCTGCCCGAAGCGGTCAGGGTCAAAGATGTCCACGTCCTTGAAGACGGGAGCGGTGTCGTGGGTGTCCCGGATGCTGTACATCACGCTCCAGCCTTTGGGGATTTGGAAACCCTGCAGAGACAGAGGGAAGGGGTGGAGAAAACTGGAGTGAGTCAACCCCACTGTCACAAGAGAGGGAGCAGGAGGACAAGATAAACCCATTTTGCTTTTGCTGCTTTTCCCCCAATTTCTTTGCTTGCGTCTCCGTTCCTGGATGTGTTTCCAAGTTGTGGAGATCTGGAGCTCAGGGCCATGGCTTAGCGGTGGCTTTGGGACGGTTGGGTTAATGGTTGGACTCAATCTCAAAAATCTTTCTCAACCACAACAATTCTGTGACTGAACAGAAAACCCAAGGGGCTGGGAGACGGCAAATCCTGGGTTTGCTCCCACCTCTATCCCAGGGGCTTGCCAGATGATGATCCATTGCTATTTCTTTGCTTTGAGGTTGCTGGCAGGAATCTCCTACCAGGAACCCCACCGAGCAAAGGGGAGTATAGAATCGTAGAAGCATCAAGGTTGGAAAAGACCTTCAAGATCATCAAGTCGAACCCACCGCCCTACAACCCCTAATCACTGAATCACCTCTCAAAACACCTGTTTGTTGAACCCCTCCAGGGATGGTGCCTCTACCACCTCCCTGGGCAGCCTGTTCCAAGGCCTCACAACTCTTTCTAGAATGAAGTTTTTCCTGATATCCAACCCGAACCTCCACTGGCACAACTTGACCCCATTTCCTCTTGTCCTGTTGCTAGTCACTGGGGAGAAGAGGCCAACACCCACCTCACTACAACCTCCCTTCAGGTATTTGTAGAGAGCAATGAGGTCTCCCCTTAAACTCCTTTTCTCCAGGATGAACAGCTCCAGCTCCCTCAGCCTCTGCTCATCAGACCTGTTCTCCAGACTCCTAATCAGCCCAACTGCCCTTCTCTGCACCCTTTGCAGCATCTCCTCCTTCCTATGCTGAAGATTCTCCCGTGCCCTCCTCGGAGCATCCCAGGGCTTTGCTCCCTCCCTGCCGCCCATCAGTCCCACACACCCAACGCACATGTCCGGGCGATGAGGTGGTTCTCTCATCCCCTCTGCACTTTCAAAGGGTTTTCCGACTCAAATCATGCCATGAGCAGGATTTACAGTGACAAGCCAGGTCTCGAGGTTTTGTTTTGCTGGTAGGAAATTCCAGCCCTTGCAGTGAGTAATCCCCCTGTCATCCAGCAGCCTGGAGATGCCCTTTGCATAAACCTTTCCCCTGTCACACCCCGGTTCAGATGCTGGCATCAAATAATGTCACGAGTTACTCGTCGAAGCATCAATGCTTGACTCCTCTTTGACAGCTCCAGTGCAGCCCTTCCCTGTCATGGGCCACACCTTCTTCTGAAGCTGGAGTAGCTCCACCTCCCATCACCAGCAGGACTTAATTTGGCTTCCTTTAGGTCTCATCTAAGCCAGGGTCAAGGAGACTTCAGTACAACAGGGCTGGATCAACGGAAGTGTCACCAGCAGGTCATGGGAGGAGAATCTCCCTCTATTCTGCTCTTGCAAGACCTCACCTGGAGTCCCGTGGCCAGTTCTGGTGTCCCCAATACAAGAAGGACAGGGAACTGTTCAAGCCAGTCCAGAGAAGGCCACAGGGATGATCAGAGGGCTGGAGCACCTCTGCTATAGGGACAAGCTGAGGGGCTGTTCAGCCTGGAGAAGACTCTGGGGGGACCTTATAGCAGCATCCAGTACCCGAAGGGGCTACAGCAAAGCTGGGGGAGGCACTTTTGATGAGGGACTCTAGTGCTAGGACAAGGGGGATGAGTTCAAGCTGAAAGAGGGGAGATTTAGATGAGATCTGAGGAAGAAATTCCCCGCTGTGAGGGTGCTGAGGCCCTGGAACAGGTTGCCCAGGGAGGCAGAGGCTGCTCCATCCCTGGAAGTGTTCAAGATCAGGTTGGATGGGGCTCTGGGCAACCTGGTCTGGTGAGGAGGTTGGCCCATGAGAGGGGGTTGGGACTGGGTGATCTCAGAGGCCCCTTCCAACCAAAACCACTCTGTGATTCTATGCCAAAGAACACGCAATACTCACATCCAGCTCGAAGGTTTGCAGCACTGTCCGGTAACCTCCAGAGATGGGGGTGAAGAGACGAAGGACCTCCTTGATGACACAGTCCAGGTAGTGGAGGCTGTTGATGTTGTCGAGGCGCAGGGAGCCTTCGCAGATGCAGCCATTGTGGAGGATGCCTTTGCTGCGCAGCTCCTCCCGCAGCTTCTCCAAGACCTGGGGGTGTTTGAGGAGCTGCATGATCAGAGAGGTGCTGGCACTTGCTGTGGTGGCATAAGCAGCGAAGATGAGCTCCAGGGTGCCATCCTGAAAGAGTGAAGCCAGGGTAAGACAAGGAGGATGGACACAAAGACAGGTCAGCAGTCATGGCACGTCAGGGGACGGGTATGAAAGCTGCCACGGGGCATTTTTTCCCCTCAACAGCTCTCCAGGCTGGTCATGTCTAACTGCAAGGTGTCTCCTTCTGCAGGCACCCACCACAGAAAGCTTCCCTCAGAGCCTTGGAGGGTGCTGAGGACCAGGGTGCAGAAGTAAAATACCTGTGGATTGCTCTTGTTAGCCCATGAAGGACAAGTTACACCATGACCCACAACCTACCGAAAGCTCACATGCCCTGCAAAGGAGGTACCATCAAACTGGATGGGTCACAGAGACTAGACCTTTAAAGGTCCCTTCCAGCCCAACACATTCTATGACTCTACGTAGCTGCTCAAGGCTGGAAGCTTCAGCAAATTTAAATGGTCTTCTAGAATTCCCCTAGAAATGCTTTCTAGAAAGGGCTCAGCATGGTCTACAAATAAATGCGTGAATGCAACTGGCTTGTTGGCACCATGATCTACCAGATTCATTTGCAGCTCCATTGTGGTCACCCAGCTTTCAATGATCACCACAGGTCTGCCCTCAGAAAATCCACCTCACAGCAGGTCACGCTTTGCTCCTCAAGCACAAGGCAACCACGGGGAAGATCCTTACCTTCAACTCCTGCATGGTTAGCTCCTTGCCGTGCTCTTTGCCACTCTCTATCAGGATGTCCAGTGCATCGGCATAGTCCTTGCCCTGCGTGTTCTGTAGTTTCTCCTGGATGGCTTTTTCCAGCCCCTTCTGCAGTGTCTCACGTGCCCGGATGCCCTGTGGAGCAGGAAAACATCAGACCACGTAGGACCCAACCACCACCTCAGAAGCTGGAGACGTGCTCGGAACAACACGTCTACGCAATCCAGCTGCAACTGGAGATGCTCAAAGAGAGGTTTAAAGATGCTAAAGTCGTTCCCTGGGCAGGAGGATCAAGCTCCATGTGGGCAAGATTACAGGCAGGAGTAATCAGCACCTAAGTGCAAATGATAGGTCTGATGTGGGAGTCCCAGTACGGCACCAGTTCACAGGCTGATGGCTCCCCGCAGGCTGTACAACAGCCCCTGGGAAAATTGTCTCTCAAAGGAAAGACAATTCAGCTGAAAAGAGACTCTTCCCAGGAGCTTCCCCAGCCACTTTATCACAGTAAAGCAATTCTGATCCAAGTGCAGCTGCACCAGGACAACCCACTGCTACAAAAGCTTTCGGGGCTGCAGATGGTTCCATCCTACCCCCATAGTCAAATAATTTCCAAATTTGCTGTGATAACCACGAAAATGAAAATTTTACACCCCCTCCTGTTTCTGTCACCAAGATTCCCCCCAAAAAATAAATTGTGATTGTTTGTCAACGGTTTTTGTTCTTGCCATTTCTCATCAAAAACCTATAGAGTAGCTCCTGGAATTAGGTCTGTTGAGTTGTTTAACCTGGGGACAGGAGGGAATGAACAGGAGAAGGGTCCTACACACAGAAAAACACATCAAAACTACTCATCAAATCAAGAGAAGTCCTGACTATGGTCTCCCCCTGCTTTGAACTGTGGCTCTTTCTCTCCCTTCCACCAAAACAGGACTTTGTAGCCCAAGACGGACACGCGTCTTGAGGTCAGAAGGTGAGAAGACATCCTGCCAAGAACCTCCAGAGGTACAGATTAGCCACCATCTCATGAATCCCAGACTGGTGTTTTTGGGGACTCACCCCAAACCTCTTACCCTCCTGTAGCCACTGAAGGGGAGATCCACTGGCAAGGAGAAGACGTTCTCCACAAACTGCTGGTAGACCTCGAAGAGGCGGTTGAGTTCCTCATCAGGGATACGGAAGCCCAGCAGAACACGGATGGCCATGCGGAAGGTGAGCTTCTGGGCCTCATGGTAGACATTGATGGACTCGGGATTGCTGCTCCAGGCCCGAAGAGTGTCTTTGATCACCAGCTGGATCTTGGGGAGATAGCTCTCCAGTGCCTCATGGCTGAAGATTTTGGAGAAAACCTACAACAGACAGCAAGCAGAGATTTCTACACTGCTCCAACATCCGACACTCTGCCTTCTCCAGTAATCGGCTTCTGCCCACAAAAGTGGACATCACAGGTCTCCTGTGCTGAGCAGAAGATTCATCACCATCCAGAATTTATCACCCAGAACCAATTCCTAAAACAGCTGCCAAAAAGGAGTGATGGAGAAACAACAGCTGACAGATCATAGAAGGGCTGAGGTTGGGAGGGACCTGAGAGATCATCTACTCCAACCTCCCTGCCATGGGCGAGGATGCCTCTTAACAAGGCTTGGTTGAGTCTAGACTAGATCTAGATGGAACTAGACTAGGTCCACCAAAGGCTGATCCCCACCACAACCATCATCAACGATGGACAAAACATGGTGCAAAGCAGAGATGGGAGGACAGATGGAGCCGGCTTTCCCACAGCTCCATGACTTGTGCCTCCCAGTTACCTTCATCCCATGAGCCAGATGCCACTAATACATCTCTTCCATGGGGATTCTTTAGTGTCTAATATTATGGTTGTGCATACACATAGACACTGATAGAACTATGGAACTGCTCAGGCTGGAAAATCCCTTCAAGATCATCAAGTTCAAAAGTTAACCCAACTGTCCCAAGGCCACCGCTAAGCCATAGCCCTAAGCTCCAGATCTCCCCAACTTTTAAACACGTCCAGGGATGACAACACACTCAATGGGAAGTCGCCGGCAGTTTCTCACAGCTATCGACCACCCTTTTTATAGATATAACCAAAAAAATAACGCAAAATTATTACTTTAGAGGCATTTAGGACCTCTGCAAAATCTGGCTGAACACGGGTTCAAGTGGGGAAGAGGCTGTGACCGCACATGGCTCATTTCCTTGGGAAATGGACAAAACTCCCTGATGTCGGCAGACAGTATTAAGCCCTGTGAGTAAAGGTGATCCTTCCCCTGTGCTCAGCACTGGTGGGGCTTCATCTTGAGTACCGGGGTCAGTTTTGGGCATCTCAACACAAGAAAGACATTGAAGTGCTGGAGTAGGTTCAGAGAAGTGCAATGAAACTAGTGAGGACTTGGAGGGCAGATCTTATGAGGAGTAGTTGATGGAACTTGGGTTGTTCAGCTTGAAGAAGAGGAGGTTGAGGGAAGACCTTAATGCTTTTTCCAACTACCTGAAAGGAGGTTGGAGAGAGGTGGGGGTCAGTCTCTTCTCCCAAGTCTCTGGTGATAGAACAAGAGGAAATGGGATCAAGTTGGGCTGGGGGAGGTTCACATTGGATATCAGGAAAACCATCTTTCTAGAAAGAGTGGTGAGGCCTCGGAACAGGCTTCCCAGGGAGGTGGTGGAGTTGCCATCCCTGGAGGGGTTGAAAAAACGAGTAGATGTGGTGCTACTGAACATGGTTTAGTGGGCATGGTGGGTTGATTGACCATCGGGTTGACGGTTGCACTACATGATCTTGGAGGTCTCTCCCAACCTCAATGATTCTAAACACTGCATGATCGGACCTCCCCAGGTCCTTGACGCTAACGGCTCCCTGACTCCAATTCTGAGCCAGGGCCACTCAGCAATGCCAGGAATGTCCCTTCGAGCCCTCGGCAGTGCAGCCCACAGCACCCGCTTTCATTCAGCATCCCTGGCCGCATCCCTCCCAGAGTGCAGCGGAGGGGGAAACCATGGAAAAAGTGCTGTTTGTTTATTTTCTATTAACCTACAGACCCACACAGAGAGAGTCACAGAGAGAGAGAGAGAGAGACGGGGAGCAGCACACGCCCGCCGCATGCCAGGGAAAATCGAATTAAAAGCAGCTCCCACGAGCCCACAGAGCCTTCACTGGTGGCCGTCTTGTGGGGAGGGTTGGATGCATGGTGGAGGGTTGCTGCAAACGTATCGAACCAACAAGAGCAAAGAAATCAAAGCCGCCCCCCCCTCTTTCCATGAGCAGCCGGACTCGCCGGAGCTGTAAATGTGAGAATTTCCTCCGCAGTCAGCACTCGAAAGGGAAAGGTAATATTTTCCTGGCTGCGACCCCTCATTGCTAATGCACGTCGTTCACTGGGAGCTTGTTTGGTGAAATAACACCTCTGTCCCCTTGTAGCCCCCCGAGGGCAGGAGGCTCCACAAGAGCCACTTCATACCGGGCTGCGCTGGGGCTGAGTCCCGGGTAAAACTCATCACACGAGTCACAGTGGGGCAGAGTTCAGGGGAAACATCAGCAGGCGAATGGAGCAGTAGGAGGGGTAGAAAAGAAAATTCAAGCAGACCAGTAGACGGGTGGATCTGCCTGCAGACAGACAACCGTTCCCGGGATGGCTACAGAGAACCGGAGGCATGAATGAGCGGAGTGGAGGACTGAATGAACCGATGGCGGGGCCACGGCGAGATCATGAGCTGCTGCTTTCTGCCGCCTCTCTGCACTCCACAAGCTATTTTTAAGCCAGGAAAGGGCAGGGATGCTCTGTGTAAGGGGCTGAAAAAGCAGCTGCTCGGAAATGAAAAGCTGCAGGTGCTAAAGCCGAGTCCTTCGGCTGCCTGGCGATGGCGTGAAGGGAGCTGGGAAAGGGCTGGATGTTGGTGGCCATGAGCTGGACACCAGGATCTGATGGAGAATTGCTGGCTGGAGGAGAGCTGGAAGCCACAAGCTGCTCCATGGAGATGGGACAGGACCTCGTGGGCCAGCAAAGAGACATCAATGTGTCCCCAATTCTGACTTGTATCCATCCCCTTCATCCATGCTGAGGGGTTTAGAATAAGGACAGAGGCTCCCAGTGAGTCATCTCACACTCCTCAAATGCTTCCCATGGCTTGGTTTCTCCAACTGAAAGCAGAGCTGATATGGGGTCAACACCTGCTTAAGGGGCACCAAGGCTGCAGCTCTGCTTGAAGCCATCATCCTGATGGAGGTGGCCCTTGGGGCTTCAACCCTGGGGCAAATCACATCCTCCCCCAGCTCTACCAAACATCTCCCACAATTTCAAGAGGCTCAGGGTCCACCTCCAGCACCCTGCACAAAACACAACACCCCAAGAAACACCTCTGGTCCTGCTGTTCAAAATCACTGCAGCAATAAAGTGAACCAATCCAGGGCTGGATCCACAAGCCAGACCCTGAAGAGGAGAGTGCCCATCCCAAAGAGAGCGGTTGACCAAGCAGGTCAACAAAACCACCTGCCTGGCCTGAGGAAGGGGGAGCGTTTAGCACTGGGTGGCCGTAGAGGGATTATTATCTATTTTTCTAGCATTTTTTGAGCTGTCCTTTCATCATCAGACTCCTTCAGCCCCAGCCAGCTGCACCCCAGGTCTGCTGGAGCCTGAAGCTCCTGGCCATGGGGCTGGACAGTGTTGTGAGCCCCGGCCACGCTGCAACGTGCCGTCCGCTCGCCGCCGTTGCACTCCACGCCGCCTAATCCCAGATGTCAGCAGATCCTTCCCCAGCCAGACACAAGTCTGGATCCCCTTCCAGTCACCTCCAGTTCAACCCTGCATCTTTCCAGTTGATTAAAAAGGAGGCAAAGGCAGCCAACTTTCCCCGACAAAACCAACGCGCGCTTCTAGCCTAAAATTCCTACGCCCTCTAGTGAAGCCGAGACGAACATCTCGACCGCTTGACAGAGCCAGACTGAGCACGACCAAGGAGCATCAGCACAAAAACAGTCACCGCAGAGCTGCCGAGAGGCAAAACCTGCGCTGAGGGGAGCCTTGGCTTTGCTATCACCCACATGCTACAGCCCATCAGTGGTGGGGCCCCAGCCAGGTCACCTCGGTGGCAGTGACCACGAGTTTTTGGGGATGCTGGGAAGAGCCCCCATCTTTTTCCACAATTTAATAGGTCCCAAGAGAAAGGAATGTGGGGATTTGCTCCGCCTGGTGATATCTACTCACACCCGGATGCTCACCCCACACCAAGGGAGACACCACCACCCCGAGACCCTGCCTGGAAACTTCTAAAATCCTTCTCGCGGTGGAAACAGGATATTTAAAGATTTGTGCTTTTCTTAAGGCACCAAATCCCACCCCGGCGTCTCAGCTCCACGATATCCTGGTGAGGTGCAGCTCAGTGGGACAGCAAACTGCTCCCAGTTCTGGCTGGAGGATATCACAGCCCCATCCTTACACCACACCAAACAGGACAGGACACTCAAGCGAAGAGGTCTGAGCTTCAACCCATATGAGGCTTAAGGCTTCATGCAGTGGCTCAGACAGAGAGGAGTAAGCGGGGGTAATGCTTTTCATGGTGTAACCCCTCTGTGGTGCTGGCCAAGCCTCCCCACTCCAAGCACCAGCTCCAGCCCCTGCATTTTGCCATCCATGATCTGCAGGTCCCCCACTCCCACCCGATGCATCGGCACAGCAAAGAGGGAACGGAGCTTTTCCTTCTTCCTCTCCAAAATCAGACACCTGCGGCTCACTCAGCCCACAAATGCTAGAGCTGCTGACCTGACCAAGCAAAGGCACCACGAGCATGGAGTCATTTTCACAAACCAGTTTGGCACTGATGGGACGTGCCAGGAAGCATCTAAAGCAGTGCCTCAGCTGGAGGTGTACTAGTTCATCCCACATTTCAAAACACCAGGTGGTCACAGAACCATAGAATCGCTAGGGTTGCAAAAGACCTTCAAGATCACCAAGTCCAACCATTAACCCAGCTGTCCCAAGGCCACCGCTAAACCATGGCCCTAAGCTCCAGATCGCCACGACTCTGAAACACATCCAGAGGCAGTTATTCAACCCCTCCCTGGGCAGCCTCTTCCAGCCTCTGGCACTGGGAAGACAACAAAAGGAAAACACTGGAAAAACACTTGTGAAGACTATGCAAGGCACTGTGGAGAGGAGAGGACCTCCACGAAACACCTACAGCTGCCCTGACTGCAAAAGGCAGATGCGCTGAAATCCCAGCGATGCTGCAAAATTACGTGCTGCAAAAACGGATGTCAGGATCACTTCAGCATCCTTGGACCAGGTTATGACGATCAACCTTTCAGGGTTGTCCATGCCCCTAAGATTTATTTTCACCTTTTAAATGTCTAGAGGTGTGAGAACCTCTAACACTTCGTATCTCTAATCAAGTTCAGAATAAAAACAAGCGCGAGCACCCCATGGCTCAAAACTCTCCACCTCTGAGCACCTCTCCCACAAAACACACGGCAGAGCAGACTGTGCTTCCCATCCAAACCCCTTTATCAGCCTATAAAGTGAAAGGGACTGTGATGCACAGGCTGGGAATAGACAGGAAGGACCAAGCAGGACACCCTCCATCTGTCCCAACATCCACCTCTACAAAGCTGTCTCACGTCTCAGAAACACCCACCACCAGCAGCTAAATGCAACCAGCCTCCTTCATCAATTTGGGCTTCTTAGCCAAATTTTATGGGGATACCTAAACACACTGCGGTTCTTCAACATCTGCAGGTCCTGCACTACCTCTGTAGTGCTGCTCCAAGTGTCTCCCCACTCATTTATTAATGAGGAACCAGTGTTTGAGGAGAGCAAAAGTCACCTCATGTCTTGTGGTTGCTCTTCAAGGAGGCAATCAAACACATGGAAGGAAAGAGAAAGAAGAAACCACATCAACGGACAGCGTGGGGCAAAGAAACAGGAGCTGTGTCCAGCCCAGAAGGGCCTTGGACTGGAAAGGTGGAGCAGCTGGTGAAGAACAGGTCCAACGGCTTAAGTTCCTGCTACTGGTGATTGCTGTCTGTGGCTAGAGCCATGGAGAAACCCTTCCTGCGAACCCACCAGGCATGGTCAGAGCAGCCACTCACCTGGGTTGACCTGGGATGGGCTATCCCACAGAGTTTTGGGCCACACACTAAATCCCAGATCTGAGATGGGGAAATGAGCGTTTACGCAGAGCTAGAGAGGAGGTGAACAGCTCGCCCAGGCTGGGGGGATTGTGCCCTGTCCAGTGCTGTGGACCCAACGGACTTGGACTATTAGAAAGCTAAGGTCTGAGACCTCGGTGCACACACGGGCAACCTGGAAAGCATCACTAATCCAAAACTAAGCACTCGGTCCCCAGATGGGCGAGCAAGATCTCAGGAACCACAACCCAGCAGGTTGCTTGAGCTGCTTGGAAGGATGGAGCGTGATGCAGCAGAAAACCCAAAGCTATGCAAAGATACTGTGGATGGATCCCGAACCTGAAAAGCTCTCACCCAGCCCTGGGATTAGCTGCTGGCACCCCCCTTCCCTCTCTAAACTGGAGCCTGTACTCACGGAGAGCTACAGGCTGCAAACTCCGCTTCTACGTGATGCTGAGTGCTGCAGCCCAAGGAGGGGTTTCTTCTTCTCCAAACCTCACAGAACATCCAACACTTGTCATCCCAGACCTCGTGGAAAGGCAGAGCAGTCTATGTCAAGGAGGTTCTCCTCAGAAGGTTCCATGCAGCTCCTGGGCTGCAACCACACTCTGACTAGCAGAACTTCCCGAAGCAGGGCCTGAGAGCTCACAGGGCAACCAAAAAGAAAGCCCTACACGAGATTTGCCTTTGGCCAGGAGCACCGATGCTTTGCTATTTCTTTACTTTCCCCTTTTAATCCATTGGAATTACTCTGGATTTACACCGCCACAGACGACGGCGCTCCTCGGTCTCAAGTCAACGCGCCAGCGTCGCCGAGAAATTCTTCCCCGGAACCGCGAGTCCTCCTCCATCCCTGAAAAAGCTTTTTCTCCAGCTCCAGTGGCTGGGCTAAAGCTCACGGGGCAACAGACACGCTGAGGAGGAGCTGGAGCTGGGCCAGTCAGTGGCAGCTGGAATCCAGCCCGCCTGGGCTCACTGATAGGATTTGGGGTGCTGGGGTGGTGCCTCGGATAGACAGGGACGGCTGCGCTTCCACGGGGTTGGGTGAGAAAGCAACAAAATACAGAAACCCTGAACCTACTGAAATAAAACCCTCCTCATACCTTGGGTCGGGGTTCTCCTGTAAGGTGGAAGGCACGTTCCCACCACCTCTGATCCCTCTTTCCTCCCCGCCCGGCATCTCCCTCCTTTCCCCCTCCTCCCCATCACTTCCAGTCCAGCCCACAGCAGCTGGTTTATATTTGGTTGTAAATTTATGGCCCCTTTTGTGTTCTTAATCCTCTTGCAAACTATATTAAAGCCTCAGACCTTTCTACTTGGTGCTAATAAGCTCAACACTTGGATGCCTCCAAGGCAGAACATTAATTGTGGTGTGTTAATGAATGATGGAGTTTTGGACAGTGAGACAAAACAGACCGTTTCCTCCTCCTCCTCCTCCTCGAGTCTCCGGGTCTAGCACGTCTCTACCCAGCCCACGGGCTGCTTTGATTTTATCCCTCTTCTTTTTTTTCCTTTTTTAAGCCAGCTCTGCCTATTTTGGGATTACTATGCTGGAACGGAGCAAAGTCCGGAGCTCGCCCGGAGCCAAGGCTGGATGCTGCCGAGGAAAGTCTGAGTCCCACCTTCCCCCGTGCACCAGAGCATGGCGGCACTGGCAGCGCTTGGGGAAACTCCTTCCTGGCCTCGGGCGCTGCTTGGTCTTGACCTAAAACCTAAAGGCCACATGTCCTGGCTATTTCCAGTTCCCATTTCCTCCCCCGCTGGGACGCCAGGAGTGTTTTCCTCGCTGCTTACTGAACTTCAGCTTCCCACTGGTCTTACAGCCCATAAAAGCAGCTCCCGGGTACAAAGGGGAGCTCCGGGGTAGAAACGGGAGCTCACAAACAAACGGGAACTGAGGGTGTCTACAAGGACAGATGTAGGGTGAGATGTGGGAAGGGCTGAGGGAACAGCCAGCACTGCTGTGCCACCAAAGCAAGAGCAGGAACGTGGCGCAAGAAGACCTCTCAGCCAGGCACTACCCCCGGTCACCGCTTCCCAGTGAGCTCTTGTAGGAGAGCAGGAGCTCCCCTCCCTTGGGACATGAAACATCTGATGCCAAGGGGTGGCACACATCATGCAACAGGGAGGGACAGGGATCTGCCACCAGAAAGCCACAGCAAAGACATCTTCAGTCTCAGCCAGATCCAAGAGCAACGTTGCAGGTTCCTGTCAGGAACCCGCAAATTCATTCTGAGACAAAAATGCCACCGTGGAGGAACAGGCTGCAGCACGGGTGGCCCAGATCCTGCTCTGGCCTCAGGATAAACACAGTGGCCCAAGAGCAGGAACAGCAGATACGGATCTCAGGAGGGCAGCTGAGGAGATCGGAGTCGCTTTTGTTTACTACTTGTAAAAGGCTCTTATCGAGCAGCTTCATTTCGGGCCAAAGACGGAGCTAACGCTGATGACATCTGTGACCAAGCGATACCCCTGGCGCAGGTAAGTCCTGCTCCCATCCTTCATCCCACCATGTGAGTGAGTGGTCATGTCCCTGCACAAGGTCGACTTTACACCCCTGTTCCAATAACTGAAGCTACTATTTCCCAAAAGGGGGAAGTCTTCTCCAATTAACTTGGAAAGCTTCTCCGCAGAAGAACGTTAGAAAAAACAGGGGATGGGAAAGCAAAGATCTCCCATAGCTACCGGCTTCACATGGCTCTGCTCCTCCTGAGCACCTCAAGTCCTTTACCTCGGGGACCACAGATTCTGATAGACCAGGGGTGGAGAAGAGCATATTCACCCACTTTGTGGAAGGAGATACTGAATCTATACAAGACTTTGAAGAAAAGCTGAGATGGGGAAACAGCAAACCAGAAAGAAGAGTTCCTGAGACTAGGTTGTCCAACCCTGCCCAGATCCCATCACTGTCATGGGCAAAAGTGGTAATCGCTGCAATTTGCTGATCTCAAAGTCAACATGAAAGAGCAAAGCTCCTCTTTCTTTGGAAAGCTCCTCAACACATGGCCACCAAAACAGCTGCTTTCAACAGCAAGCGACCAGAAGCTTTGTGCAAGAACACGTTGGTAGAGCTTCATATCTCTGTCCCATCAAGAGGAAATAACAGCTCATCTGCCAGGCAATGGCAAATCTCTGCCAGTGTTGCCACGAGAAAGTGAGCTCCATTGGCTCTTAGAAAGATGGCGAGTACTTACTGCAGGTGGCGACCATGTAAGGGTTGGTGGAAGAGGTGCTAAAGACAACCCCAGTGGTTGGAATCACAGCAGAGGGTGAGCATGTGGGGTTTTACACTCCACCTTTCCTCCTGCTGTCAGTCTCATCAGAAATTATACTTCACAGTACTGCGTGGCAAGACCGGAGAAGGAGAAACCGCTTAAGAGCAAATCAAGAGCTCAAGTCGAAGTGTTCAAGGCCAGGTTGGATGAGCCTCCAGGCAACCTGCTCTGGTGAGAGCTGTCCCCACCCATGGCAGGGGGTTGAAACTAGATGACATCTGAGACCCCTTCCAACCCAAACCATTCTACAGCTCTATGAAGCCTCAAGCTCAGAGATGAGGTAGAGAACTGAACTTGAGAGGCAGATGGAACTGCTTCTCCAGAAAGGCTCACAAAGCTTTAAAGTCAATTACCAACAACCTAGAAGGTTTCTCTGGAAATGCTGCTGCTCTTCTGCACAGAGCTTTCAGATTTTCCTATTTCTTTTAATATTTCTGTGAACATACCCATCCTGACTGTGAAAGTTGGCGAAGTCCATGAAAACAAGACAGTTTTCTGCCAGCAAACACTTTGCTCAGTTCCTGGCAGGTCAAGAGGAAGGAGTAGACCAGGTACCTAAGAGACGAACTTTGACCAAGAAGGATCAAGTCTAAATCTTGGTGACACCCTGTCCCAGGTTGCCCAGAGAGGTGGAAAAAGCCCCATCCCTGGGAACACACCAGGTCAGGTTGGAACTTGGGGCTCTGAGCAACCTGCTCTAGTTCAGGTGTCCCTGCTCACGGCAGGGATTTGGACTGGAGGAGCTGTGAAGGTCCCTTCAGCCCAACACATTCTATGATTTTATGAACCTTACATCTAGTTCTTCCTCCTTGGAGCTCTCAGAGCAGGGTGGGGACATTTAAAAGCCAGCATCACTGAACAGCAACAAAAGCTCAGGACTAGCCAACTCCAAAGCTGCCGACACAAGGCACCAGGATCTGGAAAAAAGCCTTAAGCTGGTCATGGTGATCTTGCCAAGAACAAGGTGGTTTATTTTCCTCCTATTAGGAGCAGGTTCACCTTCTCTCCATGTGCTCAGCTCACTTGGAGCAGGGCAAGTGATAGGTCACATAGGAGAGAAAGAGATTCCAGCAGCTGCCAAGATCAGGAAGCATCCAGATAGGGAGAAATAGTTTGCTCCAGCTATGCCAGAGCTCAAAGCAGAGGCAAGGTGTGTGACCAGGAGCAGGCATGGCCAGAGAGCCTCATTCTGGGCCAGGGATGTGCCAAAGTGCCTGTTTTCAGGAGGCTTTAGCCATCGTTTAAGCAGGCATTAGGATCCTTGCCAGCTTGGGTTCATGCATGGTGCCAAGAATCATAGAATCATTTAGGTTGGAAAAGACCTTCATGATCATCAAGTCCAACCATTAACCCAACTGTCCCAAGGCCACCACTAAACCATGGCCCTAAGCTCCACATCTCCACGACTTAGAAAGAGGTCCAGGGATGGTGATTCAACCCCCTCCCTGGGCAGCCTGAGACACGAACATCTCACTAGATAATGACACAACAGTGAGACCATCAGGTGTGAACACCAAGGGACAGAGGTTCTCCTTGTTCTATCCTGCTGGTATCGCTCCTCGCTGGAGCTGGCACTCTCTGGCTGTGCTGCAGTACAAATCCCAAGTCCATCAGGAGACCACAGAGGTCAGGCCTCTCTTTTCCATGACTCCGTTTACCATCACCCATGCTCTCCCCTCCCTGCCTGTTCCTGAGGTTGGAATTTCGCGGTTTCACAAAGGTGACGGCAAACAGAGAAGATAAGTTGTTGGCAAAGGAGCCTGGAGGCACCTTGGAATCACCACAGCTGCTTAACCCTCCCTTAATACGAAATTAATAGGATCCAAAGCAAACTGGCATCACTCAGCACTGGCCCAGGCTCCCAAGACAGGGACAGAACACATGGATCTTCACCTCAAATCCACTGCCTGACCCCCACTGAGCTGGGGAAGAGCTTGTCCTGTAGAGGATGGGATGCAGAAGGCACCACCCATGTCACCACACCAGCCCTTTGCCACCACCTTTGCTGATGTGGGGGACACACAGGATGATGTCCTCCCCCCACCATCTGCTTGGTATCAGCATCCCCCCCAAAACCAGGCTGTCCTGCCCTGGGGAGTGTAAGGGGGTTCTAGAGCCCCAAGAGGGTCTCAGTTCCACCCCACCCCAACTGGTGCTTCATCCTGGAACCCTCATCAGCACCACCCCCCCCATTTCCCTGAATTGCAAAGGAAGGGGGAAAGGGACAAAAACGAAGAGAAAGGAAAGGAAGCAAAGGGTTTCCCACGTGGGTCTGCCCCTTCTCACCTTCCTCTTGTGCCGGTGGATGTCGCCGATGGAGTTGGCCACAGTGTTGGGTCCCAGTAGCATGCGGGTGCTGCGTGGCCACTCGGTGCTGACCAGGTGATGCTCTCCCATCAGGATCTTCCGCACGTTCTCCGCGCCCGTCACCCGCACAAGCGGCCGCCCCAGCAAGTGCGTCTTGAACACGTTCCCGTATTTCTCCCGACGGGAAGACTGGAAGCAGGAACCCTGTGGGAGACGGGATACACACACACAAAGGGTTGGGGGGAGCACTGTCACCCCACAGCTGCTCCATGCCCACTGGGAGCATCTTACACAGATGTAGGGAGTAAATGGTTAACCCAGCCCTGGGTGGGGGCTAAGGGGGTGTAGAAGTGCCCTCGTGAAGCCCAGTCTCCCCTTTCTCCTGCCTCTTACTTCGACTTTTACATTCTCAGGCACTTTTGAGCCGTCTTTTCCCCTTTTTTCCTCCCTTTTCCCTTTCAGTGTTCTATCCCCTTCCCTCATTCTCCCGCACCCTTTCCCCTTTTCACTTTCTTTTTCCTCTTTCTTTTCCTTTCCCTCCTTTTCTGTTTTTGCTCTTTTTCTCTTTTCCCTTTTCTCTCTTTTCCCTTTACTTTCCCCCTTTTTCCTCTCTCCCCTCCTCTCCATTTGAATCAATTCCTCCAGCCCCCCCCCCCTTTTTTTTTTCCCCGAATTACTCGAAAGGCTGCGATTTACCTAAGTAAATCTCCAGAGTGGAGCCTCTTTAATAACTTTCCCACATGCTCCGGGGTTGGGGTTGGAGGG
>JAOXOE010000405.1:39907629-39919487 GCA_028565055.1 Phoeniculus purpureus | reverse complement strand
TCCTGCTGTGGCAGGGGCATTGGACTAGATGATCTTTCGAGGTCCCTTCCAATCCCTAATGTTCTGTGATTCTGTGACTCATCCTTTTCTCTAGCCTCATGTCCACTGACACAACCCTCCTCCATCTCAGTGTGGGGCTGAACTCAGACTTTAAACATGGGAGGATGCTATAACAGAGAATCACACAATCTCAGACTGGTGGGGGTTAGAAGGGACCTCTGGAGACCATCTGGTCCAATTCCCCTGCCAGAGCAGGTTCACCCAGAGCAGATTTCCTTGTACCTGCAAGTAACAAACAAGTAGGTCAGAACGGTCAGAAACTTTCTTGTCTGTGCAAGAAAGAGGCAGTTTCCTGGCATGGGATAAAGAAAAAACCCCACATTTTTGCTCATTAACACTCCTTGCTCTTTCAAAACGAACAAGGAATGGCACAGGAGCTCAAATAGTTCTGAACAACTTCAGTGGATGGAAAAACACAGGCTTGGCCACAGCACATGAAATTGGGTCCCCATCTGGGTGAGCACCAAGGCTTTTTCATTTTGGCATCATCATCTACCGCAGAGAGCGTGATAACATCAGGTCCTGTCTGCTTCGCTGTTATGTCCTCAGCAGAAAGGGAATTTCAGGTGGTTCCCACTGTCATGCAGTTAATTTTCACCCAAGCGTTGCTCAGGTTCAATCCTGCTCGCTCAGCGTTTCACAAGGACCGCGTTTCCCCTGACTGGTCTTTACGCAGGAGCCAAGTCCTTGGAGGCACAAGGAGATCAAAACAGAGATGGGTTGTGGTACGCGAGGCATGAGATACACAACACAGGAGAAGCGCTTTGCTGAGTCAGGGCCCGTGCAGCCTGCAAAATGAAGTAGGGGAGAAAACAGCAGCGAGAAGAGAAAAGCTGATGTTTTTAGACAAGTGTCCGTATTCCTATTTTTAAAAGACCCTGTTGTTTTCCTGTTTTTAAAATAGGGCTGGAGGAGCAAAATTAGAGGTTATGCTCTAACTCTGAAGAGGAACTTTCTGATGGGTTGACCTAAGGTTTCAGTACAGAGCCCTTTCAGTGCTGTACTTGCCACGATGTAAAGCCATTCCCTGCTTGGAACTGGTATGGAACAGGATGGCTGCAGCAAAACAGTTTAGCCTTGACAGAGCGCTGGAAGGGGCTGCCCAGGGGGGTTGTGGAGTCTCCTTCTCTGGAGACGATTAAAACCCGCCTGGCCGTGTTCCTGCGTGACTTTGTCTATGTGATCCTGCTCTGGTTGCGGGACTGGACTGGATGATCTTTAGAGGTCCTTTCCAATCCCTAATGTTCTGTGATTTAGCTACACCAGCTCTTCAAGCCTCTCTCCACTCAGTCTTGTCCACCATGTCTTGAGGGACACAGTTTAGGGTTGACCTGGCAGTGCTGGGATGAAGGCTGGACTTGATGATCTTAAAGGTCTCTTACAACCTTAGAAAACCTGACCCAGCAGAGGAAGCCGAGCACTTTCCTCTCCAGCCTAACATTTCTGTTCCTTATCATTAAAATGAGATAAAAACAGAACAATTTTTTTCCTCCCTCCTGACTTGTCTGTTTTGATGGCACAGTCATTTTTTCCTCCCAATGTCATTAAATCTTCTGTCATCTGGGGCACTCTCTTGTCTGAGGCGGCAGACAGTGCTCCACTACAAATAACAGACGCCAACACTGTAATGAATTTCACTCATGGCAGAGGATCTTGGATGTGAATAAGCAGTCTGGGGCTTCGTTTTATGCCACAGGCAAAGACAATACCTTCATCAACACAGCATCTCTTCGTAACCTGATGGCACCTTGGGCTCTAATTAAGACCGAGACATTACTGCTGTGCTGGGAGGAATCCAGAGCTTTCAAATGAGCCCTGACCCCATCTCCAGTAAGTGCTGGTTAAATCACCATTTCCAGCTGCTTTTCTTTTCATTGCAAGAGTGTGAAGAGTTTGAAGGGCTCTGGGAAGAAGCAAACCAGGCTCCACAGAGTGACAATCACCCACAACTCCTTGATGTTTCATTTAGCTTACTTGGAGACAAAAGGTTTGCGGTAGCCCAGGACAAGGTCTGTATCATTAGGGATTGCAAGGGACCTCAAAAGATCATCTAGTTCAATCCCCCTGCCACAGCAGGATCACCTAGAGCAAGTCACACAGGAACATGTCCGGTGGGTTTTAAACGTCTCCAGAGAAGGAGACTCTGGACCCTCAGCCTGTTCTTCCTAAGAAAATGCTCCCTACTTTTACAAACAAAGGTTGGAGAATTGGCCTGCATTAGCAAACACCTACTAATACCCAAGCAAAACAAGGTGAGCATCAGCCTTGGCTCAGGACAGATGGCAAACAGACAGCAAATTCCTTCCCTTCATCTTTAGGCAGAAAAAGGGTCCTAAGGGAAATGGAAGAAGTGCTCTGGGATTTGTCATGTCCCGACCTTCGCGCGGGCAGGCTGTGGCACTCGATAACGGGCTCTATCTGTGCCTTTATCTCTGTGTTTCCTTGGGCCAACCCTTCCGCTTTGTGTTTCTTCAACATGACCGCAGCAGATTACGATGAAATGAATGAAAACAACACGGCAGGACTCCACTCCTCGGCTGTTCCCACTGAATTCATTGGAATATTTGAATGAAATTGGCAGCCCCTCTCCATCCAGGTCTCAGCGGTAGCACCCAACCCCTGTTTCCGCCCCATGACAAAGAAGATGGCTGTAGGGATTTTCCCATAAACAAAGTTCTCTGTCAACCTCCTCCTTGGGCTGAGGTCACAAGGGACTCTGATTTGCTTTTGGGCACCTCAGCAGCACTGGAATGCTTCAAGCTGGAGAGAAGTCAACGTGGGACAACACAGATGATTAAGTGGCTGGAAGGATTTACTTATGAGGAAAAAAAATGAAGGAGCAAAATATGTAGAGTTTGGCTGGAGGACAGCAAAGGAGGACAACTGTCTGCTGACTGGCTGACAGGCATAAATGTTGGGGAGGGATTGTTTAGGTTAGCCCAACAGGGGAATAGCCAGGAGTCGAAAGATGGGATTAAGAAATGGAAAAAGAACTCCGACTATCAGGGGATACATTCTTAGCAGTGAGATCTAACCTACTGGATGGTGGAACATCCTCTCCCGGGACTGTGGTGGAAACCCTGATCTTTAAGATGTTTAAAAATGGACTACAGCACAGTCTGTTGGGAATAATCCTTTGACTAGACATAGACTGGATCTAGGCAGGGTGTTCCCTGCAAGAAGCACATCATGTGATGCTGAGCACACATACACCATGGGAAGGTGCTCAGAGAGCACGGACAAGCCCTTTGCCCAAATCTGAGAAAATCCAGACTTGGACTAGCATTAAAGGTTTGCTCTTCGTTGCTGCGAGTTGCCCCACCATGAGGGTCTGCAAGAAGAGTTACTCATGTTCTTCCCTCTCTCCCAGACGGACAGAAGTCAGGATCATAGAATCACAGACTCATTAGGGATTGGAAGAGACTTTGAAAGATCAAGCCCAATCCCCCTGCCACAGCAGGATCTCCTAGACCAAGTGGCACAGAAACACATCCAGATATAAGGGTGGGCACCCTGGCTGGGGAAGGCTGGTGGGAATTTACACTGACAAGAGTTTCTATAGGCTGTGCCCAGGGTTTGGATGTGAACAAGCACCTCTTCCAGTTTCCTGACCAGCTGTGGGAATAGCACCACAGATCTCCATTATCAAGGAGGTTCTAACATCCGTGATATGACATGTTGGACTGGCCTGAGCTTCAAACTGGCTGTAAAACTTATTTATGACCCAAAAATCCACTCCAAGGACCTGCTACATGAAACCAAAACAAACCCAACCACCCAATAAACAACAACCCACCCAAAAAACCCCCAAATCAAACAAGCTTAATCTTTTGTTCTTAACCTGGATTAACCTCAGTTGCTCCAAAGTCTCAAAGAGCCCAGAATATGGAGGAGAGCACAGGGGCAGAGAACAGAGGCTGGTGCACTCGACATCGGGTACCTCGAGGAGGTAACAAGTAGGAGGCAAGAAGCAGATAACTCTGAGAGCAGCATTGTCTCTGACCTCATAATTTTTTCCTTTCGTACTGCACTGAGGTCAGTCAAGTGTGGTTTGGTCCATTTTTCCTGAAGGATCTCCAATCTAGACTGGAGCTCCCGGCTGTCTTATTCCTAGCAACAAAGAAAGGGAGAAAAATGTGGGAGCACATGAGGTGAAGAGTGGCATTCCACAGAGACAGCTGAGGCTACTTAGACATGATTGTCATCTGCATAAAAGCTAATATGAAAAGGACTTTGCACTCACCCAGCAGTTTATCTTCTCACCTCCTCGTACTTTTTTCTCCTTCACATAAACAGACATACCTGTGGGTGTAGCTTCCAGTCTTCTGGAGACTCCCAGAAGACCCACAGATGTTTGCTCTTTCATTGCACAAATCAGCATCTGACCTGCATGGGTTTCCTTCACCTGACCATTTCTGATCATACCTTCTGGATTTTCAAGTTACATCTGATGTTCGCATCTATGAGGGCACACACCAGAGCAGCAAAATCATGATCAGAATCCAAACAACTTCAAATACCCACAAACCCCACCCGAGATCTAGAAGACGTTTCAACTGGTCATCTAGTCTGTTCTTTGATGGATCCATTCTACCAAAAGACCTCTGCTTAATGTAACTAACCTCTCTCTTGCAAGCCCTCTTCTGTCCAACCCCAAATGTCTTGCTCCTGATTTAGATGAAACTATGTTGAGAGTGACAGAGCACTAGAAGGGGCTGCCCAGGGGAGTTGTGGAGTCTCCTTCTCTGGAGATGTTTAAAACCCACCTGGATGTGTTCCTGTGCGACTTGGTCTAGGTGATCCTGCTGTGGCAGGGGGTTTGGACTGGATGATCTTTCAAGGTTCCTTCCAATCCCTGATGTTCTGTGATTCTATGCTGAGTGTTCTCCTGCTGTGGACTCAAGGAGCAGGTTCTTCTCTCCCTTTCCACAGTACCCTTTTACACACTTGCAGTCTCCCAGCAATTCTCTCTGCAGTCATCTCTCCTCTAGACTAAACAATCCCAACTCTTTCGGTCCTTCCATGGAGGTCATGTTTTCTGAACCTCTGATCATTCTTGCTGTTCTCTCCTGGATCTTATCCAGTTGAACTTCCATTTAATCTCCAAATGCCTTGTACTGGACACATGGGCTCCAGCTGGAGTCTTTTGGGACCTCTCAGATCAGAGATCTCAGTGCAAACCATTACAGAAGAAGACTTAAGTTACTAAGTCTGGATATGGTTCTGAATTCACATTTCCTCTGTGCTTAGGATGGCTCCTCTGTTCTCACAAGGGACCGTGTCTGGAATGCAAATATCTGAAAAGCAAAAATATTTGAGACCCAGTCCTGGACACTGAAGGAGAGTAGAAAATCTTCCTGACTACAAGTCAAGTTAAAACACAGCACCTCTGGTGACTTTCCAGCTCCATGTTGTGGTGCAGGACCTGTTGGGATGGAAAAAAAAGAGTCTACTGATGTGCCCAAATCTCTCTCTCTTACCCACCAGCACCTTAGCTTACCTCCTCTTTGCTGCCCAGCAGAAGCCAATCCATGTGCTAGACAACAGCAGCTGAAATCATTGCAGCTACAAACATGTTTCTACTTCCCTTAATCAACAACAAGAATTGTCCTTCTCTGGAGACAAACTGGTTCCCAAAAAGCAGCCCATCCTTTAAAGACAAGAAGATTGCCCCAGTTGGCACTAACTGATGATTAACCACACCAGAGCCGCGTCGCCTGCCCTCCGCAGAACCCATGAAACGCGAAAACGAACAAAGAGCTTAAAGGATGAAACATGAGAGCTCTGCAATCCTCTCGGCCTCACTCATTTAAAGCCCTCCACAAGAGAAGAATTACCCTCACACGCAGACACTCGCATTTTTTGCCTTGGCAGGGCGCTGGCGTTTCTTCCCGGTCTTATTTATTATTAGAGCAAAGCAAACAGCTGGCTGCAAACAACAGTTCGACTTGTTTTGCTTTTCCTCCCTCTCCACTTACAAATTAGCGGGGTCGCAAAAGGCGCCCGCTTGTTTGGGTTGTAATTAATAGCTTCTAAATCCTCGGCTGCTTTCAGCACTTCTTAGCTGCAGCTTGGTGTCTGTGATCTTCCAGCAGTGTTCTGGTCTCCTCAGAGTGATGCACAGTGAGAACTGAGGAATCCAGGGATAACCAGGCTTAAAGAGCAATTTTGGATGCACATGTTTCCACTGACAGAACCTCCTGCCCCACTCCTCATTCCTCGTGCGTGTGTTCTGTGAGCTGGTAAATGCTGCAGTAAGATCTGCCTGGACGTGTTCCTGTGTGACTCGGTCTAGGTGATCCTGCTGTGGCAGGGGGACTGGACTAGATGATCTTTCGAGGTCCCTTCCAATCCCTAATGATTCCATGATTCTATGATGTACCCTGTAACAGGCACAAACCGGGACATGGCAAGTTCCATCTAAACATGAGCAGGAACTTCTTTACTCTGAGGGTGGCAGAGGCCTGGTCCAGGCTTCCCAGACAGGTTGTGGAATCTTCTGCTCTGGAGAGATTCCAAACTCACCTGGACTCATCCTGCACAACCTCATCTAGGTGACCCTGCTGGAGCAGGGAGGTTGGACTGGATGATCCCCAGAGGTCACTTCTAACTCTCCCTAGTCTGGGATTTTGTGGTTCTCTGCTGTGCTGTGATGTGATATGAGGGTCACACCAGTCCAGCATGCCCCAGAAGCATGGGCTGTACTCCTGGCACTCTTTGCTGGGGCCAAATTTGCGCTATCAAAGGTAATACCAGTCTTGTAAGACCTTGCTTGAAGCATCGCTACGTAATGATGCATGGACAAGCATTGCTTCCTTTCTGAGTAAGGGGAAGTAGTCCTCACCACCTCCTTCTCATTCACTTTGGCCATCTTCTACTCATCTCTTCTGCCTCACTTTTGCTGAGTGCATGAAGCAATGGGTGCCCTTCTTATCCCAGCTGGGGCCTTCAAAGGATGCTCTAACTAAGACAGTGCAGAGATGCCTGGGGTGAGGTGTTAATGAGCCACCTCATTTACTCAAGCATAGACTGATCTCAAATTCCCACGCACGCAGAATGAAACCTCAGCACCCAAAGACCACATCTATCCCATCTTTAAGAGCCTGCAGCAGGTCAATGTTTTCTGACCCAGCTCTGCTGACAAGAGAATCCTGTCTTCCTGCGCTCAGGGGTTGTCCTATGATGGTAAAGCTCAGAGTTTACACCAGCTCTGACCATCCGTGCCCTTTTCCTCTCAAGGGAGGGTCAAGGCATCATTTCCATCCTCACCTCATGCAACTTCCTCTAAAGATTTACCCTTTGCTTCCAAGGCATTTGCTGAGGGAAACACAGGACTTTCATTTCCAGCTGGGATGATGCACAGAGCTCCGGGATCAAAGCCTGTGGCTAGCTGGCAAACGAGGAGTAGTCTAGCAAACGCTGCCCCATTAAGATCTTAGCCAAAGCCTAACCATCTTTCTGGATAAAGAGAAGGGGCTGGGAGGGGATTTTGGACTTGTGTGTTGAGGATTCATCACCTGAAACTCCCTAGACTATGAGTCATGAGAGTCCTGAAGGGGAACAATGCCTTTCCCAACCTTTGGAGAAATGCTGTGCCAATAGTTTTAACAGCAGAAGTGATTTCACTCAGGTAGCTATAACACGAGCTCGCCCAAAATTAATCCTTGCTCCTTCTCTTCAGTCAATGGAGACAGGCTGGCACTTCCAAACAGCAATCATCCTGCTGTAAGACAGATGTCTAACATAGATTAGATGATTCAGCTGCTGGAGGGCTGATCTCGGTCCGTTGACTGCAGAACGAACCTTGACAGCTTTCGTTAGGATCAGACAACAAATTGCTGTTTGCTTAGAACGAGGCTGGGTGACACCACTCCACCTCACAAAATAATTGCATTTACAACTGCCAGTCAATGCTTTTCATGGGCAACGGGCCTGATCTCGTTTTCAGACAAAATTAGCAGTTCTGCTCGTCAAAGAGCCTTCTACAGGCAAACTTTCATGTGGTGCATGACTTCACATTGCACAACCTTCTGTTTGAGAAGTTCCTGCTGCCCTACGGAAACAAGACACACGTTCAATAGATCGGGATCGGGTAGCGTGCAGAAGCTGGGAGCTACGTTCGGTGAGAAAGCAGCACCCACCGATGGGTGTCAAGGATGTCCTGCCTTGCCCAGAGGTAGTCAACGTTGTCATCAACTTTCATGAAAGTAAATATTTTACTTGCGGCTGATGTAAGCTGTTCGGGTCACAGAAGCTGGCAAAGCAGTAAGTAACGAGGAGGGCAGGGCACTCGGCTCCATCAGGACTATCAAGCTGTGGAACACTTCAGCTCAAACATGTCTTTTAGGTAGCAAAACACGGATGACAAGGAGCATCCACCACACCCATAGAGCAGAGGGCTGTGACCTGAAGAACAGCAATTTTTGGAGAGGGGCTTACACGTTAGAGCGGACAAGAAACTCACAGTGTCATTTAGGTTGGAAAGGACCTTTAGTGAACTTTCCTAGAAGCTGAAGGTGAATAGGAGGAAGGGAGAATCATAGAATCATAAAGGTTGGAAGAGACCTACAAGACCATCCAGTCAAACTGTCAGCCTGACCCCACTGTGCCCACCGAATCATGCTCCAAACTACTTGTTTTTCGAACACCTCCAGGGACTGTAACTCCACCACCTCCCTGGGTATCCTGTTCCAGTCTGTCTGCAGAAGCCACAGACCAGACAGGCAGTGGCATACAGTACAATTGTAGAGAAGATGCCTAAAATCCGTATAGAACTATGGAAACAGCCACAGAAACTATCAGAGAGCAAAAGAAAATGCTGTGATGGAAGGTCTTGAAAGCTTAATTTTGTTAAAAAGGATTAAGACAGTAGGAGGGGGAATTCAACCCACCTACACTTAGGATTTTCAAAGGCCAGAGGAACCCAAGACTGGACATTTGGCTTCCTTAGCCAATGGAGAGCAAATGCCATTTCCAAACAGCAGGTCATCTTCGGAGGAGATGAATCACTGTGGAAAGAGCAATTCTCTGAGGGGATCAGCTAACCATTTCTGACCTTAACTTCACAGAGCTTATGACAAAAAAGAGCAGATTTAGGACTATCTGAGCGTATCCAAGTCCTTTGTAACAAAGAGTTACCCCAGTAAAACCTACCCGGTCTCCCTTCTCCAGGCAGAGAAGTACCAGACATCCCACAGGAGACCCTTTAAGGTTCAGTAACAAGCACTTGGCAATGCAGGTTGCAGAAAAGGATGGGTCTGCTTGGGAAAAAGGAGAATGTGAGAGCGACATTCACATATGCTTATTAAAGGGAGTAGCCCACACCTGTCTTGTTCCCTCTTTACAGTATCTTCGAAACTATCTCTCACTGAAGGTCCTTCCAGCCACCAGTGAGAAATACTCCTCCCTCACCCCAAGATGCTGCTACTGCACCTCCTCGGTTGTTCACTCACTCAATGAGCAATGGTAGCCCAAGCATCACTTTGAAGGCTGGTTTCCAGTGCCTGGACAAGTCTTCCAGATCTTCTCCGAAAAGATCTCAGCCCAACCCACCTCAGCATTTTGGTTTCATTGACAAATTCAGCACATTTCACCAAGCAAATCTGCTGCCACATTTTTCCAGCAGATCTCTCAGCTGTATCTCACAGACAAGACTTCATCTTCCAAAGCAGAGCTCTGGATCAGCCGTGCTTCTCCCAGGAAAGTCCTCAGGGAAGAAAAAAATAGTGTAAATCTACTCAACAAATCACAAAATGGTCTTCTCAGTACAAGCTCCTCCAAGGGGCCACCAGCTCCCACAGACACAATGACTCCTGAAGAGAAACAAAGACTTGTGAGAGGACAATCTGTGAGGTACACGGGCTAGTGGTGACCCGGCAGTGCTGGGTTAGCAGTGGGACTTGATGATATCAAAGATCTTTTCCAACCAAACCAACTCTACTATAAGCAAAACTGTCCATAAAATTATAGACTTTTTTTTACCACTGAAGGAACAAGGCATCATTTTCTTTCTCATCCTCTATCCCCTGCATTATCTACACAGACAAGGAAGACCCTTCTCCCAGAAGGCTCCAAGTTCATCCAACTTCGAGCAAAGCCACCAGCTAGTGAGAGGCTCAGCTGTGTCTTGGCAAGGCTGGCTCGAAATCGGTAATCTCCAATAACGGAGACCACATGATCGATCTCCAAGGCCAAACCACCGCGCTTCAGAGCATCTTGGTTGACCTGAGAACCCAGCAAAATAAATCAAACGCTGGGAAAGTTCTGCCATGAGAACACTTCAGAGCAAACACGTCTGCGCACGTACCCTTGCTGGAAGGAGGGACCCACATTTCAGGAGAAACAGGGAGGGCTCTGGAGGCTTTTTATTTTCCTTCTGCCAAGCTGAGACAACCCAGTGCTTTTCAATCCGAGGCAAAGAGGGGAGGGAGGGTAGGAGGTGCTCATATCCACATCGTGGTATCAATAGGTCAGTGGTAGAAAGGCTCTTGCTGCCAAGGAGCACCAGAAATAACTGCGTCAGGCATGTCTTTGTGAGCACTTACGGTAAATATAAACACACACACACACACACACTCTTAAACATGAGAAACGTTTTTATACACGTACATACATACATATATATGTGCCTCCTGCTTCTCAACCGCTCTTTCCGAGGCCAGGATTAGAAACAGATTGAAGTAGCCTGAGAAAAAACATTCGTGTGTCCTAATTCTCTCATTAAACAGTAGGTGGTTCATCTTGCCATGTGTTTGATATCACAGGGTTTGCTTCTCCCCTTCTCTTTTGAAGTGTCATCTCACTCCCACCCACCAAGAGAGTTTCCCAGTGAGCTTCACGGCCGTGCTGTCCTTCCCCCTCGCTGCCCGCCCCAGTTGGACTTGCTAGAGCAGCATGGGGTCTCCTTGTGGGAAGTTGGCTGTGGGTACACATAAACCCACAGGAAAAGGGTTGTGCCTGGTCTCACTCTTAAAATATGTCCAGACAACGGGTTCACTTAGGTGAATGAAGGCGAGGAAGCACCAACTGAAAAGGCAAGAGCCTGCTGAAGAAGGGGGAGCTGGGAATCAATAACCATTTTGCACATCTCCGTGAGGTAACACCACAGTTTTAGTTGTGTAACTCGGAATTAGGGCTCTATTTTAAACTGGGGAAAGTGTTGGAAACCATCTTTGCCTTCTACCTTTCCTCGAGGATGTGACCATAGAATCATTAGGGATTGGAATAGACCTCAAAAGATCACCCAGTCCAATCCCCCTGCCACAGCAGGATCATATATATGTATGAACCATATAATCATCCAGGTTGGAAAAGACCCTTAAGTTGATTGCATCAAACAAAGAACCCCCCCACTACCAGTTGAGTTCAGCTCTCATGTTTTACTAAAGTACAAATAAAACCCCAAAGTGTAAAAAGAGAATTAGGTGATCCTGCTCTAGATCTGACTAGATCATCTTTCAAGGTTCCTTCCAATCCCTAATGTTCTGTGATTCTGTGAATTAAAGAAATTCAGCACGAGTTTAGCTATTACAAACTGTGACACCAAAACACAAAATGCCATCAATAAGTCGACTTTTTGGGGTATCTCTGCCAACGTTTTCAACAAAACCAATCAAGCTGATGAGCTGTGGTGCACAGAGAGAAAATGACCTAACTCCTGCTTGCAAACCCTTGTCCTTCTCTGGAGATGTTTAAAACCTGCCTGGATATCACAGTATCAGAGTACATTAGGGATTGGAAGGGACCTCGAAGGATCATCTAGTCCAACCCCCCTGCCACAGCAGGCCCACCGAGACCAA
>JAOXOE010000405.1:39877442-39891268 GCA_028565055.1 Phoeniculus purpureus | reverse complement strand
ATTTATAGACATTAATGAGGTCACCCCTCAGTCTCTTCTCCAAGCTAAAGAGACCCAGCTCCCTCAGCCTCTCCTCATAAGAGATGTGCTCCTCTGTGGAGCCCTGTTTGCACTACACCATCTCCACAGTGAAGACTAGACTGACAGAGGACAACACATGAGGTTATTACAGAAATATTTGCAGAACCAAAAAAAAAAAATCAGCCCTTTTTTATGGCACTTAAAATCCACCCATGAAGTAGGTGACTTCAGGTAGACACAATACCCTGCTCTTGAAAAGGAAATATGCCAGGAATGTGAAGTGATGGGTATGGTTTCACAGAAACCTCTTGAAGAGCTTCATAAAAAAGTGGGGAAAAGCAGACAGGAAGAAGTTTTCACAAACATTAAGTCATTTAACGTTCTTGTTCGTCAGCAGAGGAGCGGGTAAAAGGAATGTGAAGCATTTACTAGCAGTGCAGGAATCATTCAGAAATGGAGCAAGTCCATTAATTACAGAAGTAAATACAATTATTGTGGCCTCCAAAGAGTTTACATAAGCTTCTTTCAAAAAAGCATCCCCTTCTACCAAAGCAAGAGTGTCTCATTTAGAAGTGAAATTAGGAAGCTGGCTGGAGATAAAACAACCAAGGAGACGCTTGCAAAATACAAGTCCTCAGTTGTGCTAGAGAGAAAACACAACACAACAAATGCTATGAAGCCACCGAGGCCGTTAGCACAATTAGCAAACCGCTGAGCACTTGAGGGATGCTGTAAGGTAACAGATGAAAGAATGCATCAAGGTGGAGAGAGGGGAAAGGCAACATCACCCCCAAGACAGGCACAGTAAGGTAAGGAGCACAAAAGGCACTGAACTGGTAAATACATATGAAGAACACAGTCTATGCCTACTTTGGCATTGTCCACCTCTTGGTTTCATGGAATCATCAAGGCTGGAAAAGACCTTCAAGATCATGAAGTCCAACCATCTGCCCTACAACACTTAACCACTAAACCATCTCGTGTTACTCTTTGAAGACGCCTGTTGAAATGACCTTCCTTTGTCATCTAGTACAACTATGAAGCTTTAATCTACTAAAATGCTTAAGGCTAAAAGTTTAATTCAAGCACAGTTGCCTTCAACTTTCTACAGGAGAAAATGGGGGGCCATCACCTGGGAGCTACACCCCAGCAGTTTGTATTGTGCACACAGATGGAAGCGTAGGTGGTGCTGACTCTCCACATTTTTAGAATAAAATTGAAAGTCTGTAAAGGGTAAAGAAAAAATCTTGGACAGGATGTGAAGTGTCTTTTCAGGAGATACATAACATCTTCCTTAAAATAGATCACTGGAAGGGGCTGCCCAGGGGGGTTGTGGAGTCTCCTTCTCTAGAGATGTTTAAAACCCACCTGGATGTGTTCCTGTGCGACTGGATCTAGGTGGCCCTGCTGTGGTGGGGGGATTGGACTAGATGATCTTTTGAAGTCCTTTCCAATCCCTAATGTTCTTCTAATGCTCTGTAATTAGAAGTCACACCTAGCAGAGAAAGACTGAGCTGCCTAAAGTTACAGCCAGGACTGGGACATGATAAAACAGATTCAAAATGAGGAGAAAGTCTCGTTTGTCTGGGTAATCCCCACCTTGAGGAGAGTCCACAGCCCTGTACGTGTCTTCTTGGGTGACAGTAGCTGGACAGGAGGGTGGAGGATGTCGCTCAGATCATGTAGTTATTAGAGCACAAGTTGAGACCAGCCTGTGCTTGTGGGTTTCCCCTTGCACAGAAGAGTCAAGGCAGGTCACCAGCAAAGCCTGCCACAGGTCCCTGTGGCATGCTTCTGATGCCTGGGAAAGCACCATGGAGCAACCCAACGCTCTGCAACTTTATGCCAAAGTTTTAGAGAAACCTTCCCTTCTGCACCAGACCTTCAAGAATCTCACTCCTTCCTAACACAGAAATAGTAGCCTAAGGAGTCCATAAGATGTGGGGCCGACATCTCCAGGATGGGCTACAATCAGCCTCAAGATGGGTCAAGGTCAACCAGGTAGGTTGACCTACCTAACCAGCTTAGGTTCAGGTGAAGCACAGTAGGGGTTCAGCAGCGACTGTTAAGCACAGTGCCAGGCCATACCCAGACCTGGCACCACACACCCCATGCTCCTACCTCAGAGCTCATACCACAGAAGAGGCAATTCAGGTCTGCCTACACCAGCAGCATAGACATGCCCTTTGGCTATCAGTTTTGTAGGTGTGGGGCTGCACCCTCCAAAGGAACCTATGTGCTCGGCTTGCCTACAACCATGACAAGAGGCGAAAATATCCGGCTCCTCTAAAGGATGAAAGGCAGGCGCTCAAGAGGATTAAGTCACCAGCTTCTTCCCTTCCTTTCAGAGCTGGTGAACCATGCAGCAATGCATGTCAGCTGTGTTGGTTTTGAGTCGGGAGCCAGAACAATACAGCTTGTCTTTCCTGGTGTGCACCTCCAGGAAGGATTCCCGCAAGCGTTCCTACGAGCAGGGCAATGTTGGTGGCAAACAAAAGAGAAAAGCCCTTCAACTTTTGACCCTCCTGGAGTTTACAAATTGCGAAGAGCTCATGTCATCATGAATGAGTCAAGAGGCATCTTGCTGAGCCCTTCGGCCCACGCTGCACGCGCCTCTGCACTTTGTCACCTCCTGCAAGTGTTTGTCTTCTGTTCCCACCATGAGGCAGGAGCACATGGCAGAGGGTTCCTGAGAGGTTTTGACTATGGATTTGCCCATCTAGCAGCAAATATCTTAAAGACCTGAGGTCCAAAGGCCAGGCCACATCTGTGATAGATGCTAGTCTTGATCTGAATAAGATGACAGCAGCTTGAGTAAACCTAGAGAGATAAATTCCTTGTGTCTACATGTCTCCAAGGCATTCTTCACAGTTGGTACTGGGGTGGCCTGAGCAAGTTCATGCATGGAGCAACTGCTGTTTGGGCATCAAAAGGGACACCAGACTTCTTGTTTTAACAAGTGGAGAAAACCAAGCACAGGAGAGGCAGATTTGTTCAAGACTATGGCAGGGCAAAGAATTGAGCACAACTACCCCAGTGTCCCACTCCAACAACTTTGCCACAAGGCAACACCTGTCATCTTGAAGGCCAAAACCGTAAAGCAATGCTTGCTTGTACAAACAATCCTATCACAGAGACTTTGTGTAGTCAAGACTATTCCCAACAGCCCATTTCAGTTCTTCTCTGCTATGGAGTTGTTTTTTCCTCACACACTTTGCTGGATGTTAATCTAATGTGCATAAGGTCAACAAGGAGGACAAAACCTAGAGCCCACGTGGTGCAAACTGCATCCCCTTCCTCTCAGAGGAAACTTCTGCCAAACCTATCCTACCCCCAGAGCATCCCTGCTCGTTTCTGACAAAGCACAGACAGCTCTGGCAGTTCATGTGGGCTGGAAATAAATAGAGAGGAAAACAGGGGTCAACTCAGAAAGAAACAAGTGAGCAAGACTTCAGATTCTGGCGCAAACACTAACTCCATCCTTCTCCTCAGTCCATTGGGCACATAGTCACGCTAGCCCAAAGGCAGGATGTACAGCCACACAGCACTGAGCTCGAACAACTGGTTATGAGCTGGCACACAGCCGGCTCGTGCATCTGCATCTGTCCATATTGTCATGAGCTGTGATGGAAAATTAGGGCTTCTCAAGAAAAAGATGCTGAGAACCAGAAGCCGTCTCTCCTCTGCTGATCCACCACGAGCATTCCCCAGGTTTACATTGTGGGACCTTTTTCGTTACCTTCACCTGCTGCCATTGCATTTACTTACAAGCAAGCACAAGCCAGGAGGGAAGGTATAAAATATAAACCTTCATTAAAGGTTTTGTAAGAAGCCAATGAGGCCAAAATAACAGAGGATCTAATAGAGCCGTAAATATCTCCCACAGCCATAAACACTTCTACCTGCTGCAGCCGGGGCATTTATAAGTGCTTCAGGCACTCGGCGCTGTGTTCACACTTACTCCAGCATTTACCATCCAAGGAGCCAGAGGGAGGCAGACGTGGTGGCATGCACAAACTCAGCTGTAAGCCTGGTTTCATGACACCAGCTTGGGTACCTTCTCTGAACTCTCCTCTCTGTAGATTAAAGCTCCTGCTTCAATCAAAGGGTGTGCAAAAGTTCTGCTTGAGCTCAGGGTCTGTAATATTCAGGTGCACATAGACTTTGAAGTGTCTCAGAAGATACCTTATATAAGAAAAGTGGATAAAGGAGGGGGGCAAAGCACCTTTCCTGAATACTAGGTTAAAAAAAAACCCCACCAACACACAACAGGGTTTCCCCTGACCAAGGCTGACACTACAAAAACCACCAGTAGGTCTTCTCTTGAATGTCTCTAAAATGCCTCTGGAAAAAGTGGAAAACACGTCTCATGTCACTGAGGAAGGACAAGTGAATTTTCAGGAGCAATAACCCACTGTGTCCTCCTCCACACTAACTAGGGAAAGCAGAAAGACTTTGACTACACCAAGGAAACTCCTTAGTTTGCCTTCGAAGCACAGCTAACAGGACACAGATCACAGAATCGCAGAACATCAGGGATTGGAAAGGACCTCAAGATCACCCAGTCCAATACCCTGCCACAGCAGGATCACCTAGACCAAGTCACACAGGAACATGTCCAGGTGGGTTTTAAACATCTCCAGAGAAGGAAACTCCACAGACCCCCTGAGCAGCCTGTTTCAGTGCTCTGTCACCCTCGTGTGAAGGGCCTGGAGGACAGGTCTGATGAAGAGTGGCTGAGAGAGTCGGTAGTGTTGAATCTGGAGAAAAGGAGGTTGAAGGGAGATCATCTCACTCTTTACAACTACCCGAAATGAAGTTGAAGAGAGGTGGGATCAGTCTCTTCTCCCAAGTCACTAGCAATAAGACTAGAGAAAACAGCCCCAAGTTGTGCCAGGGGAGGTTTAGATTAGACATTAGGAAAAATTTCCTCACTGACAGAGAGGTCAGAGATTGGAAAAGGCTGCCCAAGGAGGTGGTGAATCCTCTTGGAAGTGTTCAAAAAACATGTAGATGTGGCAGTAGAAAACATGATTTAGTGGGCACGGTGACACTGGGTTGATGGACTGCATGATACTGAAGTTTTCTTACAACCTTAATGATTCTGTGACTCTCAGAGGTTCCCTATGCTTCAACAAGGAAACATCTCTTCAGTACTGACAGAATGTCAAACAAACTTTATCTAAAGGGATTATGAATTAATTTTACTTTGCTGATTGCCCTGAGATCACCACTCATGTTGAAGCTCAGAGATGGATGGTCGGCAGACTCAGTAGGATGTCTGCCAAGTGCCATGGAGATACCTCACGACGGATGCTCTTGTTTAAGCTGCACATTTCATTATAGGACACTAGAGGCATTTTCTACTTGCTCCTTTAGGTCTTCTCAGGATGCTGCCAAAGCTATCTTTGAAGTGGGGTAACAGGCAAGAAGTCATGATTCACCTCCAGAGGAACCTCAATGTAGGTGACATCTGCAAGGCTTCATCGTGACCTTGTGTGCAATGGGTGAATCAGAAAGCTGAACTTTACGTCACTCATGCAGCTCAGTGTGGCCTTGGACACCTCCTTCATGATAACAGGCCAAACATTAGTTAGTTCCACCCTGAGATGATTCAGAACTCAAGATTAACAAGAGAGAAAGCAGCAAGCCGAGCAGGATTATTTGCAAAGCTTAGTTAAGCAAGAAGTGTTTTCCTCGTCCATGACTTGAAGATCACATTATCTCACTATTAGATGTCCTTAGAACTTTTTCGTAAGTGTGGCAGGGCTGAGGGACAGGAAGGAAGGAAGGATGAAGGACAAACAGGTCAATTATTACAGAACTCACATGTGATAGGAGAGCAATTGCAACCTTCCGCACTGTGAATCACACACGGAAACTGAGCCCTAACGACCAGTATGCCAAATGCTAATCTGACCCTAAGAACCAGCTTCATCCCAGACCAAGTACCTCCTACAAAGTGCATCAACTAACTCATCAGCAGAATCTCCACCACAAAGAGGCCCTTGTTTCAACACATCAATATTTTCCAGAGAAACACTATAAAAAGTTTGTCAAGACTATTTCAAGCCTTATTTACAAGAAATAAAAGGAACCAGGTCCAGATCCCAAAGCCACCAAGAATTCAAGTTTCCTAGGGTTCACCTTTGGATTTTACACCATGCTGAAGGACACAGTATAACTTATGGCAGGAACTTCAACTTTCTCAAGACAAAACATAAGAACCAGTTACTCAACTTGCTAATGTGGAGAGAAAAAACCAAACCAAAAAAACTCAGCACCTACCTTAAGCTGCTGCCATCACATCACCTCTGATGGAGGTCTCTCAGACAAAAAGAAGAGGCAACACCACTCTTATCTTCTTAAATATCTTTAAAAAAAACCTAACCTGACTATTTCCTCATTAATTCATTGAACCTGAGCTCTCCTCAACTCCCAGCTGAAGCTAATGAGAAATTCTCACCTCTTCTGGTTTTGACCTATACCTTCGAGGGACACCTGAAAGCTCAGCAAAATCCAACTAGGACTTGTCCATCCAGTTCCACACCGCCCAACGCAGAGGAATTTGCCTTGTAGAAGTCAGACTTGTGAGGAACAGAAGCAAAGGTTGTTATTGCCTCAATAATTGCATGTGCTGGAGGACTGTGGGCCAGGGTAATGGGACTAGACCACTGCCAACAGGTGAGATGGCTTGATGGCAGTGCCTAGGGTGCATAAACTGTCTTTCTCTTCTCTAACAACCACACTCTTGCGTTCGAGGAATCATTGGTTGTACCACTCACTTTCTTTCTGTGCATCCAGGCTTTTTTTAAATGACCATTTCCCTGTGCAGAATACCTGAGCTGGCTACACCCAAGCTACTCTGAGGACCCAGAAATGCCTTCAAGGCCAAGATGCTCTGCCCATGGTTTTTATGTCCATATTGAGATGATGTATAGCACTGTATATACCATCTAGGTGTCCCTGTGGGGAACCAGATCTCATAACATATCATGGAATCATAGAATGGTTTGGGTTGGAAGGGACCTCAGAGGTCATCTAGTTCCAACCCCCTGCCATGGGCAGGAACACCTCTCACCAGACCAGGTTGCCCAGAGCCCCATCCAGCCTGGTCCTGAAAGCTTCGAGGGCTGGAGCAGCCACAACCTCCCCGGGCAGCCTGTTCCAGTGTCTCACCATCCTTGTAATAAAAAGCTTCTTCCTTGTATCTGGTCTGAATCTCCCTCTTTTTGTTTAAAACCATCACCCCTTGTCCTGTCACAGCAGCCCCTGATCAAAAGTCCCCCAATCTTTCTTATTCTCCCCTTTAAGTACTGAAGGGCCACAGTAAGGCGTCCCTGGAGCTTCTCTTCTGCAGCTGACCCCTGCCCCAGCTCTCCCACCCTCAGAACAGCACTTCTGGGGCCTCCTCTGGCCCTGCTCCACCAGCTCCAGGTCTCTGCTGTGCTGAGGAGCCCAGAGCTGGACACAGCCCTGCAGGGGTGTCTCCCCAGAGCAGCGGTGCACAATCCCCTCCCAGACCTGCTGGACACACAACCTGGTACACAGTTGGCTTCCGGTCTCTGAGCACACATTGCCAGGTGATGTTGAGCTTCTCATCAAATAACACCCCCAAGTCCTTCTCCTTGTGGCTGCTCTCAATCCGTTCACCCCCAGCCTGTGTTTGTGCAGGACACGCCTGACCCTTGTGCAGGACCTTGCACTTGGCCTCACTGAACTTTATGAAGTCGGGGATTGGACTAGATGATCTCTCGAGGTCCCTTCCAATCCGTAATGATTCTATGATTCTGTGATTCTAAGTTCGCATTGACCCACCTTTTAAGTCTGTCAAGGCTGAATAGAGAAGACGGAGACCATCACTGTCCTGAAGCACAACCACAGCAGCATGAGACTCCCATATGAAGGGAGTATCCATGGGCCAGCTTAGCCATCATCTACCTTCCAGCTCTAAAATGAAAAGGAACAGGGCCAGAAGACCCTTGGGAGTCACTGACCCTTGGCTCAAGGTGAATTTAACCCATGCTCACAGACGATCGAGCAAGCCCGCGCAAGCCCTGCAGAGCCGTGCAGGAACGCAACAAGTTGCTGCTCTGGATTTACGCAGCTCGCGTGGGAACCGGTGCCAAGATCCATTACTGCCTGCCTTCGGTTTCGTAGCCTAATCTCCAGTTGAGCCTACACGGAACCACAGAAGAACAAACAGTGGACACCCGCCTCTCCCCTCCTCCCTCCCCGGGAGCACAGGCTTCTATTTATGGGTCCCCTGGGGAGAAAACAGTCGTGGCCATTGTATTTGTTTAAGGGTTTTCTGTAATTTCCTCGGGTTTGACTGCAGCCTCTGAGGTTAACCACAGCCAGCTCTTGTGGCTGTGTCTTCATCTTTCTCTATTGTTCCGCGCTAGGTGGCTCTGCCTTGTTTTCTTGGAAGGTCGAGGGATGGTTAGTCCTCTCTGGCTTGGTGCTCAACGGGGAGAGGGTGATGGAAGGGAGGAAGAGACAAAAAGCGGCTCCTTCTTTTTTAGGACTGTGGGTTTCTGAGAAAGACCAGTGTCACTGACCAACTAAGGTCAGCCCGAGGTTGCTTAGATGGTTATTTGTAACAGCAGGAGGCTGCAACCAGCTCTCTGCTTCGATAGGATTCCCTTGAGGGGTTTTGAAGAAAATGTCAAGAATCCTCGACTTCTGGCTTTGCCCGCCGGGGTGTTCTGAAAGTCTTCTCTCCTGAGGAAAGGAGGAGAGGGCCATGCCATATAAAGCCTTTCCCCTGCTGCGGCAGGATTAGCCACATTTGCACCACGTCCTGACCTTTTGCTACTGTATTGCTGCGTTTCTGTGGCACTGCCAAGAGGAGAGCCTTGCTCTGGCTCCCAGTTTTGCTCCCCTATGGGAGGACACAGTCATTCTCCAGCCACATAAGAGACAAATTCTTCCCAGCTCGTCTCTGTCAGTGCCCAAGACTGGAAACTTACCTCATTGTCATGGATCCATCCCAGAGCCGAGGGCTTGGACTCTGATTCATGCCTAAAGGGAAAGGAAGGAGCAGGACAGCACGACTCCATTGACTTCACCGAGTTACACCAAGGAGGCAACAAGGGGAGCAGTGTAATCTAGTACACAGGACACCGAGCATGGAACAAGGGAATCTGGCTTCCAGCATTAATATAGCAACCTGATTCTCGATCCAGGCAATGCTGCTGTCTCACAGAGATCCTATTCCCTCTTTCCACCCTTTGCCGGTAATGTCTGCCCTGAGTTACAAGTTGAAACACTGGATTGAGTTAGTCATCTATTTAACTCATGAATTGGAGAGAAAAAGACACCAAAGAAATTACCTCAGCCCCAAGTTGTTGTCTAGCACAGCTTCGAGAAGGTGACACAGACATCCTCCCCATACTCTTCCCCACCCTCCTCCTCGTTGATGGAAAAGTATGAGATGTGTAAAAAGATGCTAATGTATAAGATGATCTAAGATACCTTGTAAGCTGGAACATAGGAGGTTCCACATCAATATCAGAAGGAACTTCTTCACCGTGAGGGTGATGGAGCACTGGAAGGGGCTGCCCAGGGGGGTTGTGGAGTCTCTTTCTCTGGAGATGTTTAATACCCACCTGGATATGTTCCTGTGCGACTTGGTCTAGGTGATCCTGCTGTGGCACGGGGATTGGACTAGATGATCTTTGAAGGTCCCTTCCAATCCCTAATGATTCTACGATATCTCAGAAGGCAGCAGCTATCTGGGCAATTGGTATATCCCACTTTAACTGGGGACAACAACCAGCTCCAACCAACAGAACCCTCTATTCTGACACTACTCGACTTCAGCATTTTGAACAGCAGCAGTTTTAAACCTGTTGCTGCCATGGCACCAGCCTATCAGACTTCGAGGAGCACCTCAACAATGCTTTTGGTCATATCATCTAGCTTTAGGTAGTCCTGAGGGAAGCAAGGGGTTGAACCTGATGATACACATGGGTCCCTTCCAGCTTGGTGTGCTCTATAATTCTGTGAATTAATGAACACATTAGTTATGAGATGCTAAAACTGACAATTTATGACACAATTTACACACCTACAGATTATACTACACATCTTACAGGGTTTATAAGCAGAGCTGAGATACCTGTGTAGCTTTCGTACCTCTTTGCATTGGTGTAATTCCATTGAAATGCTGACAAAAGGCAGCCTGGACAGAGGAATAAAGTTGATTCATTGTAAAGATGAGAGAACAGAAGGAACTGAGAGCAAATCTGAAGCATTAGAAAGTCAGACTGACTATAGGGTTTCCATTATGCCCAGAAGACTAGACTAGTGGACATGAACCACGTTCTGAAGGTGTCCCTCTCTTTGGAGCTTAATTCAGAGCTTGGTGTTCAGTTTCAGGTAGCAGCATTCACAACTGCAAAGGGACTTGAGCAGAATCCAAACACACAGGGCCACAAACACAGCCCGGGAAGGCACCCATGTTCCAGAAGCTCTTCTTCAACAACTCTAGAAAGAAAAAAAACCCACAAACCCCAAAAAAAGAAAGCAGTTGAGAGAACCCCCCACTACAAGCCAGGTAGGTGGCTCTTATCTAAGTAGATCCCTACCTTCTGGTAAGATCAGAGTCCTGGTTCCTCATTGAATCACAGAACCATTTAGGTTGGAAAACACCTTTAAAGATCACCAAGTCCAACCACTAACCCAGCTGTCCCAAGGTCACCACTAAACTGTGGCCCTGAGCTCCTGATCTCTACAACTTTGAAATGTGTCCGGGGATGGTGATTCAACCCCCTTCCTGGACAGCCTGTTCCAATGCCTGATGACCCTGTCCAGGAAGAAGTTTTTCCTAATGTCCAGCATAAATCTCCAGTGTTGCAACTTGAGACCATTTCCTCTTGTCCTATTACTTGTTCCTTGTGAGAAGAGACCAAGAGCAGAAGCTCCAACTTCCAGCTAGAGACATTTCTGGGATCGTGACTTTCTTTTATAATAAAAGCTAATAATGAGACCTAAAACACACCAGTCACCCCCCAGCAGGAGATATGCACGGCCAGACTAAAACCTTAACCATCAAACACAGGTTCTGGATCTGCCTTTAGGCCCCCCGGGATGGAAAGCTGACCGAAAAGTAGTTCTGATGATTTCAGTGGTTTTGATTTTATCCAACTGCCTTCATCCAGCTTCCCTCCCTGCTCCAAAATCCACCATCACAACAAATCACAACATTTCTTAAAGATCCCAGCAAGCACTTGACTGGTAGGACAAGAGGCCAGTATTTCCTAGAGCTCGCCAGCTCCGCAGCAACAGGACTCTAGAATAACTCATGTACCTTCATCTGCTGCAAACAAGTCCTTGATGAACACTTGGGTGCCAACCCTTGCACTTGTTGGTCTGGGCTGGCTCCATTGTTAGCAGCATCAGCAGGAGAGACCAGTGGCTCTCTGATGAGCATCTGAGAGCTGCGAAGGAATCATCGGATCATCAAGGTTGGAAAAGATCCTCAAGATCATCAAGTCCAACTGTCTGCCCCTAACCATTAAACCATCTCCTGAAACACCGTGTCTACCCTCCAGATACAGTGCCTCCACCACCTCCCAGGGCAGCCTGTTCCAAGGCCTCACCATTTTTCCTGGGAAGAAATTTTTCCTGATATCCAGTCTGAACCTCCCTGGCACAACGTGACCCCATCTTCTCTTGTCCTATCACTAACCACTAGGGCGAAGAGGCCAAACACCCACCTCACAACAACCTCTCTTCAGGTAGTTGTAGAGGACAATGAGGTCTCCCCTCAGCCTCCTTTTCTCCTGCGTGTTAAGACAAGCCTGAGGCACTGGCCAGTGAAAGAAGGGACCTTTTGACAAGTCACAAATCCGCCCAGCAAGATGAACAGTGAACTGCCAAAAAAAGCGAAGGTTGCCCTTCTCATGGGTCACCAGTGGCCAAACCTCATTTTAAAAGGTCTTTCCTATTTTTAACTCCCGGGCCCAGCGCCGACGTATTCCACTCCTGGGAAGTAGGGGAGATTTATGCCGATTAGTCAAGCTACTGCGCCGCGATACTGTATAAAAATGGCTATTAAAGCAAATGAGATGAGTCACCCATCCCACTCTTTAGCAGTCGTCAGCCCTGGCCGTGTAACGAGCTGTTGACATACCACTGGGAAATGAATGTTAGCAAGAAAAGCCTCTCCTCTCTGCCTGAAGCACCCTTGACCTTGCTCTGAGATCTCAGAAGTGGCCTGTGAGACATATGAAGCCAATTACCTTTGCCTACAGTTGCCCTTCAAGGGCCTCATTCCACTGTAGACCCCCACCCCAACTCATTGCTGAGCTTCTGAGTGTCTGGGGTGCAACCAAAGGCTGTGTGAGAGGATCCACATTAGAAATCATCTGGCAGCAGCCGTACAGCTCGTTAATTATTATTAATTATTATTAATTACTAATCTCTTGGCCGCTCTGGGGGAAGCCAGCAAACCTAGGGCTGCTGGTGAAGGACACCACATGAAATAAGACTTTGGCTGAACATCATGTGAACCAAGGCATGGTGGGTAGAGATGGCACAAAGCTCTTCCACATTGGGGTGAAACAGACCCCATGGTTTGCTTGTGCAAGGAGACGAAGGATAGAAATAATGTGGAGAGAGGAGGCAGAGCCACGAAGTGCTCAGTTGCAGGGAGAAGGAGGAAGGGAAATGGAGGAGACCACTGTTGGTTTCAACCCAAGGGATCCAACACAGCCCCCAGCAGCCACCAGAACCCCACAGCAGACTGGGCAGAGACTGCTCTATGTCACTGGCTTTCCTTAAAAAGCATTTCCTCTGCCTGCTCCCAGAATAGTCCCTGCTATACCAGTCTGCACCAGCTTTCATCCTCCAGAAAACCAGTGCAGGGCATTGCATAGCTGCCCCAAGCCAACTATCATTACATTTGGGCAAGGAACCAGGGCTTGAGCACCCTCGGCCAGGCTGTAGAGGAAACTGGCTAAATACCAAGAGTTCTGTCTAAAAAAGGTCAGTGCAGTTCTTCACTTCATCGCACCGTGTTGGGCCTGCAGATGCTCAGAGCATCCGTAGCTTCATGCTTAGCTCAGCGTGGTGGCTGCACCTCTGTTGGGTTGGGATGTGCAGAAGCATCTCGGACCCATGAAGATTCAGGTCCATGAGTACAAGGGAGCCTCCAGGTCTCTCTGCTTCAGCCATGCTGAGCTCTGTGCTTTAAATTCCTGCTTTTCCCTGAATCTTTGCTATTATTTGCAAATTTGCCAGGAGAATAAATCTAGCACTGAGCCACCCAGGAGCACGCTGTCTCTTTTTGGGGTTTAACCCCTGGACAATTCACCCTGTCCCCTGACACATCACCTGAGGAACTTCCAGTTGCACCAGAGCTGGCACTGGAGCTCAGAGGCCAGACAGGGGTCAAGCCAAGGTCTAGAGTCCTCAGCTCCCACCACGTGTCAGAGACGTGTCAAGGATGTGTCAAAGCTCTTCCACGGCCAAGCTCATCGCCCACAAGCAACAAGTGGCATCAGCAGGACATCATTAACCTCAAGTGCCCCGGAAGCTGCTGCCTACAGGGATGTGCCCATTAGCAGCTGAGCCAGCACATTGCAGGCATCCTCAAGAAAAAGGAACAAAAATAGAGAAAGAAGGATATAAGAGAAGAAACAAAGAAAAGAAAGAGAAGGGGGTGAGGACAGGAAACAAGGAAGCACCAAAAAAACCCCTTTAGTGTGAACTGACAGTGACCTGTCAGAAATATGTTGTGTTCAAACTTTCCCATACAGCATTGAACATTTGTTCCTTATTAAAGGCTGGGGGGGGGG
>JAOXOE010000405.1:39838118-39877342 GCA_028565055.1 Phoeniculus purpureus | reverse complement strand
GGTCAACCAGGTGTATGGCTCTGGTCAGGTTTTGCATCTCAATAGTCTTTCAGAACCATCCATCTCTCTGATTTCCTTCTGTAGGTTGGGACTAGATGTATCTGATGGATACATAATTGTGAAGGTCAACCAGGTGTATGGCTCTGGTCAGGTTTTGCATCTCAATAGTCTTTCAGAACCATCCATCTCTCTGATTTCCTCCTGCTCTCTGAACCATAGATTCAAGGGTTCATCTAAATAAACCTGCAAGTTCTAAAGGAACCTCTAAATGAATCTCTGGCTGTGGATTCAAGGGTTCATCTAAATCAAGCTCTGTAGGCACATGCACAGCACTTGGTCTCTTTCAACAGCAATCCTTCCGGCCAGACAAACATTAATACATTCTTAAGGTGTAACCTTGCAGCGGCAATCAGTTAGCAGACTGCAGAGACATGATGGCACACACGGGAGAGCACTGAACACCTAAAGGAATACTGAAAAAAAACCCAGATCTTCATCTCTTTTAATGCTTCAGCATCTCAGGGGAAGGAAAAAGGAAAGCATGCTGTGAACACAACAGCATTTTTGATTGACTCTACAAGGCACAGTTTACTCATCGTTACGAAGCTTCTTGTACAAGCGCTACGTTTGTCTAATTCAACAGAATTAAACATACTTAATCCTGATCAATTTCGATGAATTTGCAGGCTGAGCTCTTCACCACCTAGCTGAACCTCACTTTTGTGCATAGAGAACCTTTCTCTCTAAGGAAACGGCTGTGCCTTGGCTGGTTTGGAAACTGCAAGCAGCTGTGGAACAGACTCAGCAGAATCTGCCTTCTGAAGAGAGCTGAAAGCTCAGCCTTTGCTGATTCTGCTGTAGATGGCATTGCTGCTTCCTACACACTTAGCCAACAGAAGTCACCTTCAAAACAGGTTGTTCAAAGCCTGCATCACCTCTCATATACATATATATCTACACAAATTTTATCTCAGCACTGCTTTGACTCCTAACCACACTTCAGAAAAACCTCAGAAAATCTGTAACAAGACACCAAATGCCATCGACATTTTTGTTCTATCACCAAAGGGATTGTGGAAGCAATCTGTTGGCAACAGAAGTGAAATAATCGAGACCAAGAGACAGAACCATGCATACGAATCAGGTGTGGACAGTATCTCTGGTAAGCCCTGAGATCTGTTTGCCTGCCTACAGCTGGCTCGGTGAAAGCAAGGGGCACATCAACGATTATTGTTTCGTTTCCACTGGAAAAGCACTTCCCTACCTCATAATACCCAGCTTTACGCTTTATCTTTCTGTACTTGCAGACCCACACAAAAGCTGGGGGAGTGTGTCATACAATAGGTTTATGCTCATTATCTGAGATTGAGGGTGAAGCCTCACGCTGAGCCAAGCTCCTCACAGAACGTCACCTGGCTGGAGATGGGACTACTTGCAGCCAAACAAGTATCCGTATACATGACCTGCACATACTCACTAAAGATTTCCCTCTGACCTGCTGTGACAAAACAGCCTGATTTTGATTTTAAAATTCAGCACAGTGGGCATGAACAGGTCTTTTACCTACTGCCTGCAGCCCATAGGATCAGAACAGAAAGGGGAGTCTGAAATTCCTCTTGGCTCTACTTAACATATGAAAACCTCTTAAGATGGCTTAAATCTGAGCAATATTTTATGGTAACTCATGATGCTTTCTCTAAGCTGAGATCGTCCTAGAGGTATAATGTAATTTTTCCTAATTCTTTATAGCTAGTAGAGCTGTAACTCTCAGAAAGAGCTGAGTCTTGGGATCCATCGCCAACAGTGATGCATCTTCAACTATCAAGAGCTGTTGACTGTTAATATGGTCTTGTATCACTGACTACTATCACCATTAATCTCAACTCAAAAATCTCCGTGGTTTAAATAAGGAAGACTGATGCAAGCTGACAAGTATCTTGCATTGCTTAGGAGGTAACATAGTAGGTAACTCGGGTCATCAAGTCAAACCATCAACCCAACATCACTATCAACCACGTTTCCTAGTGCCACATCAACCCACGCTCACCTCTCTCCAACTTTCTTTCAGGTAGTTGTAAAGAGCAGTAACGTTTCCCCTCAAAGTCCTTCTCTTTAGAGCAAACAAGCCTAGTTCCCTCAGATGTTCTTCATAAGACTTGTCCTTCAGACCCTTCACTAGCCCCATTGTTCTTCTTTGGACGTGGTTCAGCATCTCAATGTCCCTCTTGTACTGAGGTGCTCAAAACTGAATTCAGTGCTCAAGATGAGACCCAACTAGTGCTGAGTACAAGGGAACAATCACTTCTCTACTCCTGCAGGCCACGCTATTTCTGATGCAGGCCAGGAGGCTGTTGGTCTTCTTGGCCACCTGGGCCAAGACACTGCTGGCTCATCACTGTCAATCAGCACCGTCCAGGTTCTTGTCTGTCCAGCAGTATTCCAGCCACTCTTCCCTAAGCCCAGCCCCAAGCATTGCAGGGGGTTGTTGTAACCAAAGTGTGGGACCTGGCACTCAATCTTGTCAAACCTCACACAACTGACCTCAGCCCCCCAATTCAGCCTGTACAGGACCCCCTGTACAGAGCTTTCTTAAGTCAGTGAGCCGACCCCTTCAGTACGTAACACATCATATAATTTCATCAGAAACTGCCAGAACTTAAAGAATGTACTCATAAAAAAGAGATGGAGAACGAGCATTAAGTTTTCAATGACAAATGCAAATGACTGATCTTGGAAGAGAATTTTGAGCTACTCAAAACCGACCTATCTCCACAAATGTCAGGGAAACTCTTGTAATGTGACTGGAAAATCCAGCCCAGCTTTCCACACTGCACCAAAACTAGGGGCGCCAGAAGAAAATGTAAGTTTGGTTTCAGAGTGTACTCATACTCAATGGTACACTTGCTACGGTTTGAGCTCCCTGATCTGCACCAGGGTGAGAAAAGGGCAGGAGTCATTGCAAGGTTACACACAGCAGTGCCTGAGAGTAAGCTGTCTGCGATATTTGTAACTTGGGACACTCTGGTGAGTGTTTCCCTAGGACATCACTTAGGCAGGCAGATGCATCCTCTGCTGCATTACTAGCACAGCCCTTCCTCCTTGAATAAGAAACCCACCACAACAAACTCCTTCAAGTAAATATCTGGTTTAGTTTTATCTTAAATTATTTAAGGAGAATTTCAGCAAAACAATTCACTCAGTCAATTGCAGTAACAGCAATTGACTTCTCGTCCTGGTTTTGTTAGTGCTCTTGGGGTACATGACACCAACACTTCACGGTAATTCCAAAGAGGAAAGCCCAGTCCTTTCATTTTCTTCTCCCTTGTTAAAATACTCTTTCTTGTACAGAGGAAAAACAGAACGGCCTTGGTTTTAGTATCGTGCTGCATACAAACAGATTCCTCTCACCATTCACTGTACCCTGGGAAGACGATCTGATCAGTCCAGGGGTGCATGTGCATCTCAGCTATAGGGTTTGTGGCTGCTGTATCAGAGTAAGGAGGTCTCTTCTAACCTGGAGACACCTAGGATGGGTTGGGCTGCCTGCAGCACAGTTCTTCATCCCCATTTGCAGTGGATCTTGTACCCTCTGGACTAGCAGAGGCACATTCCCAAATTAACAACTCCCTGAACAAGGTTAGTTAACTCAGAGGAGCTCTAACTACTGGTTCCTTTAAATAAAGATGGTTGACCTTTGCTGTCAGAAACTCAGACTTTTATCCCTTCTGCTAGTGCTGTTTTCTCACGAACCTCTGTGGAATTTGTTTGCACCAATCATAAAGAAATAGAGGTAATGGCTCCACTCTTGCATTTTAAGCACTTAAAGTGATGCAACACAACCATAATCACAGCGCTAAAATTAAGATAATGCTTCACTCGGGTTTTTTTATTGATCCTTCCTGACAGCAGCCCCAATCCAACTGTACAACTTCTGCACACCATTCTCCTAGTCCCAAGGAGCAAACATAAACTCTCCCATACTTAGTTAGGAGACATTATCTTGACTAAATGCGTGGAGAAAGAGAAGGAATCTTCCTGATACAAAAATACGGGAAAGAGTGAAGGGAAAATGAGAACTCATGGGGACAAAATCACTTGCAAGCTATACAGGGGTGAGTTAAATATATAACAGCACGCTTAGAAACCAGCACTTGGCCAAGCACGCACCTAGCAACAAACTGCTGCGCGTGACGCGCTTTCAAATAGAAGAGAAACTCCACACTTGTGCTGTTGGTAAGTGAAACGGGAATTTGTGGTTGAAATATCATCTTGCTGCTGGTCTATCAAACGCCAGAAGGCTAAGGGATTCTTCTGTGACATCAAGCTGAATTCTGTGTTTCGATAGCAGATGAGATCTCTTCATACCTGGAGATAAATTGTCCTCTTCTTCACGAAAGCAGCAGGGAACTAACATGATGGATTTATGAAGCCCAACTGGCTGCAACACTTCAAACCTTACAGGGACCACCAAGAGGTAAAGATGGCACTCAAGGAACATGCTGTGGCTTGAAAACATTTGGCGTGGCACAGAAATCTCTTGAAGTGCAAGCCAAGAGCGACTCCACAGTTGAACCTGTCCCTAGGGGAACGTCAGTGCTCACAGTGCAGCAGAGGCTTAATTGGCCCTTTCCTTATTTTTCAACTTGATGTCCTGAAGAAAGATGCATGACTGAACCTGCAGGTAATCACTGTAATTATGGCCACTTTCAGGTTGTGTGTACTGAATAGGCATTAAAATATTTGCACGCTGACAAAACAGTGTATAGCTGCACGTACGTGTAATGGCTGGAATTAAGAGCTTACATCTACGATGGGAGAAGTACAGCCATTAGGATGCACAGAAAGGTGAAACAACATAAGGGAAAGAACAAAGGATCCATTCTGTAGGAAAGGATATGATCCACTCGTTGGTAATAAACGTCAAGTCACACACTGTTACTTCCATTAAAAAACATAAGAAGTGAGAACTTGCCAAACGTGAAAGGCTGTGCCATGGAATCCCTGCAGAAACGAGTGTCCAGTTCTGGGCCCCTCAGTTCTACAAGGACACAGAGCTGCTGGAGGGAGTCCAGCGTAGAGCAACAAGGATGATGAAGGAAGTGGAGCACCTCCCTTATGAGGAGAGGCTGAGGGAGCTGGGTCTCTTGGTGACCTCATTAATGTCTATAAATATGTGAGGGGTGGGTGTCAGGAGGATGGAGCCAGGCTCTTCTCAGTGTTGTCTGGTGATAGGACAATGGGCAATGGGTGTGAGCTGGAACATAGGAGGTTCCATATTAAGTGTCAGAAAGAACTTCTTCCTAGTGAGTGTGACAGAGCACTGGAACAGGCTGCCCAGGGCTGTTATGGAATCTCCTTCTCTGGGGACGTTTAAAACCCACACGGACATATTCCTGTCTAGGTGATCCTGTTGTGGCAGGGGCATTGGACTGAGTGATCTTTGGAGGTCCCTTCCAATCCCTAATGATTCTATGACACTGAGCAGAGCCTGGTTCCATCCTCCTGGCACCCAGCTTTCACATACAACCTCCAAACACACTGTTGTGGGGGGTTACTCTCCCCAAGTTGGCAGGAAGGTGGAGTGCCTTTGGCAAATCCCTTTACAGCTATCTGGTGGGGTTTTCTCCTTAAAAAAATATATGGATCCTCCCTTGTTTGCAGGCTCTTGTGTCCCCACCCTCCAGGTCTGGGATGGGAAGGAGTAAGAGGCAAAACAAAGATGACTACAATGATTTCTCCAGAAGGAGCTTTTTTACAACCCTTTTTCCTGTGCCAGAGATGATTGTGACACTGGAGATGAAATAGCACCTCTGTTTCTTCTCATATGTCTTGGTGGAGGACTGGGCAGGCAGGAAAGGATAGGTGGGCCAACTCCTGTTCTACTTAGGCTGGAGTAAATCTGAGTTGTGCTCTCCATTTAAGCACACCTAATGTACATCTGATACACCAATCAATTTAGTTCTAGACTCCTACTTAATATTTCTGGTTCTGGCAGAAGGAAATGAAAAGTTGCTCCAGATTCAGCCTCCCCAGATGCAAAGAAAAATAACACAAATCTGGTGTTTGGTACCGTTTGCTTTGTGCCTGAGTATCCGTCATTTGTCAGGTCCATTGCCGTGGCTGCAGCATCAGAGAAGGGGTGAAGCAGCTCTGCAGCTGAGCCAGGAGCAATTCCCCCCCCATCAAAGATTTCCTGAGTGTCATTATTTAGAGCTTGAGGTCTTCCCTGAGCATAAAATCCAGTCTCCTGGGGAACACATACCACCCCTCGGTAGCCCATCCTATTCCTCATGGGGTGGGGATGGACATTTTAATAGTCTCTGTATCAAGGGGGTTTGACCGCTGAGGAAAGAACTTCTGTCACCTGGAAAGAGCCTCTCTACCAGCCAAGCCCACTCAGGTCAGCACAGGAGAGGAGCTGGATGTGCTCCAGGGGTCGAGGAGGATCTAGTCCCTGCACCTAAGGGTGCCTAAGGACCTGTCTCTCTCGCTGTCTAGCCCTGCTGGGAACACATGGTGCTCAAGGGCAGCACAGGAGACAGTGATCCCAGACATGTTCAGAAGACAGAGAAAGATCAGAAACAAAGCTGATAAAGCCACCAGGAGACATCAGCAGGCCAGTGCACCAGACTGTGATCTCGCACTGGAAAGGCAACCCTCAAATCAGCCCCAAGTCAACCAGAGTTTGCCTGAGTAGGGATTGAGCCAAGAGGTTCTGTTAAAGGAACAGAGTTAATCTGAAGGAGGTTAGTGGAGGGGGGTGGGAAGGAGAAGCGGATGTGACTGGAATTTGGAATGTCCTAATTATCTCGGCAAGTTGTATTGACTTGATGAAACCAAAGCCCAGCTGCTTCCAAGGCTTTGGGTGAGTGGGAGGATTTCCAAAATCTTGGAAGCGAGGTGGGGCCATCACAGTGAAATTCCTGCCTCATGCTGCCAAGAGGGGACACTATGGGCTGGGTGAAGAGAGGAGAGACAGGAGGGGGAGGCACAAACCTTACAGAACCTCAGAAACCAATAATTAGTGAATGCTATCAATTAGCATCCTCTTGCCTACCTCCCATCCCAGCAAAGATTGAACTAGATGCTCATTGAGGTTCATCAGTGGATTCAGCTATATGGGATTGCAGGTGAGGCAGCTGCAAGCTGCTCCTCACATCCCCTCAGGACAGGACAAGAAAACAGATTAAATTGCAGCAGGCCCAAAGGGATTTAGATTAAGCACAGTGAGAGATTTTCCAGCAGGGAGGAGAAGTGAATTGTCTAGGGAGGTTCTGGAACTACCATCACCGGAAGATTCTTGTCCTGCTTTTCTGAGAAAGATTAGAGACACATCTGTCAGAGGTGGATTAGGTACAACTGATCCTGCCTTGGGGCAGTGGAAGAACCACTGTGATATCAGATGGTCCCCCCAGCCCATTTTCCATGAGTCTATCAGTCACAGGCACAAGACAGATACTGGCACTGCTTGTGAGTGGGGTGATGCAGTGTTATCCCAATGCCTGGTCCACAGGGTGGGTGAAGGACCTGCCTCTACAAGCACTCCTTGCAGGAGGGGCAGGTCTCCTCCAACCCTGCCTGGCATTTCAATTCAGGACTCATTTACTACTGAGCATGGGAGCATACAATGGCCAAAGGCTCTGAGATCAAAGCACGTTGTGACCTGACAGAAACCTTCACTGGAGACAGAAAGTCAGAGATGTCAGGAGTGAGAACCTCAGAAACCTGAAAAGGGTATGTAGAGAGATGGGGGCTCAAGTGATAGGACAAGAGGAAATGGCCTCAAGTTGCACCAGGGGAAGTTTAGGTTGGACATTAGGAAAAACGTCTCTGTGGAAAGGGTCATCAGGCCCTGGCACAGGAGAGGGTTGAATTGCCATCCCTGGACAAGTTTCAAAGTCATGGAGGGGTAATGGTTGTAAGTTGGAGCACAGAAAGTTCCAACTCAATAGCACAAAAAATAGTTTTCTGTAAGAGCTACTGAGCACTGGAAGAGTCTGCCCAGGGAGGCTGCAGAGTCTACTTCCCTGAAGACTTTTAAGACCCATCTCAATGTGTTTCTATGTAACCTGTATTAGGTTCTAGGATCCTGCTCAAGCAGGGGTGTCGGACTCAATGACACCGGTAGGTCCCTTCCAAACCCTAATGACTTATGTATCTGGAGCTTCGGGCCATGATTTAGTAGTGGCCTTGGGACAGTTGGGTTAAAGGTTGGACCCAATGATCTTGATGATCTTTTCCAACCTAAATGATTCTACAGTCCTACACTGGATGACATGCTGAACTGAGGCCACTTTCTCTGTCACTGAAACAACAAGTTTTAGAGATGCACTGCAAGAAGAAGTGGTCTTAAAGTCCGAGCCAGATGGAAAGAATCTCCACTAAGCCTGTGCACCTGAGATGAGCTTCACTGCTGTTCTACTGCAGGTGCATCTAACTTCACCCTTTTCAACACATTAATATCTTGAGGTTCTATCAAGTATAGTTTACATATGACCGGATGGGACCAAAACTCAATAAGATAGCATAAAATAAATTAAATTAAGAGGTAAGGTTCAAAATGGACCACAAAACAAAACCCAAAAACAAACCCAAGCAGGAAGCTTTGGACCAGATCATTTAATTTCAACATAAGCCTCTTTATCACCATCAAGTCTCCCAAGAGAGAGTAACAGCTCTGCTGGTGGCCAGTCCTGTGCCCCTATCATGTGTGTGGGGCACATACACTGTTCCCACATCAATAAAGCAGACAAGCACAGCCTGTGTAGAAATATGTCAATAGAAGTTTAAGATGAATGCCATATTAGACCAGGCAAAGCCTCAAGCTTGCAACCAGTTAGTGTGGACCCACTGACTTCTTCATTTCTATGAAGAAGGTGACAGGCTTGGAGTCTGCTGACAGAGGGTCTTTCCCATATGGTGTCAGCCATGGTCCTTCCTATGAAAGTCCTAGTTTACTTACGTCAAGGGCAGACAGGATAGAGTCCAAAGCAGATGGGTTACTCTGGTAGAACATGAACACTGTCAGCTTTAGCCACGGGCTTCCTGTAGGCATCAGCACAGAAGCATAAGTCAAGGTCATAGAAAGCATGAGCTGCTCTCCTGAAGACAAGGTCAACTTAACCAATGCATCTCCTCTCAACAAACTTCTAATGTTACAGGACCAGCAAGGGACACAGCCCTCATTATCTCACAGCAGCAGGCAGAGAAGCAAGAGGAGAAACACAGGACACATGCTGGCGAGCAAGCAGCACCCAATACCATCATCCCTTATCTCAATCTTGGCTCTGTCACAAAGTGGGATGAACCTGGCGTCATAAATTACTATTCAGATTTGGGTTAGCTTTGGGTTTTTTGTTGTTTTCTTGGGGTTTTAAGGCAGGGATTACAAACTCATTGAGATAAACACCTTTCCTTCTTTTCTTTCCCCCCTTTTTTCTAAAGAACGCCTCCAGGGACAGGAGAGCTCTAGCATAAAATAGAGATACCATCTATTACAACACAGAAGCCATCTGTCACTGAGATAAGCTCACAGACTATTTATTACCCAGATACAGAAACCAAGAAAATTAGTCAGAGATTCAACCAATATAATCTTTCATTAGAAAAGCAGTTAATGAGCTTCCCAAGAATGATAAGAAATGTGTTGAAACCTGACAAAAAGGAGTTTTCATGGCCAAGCCGGTTTGGTCTGTAGGAAAGCTGCGTGAAAATGAGGTGGCTTTAAAGGGCTTCAACGGTCGCTCGGTAGTTTTAAGTCCTCACTGCAAGGAAATGAAAAGCAACAGCAGAATTTCTACCACGGCTGATTTAGCCCTTGGCAACTTCAGAGCAAGAGGTAGAACATACTCATTGGTAGAGCATCCATGACGTTGCTCTACAAAAGACCTTGAATAAGTCGTGGAGATACTGTGAGATTTGCTGTCAATGAGTTCTCAGGGCAAAGTTCTCAATTTCCATGTGGTCTTCAAACTCCACCTTGATGTGTCTGCAAAACAGCACCCAGCACTCCTGGCTGGTCTCATAGACTGAGCTCCCTGCAGCACCCCATCCAAGAGCTAAGTGGGTTTGGATTGGTACTTTGGTTGGTGCTACATACCTGCACAGCACTGGTAGTGTGAAAGATATCAATTTTCTTTAGCCAGGTATCTCTGAGGACAACTGATCATGCTGAGATATCTATGGGTCCAGCTGGCCCTGCACATTTCCAGTTTGAGTCCTAAGGGGTTGTGATGCACAACCACTGGGAAACGTGTCTTGGTGAGCTCAGAGGAGCCAAAAGCAGAGCTAGAGTCCATAATGAAACCTTGGGTTCACCCCGTCCAAGTTACAGTGTCCCCACAAGACCTCTGGCAGTGGCCAGACTCACCATGGCCACACCATGCCAGGCAGCCAAGTCATCACTTTTGTGATAGAGCATCACGTACTAGGCGCCAGCAGGACTTTATTCTGCCCCTGCCATTTGCATGCTCCTCATTCTGCCCTGGCCAAACCTGCTCTGCTGCCTGCACACCCTGGGTGCAAATGAGGGGCCAAAAGGTTGGCACCACGGTCCTCCTCAGTTGATACTTCTTGAGCACTGCAGGAGGTGCAGCAGCCCTCTGGGAGCACAACCAGACCTTAGCTCTAGGGACTCAGAAGAGAGGAGGTCTCCTTATTGCTACCACTGAAGCAAGAGGGCAAGGAGCATAGTGACACCCATGAACCAACGTTTGATGGCATTGCTTCAGGGAGCCTTCCAGCCCTATTACTTAAAACGATTGAACACCTTAGGTTGAAAGAGACCTCAGAGATCATCCAGTTACAACTCCCTGTCACGGGGGCAGGGATATGTCTCACACAAGCAGGTTGCTCAGAACCCCATCCAGCCTGGTCTTGGACACTGCCAGGGTTGGACCAGCCACAACCTCCCTGGGCTACCTGTTCCAGTGCTTCAGCACCCTCACAGTGAGGAATTTCTTCCTAAGATCTAACCTAAATCTCCCCTCTTTTAGCTTGAAACCGTCCCCTTAGTACTATCACTGGAGCTGTGAAAAGTCCCTCCCCATCTTTCCTGTAAATCTTCACATATAGCATTGTGCCCTAGGGACATCTCTAAAGGGCTATGATCTAGATCAAAGTCCATCTCAAATGCTTCACCGGAGCTGGGGGACTGTCCCAAGACTCTTTCAGTGGTCAAGATCAAGGACAATCATTGCTGGAATGATACAAACTCAAAGAACCAGCACGTTGCTGTCCACTGGGCTGCTGCATTTATGGCCCAACAATAGGCATGCAATGATTTTATTTCTTTTATCTCTTTTTTTTTTTTTTAATCTTCCTGCTCCAAATGATCCCACCCTCTGCTAGATCAAAAGAACAATGCAGGTCTGCAGTGCCAGGAGCTGAGTGGATGTTTATACAGCCTCTGAGATCCCCCAGGTAAAAGGTGTTAGGTGCAAAGCACAGGCATCGCAATGAAATGTCAGACCTCCGCCCCTGAGCTCATTAAGAAACAGGAATAGGGAGCCACATTCCTGCCTGTTCTCAACTGCTCTTCCCCTTGTAGGGAAGGAAAAAGTAAAAGTTTAATTGCTGTGTTTATCTCAAATGCCTCCTGCAGCTGGTTCCTTACCTGCTCACCCCTCCTCCTGCTTCTTCTCTGCAGTGAAACCATGGGCTACCTTGGCCAAATGACACCAAAGACATACAGAAAGGTGAATGTAGGGTCTGCTGACTTGAATTCACCCGTCGTATCTGCTTTGGTGAGCAATTTTCCCAGGGAGATGGGATAAGGGGGCTGTAGCTCCTCTTCCCCTCTTCCCTGACATCCCCATCAACACCTCAATCCTACCTCAGCAATAGGTCCTCTGCCCCCCGTACACTCCCCTTTGCCCTGACATCCCTTATCCTCAACACCCTTTTGCTGTCACAGCTGCCTCCAGCCCTAAAAAGCATTTGAGTTCATGCTGTGGAGCACAGAGTTGGGCTGCAGAGCAGTAATTTCTGTGTCCAGCACATCACTGTGCTGCAGAGCAAAATACAGCAGGCACCCTGCTATCTACAGGCAGACTCACTGGCACCACCAGCTTGAGAAGGTCATGCCCCCAATATCATAAGCACCAGTCTGCAGAGAGCTCAAGGTGACCCCCTCTAGCAACAAACGGACCTAGGATCCCTTTGGTCCATTTTCTATGCTGCTATAAATCAGTGCAGCCGTTACTTTGCTCTGGCTGAGGAACTGGCCTTCCTGTCCTCTCTAGTTTCGTTATGCTGCTGGAACACCAACTACATCTCATCTTATCCATTTTCTTCCTGCACGGGTGCCAGTGTGAAGAGACCAGTACCTGCCTCTCAACAATATCCTTTCAAGGCTACGTGTATCCAGCTGTGCATCATCAGTGAGGAAAGCCAAGATGACTTTCAGGGAAAGGAAGAGCTTTACGGCAGAGGTGTAGCCTTCCCAGTCATAAACCCCACAAAGTGCCCAGACAGAGCGGCATCTTGCACAAGCGAGGAACTTTGGCCCACTGTCTCCTACCTGACCCGTAGCAAACCTCAACATTTTCTTACGCTTGCTTACACCTACATCATCCACTGTGACTTGCAAATCTGATGTTGTTTGGTCCTTCTCTACCAATGCATAAAAGATTTATGACAGGGTGTAGCCATCCGGATGTCTTCATTCTTTTCCTTTGTCAACCGACACCCATCAAACCAACCTGTCTGATGTATTTCTTCGACACAAATGCGAGAAGAAAAAGAAAATCAAGTCAATGAAGAGAATATTCTTGGCACACTGAACTCTCATCGCTGAGTGCAAATGGAATCAGGCCTGTATTCTTCTTCTTTATTATTAATCGCTGCCCCAAAGTAAAAGTAGAAGCTGCCTCTGAAGTCAATTGGCTGAATAGTTGCATGAGGTTAAGCAAGAGAGGTGTCATCACCACTATCCCCAAAGTACAGTAGCAGCTCCACTAACAGCTCTTCTGGAGATCCTTTGGAAGATCTTCTAGAGATCTTGGTGTTTGGAAGGTGCACAAAAGCAAAGGAATTTCTTCCCTTTTGCTCAGAGAAACACGGAACTCGATTCTTGAGGACAAGCCCCACTTGCAACATAAGAACCCTTCAACCTGGACCACTCGTGGATCTTGTCCCAGCTGCTTTGCCTATGCGGTGATGTGTTGATCACCTTCAGCCAGTCAATTGTGTCAGTGATGCTGGGAGAGGATGTCCCAGAGGAGCTACACTGGAAAACAAAGCTTTCTCCTTTGGGCTGAACTCCTCAGCTGCACAAACAGGAGCCAAAGGCACAGATACTGAGCGACGAACGCCAAGCACATATTTCTTTTGAATAACTCAGCACAGGAGATTTTTTCCATGCAACATCACAGGGACAAAACTTCAGAGGTTCAGTGACATCACTATTTAGACCATGGCCAGTCGTAATGAATGTTTGTAGGGAGGGTTTCAAGAAACCATCAAATAGAGAAAATAATGAGGAAAAAAACCACCTAGGAAAATCATCACCTTGAAGTTCTTCTCTTGGCTTCTTTCCTCCAAGGTCAGCTGTTGCATCAGATGTTTATCTTACCGTCTCCTAATCCCTTCTATCTAATGCATCTGAGGGTGGGTCTCCACCAGCCTAAAATCTGACGAGTTCATGGACTCAGCATTTCCTCCAGGCAATGAGGTCTGCAGGCCCAAGGTCAAAGGCGCGTTCGTACACGATGCCCAGGTTATGCTCAAAGATCACACACAGCAAGGCCCAGCTCTCAGAAGTTCACCAGTATCCAAATTAATCTACCTGTGTCACCTCCATTCAGTTCCTACAAGCCTTTTCATGAAGGTCTTTAACTACTAGGGATGTCTAGTCTCTCAGACTCTAGAAGACTCCCCAACTGCATTCCTCCCCAGCCCGGCTTCTCCTACATCTGGAGGAGATGACCTTGAAGCCCCACTGTCCCTAATGCTGTGTCCTCCAGCAGCAGACTCCAGTCTGATGAGTAAGAAGATATTGAAGGGCAAGGTCATCTGCAGGGAGGTTACTGACCTCCAAGAAAAATGTGGGATTAAATCACTCCAGACTTCTTCATACAACACCAGGATTGAGGAGAACTTCACTCCAGTGGTCTTGTGCATGATTAGCCAGTAGACACATAGTGCAGGACACACGCCTGTGAGTCCTGGGGCCATCACAATCTTGATGCAGAACCAGCCTGGCATTTTCCAGTGCTTGTTCTCAGCTACACTGTGGCTTTCTCTGCCTTCCTAGACACAACCAAGCCCTGGTAGCCCCAGTTTGTGTCCAAAGACCTCTCTCAGAGGGCTGTGCTTTGCAGTCCACCAGGTAGCACACCACAAGGGATTCCCCTCAACCCCAACCTCTTTTCTTCCTCTTCATTAATGGTGCTCACCACACTTCACTGCTCCATCTCCACCTCCTTTGTACCAGCACCAGGAGGGATTCCCATTTGCTTTTGAACCCTACATTAGTTTCCCTGTCCCAATGCCAGGACCTAGTTGTTGATTTGTTTGAACCCTGATCTTCCCCACTGAAATTCTGGAGGAAAGAAGGCAAACTGCATGACCTCCCTTACAGCCTAGCCCAGTTTCATATACAAATGTCTGAGACACAGATGAGTCAGGCACCCAGCTAATTTAAATTCAAAACACGGATTTGTCCAAAAAAAAATCATTAAACCTGAATCCACTGATTTATTATGTTTTTTAACAGATCAAAACTAGGACTAGATGATCTTTAGAGGTCCCTTCCACTCCCTAATGATTCTAAGATTCTATGATAGTGCTGTGTGGTACAGGGACCCTTCTCAAATAGACTGTTATGGTTCACGAACAAGGACTGCTGTAAGTTCAACACGTCCTTTTCTACCTATCCTACAGGAAATAACACCACCGCCACCACGACGTAAGAGTACTGTGTGTACGGAAGTAAATCCCATTCTAAATGTTCCTGATATGTGGAATGTCTGTGCTTGCACCGACACTGCCACAAGAGCATCCCAGTGGAGAATCACAGAATGCATTGGGTTGGGAGGGACCTCTAAAGGTCATCTAGTTGAACTCCCCCTATGACAAGCAGGGACATCACTCACTAGGACAGATTGCCCAGAGCCCCATCCAGCCTGACATTGAATGTCTCCAGGGATGGGGTTTCACCACATCTCTAGGCAACCTGTTCCTAGATGTGATCCACCACCCTCAGACTGAAGAACTTTTCCCTGGTATCTAAGCTACATCTACCCTTTTCCAGTTTAAAACCATGACCTCTCAATCCTATTGTTCCCTGCCCTATTGAATAGTTCATCCCCAGATTTCTTACAGACCCTGTTCAGGTACTGGAAGGTCGCTATAAGGTCCCCCCGATGCTTTCTCCTCTTCGGGCAGAACAACCCCAACTCTCTCAGCCTGTCCTCTTAACAGAGGTGCTCCAGCCCTCTGATCATTTTCATGGCCCTCATCTGGACTTGCTTCAACAAGTCCCTGTCCTTCTTGTGCTGGGAGCTCCAGAGCTGGGTTAAATACTCCAGGAGACACTGGTGAGCCTAATTTGACTTTCACACAGAGCCAGCAAGGTGTGAGACACCATAGATTGAAAACAAGAGCCCCCTCAAGTATAAAGTCCTTTTTGCCCTAACTCATGATTTCCTGAGACACAACTGCAGCCAAAACACCCCTCATGAGTTCCACCACCTTCCTCCAAGAAGTGCATAGTCTTAATAATTTATTACAGTCCAGCAAATCACTGGGTTTTCTGGGTCATTACCCCCCCCAGGGGAGTTTTGCCAGTGACACACTCATGATCCAGCTGCAAGAAGGGGAAAGGAAAGATTCCCATCTTGCTCAGATAACTCACCTGTTCCTGTGATTCAGCACAGCAGATAGATCTAAGCAAGCCTTAAACGTGACGCACCAACCTGCACACACATGCAAGTTCACGGGCTGCAGCTCGGAGGCTCTCTTGGCGTTTACACTTCAGCCTAAAACTCAGTATCCTGCAACCATCAAAGACCTCTGATGCAAAAGCCTCCATCACAAGTTAGTCTCATTCGATCTCATCATGCCTTGCCCTTCACCATGGCAGTTCTGGACCCTGTGGAGGGTGATCCCTTTTGTTCCCATGGGATTCCCCTCAGAAGTTTTCCACTGGTTGCAACCACACGGTTTCACATGGCCCTCAGCCAGACTCGGGGATAGTTTCAGTTGCGCATCAGTAAGTAGGCGAAAAGAGAATCTAACTAAGTCAAAGGCTCCGCTCCTACAGTGTAATGCCAGCAAATCACCCTCCACCTCACTGAGGGAGGGCGAGATGGCAAATCATACCACTAGCTCAGGAACAATGCAAGGAAGCTCCTGATAAAGCACAAAGTGAGACGAGGAACCTGCACCCCAACTTAACCATCAAGACAACGGTCCCTTTTTCAAGTGTGTGTTGGGAACTATGCCGTGTACATGGCTGTGTTTCCACAGAGTCACAGAGCATCAGGGACTGGAAGGGACCTTGAAAGATCATCTAGTCCAATCCCCCTGCCACAGCCAGGATCACCCAGATCAAGTCACACAGGAACATATCCAGGTGGGTTTTAAACATCTCCAGAGAAGGAGATTCTACAACACCCCCCAGGGCAACACAGCCTAGGAGTAAAGGGCTGCCCATTCCCTATCATGCCCACACGTTCACCAGTGCTCAGGAAGACTCCAGGTCCTCTTTTCAATGCTTAGTGCTAGAATAGAAGTTGCTTTGAGACTCAGAAGAGATGGTGTGGATGATCCCTGCAAACTGCTGTAGGTTAAAGCCCAGTTAGAATCAAATATAAATAACTCAGCAGGTGGCTAGGGTGTTTTACACTCAGCCAAAGTTAAATCTCATACTTAAGAATGGAGCTAACCACCACACTTCTAGACCCTTGGGCCACCATGGTCCTTTGTCAGTCCATCCACCTTCGCTCCCTGGCTTCATCACTGTGATAGAGCATGAGCAAGGATACAGAGCAAGGAGAAGCAGAGAACAAGCATTTCCTTGAGACATATGTTCAGTTCTTGGCAATCAATAGCTTAAGGACTCCTGATGAAGGATTTGCAGGTGGACCAGTGTCTAATAGTTCCAGTGGACCCCTGTGTCCCAGTGTTCTGACCCTGCTGACTGCAGGGATTTTACACCTGCTTGATGTTGGACAGTAGATTAAAATAGACTACAAGCCTGGGCTAGACTGGGAATTTCTGTGTCCCAGACAAGTAAAGAAGCAGCAGCCAACACCGTTGACATCACAATGTACAAGGAAGAGGTTGAAACATGTAAAAAGAGGGAAAGGTCCCAAGAGACATGGCAGAGAAAAAAAAATGCAAGTTTTCTGTCTTCTGTTCGGGTGAACAACAGGAGCACTCCAAAAACAAAAGCAGTTCACAAGGTCTGTCTCTTTTTTTTTGACATTTTAACTTGTTCAAAACATCCTCAGGATCTCAGCTCCATCACCAAGGGATCACAAAAATCTAATCACACCTTGTCAAACTCAATCTTGCAGACCAGTATGGGGCTGGGTCCTAACTGGGACCTTGAGAAACTGATTCTTCAACTCTGTAGCCAAAATAATTTAAAACACCCCAAAACCCACCTGTACAACCTCTGATTTATTGGTTTTTACTGAAAGCAGTAAAACAAAATCATTTCATACAGGCCACGGGCTCAAGCTGGAGTAAACACGTTGCTGCATCTTGCATAATTAAACCTTTCCAAAACAGCAAAATAATTATTAAAACTAAAAATTCCACTGAAACACCAACACAGGGAAGGACTTATCTGAAGACAGGGCCAAGAAAAAAATCTAAGTTACTTCATTTGATTTCCCAGAGGAATCTGTTTCAGATTTCGAGCCCATGATCACAGGTACTTTTGATCTAAGGGCCACCTAGGGGTAAAACCATTTTCAGGCAAAAACATGTTTTGCCAAAGACACTCCACTCCATTCACGTCATTCCCATTGCCCTACATTTCAGGGTCTTGGTTCAAAAGCAAAGGGCACACTGGGTTTTGTGGTCAGGCTCAGGGTGAAGTACCCTAAAGTCTCTCAAACGTGTTCCCATGAGTCTTTAAGCAGCTGAGATATCAGCTTGTTCTTCTCACTTGGGACACTTCCCAAACCTGGAAAAACTTGTTCTGAGTGAAAAATAAAAAGGGTGCCTTTGTTGCCAGGAAAACTCAAGTGTCATAACCTACCCAAGAACTGCACAGAGGGGCTCCAGAGCCAAGGTTCCCCATCAAGACTACTTAGAGTCTCTAATAAGGATAAAATGATTTTGAATCACCTTCATGCAGAGGAAATGTAGCTCACCACCAAGATTGGGGTTCTCCACCTATTAGGAGTCTCAGCTCTCATCCCCAGGGTGGAAATGAGTCAAGAGAAGCAGAGTACTGGGGTTGACAACTGTCACCTTCTCTGCGGAGGAAAGTTTTGCCCCAGGTAAAGATGTTCAGATTGGGCTGGGCTGCATGTTTTCCAGTGGGCTCCAGTCCCTATCGGCTTCACCCATTTAGTAGGCTGGTGTTAAACAAGTTCAGAGGCAGGTGTGGCCCCTGTAAGGAATTTCTTTGGCTGTGGGAAACTTGCACTGAGAAACAGATTTTGCAATGCTTGTCCAGGCACGTAGGAAACCTGTCCCCAAGGTCCCATGAAAGTTTTGGTGGTAGGTGCAACACTGCCTAATAAAGCAGCGCCCAGAGAGAACCAACTGGTGGTACCCAAAGCAAGTTCAGATATTACACACAATCAGACTCATATAACTTAGAAGACCTTCAGCAAGGAGATCATAGGACATGCTTACATAGTATAGACTGCAACCATGGTCCAAGATCTTAGGATTCCATGAAATCTCAGAATGCTTAGAGTTGAAAGGGACCTTCAAAGATCATCTAGTCCAACCCCCAGTGTGGTCTTCCAGACACTTTGTGCCCAGCAGCGCCAGTCTTCCAGGGCAAACCCCTGCCATTGCCCTCAAATTCAGACAGGTAGAAGAACCTAAGAAGTCAACCTTCCCAGAGTCACAGTGTCCACCCTCTTATATACATGCTTATGCCATCCAGGTACCAAACATGACCTAGACAACCTTTGGCAGGAACTTCTGTCCTCAACACCCAGCACCAGCACACAGCTCAGAAGACCTGAGCAGCTCTGGTCATCCTAATCCAGAGGGACCTGTCTCTGGATTATAGCACATCGTGATACCCAATCTATCCTTCCCAAACACATGCAGACTCCTCCATCCCTGACTGAAATGATTGGAAGTTGCAAAACCTGAGCCACATCCCACCTGAGAGAGGAAGTCCATAACCCAGCCTTTGTCTGTCCATCTGTTGATTACAGACTTCTCAGGCTAAGGAGTGTGGGTTAGTTCAGCTCCAAGCACAACAAGGCCATGATCTGCAATGGAACCTCCAGATAATTTTCTAAAGCAGAACAAACATCTAACAAAACACTTTCAGTGCTTGAATAGAACAACCATCCCCCAGACCTTGTCCATCCACCACGTTTAGCCTTTCTCGATCCCAGAACCAACACTCCATGCCAGCTACTGTTGCAGACAGGAATATCTCTGGGTCATGGCAAAGCATGAGACCCCATGAGTATTTATTCCTGTTTGCTGAAAGTGTGAGACAAAACATCACTAGGAAGCACCAATATAGGAACAATCATGGCCGAGGGTCTACCAGGTGTAAAAAAAGTACAGCTAGACCTGAATCCACAGCATAACCTTCACCAAGTACAGAAGAAAACAGGGCGATTGCCACAACCTCGTTGGCTACATGCATCACATGAGGAGCTGGCACCCCTTTTCTACTTCTTACAATTATGAGATTGCTGAACTTGTTTCTCAGCAATTATTAGTGCTCCTTGGTTATGCAGAGCTGCTGCTTTGATGTCTTCAGTTGTCTGCACTCAGCACCAATGTCCTGATCAGAGATGCAGCAGAATAGTGCTTGGAGGTGGGTTTCACACCTGAGGTTTTGCAATTAGCTTTATTTTGCAGTTTAAGCTTTTTTTTGTGTTCTCCTCGAGCCTGATTAGCATCTACAGGCACTTTTCTGTACACTGCTGCTCCTCCCCAGGCTCAAAGGTGGTTTTTTTCTTATACATTAAATTATAGGTATTTAACATGCAACCTGAAAGATTTCTCTAGCCATCTCTCAGCGCTCCTGCCTCCTTGTAAATGGAGGGGATTCCAGGAGAGGTAACTACCAAAACAAAATCCACAGCCTACCCTTGAAGCTTTACGGCTATAATAGACCCTTTAGAGCCAAAACACCCAGAAACCTGCCAAATCCCCTTTCTCAAAAATTTCTGTCATTATAGAGGACCAGAAAGATGTTCTGAGGGCTGGAACCCTCCTGTGAAAACAGGCTGAGAGAGTTGGAATTGTTCAGTCTGGAGAAGACAAGGCTCCAGGGAGATCTTATAGCAGTATTCCACTATTTAAAAGGTGCTGCTATAGGAAAGATGGGGAGGGACTCGTTAGCAGAGAGTGCAATGAAGAGCGGTAATGGTTTCAGACTGGAGGAGGATAGATTTAAAGTTAGGAAGACATTCATCACTGAAGCTGATGAGATGCTGGGAACAGCTTGTCCAGATAAACTGCGGATGCTCCAATTCTTGAAGTGTTCAAGGCCAGGCTGGATGGGACTGTGGGCAACCTGGTCTGGTGAGATGAGGTCCCTTCCAACCCAAACCTCTCTATGATTTGATTCTATGAATTTTCCTTTTCATGTCCCAGCTATCTGTAGTGATGCAGGACCATTGCTCCATAATGAGTGTCAGAGGAAAGATTTCAAAAACCCAAGTTCTCTGCTAATCTAACAGACAACTGGCTAAAAAATCCTAAGTACTCCTGCAAGATAAATTTTCAAAGGCTGAGGGCATGAAGCAGACGTGGGGGCAAACTCACCCCATCAGCTCCTGGAGGAAGAAGGTGAAGATTGTCCGTGATGTCCTCCCGGGGTGGGACACGGTGCCGTCCCACCGCTGTCCATGGTACCGCTGGCTGTGGGGGCTCCCGGCTCTGCCAGGAGCTCACCTCACCGCTCTCTTTCAAAACCCAAAGTGAAGAAGAAGGTTGATGTCACTGTTTGGATGTGCCCAGTGTCACAGAAGTTTCCTAATGTAAGTGCTCTGCTGAGAATCTCAAATTGGAGTGGACCTCAAGTATCATCTAATCCAAACTTTCTTGGCAAAAGCACCCCATGGACAAGCTGGCCCAGCACCCTGTCCAGCTGTATCTTAGAAGTGTCCAATGTTGAGGACTTCATCACTTCCCTGAGGACATTGTTCAAATTGACAATTGTCTTTATGAGGGTGACAGAACACTAGAACAGGATGCCCAGGGAGTCTGTGGATTTCACTTCTCTAAAGACTTTGAAAATCCATCTGTATCACCTGATCTAGGTGATCCTGCTCTGGCAGGGAGACTGGACTAGATGATCTCTGAAGGTCCCTTCCAACCCCTCACATCCTGTAATTCTGTGTGATTAGGTGAAGAGTTTACCTCCTATGTCCCCAGTAATAACTTGCATCAATCACCCTTCATATTCTCCACATGACTCTGTGTAAAAACAGGGTCTCCATCTCCTCTGGAGCCACCCATCTTCTAAAGAGGCACATTATCACCATTTAGAACGTGGTGATAAGATCTGCCCTTAGCCTTTTTTTCCTCAATGCTGAATGAACCTCATTTTCTTGCCTTTCCTCACATGGCAGTTCCCAGTAAATGAAGATTCCTGAAGATTTACGTTTTCCACAAACAGAAAAAGTTAACTGAAAACTTCCTCAGTAACGGACAAAGCCCTGTGTGTTGAGTAAACACACACAGCAGGAGGAATCTGGAAGTGCCCTATCAGATAACATGAGAAGGATGACTGATTGTCCTGATCCTTCTGAAGGGGTGAGAGAATTGGGATTGTTCAGTCTGGAGAAGAGAATGCTCTGAGAAGACCTTAGAGCAGCCTCCCAGTACTTAAAGGTGACTACAGGAAGATGGGAAGGGACCCTTTAGCAGGGAGTGTAGGGCTATGATGAGGAAGAGCAGTGTCAGACTAAAAGAGGAGAGATTTAGATTAGGTGTAAGTCAGAAATTCCTTACCACGAGGGTGGTAAGACACTGGAACAAGTTGCTTGGAGAGGTTGTGTCTTCTCCACCCCTGGAAGTCCAAGTTGGCTGGAGCTTTGAGCAACTTAGTCTAGTTGAAGATGTCCCTGCCTATGGTAGGGGCTTGAAACCAGGTGATCTTTAAGGTCTCTTCCAACCCAAATCATTCTGTGATCCTACTCTACCACTAAGAAACTGCTTGGGTTTCTGTAGACAGCAAGTCTATCGAAAGATGGACATATACCCCAGAACTTATAAGTTTCCAAAACCAGTTAATAATCCTAAAATCTTCCCTTCCTTATGCTTGCCCATCAGCCCAATCCTCTTCTCTGAGAAGCTTTCAGTCAGCTGGTCTAATAATCAGGTTCAACACGTCTGCAGAGAAGGACCTTTGCTCTCTGATGCTCCCTGCCCACAAACAGTTTCAAGCACCGTGTCCAGCCCATCTAGGATACAATTTATCCTCCAAAGATAAGGAAGCTCAGGCTGAGGAGGCTCAACCTACCTTACAAAATCATACATCATTATTCCTCCTAAAAACACTTCGGAGAAGAGGAAATCTGAAGAGAGGTGAGAGTGGAAGAGAAGATGTTCACTTTTCCAATCCTTTAATTTCAGCTATCTCAACGGTTGTGGAGTTTATGCTGACAGAGAAACAACAATGGAGGAACTTTCACTTTTCAAATTCTCAGCATTGTTTCCCTTTTTTACTGTTCATAAGTCTCTTGGTTTTGTTCACGTCTGACCCACATCACCTCCATGTTGTTTGACTGCCCACGGAGACGTACATAGACCTTTGGGTAGCACATAGTAATGTACCCAGCTTGAACTCGGCCAGCTGAGCTGCAGATGTGCTAGACTACAGAGGACAATGTCACTGAACAGGGCTAAATCCAAAAAACATCTGGAACTCAGACATCTAAAACATGATTGTGCTTTTGTTATCTGTTTTATTAATAAAATCCTACAGCAACTTATCATCAAATCATAGAATTGTTTAAGTTGGAAAAGACCTTCAAGATCACAGAGTTCAACCTTTAACCCAACTGGCCATAGGCCAGTTGCTACACCATGGCCCTAAGCTCCAGATCTCCATCACTCTGCAACATGCCCAGGGATGGCGATTCAACCCCCTCCGTGAGCTGCCTGAGGATCCTTTCCATGAAGTTTTCCCTGATGCCCAGTCTAAACTTCCTTTGGTGCAACTTGAGGCCATTTCCTCTTGTCCTATCACTTGTTACTTGTGAGAAGAGACCAATCCCCACCTTTCCACACATTTCCTCTTGTCCTATCGCTTCTAACTTGCGAGAAGAGACCAATCCCCACCTCTCCACATATTTCCTCTTGTCCTATCACTTCTAATTTGTGAGAAGAGACCAATCCCCACCTCTCCACACATTTCCTCTTGTCCTATCACTTCTAACTTGCGAGAAGAGACCAATCCCCACCTCTCTACAACCCTCTTTCTGTTAACTCATTGACTCTTGGCATTTACAGATTATGCCGATCCAAATATTCTTTGGAGACATGCCAGTGTAGCTCCTTCTGTGCCAAGGACATCCAGTCTAACCCTGGAAAGAAGAGGACTTCCCACAGGCAGAAGATATGGGATGTGCTGCGCTTCAGACATCCTGTATCTTCTCTCCACTACTGAGAGCTGGTGCAGACACCAGCCCAAGTTACAGGGAGAGCTTAGACCAGCATAGTCACCACAATCCAAGAGGCTGTAGAAAACCTCTGCTTTAACCCCTCAGAGCTAAAACAATCTTAAATCGATATGAATTTGCTAAAGTGGAAACGAGAACAGCCACTCTGAACATGAGGTAAGTGTCCACCGTGTGTTTTCCACCTGCTTTGCTAAATTGGCACATGTTTCTCATGCAGACTAGCCCTCATTTACTTGACCCTGGGCAAATGTCCCAACCCCCTTCTGCTTTATGTTTCCCACTTTGTAGAACGAGGGTAACGCTGTGCCCGCTTTTGTGAAGTGCGTGGGGATTTTTGGAGGAGGAAAGTCACTTTAAACTGAGCGAGTTGGAATTATTTAACCTTGACACAGCAAAGGGAAAAGAAAAAGGGCTCCGGGTCCAGTTCTCCACTACTTTACTGGCATTTTGTGACTGAGCAGAAGCGAGAGTTCGGGGGACAATAAAAACAAAGCTGAAGCGTTCTCAGCTCATTACGCGTTTTCTCAATGTCTTTTCAGACGCAATTAAACCAAAGAACCCTGAAATTAACTGGTTTCCAGCCTGAGTAACACTGGAAACATTTATTTCCTACCCTACGTGTCTAATTAGTGCCGTTTAGTCAAAAGGGAGCAAAACTCCAATTTGTAAGTGAAACTAGACGTATATTAAAAACACACTCTGTAATAATGCCCCGGTGCTTCTGTAATGCGCCGTGCCTTCAAAGGGCTGAGCAAGTATGATCTCATTAATTCTCACAGGTAGGTAATTTGGTGTTATTAGCCTTGTTTTACAGCCAGGTCTTAGAGAGGTGGAAGTGATTTGCCCACAGGCACAGACTCCACGCTTGAGACTGAACTAGAACTTGGGAGACCGACGTCGTAATCAGAGCTGGGGACCCTCAGTGACTCCAGACAGGAGCTCAGCGCCTTACGGGGTCACGAGACAGCTTCTGCAGGATTTAAGGGTCTGCTATAAAGACCATTAAAGAGCCAGGGGTAAAGCCAGGGTACACGGGAGCACCAAGCTCAATGGCAGCTGGTGCAAGAGCCTTTCTCCTCCGTTTTTCATCCCTACTGCCAGCAATGTCAAAGCTTTCCTGTTTATGGCTCTGCTGTGGATTTTGCTGCCATGCTTCAGACCACATTGCCTTCCAAGGGGCCTCACTGAAGCCTTGCTGCTGTTCAACACTGCAAGGGCTTTGCTCAGGATAAATCAACAGTGAGAACATGCTTCCACAAGGGTCTACATAGTGTTGGAGCCACTGATACACAAGATTTCATTCTTACACCTTTCCTCACCTTCCATGTCACCCAGGGAGCATCGTGGTCCATGAGAACCTTCCATTTTAATAGTGATGGTCCCCAGATCAAATGTACAGTGTCAGGACACGCTCAGAAATATCTTGGTCCATGCTTCATCCCTCCATTGTGTCACCACAAAAACCTGGCTGGGGGTGTTTCCATCACATACCTAGCACATCATACATAGAAACAAAGGGTTGGGAGGGACCTCCAAAGGTCCTCTAGCCCAACCCCCCAGCAACAAGCAGGGACATCATTCACTAGAACAGATTGCCCAGAGCCCCATCAAACCTGAGCTCGAATGTCTCCAGAGATTGGGCCTCCACTACCTGTCTAGGCAACCTGTTCCAGTGATCCATCACCTTCAGATTAAAGAACTTTTTCATCATGTGGCACCAACAGCTGCCCATAATACACAGGTCTAGGAGGCAAAATTCATGCACCCCTTCCCAATGAGCAACTGGAAGGCTAGGAAGAATTCCCTAGGAAGCATTTGGGAAATCCTCAGCTCGTCTCCCTCTGATATTGGAAGCAGAAATTGTCCAAATCCTGCCTGCTGTGGGCAGTGCCCCTATCTGACAGCAAAGCTGGAGAGGGTCTCACGCACCCCCTTTCTGAAGAAACTGCTCAGCAGGCTAAAAGCTTTAAAAAAGTAAAATAAAACTAAAACCTGAAGCTCCAGAGGCAAGAGTGAGCATGACTCTGCAGCCCTGGGATCAGGGCACTCCCCTGGGAGTGGGGAGACCTGAATTCCAGTTACCAGCACCATAGGTTGTTTAATTTTAACACACATAAACAGTCCTTGGAGCAGAAGCTGGATCTCCGGCCGCCCCGCTCCCAGGTGAATTTCCCGAAGCACTAACACCGACAGGCCTGCTTGTTCTTTCTTGCTGACCCACTGAACCTGGTGTTTCCCTGCTGCAAGCTTTTCCCAACATGCGAGGGGAAACGGGGAGCAAAGAGGCACCTGCCACCATCCCCAACAGGGCGGTAGGAGAGTTCAGTGGGAGATGCGGCTTGGATCCTTCCTGGTGGAAAAGGAACCTAAGCCCAAGTCTCCCAGGTTGGGAACACACGTTGGGGCTAGCAAGGTGAAGAACCGCTGACACAGGAGAAGAAGGAGCCCGATCCCCTGGCAGTGATGCCAGCACACATGTGGCTTTGGAATGAAAGGCTTTACATGCTGTACGTGCTGCCCGCGAGTCCAGGGACGTGGCTCGGAAGAGCATCCGGGGCTACCTGCATTGGCTTTAGGAGCATGGTGTTTACTTAGGAAGGGGAGAGAAAACCCCATCGTCACAGCAACGTGAAGATTAGAATCACAGAATGCTGGGTGTTGGAAGGGACCTCTAGAGGTCATCTAGTCCAAGCCCCCTGCCCAAAGCAGAATCACCTAGGGCAAGTCACACAGGAACACAACCATGTGGGCTATGAAAGTCTCCAAAGACGACTCCACAACCTCCCCAGGCAGCCTGTTCCAGAGTACAATTAGGACAACTTCACTTTTCTACAGGAGTTTGTAAAGTCACCTACAGCCCCATGGGACCCTACTTGTACCTTGTCCATGACCTTCATGGCAGCGGTGGTGGAAATGTTGTTTCTTGACTGTGAGATCGCTGGCAAGAGGAGGCTATCGGAGTGAGGGGTAGGCATTGGGCTCCCCTGGACCTCCCGCTGCACCTGCCCTAACCTCCATTACACCTGCCTGCAGCCAGCACAGCTGCATTAACCAGCACGAGCTGCTTAACATGCACAGCTCGGAGACCCATCTCCTCCAGGTGTCCACAGGCTTCAGAACTGCTCCAGGTGGGTAACTGGGTAACTGGGGCCTGTTTGAACACTGCAGCGCTCCGAAAGGGTTTGCAAAGTGTGGGGATGGAAATGCATGTACACTCTCACACACACCTCACACCCACGCACGCTCACTTCCAAATATTCCTTTCTCACACCCACGGACAAACTCCGACTCACACAGGGACACTATCACAGCATCGGCAGCTCTTGTACCCAAGTCTTCTCCCTCTCGCAGACACATGCACGTATTTTCCCCTTCCTTCTGCTCCACCACCTGTTGGCTCAGTTCTCCCTTCTCAACAGGTTCATCAGGACCAAGGAGGTGATCCTGCCCCTATACTCTACTCTGGTGAGGCCACACCTCAAATACTGCTGGTGTTTTGGGCACCACAGTACAGAAAGGACATTAAGGTGCTGAAGAGGTTGTAGAGAAGGGCAACTGGGCTGATAAGGGGTCAGGAGAACAGGTCTGGTAAGGAGAGGTTGAGGGAGCTGGAGCTGTTCAGCCTGGAGAAAAGGAGGCTGAGGGGAGACCTCATTGCTCTCTACAACTACCTGAAGGGAGGTTGTGGTGAAATGGGAGTTTGGCCTCTTCTCTCTAGTGAGTAGCGACAGAACAAGAGGAAATGGGGTCAAATTGTGCCAGGGGAGGTTCAGATTGGATCTTAGGAAGAATATCTTCCCAGAAGGAGTGGTGAGACCTTGAAACAGGCTGTCCAGGAAGGTTGTGGAGGCACCATCCCCAGAGGCTTTCAAAAAAACAAGTAGAAATGGTGTTTCAGGAGATGGTTTAGTGGTTGGGGGTTGTAGGGCAGAGGATTGGACCTGATTATCTTGAAGGTCTTTTCCAGCCTTGATGCTTCTATGATTCTGTGCTCTCCCAGGAACCATATTTAAAAGACCCTGTATAAAAGGTTCTTGAGGACTTTAACACGAGGAATAAAATCACAGTGACAGCAACAAGACAGACCAAATGGGCTGTGTATTTGCACTAGGAAGGAGCTCTGAGAGATGTTTTCTTTGTGAATAACAATACAGAGAGAGGTGTGGGGACATTTCTGTACACATGGCTACTATCCCTGTGTGGCTGGCAGACACATTTACTCATACAAGCCACCCAAGCTCAACCCCAAGGGCCCTGTTTCCCAATTGCCAAGCTTGAGATAGGGGTTCAAACCTCCTCACAGGGCACAAGGCACTTGCCAGGAGCCTGGGGCCTCATCTCAAATCTCCCTCCTCACCTGAACTGCAGGTGCTTCTGCACCACTGCAACCAGAGACAGGGTCCCCATGCCTCGGAGCTTCTTCCCAAGTGTTGTGCACACTCTTGTCCCCATGGCACCATTGTAGTGGCATAAAAGAGAGAAAGGGAAGGGAAAACCCCTCATGGCAATTGTCACAGGTGTGGGAAATGGAGATTCTGCTCCCTTTTGCTGGGGAAGGAAGACTAAGGATTATACATGCCATCTCCAGCAATGCCACCTGGCACCAGGCTCAGCTCTGCTGTCCCTTCAAGCTGCTGTTATTAGGGTTCATCACATCTCCAGGAGACCCCTACAATTGCACAGTCCAAGGAGCAAGGACTAGAGCCAAGGAAGCACCCTTGCTACAACTGCAGTCCACCCTGGCTGTCCTTCCAAAGCCTCAATGTGAAAGTATAGAATCATAGAATTGTTTAGGTTGGAAAAGAACTTAAAGATCATTGAATCAACGTGCTCTGCCTCCATGCTGAAGAGTTTCAGAAACAAACATTTTAAGTACTTCTGGACACTAATTTTCCAAGTTTAAAACTCGCCAGGACGTGCGATTTGATTTAGGTGATCCTGGCTGTGGCAGGGGGATTGGACTACATGATTTTTTGAGGTCCCTAATCCCTAATCCCTAATGTTCCCTACATGATTTTTTGAGGTCCCTAATCCTTCCAATCCCTAATGTTCCGTGATGTGCTAGGACAGGGCAGTTGATGTCTTTCAGATTTGTAGGCTGCAGACTGAAGTCTGAGGGCTTACAGATTCATGGAGTTGGAACTGAAGTCTGAAAACAAGGAAAACCCAAAATGCTCCATCTAACTCTGATGGAGTTTGCTTGCAAAATGCTATGAGGGTGCCAAATGTGACTTTCCCCTGATCTCTGACACTGCATACCACAGCTCCTGGGCTATTCTGTTCATCCCAGAACGAATGTGGTCTCTGGGTCTCTTCTATAAGCAACCTGCTTCCCAGATCCTAGACCAGCCCTCCCTACGAGGTCTTGCTTACCATTTTGGTGAGCATCTCTCTCTCTGACACACACCCGCTGCCAAATCAAGCCACTTGCTCCCATCTCCCGGTAAAGTTGCTTCTTCAGAACATCCCTCCATGTCATTGTTTGAGATGGTTCTCTCTCAACCATGTGGTTTGCCAACCACCCCTCCCCTCCCTCACTAATCGGTTTCTCAGGAACCACAGATGTAACTTGGCATGTTGGATCCCCTTGGTCTGTCAGCCACAAAATCACCTCTCCTCTTTCTGACCCCCCTTTTCAGTGCGATGCTTGTGGAGGGGAAACGCCTTCTTGCTTATAAACCTCCTGCCCCAACTGTACTCCATGCGAGGAAATAAAACACACACGAGATAAGAGATGCAAGAGGCAAGGGCCATGCCCAGAGAGAAGAGAGACAACTGCCAAAGCATGGAGCAGCCCTGCCTGCTCCTCACCCTCCCCCAGCACAGGCACTGCTGACAGACAGCAGAAACTGCTGCTTGTCAGGCTCCTACATCCCTCAGGTACTTTTGGAAACAGCTTTGCTTCCCACAAGTCCCTCAGGGGGGTATCTGCCCCGTACCATGACACTGAAGGCAGGTTCAGAGGAGCCACCCAGAGAAGAAGGAAAGAAAGGCTTGGAGGAGGCTGATTTATTCTGCTTCTCAGGCGCGTTTGCAGCCCACGCATGTTGCTACAGCTGGGCTGGCAGGGATGTCCAACTCCACCAGCTGAATGCTAGCTCAGGCCACAGTTTCAAGGCAAACTCTTGAGGTCCCTGCCAGCTTTAGATACCCACTAGGAGCATCTAAACCACCAACAGCTCAGCAAACCAGTTTACCCTAGGTCATAGTCCTCTGGTCACCCTTACCACAGATACTAGCTTGTTCCTGCCTCTCTGTGGGATGAACCAGAGTCCTCTGAGGTGAAAACCAGGCACAGCTGTAAGGGTGTTTTGCTCCAGGTTTTGTTCCCTATGCACTGCACAGATGGATCTGTCTCCAGTTTGGTGCTTTCCATCCTCTACAGCCATCCAACCCTTGCAAACACCTCCCAACACACCTTGCAGTGCACTGCAGTATCAGCTCTCCAGCAGGTAGTAACTCAGTCCTTGTGTATTTTGGGCACTTCAAATTTAAAACAGAAGATAAAAAAAAGATTAATTATAACATGGAGCCACAAGGGGCCCAGAGGAAGCCTGATGTCTTCCCAGAGGAAGTCTACATTGGGTAGACTTTGCAGCCCTGGCTCGAGCTGCTTGGTGGAAGGACAAAGCTACCAAGAAGCATTCCTGCAAATCTTATCTGTAGCAGCTCCTGGGGGAGGTCCCGGTTCTGGGGAGGAATAACTAACTACACTTGTATTAGTCAGAGATGGGCTGGTTTCCAACACTGTGTTCGGGGCACAGCAGCTCCTGCTGCTTCTCACTGTTACAGTCCCTTCACCTTTTCCTTTTCATCACTCATGTTCCCTGAGCCTTCATTTCTCAGGCACCTTCAAGCCCTTCTTGTTTGCATTGCTAGTTGAAGGAAAAAAAAACCCCAACCAAAATCCTCTTATTTACAGTGAGAAGATAATAAATTATCGGTGGTTTCTCATCACTAAAGTTGTGTCATGTTTTCTACACACAACTGTCATCTTGGAGTACAACCATCTACTACCCGATCTCCTGTTTTTGAAAGGGCCACGTCACACAACAAGCTTGTCTGGATGTCAAGATGCTGTTTGATCAGTGAACAGGGATGTACCTGCCATTAAACGACCCAAAGCCCGCTGTTGGTTTCCTGTTGGAATTAAACAAAGCCTTGAGAAAGATCAAGGACAATCATGGAGGCTTCACACCCACCATGAGAGACAAGAGTTGTCCTATCACTTGTGAGATAAGACCAAGAGGAAATGGCCTCAAGTTGCACCAAGGAAAGGTTAGGTTGGACATGAGGGAAAGCTTCTTCCTGAAAGGGCCATCAGGCCTTGGAACAGGCTGCCCAGGGAGAGGGTTGAATCACCGTCCCTGGATGTGTTTCAAAATAATGGAGATCTGGAGCTTAGGACCATGGTTTAGTGGTGGCCATGACCAGTTGGGTTAAAGGTTGGACCTGATGATCTGGAAGGTTTTTTCCAACCTAATGATTCCATGATCCTCTGCTGTGCACTGGCATCAGATATCTCTGTGCCAGCACCAACAAAAGCACATGGACCTCGACAGGTTCATCCATTGCTGTGCCAGACTAAGAGCTCACTTTAATGAAGAGGGTGACCAAAAACACAGAAGCAAAGGTCTGCTGATTAGGCAGAGAGAGTTTTCATAGCCAGACCCCTCCCTACAACTAGTAAAATTAGTTTTACATCTGAGGAGCATTAGTTTCACGTCTGAGAAGATACATGGGAAAGAAAAAACAAAACCAAGCTCGTTTCGATGAGCCATGGTTGCACTGAGTAGGAAAAGCCACAGCTATTTGATTGAGTCTCTTTGGCTGCCTGGTTAACCAGCTGGTAGACACAATAGACAGACTTCCTTATCTTTAAACCAAAAACCCCAGCATCTCTGAGCTATTGAAGCCTTACAGCAGCCACATTAGCTTCAGCAGAAACAAAACAGCTTCTCAGAGCTGAGACCCAGCTCCAAAGAGGCGTTTTGGCCTTAGATTCCTGCCGATTGCTGTGGGGCTTTAGCACCTCAAAGCCTTTTGAATAGAAGCCAAAGGTTTCTGTGGGAACAGGACCAAGGAAGTTGTATCTGCTCAGTGCAGATGAGTCAGACCAGCTTCATGAAGGAGAAATGGGGAACCATCTCCTAAGCCATTGTCAGAGGCCAGGTCTGATAGCCAACACCTTGAGGCAGGAGCCCAGAGGCTAAGGACTGTTCTCAGCTCTGCTCCACGACCTTGAACAAGTCTCTTTTCATTTCCCTAAATGAAAGGGTGTGTGTCTACATGGAGATGCCACATGGCTACGCTGAGATACCAGACAAAATGTAATCGTTATTCCTCATCTCATTCCTTGGACATTCAGAGGTCTCACAGCAAGCACCACTGCTCATCTCCAAGCAGAGCAGACCATCAGCTGGGTGATTGGTACAAAATGCAATGGTCACAGGCCTTCTCCACCAGTGGATGGTCTCTCTCCAAAGATCTTTGGATACCCTGGACAATGGCACTTTTGAGGAAAGGGTAACACGGCTGCAAAGTGCAGGTCCCAGAGCCTGAATTCACTATTTCCATCCTGGCAGAGCTCCACAGAGAACAGGGGAGTACTTCTGCTTTGGGACTGCAGGTCTGGAAAGGATCTCTTGCCACTGGCAAGCAGCACTTTTCCTCCATCATAAATGTAATTGAAACAGGATCCCAACTCTCACCCCCATTAGACGTTTAATCAGCAGTTAGACCACAACCAGACTTAGACCGCTAAAGCCTGACAATGGCCTTGAATTCTCCTATCTTGGTGTGAAACCAAAGTGACTCCACCTAACTCCCAGGTCAATCTGGATTCACACTGGTGTGACACCTCCAAGGTCAAGCACAGCCACACCTACTCGTTGGTGATGGCAGAAGAGATCCAGAGCAAAGTCCTTTTGAAACCACTGACTTAACCCAGGCAAGCAAGACCCTGCAGACTCTACAGGAGCTCAAACTCTACGCCCCCACGGCAGGAAACAGTGATTTTGTGAGTGTTGTTCCTGTTGTATCTGAAACCTGAGCGTTTGCAATGGTATGAAAATTACATACAGAATTGGAAAGTTAGAGCTTAATTGTTCCGAGCCCAATTACCAGTGTTCTTTCCTTAATCCTAACTATCTGAGACAAAGGAAAATATCTGACAAATGTATTTGGCCTGCGTGTCTCATCTGCAGAAGGAATTAAGAGCTGTATACCCTTTTCACGAAAATATGCGAACATTCATTGAAAATAGATCAGAGGTTTCACGGCCCACAACTGTGCCTCAGAATTAGAGGTCTGCACTGGAGGAATGTTGAAAATGAAAGTCCTGCTATGACTTTATTGGTGCCCTAGGACCAGATGTTCATTTCAGATCAGTCAGGACAGATCCCGCTGCAGCTTCTCAGGACAAACCTGTTGGTCTTGATGCGGCTAAGACCTTGCTCACCTTCTCTGCACAGACACGGATGTACAGCTATACCTCCAGCTTCAACAGCACTTCAGAAAGGTCTTTGCTTTTCTGAACATTTCTACATAACCAGAAATAGTAAAAGCAGTAGCAACAGCTAATCCATCTGGCATTTAATGAGTTCCTAGATTAAGAGCCCTTAAGATCTCAGATCTTCTAGTAGGTCATTAACTGTCAGAAATTATCTAATCATCTATTTGAGGGCTTTCTCGTGGACTTGTTTCTGCAGTATTCATAGTCTTCAAGAGCCTGTGCCTGCACTTCTCACTAATTTCAGTTGTATGGAACCAGGTACCAGAACCCTAAAGAAATGTGTGTACATCACTTTGCTTTTGACACAAGTTCAGTTCCTATGTGCCCTGCAGTTCCACTGTTACTAGGAGCTTCCCTAGTAACAGTGAGGGCTCCAGGATTATCCTTTGGAGAGGAACAACAGCCCGATGAACTGAGAAGACAGCACCACAAAACCCCATTTTCTCTTCAGGAACCCCCACCCTGGGTACATTTGGCTGCCTTAGGGAAGATGCTCTGCCCCAAGTTATTGGTTGTCCTGCTGAGACAGAGACCAAGAGGAAATGGGACATCAGTGTGCTGGAGAGGGTGTAGACAAGGGCAACCAGACTGATTAGGGGTCTGGAGAACAGATCTGATGAGGAGAGGTTGAGGGAGCTGGAACTGTTCAGCCTAGAGAAGAGGAGGCTGAGGGGACCTCATTGCTCTCTACAACTACCTGAAGGGAGCTTGTAGTGAAAAAGGTATCAGCCCCTTCTCTCTAGTGACCAGTGATAGGACAAGAAGAAATGGGGTCAGTTTGTGCCAGAGGAGGTTCAGATTGGATATAAGGAAAAAAATCTTCCCAGAAGGAGTGCAGAGGCCTTGGAACAGGCTTTCCTGGGAAGATGGTAGAGGCACTGTCCCTGGAGAGGTTCAGAAGTTAGACAGACATGGCTCTTCAGGAGATAGTTTAGCGGTTGGGAGTTGTAGGGCAGATGGTTGGACCTAGTGATCTTTAAGGTCTTTTACAACCTTGATGGTTCTATGATTCTGTGACAAGATATGGCAGCAGCCCCCAAGACAGAACTGGGTATGTTCTCACTAAGAAAAGGGGCACGGTTGTGTTCAGAGCTTCTGCTAGGTAAGACCTACCAGGCACTGGAGGTGTCAGAGAAAAGCTCCGAGTCCAGGTTAGTCACCAGTACTGCATCCTTTGAACATGATACTTCCCTGTATGCATCTTACCCACACTGCAGAGAATATGTTTTCCTCCCTGTCTATATAAAAATCTCAGTCTGGAGGCTCCAGGGAGACACTATGACTCAATATTATATTTTGCAACCCCCATAGCAGCTTAAATACATCCTCAAAGCTGCTCCTTACCACCACTGCAGCAGCAAAATGGAAGTGACTGCACAACCTTGGCCACAATCCCAAGGCTTAAACCAGCAAGATTTCCTGGCATTGGCAACTCAGTTCTGATTCAGACCAGCCAAAGATCTGACCCAAGAAGTAAGAAAAAACACACAACCTCCAGAAGTGGTAATTTTTCCTCAAGAAGCGATGCACGATTGCCTCTGCCCCTTCATGAGTGAAAAATATACCCGTGTCAGTACTGAGAACGGGCAGCGGTTGCTTTCCCTCCTGCTTCTTGTCACTTCAGTGCCTGAATGAATCCATCAGCAGACACAAGTCCTAACAGCACAGCACAGCGAGGAAGCTCTCCACATACTCTGAATTTGCTTCACCTCCATCACTACTTATCGCAACAGTCACATGTCCCACCAGAGCGCATTAGGTCCTCTAATTCATGAAGGCCACATCTACACTAGTAAGTTAAGGAGAGTCAGGTAGTGTTTCCAGGCACAGAAACCATCATCTAGACCATAATGCTCCTGCAGCAGCCCCTAGCACACCTTTGGGCCAGGACAAGTGCTGCTCTTGCAAACCATGCTGGATAGGGTGCTGGGCCATCTGGTCCAGACCATGCTTCTGACAAGAAAGGTTGGACCAGGTGATGCTTGAGTTCACTTCTATAATTCAACAACTCTATAAAGTCTGAACAGGAGGTAATCTGAGCCAGAGATCATCTCCAACAACCTATTGCTACAAAACCACCCTGTTTCAGACGACAGCAATCCTCAATACGGCGGCTCCAGCCTGCCCAGTGCCTGTTAGCTTCAAGACCCGAGAACAGTCCCAGTACCTCTAATTTTCTGTTATAGGCAGAGCTGGTTACCATCAGCAAGGGAAGACAAAGCAAGACACACAAGCATTTTAAAGCATGTACTGGGGGAAAAAGTAGCTGGGTATTTTTGAGCATCCCAGGAAAAATTTCTTAGTTAAAAAAGATATCCTATGGAACTGTCGGTTTTCCAATGAGAACATTAATCCTATGGCATTGCCAACATCTGTGACCAATTTCAGCATAACACTTCAGCTGGCTACACTGGTTTTCAGGCAGGGACACCCACATATACACCCCTCCATTTCTACAGGAACAAAAAGAGTCTTCCAAGCCAAAGAGTTCATCCTTCTCAGAAAGCAAAGCCAGCCGGCCCAAAGCCCAGAGGATCTGGGAAAGCTCAAGATGACTTCCTGCAGGACAGTTTGTGCCTGTAAGATACTATAGTCCTTCAGAATGAAGATCCTCCACCCCGCTCCACAGTCTGTTCCAGGACTTCACTGTCCTCTCAGTTCAAATCTCTTCCCCCAGTTCACCTTAGGCACCCTTTGCCACACACTTTGTCTTCACCAACCATCCAGCCATCGCAGGCGTAGCGGGCAGTTGGCCGGACGCCTGCTGTTTACAGTAATTTGTCTCCATGCAGTTTGTTATCTGCTGCTAATCCCAAGCCTTCCCAGAGCTGTTGCCCTCCAAGGCGCTGCCTCCTTTCGCAACCCCCTTAGAAGTGTAAACTTGCCCTTGGCTGCCTTCACCCAATCAAGAGATTTTTCTCTACGAAGTCATCACAATCACCTCGTATAACTGTCCTGTCCATACTTGACCTCTCTGCCAGGATTGCACCATCTGAAAGACTTTACCAGGAACTTCATATTTTCTTTCCTCTAGATAATTGTAAGAGATAGTGCTGGATCATGGACAGACCCCAGTGGGTTGAAAAATGCTTCTCTGAGTAATGGGTCACGCGGCATCCGCAGGAACACCACCCAAGGAGGAAACACGCACTTCCACACTACCACTGGTGCAGAGTCCTCTCCTTATGGGTTGTATTACTGGACTGGCTAAGCTCTTCAAATCAGGTCTGAACTTCCACAATGCTTCTTGTTAGGGTCAGGTCATACATTTCAGCTCAACTTTTGGCTAAAACCAGCTGATCTAAGTTTATTGAGATAGTTCTTCCAGCTCAAGGCTTGTCTCAAAATTGCTGTGATCATGTTGCTTGTTTCTCTCACTTTTGAAAAAACATAAATTAGAAGATATTACAATCCTTTAGGGAAACAGTTAAGTTCTAACAGAAGTCGTTCCGGTTACGTTTAAGCTAAAAATGCATTGGATAAACAGGTTATTTTACATTACAGACCTGAAACGACTTCTGAGAAACCCCATGTTGTTCATATTTGCTTGAACGACCGCTTTCCTCTTCTGGTTTCTAGCTTTCCCAACAGGATCCTCTCCAAGAGAGACTCTGGGGAGACCTTAGTGCAGCCTTTTAGTGCTTTAAGGGACTGATAAAGAAAGATGGGGAGGGGCTTTTTATCAGGGGCTGCTGTGACAGGACAAGGGGTGATGGATAAAGTCAAAGAGGGAGATTCAGACTGGAGAGAAGGAAGAGATTGTTGATGCTGAGAATGGTGAGATGGGCTCTCAGGTTGCCCAGACAGGTGGGAGAAGCCCCATCCCTGGGACTATCCGAGATCAGATTGGATCTCTGAACAACCTACTCTAGCTGTAGATGTCGCTGCTCCCTACAGGGGGTTGGACTGGGCTTCGAAGGTCCCTTCTAACCCCAGCCAATCTATGAAATCATATGTGCATTTGTGAAAGCTCCTGAGCACCAACTGTGCAAACACCTCTGTCCAACACTGGGCAAACAAGACACTGGTCCCCACGCTAAATATGTGAAAGATGGGTGTCAGGAGGATGGAGCCAGGCTCTTCTCACCATCATCTAATGATAAGAGAAGGGGTAATGGGTGTTAGCTGGAACATAGGACTTTCCACATAAGTATGAGAAGGAACTTCTTCACGGTGAGGGTGACAGAGGCCAGGAAGGGGCTGCTCAGGGAGGCTGTGGAGTCTCCTTTGGAGACATTTAAAACCCACCTGGATATGTTCCTATGTGACTGGATCTAGGTGGTCCTGCTGTGGTGGGGGGATTGATCTAGATGATCTTTCAAGGTCCCTTCCAGTCCCTAGTGTTCTGTGATTCTGTAATGACCTTTGAGGTCTCTTCCAAACTTAATGATTCTATGACTTGTTAGAAACCCTGGTATAGGTATATAATAGGCACACAAGCCCTTTTCTCCCACCACCTCCAGGACCTAATCTGTCCATAAGGACAAGATGGAGAGGAAGGGCTGTTGCATTTCTGTATCAGAGGACACTGGTCTCAGCTGGGCTACACATCTCAGAAAAAATTTGTCTTTCAAGCCTTCTCAGTCCCACAGTGCGGAACAAAAGCAATGCTGCTTCCATAGACTCTGAAGCCACCCCCAGCAGTTCCATCTTTCTGATGAGCAAGGAAGATGGCAAATTTCTTTCAACCCTGCCATTCAAACCGCTAGTTCAGACCCAGAAGAGCAGCAAAAGCCTGCTCTTGGATTTCATCTGCAGCCTGTCACAGTCCAGCAGCCCACAAGGTAAATGACCTTTCCAGCTTTAAACAAGATGAGGCTGACAAGCCCCTCATCCTGCTTCCCACCCCACCTTTAATCTCATGCACCATCTTGTCAGGAGCACGATATATTTGAGTTGTCGTGATAAGGGCAGACAAGGCTCTGAGAAAGTCTTTACGGATCTGCTTGAAGTTTAGGAATTGCCTTGAGCGGGCAGTGATCCTAAACATGCAGCGGTGGTGGTGGGGGGGTGATTTCCAGAGCTTTAACCATCTCGTTGACAGCAGAGTGGCTGCCACCGGAAAGGATCAGCTCTTATCGCTGCTTTAACAAATTACTACAAATGCCCTCTTTCAGGGGGAGAGATGGAATCATGCAAACGAGTCCTGTTCCCTGGCTAAACCCTATTTGCAAGCTCAGCTGCAGGGAGGTGTCTTTGAAATGGAGATGAGGTGAAGTCCCTGAACGTTCCAGTTCCCCCCAGTTTCACAACAACAACGAACAACAAGAGGGCTTTGCTCATTTTAAGGCAGGAGAGGAGTAAAAAGTAATTATATCTTTTAGCCTTTGTCTTCAGGATGTGGCCTTTATAAATCCAGTTTACTCTTTGTAGGCATCAGAGAAGTCAAGACACTGCTCTTGTTTCACTCCTATTCATTTGCATCATGCTCAGAGATCAGAACCCATCTCATGAAGGCAGGTCTACTCTGAGATCAAGGCACCGGTGTTAGAAAAATAACCAGGTAGAGAGGAGATTGTGCAACATAAAAGGAAAAAAAACAAAGAAGAAAAATGTTAAGTTTTTCTGGAAGTTTCCTGTTTTCTAGCTTTAGGAAAAAAACCCACATTGTAGGACAAAAAACGTATCTTGGATGGACTAGATGATCTTTCAAGGTCCCTTCCAATCCCTAGTGTTCTGTGACTCTGTCACCCACCTTTCACAGCCAGACCCACCCAGGGCTCAGCTCCAAGATGACATCCAGGCTGTACAGAATTAATGTGCCTGTAAATGGAGAAGGAGCAAGTGGATATTTTCAGTGAAGGGCATCAAACTCATCCTCCTCAAACCCCAGGAGTAAGCTGGAACATAGGAGGTTCCATATAAATATCAGAAGGAACTTCTTCACAGTGAGGGTGACAGAGCACTGGAAG